>OY787640.1:10285378-11496806 GCA_963678965.1 Cruciata laevipes
AGTAAGTACCGGAAGAGCAACTAGGGTGAGGGAAGACAAAAGGCACGGATCCCCGCGGGAGATCTCTTTCCAAATGGCGCTCAGACTACAAAAGATAGTAGCTTCATTAAAGGGTAGAACTTATATTACTCAAAATGGGCACCAAGGCCAAGTTCTACATGTGCCTCCCGGGGAGGAAGATTACAAAAGACTTAAAAATTACAAGAAAATAAAATAACTAAGAGTCTAGAGTTATACATTGTCCTCGGTAGAGTTCCCCTCCCCCGGAACAGTGTGAGCCCTCTCAAACCGCCTCTCCAACTCTACGAGGTCCTCGGTGCTCCACTCCGGGCCAGCATAGGCAGGGGCATCCACCGAAGGTTCATCAGCGGGCCGCTCGGGAAACCCTACCTTCCGCACGGCCTTCCGGGATTGATACAGCAAGTCATCTTGACCCGCGCCCAGACCGACTCGGCAGTCGCCCTCCTGATCGTGGACCGCGTGGTACCCAAAGTTGTCAGGTACCGCGCAGTATTCATAATAATTCTCCGACCAGTGAGGCGTCTCCGGGACTACCCCATAAGCATTAAAGCTTTCCGGGCCGGGGTCAGGGAAAGCAGCCTCGCCTATCTCCGGCTGCTTGGCCTTCTTGATATTCGAGGTGGAAGGGATCCGGGAGGACATCCTCAAAGACTCCCACAGTTGGGGGACCAGGCCTTTCAAGTTTGCATCCTGGAGGGATCTCCAGCGATGGTTCAGCAGGTCGTTCGCCTTGGGGCGATAGTAGGAGGCCTGGGCTTCCAAGCGAGCGGGCCCCGGAAGCCAACCCCGCAAACTGCGGTACATCTCATGGCAGGCAACCGCGCTTGCCGCAGCTGCGATACCTTCCAGCCTTTGATCAAAGGCGGCGGAGTGAAGGACCTTCTGGGTCACAGCATCCAGGGCTTCAAGCTGTGCCTCTTTCTTCTCCTTCTTGAGGGAAGAGTATTTCTTCTCCACCTCGGCAAGCCTCTTCTCCTTATCCGCCAGCTTTTTCTCCTTTTCAGCCAGCATCTTCTGAGACGCCTCCAGCCGGGCCTCCAGGTCGTCTCGCCCGGCCAACTTCTCCCGGGTATCTCGGAGCTCCTTCTCCATCGTAGCAAACAATCCGGTGTTGTATTTGGAATAGCCCCGATTTAGCGCTTCGGTAAACTGGGCGTCTGCAAGGAGGGAATCCGAGAAGGCGGTGCTCTGCAAAACGAGACATGAAACTTAGGAAAGAATTGGATTAAAAAGATAGGTGAAGAACAAAGCTAAAGAATAGTTACCTCTTCTTTTTCTTCCGAGATAGTCCCGGAAGCAGCGGCCCGCGGAGAGGCATTACGAGGAAGAGGAGGAGGGAAGTCCTGAGTCCTTTGGCGAGAGGGAGGAGGCGACCCGGATAGCTCGCCTGGGGGCGGCCGTTTGAATCTCGAGCTTGCCCCGCCGCTATAGGTCGGATGCTGAAGGACCGGCGTCCGGGTGTAGGCGATGAGCCGGGAGTAGCGCGGGCCTCAGAAGATGGCCCGGAAGAATTCTGTTGACGAGACCGCGGCGGCGCGCGAGCCTTCTGGGGAATGATGGCAGGATTCTCGGTCGGAGGTGGTCCGGAGGCCATTTGCTGAGAAGGGGCCTGGGGATCCGGATGAGTATCTCTGGCTTGAACATTGTCCCCGGAAGGCTTATCAGTGTAAGCCATGGCCTCCGCGTATAAGGCAGGTTGAGCTGAAATCAAGCAGACAGTGAAGTGAGACCATGAGATATATATATAAAAAAAAGTTTGATTTAACTCTCGAGAATGATAGGAAATAAAAGCCTTAATGGGCACCTCCATCTGGCCACACCGCAGAGATGCGCGGGAGCGTGAAGAGGTCGCGGGGATAGATCCCGCGAGGCCAGAAATAACCCGCGTTCCCGTTCTTATAGAAGGCATCCATATCTAAGGGGGAGAGGCGGAGAAGGTTGTGATCACTGGCAATAATGGCCGAGAGGTTGGAGAGAGGCTTCTTGTCCTCGGGAGCAAGAGAGTTGTTCCAGGCGGGCATAGGGTACACCCGGGCGTCACAAAGGAAGAAACCCTTTGAAAGATATCCTTTGGCGGATTTGGGTTTAGAGAGAATGAAATCCTTTAGGCCGGTACGAATTGTGAAAGAAAAAACACCCAGGAAGGACGCGTGCGCCTTCCGCAAGGCATAGAAGGAGCGGAAGAGTAAGAGAGAAGCGGGAACGGCGCACCGGGCGCAGTTAAGCAAGAAGGCTAGGATGAGGACCACCCCGTTAGGGTGTAGCTGGGCAGGGGCTACGTTATAGAATTGGAGAATTTCAAGGAAAAGAGGAGGGAAGGGCAGGCTAAGCCCATATTGAAAATGGATTCGCGGGATACAGGAAGCCTCCCGCTCGGAGACTCCTGGAGGAAGTTTGGAAAGAGAGGCATTCAAAGGAAAGGGAATAAAGGAACGCTTGGCTAAATCCAAGACATCCCTATGTAAAGAAGGAGAGTCCCCGGGGACATCATAAAATTTGATACCCACCGGGCGCACCCCGTGAGTGGGCCCCCGGGGAATGTCGTCACCGCCTTCCTCGCCGAACTCCTCATCCTGATCCTTGCGGGGATGATGAGGATGCTCGACTGGGCGCGAACCCACCCCATCCGAGGCCAACGCACCCGGGGCGACGGGCCCCCGGGGTGTACTAAGAGCTTCGGAAGAGGTGTCCGGGGAGGAAGGGGAGGAAATCATGTTATCAGCGGCCCGGAATCGGGCCTCAAACTGATTTTGAACTCCTTCGGTGTCCAAAGAAGAATTGGAGAGAAGCGGGGAATCCATGAGGAGGAGAAAGAATAGGGAGTTAGGGCTTACTTGGTTGAAAATGCGAGGGAGCGAGTAAGCAGAGCGTCTGGAGAGATTTTGCAGAAAGTAACTTGTGAGAATGGAGGTTATGCCCCTTATATAGGCGGATGAATAGGAACCGCCACCTCAAAAGGAGGAAAAGCAATGATGACACGGTGAACGAGGTACTGATCAATGCAGAAGGGGAAAAGGCGGCGTTGTCAGAAACCAATTTTAACACGGATGGGCCCTACCAAGAGTAACTTCAGGAGAAGGTTATGAGACCAGTTCCCCGCATTACGGAAACCCGGGTGACTGGTCTGGGGGGCTAGTGATATTACCGGCCCAAAGGCCTACTGGGCCGGTAATAGGATCCACGGCCCAGCGCCAAAAAGGCGGTGCCTTTCCCGCTAGGGGGCACGTCCGGACAAGAAAGAATGACGGATGGGGACAAAGGAAAGTGGTCCTGCACCTTATCTCAAGCAGGCAAGCTCGGCTATAAATACTAGTCTCAAACAGTGAACAAGGTATGTGACTTATATCTCTCTACTTTATATTGAGAGCACCTTCCGTACGTTTTCCTTCTCCGCTATCCCCATCTCATCATCACGCCGGAGCTTCCTCCCCGGGACGCCTCCCGGGGATTGTTTTGCAGGATTGTTGCGGGCTGATCAAGGAGGAGACCCGGATAGCGTATACTCCCGGGAGACGGACGGATTTTGGTAGCATTATCCGTAATTAATCCTCCAACTATTTAGAACAATGCACATTGATCGAAGGACACTATTCCAACAATCTCCCACTTGTCCTTTGGAACAAGTGTGCATTCATATTCCTTTGTCGCTTAATGTCTTCATTCGAACATAAGGTAAGATCCCATGTTATCCTTATTGAGTTCAAACGTGTTTCTCGAATTCCCGAGTAAAACTGTTAAGACAGATGATTAATCCATAATCCATCTGAGCACGGCCATGCATTTTACAGTCTCAACTCTCCGAGAGGCCCATAAGACAACAATCTCATAAAATGAGAGGACAATCCCACTCTTGTACATCCAAGTTTTCTCTACTCGATTCATGTCACCCAAGAGTTGTCTTTATAGTCTCCTTTCACGACACGGCATTTGACAACCCTCAAAGCAATCAATCCACAAGCAAGCAAACACAGAATTACTCAGGTATGAGGAATATGCCCCAACAGTCAATGAGAAATACTTATAACATTATAAATATCTTAAAGTATTCTCATGGCGGGTCAGTCCAATACAAGTTCCCAACTTGCATCCATGCAATCGATTCATGACATCCCATGTCCTTCAGCCCATGAAACAGCACCGTGAATCAACTTGCAAACTAGTCTTCTTCAGTCATTAGTGTCCATTCTCAATGACCTGGACTAGGGACATAATCAATCATACACTCCAGTTCACTAAATAGGGTTTCATTATCCAAGACATATTCTTGATAACCTATTTGGAGATGTAAATTGATTTTGAACTTTCATTTAACACTAAACCAAGTTAAATGAATATGAAATAATAATTTCATAATATTATAAACGGTTCAATCTTCAATGTCTAAAAAATCACCAAACTGTGATAACTAGAACATTATAGAAAATCACAGCCACTATCCAAAGTGCTTGATTCCTATCACAAATGTATGAGCCCTAGGCAACATGCAACATTTGTGGAAGAGGTTTAGATTATGGATCGAATCCATTATTTCCTTTGCATATGATAATTTCACCATTCTCTCAAAGAATACGAAATATCCTGAGTATGAATTTTGACTCACGGTATTCCCTTGCCTATATTTGCTTAAGTAATGACTCTACGATTCTCAATCGAGTGCCATTAAATCAGCTAAGATGGGACAATACCAAGCTGAGTGATGAATATCCAATTTCAATCACATTCCCTTTGCAACTTCCAAAGCAGCAATTTACTCAGTTTTCATTGTAAAATCAACAACATAGCTTCCATTAGCATATTTAACAACCAACTCATTTTCACCATAGATCAAGGAATCCATAGTCCATTTCAGAGACTACAAACTTTTCTTGGCCACAAACCATTGTGCCTCACTTGAGTCTATATGATATCAAATCGTTGTGCTCTAAGCATATGAAATATTACATGTAGTACATCTCATAGCAAACATAATAGACCCTACAGCTCAATGCATTAGAGATCATATTATTTCTCTTTTGCTCATCACGTCTCGCTAGACACTGAATATTGCTAAGATTTGTGCTATGAATCTTGGGTAGAAAATCTTTTACGATCTTTCAATTGAACGTGTCTAGCACCTTACCTAGTAGTTGCTTTGACGTATCAATCATCATCTTTAATCTACCTTGTAGAAAGTGATGCCCAAGTTGCACTCTACATTTCCAAAGTCGTTTATTGCAAAATACTTTCCAAACCAAATCTCCATAGATTGCAGTTTTGGATTGTTATTTTCAATAAATGTCATTGACATAAAAGACTAGGAATTCAATCTCGCTCCCACTGACCTTTTTGTATATACAAGATTCCATAACATTTCTTTGAACGCCAATCTCTAAATTGCTTCATCAAAATGTATTTTCCAACTCCATGATACTCGCTTCAATCCATAAATGGACATCTGAAGCTCGCATACTTTCCTAGCATTATAAAATCTCCGAGATTGTATAAAATACACATCTCCTTCCAAAATCCAATCAAGGAAGCCAATTTTGATCTCTACCTAGTAGAACTCAAAATCGCACCGAGCTAATTTTTCTAGGATATCCGGATAGATTTAAGTATTCCAACTGGAAAAAGGTCACATCACAATCTACATCGTATACTTGTTTATACCCTTTTAATCAAATTCCAAACTTGATTTAATACAAAATATCTATTCCAAATTTCATGGTCTTCAACCACTTTGTGGAGTTAGCGCTTGTCAAAGTTTTAATGCAAGTCACATAGGTTCACCATTTTCTAAAAATGTGATTTCATAGTTTCAGTCGTAGGGACATAAATGTACCTTTTGTCTTAACACTACATCTCATTGACTTACATGGGGCATGAGTAACTTCAGCAGTCTCTAAGACTTTACCGCATTCATCTTCACCACGTCTAAAGAAGGGATCGATGTTTCTCGGTTCTGATTGTTGCTCATCTCGGTTCTAAATTTCCCCCACTTGTCATTTCGGAAAGATGATACTTCTCCAAAAGGACACATTCTTGAGAAACATCTCATAGTTCTCAAAATGTTTGTAGAAGTACCCCCATTGTCCCATTTCCATAAAGAGACAATTATTAGACTTGGTGCAAGTTTAATGCAAACAACGTTTCACATGTACTTCGCAACCCCAAATCTAATGAGAAAAGACATTTAAGGAACCATTCCTACTCATATCCCATATGATGTCTTTCCTTCAGCTTTTGACAATGCCTTGTTCAGTGTGAACACTACCTTATAGAAGTATTTTCCTGGAAGATTGGCTTGACCCATCATGAAAACTCATATCCAATATGATCATTTATTTTCTGCCAGATGGTTAACAAATTCTTTACTCAGATATTCACCACCTCAGTTTCATCAAAGTGTTTCAATTTCTTGCCAAGTAGATTCTAAACTTCATTTCTGAACTCTTTAAATTTCTTAAAGGATTCAAACTTGTCTTTCATCGAGTAGAAAACCATATCTACTCAAATCACCGACGAAATTAATGAAGTGATTCACCTCTTGGAATTAAAGTCATTGGTCTACATAACCATTTGTTAATAAAACCCAATAAATTTCATGTTCCATCACCCGACACTATGAAGGGTAATTTTGTCATTTCACCATCACAATATATACACATATCAAATGACTCCAAGTCAAACGATTTCACAGAACCCTCCCACTTGAGTTACTATGAGTGCTCAATATTAGTGGCATAATCGACAATTTATGAAGTCGAATTCGAATCATTCGTTTTAAGCCATTTTGATATTTACGTTACAAACTTGTTTATCTATATCTAGCAAATAAAGACTCGTGTCTAATTTTGCAAAACTCCAACACAATGCATAAAACTGAACAACCATTGTCCTTTTATGATAATACATTTCCATGTCCAACATAGGAGGTGTAGAAATTAATTGTGTTGTTGTAACACTTAGATCCAAATAACCTTTATATGATCCAATGAAAGCCCTAAAGGCATAGATAAACCACAAACTCCTATGGTCAATGCAGCAACCCTTGCTTCATTACCATTGAGTAGGTTGACATCTCATTAACTAAACTCCTACTTTGGTTTCTCCACATTTTCTAAAATTGTGAGAACCATATGGTATCTAATACCAATTAGTTGAATTATCGTAGATATTGTCTATAACATAAATAAATGCAATTGTAAATTACTCGCCAATCTCTTTGTCCTCTAAGAACTAAAGGCAATACATTTTCCATTGCAATAGAAGCGTTAGGAACTTAGGCGCATCAGCACTATGCTTGCCCTTATCCTATCCCACTTCTTCATTCTTCCATGTTATATTCAAACCATTTCTCTTATTGTACCATAGAACCTCGTTCTTGGTCTCAATTTAGACACTTGACTTAGCGTTTTAAGCATCCCATGCAATTTAGTCAAAGTCTCCTCATTTCAACTAAAATGGTTATAAACCATCAATGAAATGAATGATGTCACTGGCTAACTATCAGCCATAGGTAAACCGAGTATCTCCATGTTATCAAATAATCCAACTGTTTTTCAAAACATGAGATTTAATTTTTCCTTTCTTTACTTTACAATTAAGAATAGTCTTAAGGCCTCAAACCTCTCAACCATGGAATGCTCCTGAGCTCCATGTTGATGTTGTAAGTATCTCTGTTCAAAACTTGCCTAGCAATTTTGGACTCATACTATACAACACAAGACATTTGACATCAATGATTTGAATATCAACGAATACTTCATTTCTTTTCTTGCAATAGAACTTATCCCGAAGTTCATTTGCCAAGAAACTGCCGTTCAATTCAACCTTCCAAAGGTTTGAACATAGATAAGAAGAGTTGTTGTTTGTTGTCATACATGATTACTACAATATAAATAAAATACAATAAAAAACCATTTAAATAAGTAAATAACAGGCAAGAAAAATACATGCAATCAAACAAGTTATCTACACATTTTATTCAAATCCAATTGTCCCGTGAATAAAATGATTCCAAGACCCTCAAAATCACAAGGAATTAAGCATGCTTTAGCTTGTCTTAAATACTTTGATTTTAGGTAAGCAATCTCATTGCTAATAGTATCCAATACTACTCTTGGTTGATGGGATACATCCAATGTAATATCCATCTGATTTTGTCTCAACATCTGAGTACCCCTCACTGATATTGATGAGCAAACCAAAACTAACATGTAAACCCCTTTCACTAGGTATACCCGCGTTTTACTCCCAAGATTATAGACGATACTATCGCTTTAGCGAAACCTATCATCAGTGATCAAAGGCTAAATGAGTGTTATCTGTTTGGAAAGACAAATTTTTAGCTCATTATTACTTTGGGACTAAGGTTCATTATGTGGTTTGCTTATTAGTGAACTATTCCATAATCATTCCACACACATAAACCAATCATATGCATTTATAATATAAAGCAATAAATAAATGCGATAAACAAATGCACATAAAGTCATACTACACTGAATCCAATTCATATATTCTGCCTATTCTCTTTTAAAGTGAATAGTCTAACATACATAATAACTGAGACAAACAATCTATCATACAAAAGGAGTCAATTATTTCCCAAATTATTAACGTCATTATTACCTTAATAATTCTAAATTATCAGAGTAATTTATTATCACATATACCTATGTAATTCTCCATACCAAGTAATTAATCCAAATAATTTCTAAAATTATTAACATCAATTATTATTCCAAACATACTTTAATAATTCTAAATTAATAAAGTACTAAATATACCAAGATAATTAAATTAAACAATTTCTAAAATTATTAAATTTAATTATTTACTACTAATCTTAATTAAATTTCAAAAATTAAGCGCATCCAATGCCTTAATTAAAGAAATGTACATGTTCATAAAATAATTTTGCACTTCCAAAGTCAAAATTACTCCCACTCAAATTCAGAATTTAATTATTTCAAAAATAAAATAAATTCACTATTTAACCATCTGATCCGGTTCATAATAGAATCAAGCCAAATCAGACCCGATCTGATCAGCTCCGGTCTAACCAGAGCAAGCTGGTCCAACCAGAAAAGGCCTGATGGCTTCAGCTGGGCCGAAAAAGCAAACCAGCCCATAAGCCATTTGGGTCTAATTAAGAAGTCTAGTGGCTCAGCCACCATCTTGCCAAGAAACCCTCTTGTCCGTCACTATTCACGGGCGGAACCCTAAACGCTGCCACCGCGAATCAGCTACAGTAACGACGATGAACAGTACTTCTCTATGAATAGTGACACGGTGAACAGTACTTTCGGGATGAGCAGTACTTTCGAAAATTAATTTGAGTGGTTAAACCAAATTAAAACATCCAATGATTTATTTTAATAAAATATGAACAATTAACTTAAACATCAATTTATGCAAATCCCATCTACATAAATCTTAGATCAAACTAAAACATACAAGAGGCTACTGATACCACTGTAGGGAATTGATTAAGTCTAACTTAGCGGAACATCAATTATCTAATCCCGGATCTCATGCATGTACTTAGTATGAATCTAAATTAGGGTTTAGGTTTACCTCTTGAAGCGTGCTTTACCATCGAATTTAGTCAGATGATCCAATCAACCACGGAGACGAGAATCCCAAGCGTGATCCCTCTATACGTATCCACACAGCACGATCAGACCGCCTCACCGCTGTTAGCTTAGAACATCGATCAGCAACCAAAGACCTAGTCTTTGTTCTTCTCTTGACGATGAGGTTTGTATATGAGAATGGTAGGTTTTATTTGTTCTGAGGCGCTCAACACATGAGCTATACGTATGATTGTGTGTATGTCTGTTTATTCCTGTAGAAGTCTATTTATACAGAATAAACAGAATCCTCATAAACCTAATCCTAGTCTTATTCAATATGAGCCTAGCCCAATAAGACTTAATTCTCATATAATTACTATTAGACTCCAAGTCTAATTAGATAATTACTTTGTCCAATTTCATGCTTAGTGTGTGACCCTATAAGTTCAGTTATAATAAGATGCGAGCTCAATACCATTGATGCTAGCCGATCGGAAGAGGTTTCCAGCTAAACATTTCGATCACTTAAATAACTGAATTAATTATCTCCGTAATTAATCCTCCAACCATTTAGAACAATGCACATTGATCGAAGGACACTATTCCAACATATTTCTCTTTGTCAATTTTTGTTCGGATGTTGAAACACATGTTGATGGGGTTGATTTTGTTGCACAAGTGTGGGAAGCGCCATCTAGTTCTCAATCTTGACTTGGAAATCGACGAACCTTTATCTATCCAGAACAATCACCATCACGCCGACGTTGGAGTAGCATGGGCGACTCGCGCATATCCGGGTCGGCCCAAAAGGAATCGGTGAAGTACTTGGCGTGGTAGTATTCGGAGCCCCGATGACCCGGTTCGGTTGGACGTCCCATTTCTACGTGTTAATATTACTTCCGGCTCCCGGCTTTCTGGCGAGGGGTTCATGACGGTCGATGTCGGCGGAGTTTTGGTCCCTGCACAAACTCACTGGGTTACCGTGATCTCCACATCTCATGCTAAGTAAGAACGTACCTTTGTTTGCCACATTTTAATATTTGTTTTTGCTACTAATCAGAATTCTTTTCAAGATTGACCGATCACAATATTTTCATGATTGATTTTTGTTCTCAATCTTGACTCGGAAATTGACGGACCTCCATCACGCCGACGTTGGAGTAGCAGGGACGACTTCGAACCGAATACTCGCGGCATATCCGGGCGGCCCAGAAGGAATCAGTGAAGTACTTGGCGTGATAGTATTTCAGAGCCCCGATGACCCGACTCGGTTGGACGTCCCAGAACTTCTTCACGCCGGCTGCTCAAGGAAAGGCACTCGCTAATATCACATGGCGGCCAATCACACGATCAGTTCTCGTTTTTAATCTCAGGGTTCATGTTTTGATTTCCCCCTTGTAGATTTTTTGACCTTATTTCTGATTGTTTGGTATCGGGAGTTTTAGACTTGTTTTTGAGCAACTTTTGGTATTAAATAGCTCATTATACATTAGATTCATAATTGCAATATTCTATGATAATGTACATGTTTTGGAGTATTTGAATGGAAATCATTGAAGACCTTCTATGACTATGCTATTGAGTTGATGATTTGATACTCGAAACTTGAAGAATTGGTCATAAAAGTGGCGAGAATGCCACTTTACTAAAGGTGGTAGAAGCTGCCAAGAAAAGTGTCGCTGGAGTTTGAAGAAAGTGTCACTATAGATGAATATAGATGAAGAAAGTGTCGCTGATGCCCATAAGCGTCACCATATGCCCAGAAGAAGTGTCGATGTGAAGAACAGCAACCAAAGAAAGTGTCGCTAAAGCTGCGGCCCATACCCCCTTGTCCGAGTTTCCCCCAATCCAAAATAGATTTTCCCTAGTTTTTCTTCCATTTGATTTGATGAACATGTTAGCATTATTTAGGATTATTGTTGTTGGCTAAAAACCAATATTGGGGGCATGTGATTAGACTTCTATTATGGGTTGAGAACTTGTTAGTGTAGCTTATGAATTTATGATTTTCAAGTGAATGATTGTGTTGTATTTGTGTGTTTTGATGTATGATATGGTTATGAACGATTTCCTAATTATAGAAATGTGTTGAATCTTGCTAGAAACATGGTTGAAATGCTAACATTTCCTCTATAGTTGAGTAGTAGATTTATGAGTTAATTACATTATGCTATCATTTGTGTTTGCTCTTGAATCCATTCACTAGTGTTATATCTATGTTAATTCCGCTATCGAATATCATGGGTAATGTTTATTGAGTCTCCAATTGGTAATGTCATCGACGAATTGGTTTAAGTGCTATCATTTAGGTTATTTGTCGATGAGAGTTGTGGTGATGCTTTCGTCATCCACACCTATAATAGTGAGATTGAGAAATATGTCTCTACGATTAGAGGTATTTTCTTATGATAAACAATCATCATTCTCAAAGCAACACGTTATAGTTTGAGGAAGAACCTATGGTAGAAAGTCGAACTCACATGCACCCAAGACTTGCATTCTCAATAGTTATCTTTACTTAGATGATTGCATGATAATTAGTTGATAATTTAGGTTTCCATTTGTTTTGCATAGCAGTGTTTCTTATAAAACCAACTCAAAACCTCCCCCCTTGTTTACCTTGCTTTCTATATAATATATAAGTGTGTTTATAATCTTCACTAAAACGCATAAACAAATCCTTCTCCTTGTGGTTCGACCCCTACTTCCCACTATCTACTCTATAGTAGTTAGAAGTCGTAGGTGAATATAAATATGTTTTGATTGAGTGTGATTCTCATTTACGACGTGGGGAAAACGCTTGTCAAGAGTGCCCAACTTCTGGCTTATCCGTTTCAAGACTCTTTTATGGGCTGAGCAGACGGCCTCTCAAGAAGGAGGAGAGCGTGGTGGGATGCTTAAATATTGTTGCCTCCTTTCAGGTGATACGTGTTGTCTATTTGTTAGGTTTCCTTTTCCGTTTTACAAATTTTTTTCAGAAAAAATTGAAATGATAAGTATTGCACATTCACCAAAACCCAATTGTATACATCTAAGCTCGAAGATGAATCCTCTTTTGTTACCATTGGCTGACTTTTCCTTAATTTAAGACTTTGGTCCATGCAGCATGTTGCAATCTTGCATTTAGAGGAGAATTGCCAACGAGCAATTGAATGGGTATTCAGGATTGAGCCTTCTGTAAAAGATATGGTGTGTCACTGTTTTGGTTGCCATTAAGACATTATATCTTGGTCTGTTATTTAGTCAGTTTGTTTATATCTTTCCCTAGTGTAGGATCTGTAGGTAGCCTCAGGAGGTGTTGCTTCAAACAAGTACGTGAGGTCCCGCCTTAAGGAGATGGTAGAAAAGAATGGCCTACAACTCGTATGCCCTTCTCCAAGCCTCTGAACTCATAATGGTAAAGCCTTTTTTTCCCACACCATTTAACCTTTATGTGATGTTGTATTAAATATGAACTCAAAATGACTCACAATTCTGAGCTCAATACCACTTCCTTGTTGCTTATAGGTGTAATGATTGCATGGACTGGGATTGAGCATTTCCGGTAGGGAAGATTTGATCCTCCTCCTGTTGCCAATGAACCCGGCTCGGTTGGACGTCCCAGAGCTTCTTCACACCGGTTGTTCAAGGAAAGGCACTCGCTAATATCACAAGGCGGCCAATCTCACAGTCAGTTCTCATTTTTAATCTCAGGATTTATGTTTTGATTTCCCCCTTGTAGTTTTATTGACCTATTTCTGATTGTTTGGTATCGGGAGTGCCCAACTTTTGGCCAATCCCCATGCAGTAGCTGAAATTAAAGCCCATACTCTTTTATGGGTTGAGCAGATGACCTCTCAAGAAGGAGAAGAGCGTGGTGGGATGCAGTAATGGATGTGGACGATCTTTACAGGTTTCACGAGATTATGGAGGTATATAAAAATTTCTTCCTGATTCTCACTTCCTAAATTTTTTGTAGAGTTGGTTTTATGGTTACACGTGTTTTTCTTTATCATTGTATGCAGAAAGAGAGCAGGACTTTTTGAAAAATTGGGATAATACTCACAGTTTCAAGGTTAGTAGTTCTAAATACGTTCATCTTTTTTATCATTTCTGATGGAAAGATTAACTCTTGAAACGGGGTTCTTCAACTGTAGGGGAAATGGGGCCAAGAATAGGGATGTTGGTTGAACTTGCTGATGTCCTAGAGCTTCTTCACATCAGATTCCAGGTGGATGACCCATTTCACACAAGGCACCAGCGACCACTTGGTGATACGTTGATGATGAATACTTGCTTTGTAGGAGATATATTGGAGGCGATTGTAGGTAAGGGTATATCTCTGAATCTCTGATCTCACTTTTCCAAGTGCAAACTTGTACTCTGATGTTACTTTACTCTATGTTTTCCTTGTTCTGTATCATGTTTGATGGTGATCTTGCTGCATTGGAATTGCCATTGAGGCCTTACCTTCCAAAGGTGACTCTAGCATGGCGAGTTCTGCTTAATTCCGGTAATTTTTATTGTGTATAGGTATAGATGTATTTATTTATGCAGAGTGATGTTAACTAAGTTGCTTAATCAGTGAACTTGGTTGGAAATGGACCTCGATGCTATATTGTCGATGCCAATTATACTTAACCCGATATTAGACATTACTTTGTTTTGTTGATCTTGATGTTGATGTTGATCTTCCATGCAAGTTATACTGTCGATGCCAGTTATACTTAAACCCGACATTCACTACTGCAGAGATGGGCAATCGAGGTGCCGATTAACGGCGGTTGTTTGAGAACCGCCGTGATTTGTTGTTGTTCATGTACATGAACTAATTTTGGCATCGTTGGACGTCGCCTGGATGTCTATTTTTGGCGGTTTTGAGTAAACCGATGTGGTTATAAAACGAATTAACGGCGGTTTTGTAATCACGGCATTATTTTCACGGCGGTGGCCGAAAAATCGCCGCGTTTAGGTACTGCTCTGTTACAGGAACGAAAGAATTGCAATTAAAATTTAATCGAAATTGATTTTGGATAATATAATTTTTGAAAAAAAACAAATATTGGTGTTTTCAAGGTTTCCAATATCGGAACTACAATGCAATATTTGAATATAATAGTTCCGATGTAGGAACTGGAAAAAATGTGTGAATGGAGTAGTTCCGAACTCGGAACTTAGTAAGCAATATTGTAAAATTACTCAACCCAAAACCAAAATTTGTAAGTAACCTAACTTCCTGTGTAGGAACATGCATATAGTATTTAAAATTAAATGTTGTTTGACGTTAAAGGATACACGAAAGTAGTTTCTGTGCCGGAACATAGTTTGTTTTTGTATATCCAAGACCAATGTCATTATTTACAATTTTCAACCCAATAAGTTCACTAAAACCCTAAACCCACACTAAATTGATTTTAACTAATTAAATATTCTCACATATTACTTAACTTTATGACAAGGGAACTAAATTGAGTGGTATTGTATCCAATCTTAAACCTTAAACGAGGGTAACAAATGAAAAGTTACTTCTTGTTTGATTTTCTATAGACACCACTTCTATTTAACTAGTATGATACTTCACTTGATTTTCTACATACACTAACTAAAATAAGTTTACTTAATTGAAAGTCAACCCATACTTGACATTTTACAAATACTAATCAAGTTGGCTTTAACTAATTTAAGGTTTACCATCACTTAACTTTCTATAATCAATAATTAATCTATTATATCATTAGTCTGATTCTATATGTTATGATTAATATTTACTAACATGCAATTGACTATTTTCATAAAAATTTTAAATAGGATAAATGAAATGTCAAATCTTATTTAAACTGGACATCTATAAACTGTATGATCTGAACCTTTGATATATTTTATCAATTCAATCTTACCCATTCAACATATTATTGTTTATAAATCCCAAAACCTTATCCTACTTCAGAATTTTCTCCAAATCGGCACTGGATATCCTCACTGACGACGAGTCCATCAAATCCCTCGTCCCTCGGACATGATCTGTACGGTGATAGAGAGAAAGAACCGACATTAAAGACGAGGATTAGGGTAAGAACTGGGTGTCCTTCATCCACATATCGATCGAACACACTACCGCGATGCCTGATTTGAAATTTACATGTTCTTTGAAATTTAAGTACTTTTAGTTCTACTTATTAGCATATTTTGTGTATATTAGATGTTCTATATTATATTACTGTATATTCCATTGTTCTCTATCTTTTAAATTCTATATAAAAACAATGTGTAAGATAATAAAATAAGCTTTCCTATATATTTTCCAATATGAAAACTGCCTATCTATTAACCCCCCCCCCCCTCCTCACAATCTCCTTCGCATTTCACTCCAAGCTCCGCCGGAAACTTCCAATCTCCACAGATCCCCTCACAACCATCGCCTCAAGATTCTCCCCGACCAATCCCCTCATCAACATCTCGTTGATGATCCTACCACGACAGACCAATTTTTTCGCTTCAAAAAATTAAAAACGCGTCCACCGGATTTTTGACGGGATGGGTATTGGGGGTGGTGGAGACAACAGTCGTATGTTTAGATTTCCGGGAAGATAATGTCGATTTAGTGGTGGTGGGTAAGGGAATTAGGGGCGTGGGCGGCTCCGAAACCCAGTCGATCGCTGGCGTTAAATGGGGAGTCAGTGAGTTCCAGACCTCCGTGGTGCCGGTGGGAATTTGGTGTTGTAATGGCGAAGACCATTTACAAGAGCTTTAATTTCTCCGTCTCCAGTCGGCCTATTTTCGTGAGTTTTTTTTTCCACCGATTCAATTTTATATTTTGATACCTTTTATGGATGAATATGATGAATGTGAGAGAATGTTCTGCTTAATGTGTGTTTGTTTGTTCAGTGGGGAGCTGCTTGTTGAGTGAGAGGAGGGTCAGAAATGGAGAAATTGGCAATGGAGGTATTGATTTTAGCATGTTATTTCTTTGAAAACTTTATTTACTGAATTAATGTTAGTTGATGTAGGACTTGGTAAGGAATATGGATGGAGCAATCTATGAATTGCAGTTAGATTAAGAATTGTAGCATATATTTTTTGGATTTGAGGATTATTTTAGTGTTATGAATTCGAAATTGTATGTGCATGTGGATGTGGATGCTTCACGAGTTCGCTCCTCTTATCTAATTGATCATTTTTTCTACGAGATTGGTATGTCAAGGTAGGGGCTAATATATATATGAAGTTGATATGGTATGTGTGTTGTTTCTTTCACATAGTTGTGTCCCTGAATCATTCATGAACTGTTGCTTTTGAATATGATGTCTCATGAATCATATTATGTGTTTGGCTCTGCAATTGTACTCATGGTGGAAGTTTGAATTCTGACTGATGTCAATATGACTGAAGAAGTTAAGATGGTGGACGCTAAGGAAGAGGCAGTTGATGTGAATTTATATCTGCTCACTAGTTTATAATGCTATGTTTTTCTTATCTTTTTTTTAATAAGTAAGTCTTTGTGCTGCATATAGGTTTTTTATGGGTGATGGTGGCTGGAAATGACTTGATTGTTGAAGGTTTCATGGATTGTGTTACGCTCTTGTGGGTACAGCTATTGCTAAAGGACATCACTCCCTACACTTTGATGGAGATGAATGTTACCGGGAATAACTAAAGTCATTATTTGTCTTGGCCAATTCACAAAGCCTTGGAATCCAACATGCAACACTCTTCATCCACCAAGGAATGTTACGTGACTGTTAGATTGATTTGGAGTTCTCGTAAGTGTGCTTGTTGTGCCTTTGTTATCGTAGTGAGCATCTCCCAAATATCTTTTATATCTTTTGTATTAGAGTTTATAAGGTTCTTAGGTAGATGATGTTATGTATGCTGCTTTGCATGTAATTTTATGTATGTTGCTTTTGTTGACTCATATGAAGGCAAAATTCTGCTTGGAAAAGTAATGAAAAATAAACTTTTACCATATCTTCCTGATCAAGTTCCTATATTGGAACTCAATTTTATGCAATTTCTATTATTTTTGCACTCGACCTGAGACTGAGACTGACCTGATCCTCGACGTCGGAACTAGATCAAAGCGTCTAGGCCCGCTAACAAAAACGACACTGTTTATAAGCAACTTCCGACATCGGAAGTCAAACGTTAAACTCACTGTTCCAACAACGGAACTCTAAAAACTAAATTCATAACCGAGACCAAAGTTTCGTCGGTGGAACTCTATAACGATGACCAAACCCGTTAACACCGTCTCATCTGTTCCACTGATGGAACTGAAAAATCTGAGACGGTAGCCCAACGCGTTCCATCGTCGAAACTCTACTACGGCGGTTTTCTGCAACAAGTCGCTGCGGTGGAAAACCACCGCGAATCCAAGAAATCACGGTGGTTTTGAGCAACCGCCGAGAAAGCCATACCCATTTGCGGCCCCCTGATGACCAGTGGCGGAACTACGCCCAGACCTCCAAGGGCCTGGGCCCTATATAATTTTTTTTTTTTTTTTTGTAAACAAACCCAAAATAATAATGAAATTTTAGACTAAGGTTATAAACGAGTCGAGTCGAATTCGAACATACCTGTGTTCGAGTTCGAGTTCGTATTACACGTTCGTGATCGAGTTCGAGCTCATACTAGTTGAGATATTTTACCTCGAGCTCGATCCGTCTGACTTTTAGAAAGTTCGAACTCAACTCGTGAACTCGATAAAAAATTGAGTTCGAACTCGAATTCGAGCTAGTTCGAGCTTGTTAAATCATTAATGAATAAAATTTAATTTATTTATATAATATTAAATATAAAAATTATATTCGAGCTGCTCGACAAGCCTATCGAGCTGGTTCTTATGAGCCCGAGTTCGATCTCGTATATAAATGAACGAGTTCGAGTTCGAGTTCGAACTGGTCAAACCGAGTTCGAAAACGAACTTTGACCGAGTTGTTTGCGAGTTGTTCACGAACGGTTCAGTTCATTTAGACCCCTATCTTAGACATAGACAGTATCTTAGCTCAAAAAAAAAAAATCTCCGCCTCTCACCCAGAAAATTCACCGTCAATTACCGTTGTGCCCCACTTCAATTTGAATCCTGGTTCCGCCACTGCTGATGACGGTGTCCAAAAACCGCCGCGAGAGCCCGCCTCCACCGCCGCCTATTACCGTTGTTTCCAGTAGTGATTATACATTACTCTATTTTGCAAACTATTCACTCTTAATGCTGATCTTCCATGCAAGTTAGACTTTCTAGTTATTGTTCTAAGGTTTTCATTTTGCCTAAGTACGTTGAGCATTTTCTAAAGAACACTTCACACTGACATGGTGAAACATGCATTTCCTCTTTTAAGGTTTCTTATCGTCCACAATCACAACGTAAAGAATGGAAGTAAAGATGTCATCTTCACTGCAGATGCTGCTTGACTAATGGTTGAGGCATATACTCTTGGAGGTGCAGGGGTTGATTTTTAATACAGCACAATGGTGGTGTCTGATTCAATACTCTTTGAACTATCAATTTTATTTTATTTTTTGCTTTGTATTTGTTAAGTTTAACCTTGTGTATCTTTTTTGATTACAGATACCAGTTACTCAGCATGATAAAATTTGGGCACCTTATTTAGTGTTCGTTGGCCAGAGTGGAATCCTAGGCTTTACAGGAGGTACTTGAAGTATGATCGTGACCACATGGAGGATTTAATTGAGTTTTTGAGGGACTCGAGGAGGTGGCAGGAGACCGCAGAGCGCTTGATGGGATCTGAATGATAATCGGTTTTCCTCGATTAAGATGAAGAATAAGCATAAGCTGTGGTTGGAGCTCTGTGATTTGCTGACTCAGCACACAGATGAGATATGTGGATGCAATTATTCTAGGTGGATGAGGTTGGGCGTGGTTGTGGGCTGTTGGCAGAGTATTATATTAGGAGGCAGTTGTTTGAAAAGGCTAGGGATATATTCGAGGAAGGGGTGACCAAGGTTGTAACAGTGAGGGATTTTAGTGTAAATATCGATGCGTACGCACAATTTGAGGAGACCACGCTAATAACTACTATGGAAAGAATGAGTGACAGTGAGGATAAGGATGAAGATCAAAAAGATGGTTCAGGAAAGAAAGAGCAGGACGAGGAGTATGATGATAAGTCTGATGTGGAGTAGTTGATTAAGAGGTGTAAGGGGCATTGGTTGAGTGAGGATGTGATTGCAAAAGATGTGGATTCGAGGTTGGCGAGGTTGGATCACTTGATGGATAGGAGGCCAGAGTTAATTAGCAAACATGTACTTCTGAGACAGAATCCACATAATGTGGAACAGTGGCACACGAGGGTGAAGCTTTTTGAGGGCAATCCAATGAAACAAGTTTTTGAGGGCAGAGATAGAGCTCAGAAACAAAAATTTCAAGGGAGCATTAGACTTGCTACGTCTGAGCCTTCAAAATTTGGTGATATTATTTTTCCTTTAATTAACCTTTTTAATTGAAAAGAGTTCTTTTCTTTTTAGTTTTTCTTTTGTTCTATACATATGCCTGACCCAGAAGCTCATTGTACATGCATTTGTGGATTGGTTTATTTGTGACTTTTTAATGTGTTAGATGTGACGCGTGTATTTGTTAAATGTGTTTTCTGGTTTAGGCATCTACTCATTAAATGTGTTTTCTAGTTTAGACATCTATTTGTTAAATGGGTTTTCTGGTTTAGGCATATATTTGTTATATGTCTTTCCTGGTGTTATTTGTGACACATCTCTTTGTTAGATGTGTTTTCCTTCATCCGTGTATGCAAAAAGAGAGTTGGTTTGGTGATTATATGCATTTGCAGCCTGATATTAACCAGAAAATGGTGGTGTCTAATATTATATGCATTTGATCATTTGGATGCCTACCAGGTAAACTACTTCACTTGGTACTGAAGTTGTGCTTTTTGTAATAGTAATAGTTACTTAATGGCAGGGATATATCCATCATATATAGAAAGAGGAAGAGAGCAGAGGAGGTTAGAAACAGAGCAGTCGTGAAGCTGAAAGCCCCAACTCTTGGCTACTTCTGTATACTTTGTTTTGGATGTAGTAGTTGATACCTTATGTCCTGAGTTGTTCATGTGATATCTCTGATGACAAACAGTGCTTAAAATTTTACTTTTCTAAATCTGATAATTTAATGCAACGTTCTCTTTTATTTTTGATAGGAATTGGTTTGCTAGTTTTTTCTTAATCTGAATGTTGACTTTTACTTTCTGCAAACTTCACCGCAGGAGTCTCAGGAACTTACTGCATCAACTAGATGGAACTTGAAAGGGAAGCTGACCGTGAGGTTTTCTTTAGGACTTACTTTGGTCGATCTTCAAAGTAAGGGGAAAATATTTTCGTCTTTTTTCCTTAAAAGTGTTCGTTTCTAATTCTTGAAAATATGCCCAGGTGTTTGATATTGTAACATGATGTTTCTAATTTCAGGAAAGGCCCAAAGCTTAGGAGAAGCATAGCCGAAATAAGCTGAATGTCAATATCTTGAAACTTAAGGCTTTATCATGGTTTCTTTTCATCTCCAGCTCTTTCCGGAAAGTGCATCATATCTCTTTGTAATTGTTAAATTTATGTGGAGTAGTTGTTTAGTCTCAGGTGGATAGAAAAGTTCAAGATCTCTTAGAAGACGATGAAACATGTTTACGTCATAACCTTCTCAGCTACAACATTCTCATCCTCAATATTGGATGAGAGTTTAGGGTTGAAAACTAGTCAAGAAATTGGAATGCTTGGCCTTAATGCAAGTTTTCTATCTTCGTTTTCTCTGTTTAGGTTTTCATGTACACTGGCCATAATTTTTAAACATGCATGTTGTATATTAAAACCTGCATGTTGTATCTTAAAACATGTATGTTAGACTTTGAAACATGCATAATTTGTCCCTACATCTTTCATCTTAAAATATGCATGTCCTAAATTTAAACATGCATGTTCTATCATAACACTTGAATGGATGTTGTAACTTTTAAATCCTGCATGTTGTATCTTAAAACCTACTTTTTTATCACGGAACCTGCTCAGGCTAAAATCAGTGGGGAACAATATGCCTAGTTTTTAAACCTGCAGGTTTTGCATTAAAACCGCATGTTTTATGTTCTAAGATAAGATAAAACATGCAAGATCTATCTTAAAACATGCATGTTTTATCACAAAACCTGCCTAGGATAAAATAAGGGGGTACAACATGCATAGTTTTTAAACTTTTAGGTTTTGCATTAAAACTTACATGTAGGGGTGTAAATGAACCAAACCGTTCGTGAGAAACTCGTGAACAGTTTGACAAAAGCTTGGTTCAAGCTCGAAACAAACGAACACGAGCCGAGCTCGAGCCGGCTTGATTAGTATTCGAGCTCGAGACGAGCTCCATGACTATGGTTTGATAAGCTCGTCGAGCCTTAACGAGCCTGTACATATATATATATATATATAAATTAATTATTATATATTAATTATTAAAAAAAAGCTTGTAAAAGGTTTAATTAACATAAACGAGCCGAGCTTGTTCGAACGAGCTCGATTTACCCGAGCTAACGAGCCGAGCTCGAGCTCATTGCAGCTAATCAAGCTCGAGCTCGAGTTGATGTTTTTATGTTCGAACGAGCTCGAGCTCGAGTTCGAGCTCGAGCTCGAGTTCGAGCTCGCTAATTTTTATCAAGCCTAAGCTCGTTAAGGCCAAAGCTCGGCTCGGCTCGGCTCGTTTACACCCCTACTTACATGTCATATGTTCTAAGTTAAAATATTCATGTTACATCTTAAAATCTACATGTTCTATTATATTTTGTAAAAAACATAACAAACAGAAACAGTATAAGAGCATCAAGCATCTTATTAAAGAAAGAACTCATACCTTCACCAATGCCTGGATGTTGTTGATGTCCACTATTCATAAGCTCATGATCAGATAATAGTGTATAGCTCATGAAATCTAGATGTTGTTGTTGTCCACTAGTTTTTAAACCTGCAGGTTTTGAGTTACAACCTACATGTCATATGTTCTAAAGTAAAACCTGCAGGTTCTATATGAAAACCTACATGTTCTATTATATATTGTAAAAAACATAACAAACAGAAACAGTATAAGATCTTCAAGCATCTTATTGAGGAACTATAGTCTAAAACCTACAGAATTAACTTTAAAAATTCATTCCAAATCACAGATTAAACAGTAAACACAGAACTCATACCTTCACTAATGCCTGGATGTTGTTGATGTCCAAAAGCTCCTGATCAGATAATAGTGTAAAGCTCACGAAATCGTCGAATTTTTGTAACAGAAACTGAATATTTTGTATAGAATCAATCGGATTCACAAAGGAATTAAATCGACTAAAACTGACCATTGTTTGAAACTTTCTGGAACTGTTAATTCGATCGGAGAAGCTTTCTTCAACTGTTGATTCTTCCGGAGTTGTTGATTCATAGGGAGTAGCGAAGAAAAACGGTGAAGATAAATTTTGATAACCACAATTAATATAGTGATCTAAGAAAATAGTATAAGAGATAAGTGATCTAAAATCAAAAGGGTTCAAGCTCATTTTATTGTTTACACAAGCTTTTCTATGAGGTCATAGATAGGTTAACCACAATTATCATTAAAAACTTATTTTTACTCTAATATCAATTAATAATTGAAAATTTGATAAAATTCAACAAATAAACTTAATTTGCTTAAAATGTTTTCATTTGGATGAACACAAAAGAAGACGACCAATTCTTGGGTGAGGCAGACCAAGTAAACACTTTTTTTGGTGAGGTTTGATGAATTGGGTCAAAGGTTTTGATGAGGTGATATGTTTGATGAACTAACACCAAGGTTTGATAGGGTGGCATCGAGGTTTGATGAGGTGATAGTGAATTACAATGATGTGATAACAATGAAATTTGGTATAGCCTCACGGGCTACCTCAAAAGGAGAATTACTCAAAAGAAGACAGGTGCAAGAAAGTTAGCGAAGCGGTAAGCGACTAAACGTAGGGGGAAAAAAAAAGACACGTGTACATGTGTCATCACTTCTCGTACCGTCCACAGCAGTCTACTTTGCTTCTACATTCAGCAATTTCCTTTATAACCGCCTTCTTGTTCTATCGCATCATAAACACTAGCCTATAAATCCCCAGTCTTAGATATTTGTTCAAAGCATCAAATAAATATGTCATCTTCAATCGTGAAATTTGCTTCAAATGACGGTGGTAATAGCACTGATAACGGGCATGAAGGTGGGAATGAACGGATTGATTTGCTTCAAGGCTCTCATCTCTCCCTCCCACCTGAAACTTTTCTCCGAGCAGCCATTTCTCTTAAAGACCAGGTTTGATCGCCAGCTTGCTAGCTCATTTATTTACTCCAAAGATTGTGCCTTTATGATAGATTTTCCGATCGGTGATTTTGTTGTTAGGTGGTTCGAGTAACATGGATGGAGAAACGCGACGATCTTGGCGGCGGTGTGGATCCGTGCGTGTACACGGGTTTGCTGGGAACAGCTTTCACCTGTCTGCGGGCGTATGAGGCTACTGGGAATCCGCAGGACTTGAAATTGTGCTCCGAGATCATTGATTTGTGTGCCCCTGTAGCTCGTTCCTCCACCAGGTTTATACACTATTCTGATTAATTGGTTGTTTGGAATTGTTAATATTGGTGTGGTGGTTAAAGTGAATACGAATCTGCTGAAAAGGAAAAGATGCTAAGACTAGTGTGTTTATGCGAATATGCTAAAGCAGTAATAAAATTCATCCAGAGTACTTTAATGAGGAAATCTTCACTTTGTTGGCATTAAATTTGATTATTTACAAGAGTTAATCTGAGGTTGATTATAAATGATGATGATGAAATGTATTCCTCAGAAACTCGGGTCTTAGTAATAGTTTTACATTTGGAAAACCTCAATAATAGGAGAACCCTTTAGCCCTTTTGAATAGGAACTCAAAATTAAGGGTTTTTTCTTTCTTTTTAGTTGAGTTCTTGAGTCATGCCTTTAACTCATTGCTGAAAGATCTATTAGAAGTCAGCTCTCTGGTCCAATTTGGTATCTTTAATCCTGATCGTGTGACAGGCACATGACATTCCTCTGTGGCAGAGGAGGGGTCTATGCACTTGGTGCTGTGGCTGCGAATCACTGTGGAGACCGGCAAAAGTGTGACTTATATTTGAACAGCTTCCTGGAGGTATAAATTAAATATGTTTTATGTTTCTTGCGACATACAAAACTGGCCAAAGTCTGAATCTGGTTAGTCTTGGTTATGGCACACCAAGTATGTGAAACCTTAACTGCTTAACTTGATTATGCCTGCTGAACGGTTTAATATTTCCAGTTCTTGAAATGGTGCATTAGCATTGTTAATTAATTTATATGATGTGTAGTAAAATACCTGTTGGTAGCTTGCATTTGAAATTTGCTGGTCCATCACATGTAATCATCAACTGAAGTAATGGAATTGCTAACCCTGAGACCAAACTGGTTTGATTTGTGGTAGATGGCACAAGATAGAGCCCTCCCTATTGGACCTCGGGAAGGTGGACTAGGAATGTCATATGATTTACTGTATGGTCGTGCCGGCTTTCTGTGGGCAGCTTTATTCATAAACAAACACTTGGGAGCAGACACAGTTCCTAGTGATCTTCTTATGCCAGTAGTTGAGGCTGTGTTAGCAGGAGGCCGGGCAGGCTCTTCAGATATCACAGCATGCCCATTGATGTATAGATGGCATGGAACGAGGTATTGGGGTGCTGCCCATGGCCTTGCAGGCATTCTTCACGTGTTACTTCAGTTTCCAGGTCTTTCAGAAACTGATATCGAAGATGTGAAAGGGACTTTGAGGTACATGATGAGCAACAGGTTTCCCCACAGTGGCAATTACCCTGTGAGCGAAGGAAACCCGAGGGGTAACCTGGTTCAGTGGTCTCATGGTGCGACCGGCATTGGCATTACTCTTTGCAAAGCATCAGAGGTAGGACTCGGGCCTTTTATCATTTAGTGTTATTTGGACTAAAGTAGCTAAATACGGAAGTTAAGTTGGGGAACTATTCAAAGTAAACTAAGCTGTTAGGAATTTTACTGTGCAGGTGTTACCAAATGACAGGGAGTTTCGGGATGCAGCCATTGAGGCAGGGGAAGTGTTATGGAAGGGCGGGCTTGTCAAGAAGGCAGGTCTAGCTGATGGTGTGGCGGGAAATGCTTACGCCTTTCTATCCCTACACCGTCTCACAGGAGAAACCATCTATCTGGACAGAGCCAGGGCATTTGCGAGCTGCTTGTATCACAACCAAATAATGAGCCCTAATCAAGGAGCAGATCATACCTACTCTCTTTCCCAAGGACTGGCAGGTGTTGCTTGCTTATGGTTTGATTTATACAAACCACAAAAATCTAAATTCCCAGGCTTTGAAATTTAGGAAGTTATTAGAAACTTGCAACCTTACCTGTAATATTAACCTTAATTATTCTGATAAAAAAAAACCCTTAATTATGTGCCAAGTTTAATTTTATGGAAAGGAAAAGGATGGAGCGCAACATTATTTAGTGTTTGTTGTGCTATCTTGTGATGAGACTGAGAGGTAGACATGAACCAGTGGGTGTAGTTCTGTCTTGGGGGCCTCTTGGCCCAAAGTGTATCAATGTCTTCTTTCTGATAAGAAATTTTAGCTCAAGTTAGTGTAAATAACGAGTTATTGGAACCGTTCTCTAATCTGTTATGAATTGTAATAAAATGCTTCAACTTCAAGTGTATACATGTGAAGACACGTAGTTTCCAATTCAGTTTAATTAAGTAAAATTAGATTAATTCAGCATGTAAAATTAAGTAATGCTATCACCAATCACCATGGTAAACACATAAATGCTGAATAGTAATGTTAAACTCAACCAAACTAGTATTGGCTAGCTACCACCTTCTAGTTTTAATAAACTAATCGCATAATAAAAACACTGGAGCATTTCAACATCCTCCTAACTTATATAGAAGGAAACCTAGTGAAAGAGAGTCATATATTTTGTTGAAGCTATATGCAGAAAGGGATGCAGCATCTCCGTCCAGGCTCATGGAACCGTTAGTAACAACGTACGTACGTGATAAGCTTAACTACCCAACACGTCGCTTTCGAATTAATGGGTGAATGATTTTGGCTGGAAATGGATGGAATTTTATTTTATTTAAAAAAAAAAAGCAAAGCAGCAAAGATAAGCCTATTGCGACCTCGCATTTCTTCGCATGCAAAGTACCAGGTCCCTGTCCAATCCCAACTTGATGCTTCCCACGATTTCAACCGCTCAAATCCTGCCACGTGTCCGTTCTGGAATAAATATCACATAATTTGTGTTCAATTTTTTTTTAAAAAAAAATGCTTAAATGTTGAACTACTACTCCAAAAAAGGGAGTAACACAAAAATAAAATTAGTATAACAAATTATACATTATAACAAATTCAATTAGAATTAATACTTGTTACTTATTTATCAAATACAATTATGGTTCAAAATTTTAATCTTTTCAACTTAATTGCAATTAACTTGAATTTAATCAGAGTTCATCATAATCAAATTGTATTGCTTTCAGTCATACAGGGTTGAAATATCATATCCTTGTCCTGTTCTTGATGACATGAACCATTACTTTGAGGTGATGATATCAATTAAAACTAGATACAATAAGGATGTGTTGTAATTTTAATACTCCCTCAGTACCGGTTGTATTTCCACATAATTTTTCCACTGTTTAAAATGACAGTCATACATACTGATAAAAAAGATTATGTTCAGCTGGTAGAAGGAATAGAAATAAACACATTAATTGCCATTAACATTGGACTAGTATGGAGAGATGACTAATCAATGGCCTTAAAAGCCTAAAGGTAGTATATAACTAATGTATGTAGTGTCCCAGAAATGCCAATTTCCAGTTTGCAAGAATGGGACTGTATATTTGCTACCCCTTCTTCTAGGTATAGAGATGTACTGATGATGATGTAGACAGAAAATTCAAAAGCCAGACCATTATATATATTGAGAAAGAGATCATCTGTTTATACTAGCTTGATCAATATTGTTCTTGAGGTGATCACAGCTAAGTGAGAAAGGGAAAATGGAGAGATACGAAGTTATGAGAGATATTGGTTCAGGGAATTTTGGTGTAGCCAAGCTGGTGAAAGACAAATGGAGCGGTGATCTTTTCGCCGTCAAGTATATCGAGAGAGGTCAAAAGGTCTGCAATTCTTTCTTCCCTCTCTTAATTTTCATTGATTTGTTAGGTTGCTTGTTGATTAAGACTTTGCATACATAATCTTGTTTTGATTAATGTTTTTATTTGCATGATGTAGATTGATGATAATGTGCAGAGAGAGATCATGAACCACAGGTCCTTGAACCACCCTAACATCATCAGATTCAAGGAGGTAGCACTTTTCTCATCACTCTCTGAATGATGGATATATATATATATATAATCCAAGGAGATTGTATTGATAAAATTTAAGAAACTTGACTCTTGTATTTTAACTTCAAATTTGGCAAGAATGAATGTGTAGTAATTCGTTGTTTCCAGGTCTTCCTAACGCCTACTCATCTAGCCATTGTGATGGAATATGCTGCTGGTGGTGAGCTTTTTGAGAAGATCTGCAACGCCGGCAGATTCAGTGAAGATGAGGTATCATTCCAGTCATTTTTTCATGATGATCAGATTTATCAGGCCTGTTTTGCACAACAATCTTTCTGAATTGGTGTTTTGAGTATGAACTTGTGCAAAATTGTCCCAGGCAAGATTCTTTTTTCAGCAGCTGCTCTCAGGAGTCAGTTACTGTCATTCAATGGTAACATCACTTGATCATGCAACATGATTTGTTCCAGGCTCGGAGTTGACTCTAATTTTAATACATGCAATGTCTGTTCTTTGTTCGCGCAGCAAATTTGTCATCGGGATCTTAAGCTGGAAAACACCCTATTGGATGCAAGCACAGAACCCCGTCTCAAAATATGTGATTTTGGCTATTCAAAAGTAAAGTTCATCATCCATCTTCTTCAAGTAAACATCAATTAATTACCATGTTTGACTTTTTTTAACAACTGTCTTGATTTTCAGTCTGCTGTGTTGCATTCTCAACCAAAATCTACAGTTGGAACGCCAGCCTATATTGCACCAGAAGTATTTTCAAGAAAGAAATATGATGGGAAGGTGTCAATTCTACCAATAATTAATAAATCTCTTTATTTTGCTGTATACTCCATCTCTATGGTTGAACTTTTTGGCTGACCTATTCCACATTATTATCATATGAAGATTGCAGATGTTTGGTCATGTGGGGTTACATTGTATGTGATGCTGGTTGGTGCTTATCCTTTTGAAGATCCAGATGATCCAAGAAACTTCAAAAAAACAATAAATGTAAAGAATACGTGCTATTGTTATTCTCAAATCAGCATTGACTTCTTCTAACAAGTTGATTTTGTTGTTTAAACTAATGCAGAAAATACTCAGTGTTCAGTATTCAATCCCTGATTACGTTCGAGTTTCCAAGGACTGCAAACACCTCTTGTCTAGAATCTTCGTGGCCGACCCCGAAAAGGTCAAAGTCGATTTTCTGTTTTCTTAGTCGCTCTGCTTAAACAAACTTCTGACAGCAACATGTTCATATTGTCTTCTTCAGAGAATTACGATTCCAGAAATCAAGAAGCATCCCTGGTTTTTGAAGACTGTGCTTCCAGAGTTCTTGGAAGGCGAAGAGGCGAATCATATAACGAACAATCCCTCACAGAGCAACGAGGAAGTTGTGGGCATAATTCAGGAGGCAAGGACTGCATCACAGAAAGAGGGGTCTAAATTACCAAATGGAGGAGGAAGCAGCAATGATCTGGATGATGACGATGAATATGATTTGGATGCAGATTTGGATTTAGATGACACTGAGACAAGTGGGGATTACGTTTAAGAATTAAGACCTGGACCTGGATATCATACTTGTGCCTTCTTTATGTTGTACTGTAGTTAAATTAAAGTGCCTCATTGTGCATCCAAGAGACATTGTGCAGTTCTACAATCTACGAGCCGAATTCTGATGTGGCCGTGTTACAAAAAGTTGGAATCCCACTTCCATCGTGGAGCCTAATAATAGAGAAATATTGTTTTCTCTTGTGTAATTATCGGCACACATTTCATTTTATATTAAATTTTAGTTTTAATTGAACTACAATACTACATTTTAATCCTAATTAAACTTTAATTTCTGAAATGTACCCCATTCTTTATAAATAGTATAAACTAATCTTATCAATCTTGTTTAATTATCTGTATTATCTTAGTTCTGTTTAGTTCAATTAAATTAATTTATAATTTTTGATATACAAAAAAATAACTCAAATATAAAACGTGATTTTCTTTTGACATGCTCTTACGGTAACGTGCCCTTATTTGATACTTTCTCATTAATCTATTGAAACTCTAAAATTATATCTTTTCAATAATTTTTGTAACTCTAAACATAGCCTTCACAATTCACATGCAACTCTCATAACCAAAATACAGTGAAAAAAGACATTAATATCATTCAAAATGTAAAATAAAGAGAAGGTCTTGGGTGAGACCGTCCTACTATAATCTTATGATAGGACGAATGATAGTTCATGTGTTTAATGGATTTGTTCATGTGTTTCACAGCTTTGTTAATTCATTTACATATTGTTACAGATTATGGCCCCGTTTGGTACTAGCTTAATTACCAGCTTATTTACCAGCTTCTACGATTGGCTTGTTGATTTGGTCAAACAGCCAATTTCGCACAAAAAAAAGCGTTTGGTTCAACGGCTTTTTTTACTTGGCTTTCCGCCAAAACCAACACGCTAGTGAAACCAGCGTATTTTGTTAGCTTATGGCTTTTTACATTTACAATTACTCTTTTAACCTCTTCATTCCTGTATAAACGACATAAACCATACCCATCAATCATCTTCTGCCGCCGCCGCTGCGTCTTGTTAAATCTAGAAACGAATCAACCACCGCTGTATGAAATGATTAGTAAATAATTTATAAAAAATATTAAAATTAAATAAATATATTAATAGTAATTCCTAATAAGAGTAATGAATATGTATAATAAGTTTATAAATGATAATCATGCCCTTAAGTGTCATTTTACATAAAACAGCTAGCACCTAAAAGCTAATTTTACCAAACACTTTTATAAACGGCTTGACCAGCTAAGTTAAACAGCTGGTCAAACCAGCTAAATGAAAACAGCCAACAGCCACCAGCTAGTACCAAACAGGGCCTATAACAAACAAAATTGTGAAACACAAGAACAAATCTGTCAAACACATGAACCCAGCTTATAACAAACAAAACTGTGAAACACATGAACAAATCTATTAAACACATGAACTATCATTCGTCCTACCATAAGCTTATGGTAGGACGGTCTCACCCAAGACTTTGTATAAAATAAATACATTGTTAGGTGTTAAGATCTGGCAAGCCGGAACCGCCCAAAACTGTAAAACTGTAAAGAAAAAGGAAAAGTACACAATTGATTTGATCAGCAAACTATCTGATAGTTTCTCTAGAATGGATTCTCTAATGAATAGATGCAACTGCTCCGCTGCAACTTCGCCGTAACCGTATTCGACTGCCAGTTCAGATTAAAGGCTTCACACAACATGAAATTACTAAAATGCACTTGGGCCATTTCCTAGTTTATGACAATCCCCTCTCCTAGAACTGAGCTTGTCCTCAAGCTCTGAAACAACACAGTATGAAGGAGTCTCTGCAGCAGCTCAAATGAAGAAGGAATAAGTTCTTTTCGGTATGCTTCCTTTTCTGGATTCAATGAGCAAGAACGGCCAGAACTTGAATCCTCATGATTCTCTATTAGTTGCAGCCATGTATCAGAACACACCCCTAATAGCATTCTATTAGCTTTCCACAGTAGCTGATCTTTTCTCATGCATTTAGTCCAGCCTAATAAGGACAAACATGATGGAAATGCACATTGACTTTTCTCCCAAGTTGTGTTTTTCCATGTTGCACTTACGTAAAGTTCTTGTCCATGGAGACAATGATGAAAGAAATGGGGCCAGGAAATGAACAAGTTCATATGCCAACATATATCATTGCATGAAGCTGCATAAACCAAGCTGCATGAAAAAATCATTCGAACACAGCTCCGTTCATTTTTAACCAAACCAGGGCCAAGTATAAATCCCTCAATTCGGACCAAATGAGAAGTAGAGCAGCTCATAAATTCCACCGTTGTTCGGAAGCTTGAACCACCTTCAAATAATATCATCACTTTGTAAAATCCCAGGCCATCAGTATATTTCGTGGATAAAATATTGCAGCATGCAAGGACATACTCCTTCAGCTCAATCTCGAATCTATTAACATGATTTTCAAACCAACAAATACCAGCAGCTGCTCTTGTTGAATTAGGCCTACGAGATAACTGGTCAGCCACAACAAGTTTTGTATCATGATATTTTTCCCTTCCTCCTATCTTTAAGCTTGCCCTCAAGCTTGACTTTCTAGAGAATGCTAAGATATCCAGGGCGCACCACCAACTGAACCAAGCCTGCAACAATTCGCCGCATTCGGTTTGCACTTGCTTGCTTGTGGTCTGCATTTTTGACTTGATCCTTCTATAATTTCTGAGATATACTGCCCGCATCTAATGTCTTTGTAAGGAATTGAGCGGCAAGAATGAGCTGAGGAGAAAGTGAGGTATAACAACACCCAATGTTGAGTGTCATCACTGGCCAAAGAAATCTGCAAAGCATGCTTTGGAAATCCCATACTGAGCATATGATATGTCTTTTCTCTCCAACTGCATATACCTTGCAGTGATATAATCAAGTTCTCCAAAGATTCCACCTCAAACACCATACACTTACTACCACCAGGGTCAAATATGAGTAGACCAACATCATATTCTTGAAGGGCTACATAATCTCTACTTTCCATACATTTCCAATCATCCCTCTGTCTCTCATTCTCTAGATTCAAATCCATATCAGCCAAATAGTCCACAACCGTCTTTTTATTCACTGACTTGACATCAATTTCATCAACAATATCATATCTAGCTGAACCACTATGAATCAACTCATGAATTCCAGGATCAAAAGACATTGACAGTATATAAGTTTCAGCTCTATCACCATTATCTTTGTCTGATAACTCACATAAATCCTCAGCTTCTTTACACATAACAATCAAAACTGATTTTTCATTCTCATTCATGTACTGCACTCCAAAGAACTACCATAAGAAAAACATCTCAGTTCATCAGACAAACTCAACATTTCACCACTCTCTGAATTTGCTAAATCAGTCCCTTGAATACCAGGATCATAGCACCATATAGCTTTAACAGATTCATCACTATTAACGTTCACATCTATATAGAATCCCCCACTCTCTTTAACATTCCTTTACCCCTGACCTCTTGAACCAAAATCCTTTCTGCCTTGCACAACTTCTCAACATTCCTAACAACACTATCTTCACATAATTCAGTATGAGTTTCCTCACATACAAAACAGAACCCCAAACGTCCACACCATGTTTTAACCCCAATTTCAGTATCAAAATCATCTCCAAAAGTGTTTATACAAATATCAACTCTAGTCGAAATTTTGATTCCAGGGTCATAACACATGTTATGTTGAACATTTAAGCTAGAGTTATCATACATATCAGCACTCCTCTTCAAAGAACAATCATATTCATCTACTGCGCATAAACTGTCAACAAAATTCCTAGGGCACTCATCTTTCCTGAAAGCATAAACTGAATCAAGATAATGAGAAGAGTTGGAATTTGTACTCTTGGAATTTTCCATCGAAGTTTCTTTTTCCGGCAACTGCAATCGAAGCTTCTCTAATAGTAGCTTATCCGGAGCAATTGCTGGAGCCTGAAACTTATCGACATGATTCAATGTTTCCTCGCCTTCTTTCATCGTTTCTGAACACTCCACTTCATTGCCTTCCTTCACCAGTTCTGAAGACTTTACTCCACCGAGGCTTATTGCAGAAGAATCCTCCAACTCTTCTGACTCCTCTGATGACTCCTTCGATAAGCTTGGCTCTAAGGATTGATCCTTCCATTTCTGATTCAACTCTTCTCGTCTACGAGCAGACTCTTCCCTCATTTGTTTCAAGCGACGGTCAGAGTCCTCTCGTATCTGCTTCAATTCACACTCCAATCGGCGGGAAGATTCCTCCTGTATATGCTTCAATTTACGACTCAAATCCTCCAATTGGGATTGGGATATGGAGATTCCTCCATCCGCCCTTCCAAAACACCGAGTTCCTAGAACTGCCTGAGGTTGTTGTGCGTAAACGGTCTCCTGATAACTACTATTGGAAACCCTCGCCGGAGAATACCAGACATAATTTCCTCGGTAAGGCACCTCCACTTGAATTGAACGATGATAATCCCTTGAAGAAACGTTACATTGAGATTCCAGCTGTGGATTATAGTAGTACCCCGTCCTTCTCTCGGCCGCCGGTATTCCACCATAACCACCACAGCTCGGCCATCTCTCAGAATTTCTCACCAGTTCAGTTCTTGGTGACTCATTGTAACACCAAGTGCTTTGCTCCTCTGCTGGATTTCCACGATGAACACACTAGTGCAGAAAGCTTGATTAAAGGCTTTCAATGGAAGGTTGTTCGTTGAAAAATTCAAAAAAATGCTGTGTAACAATATTTCCAATATCGGAAGCATGTAATTCTAGGAACTCTATCATTAGATAACTTTTGAAAAAATTTAGAAAGCGGTCAAATCTGAACCGCTGTCTAAAAACTTTCATAAATGGCGTTTTATAATACCAGCTGTCCAATGTAATAAAAGACGGCGTTTTTTTAGAAACGCTGTCAAAACAAAGTAGTTTCCGATAACGGAAGCTCAGTTCCGAGATGGGAAGCAATATTCTAGTAAATAATTTTTGGGTTCCGAAGTTGGAAGTAAAGAAGTTAGCGATTAACCGGAAAAACAAGCATATTTCCGATATCTAGGACCAATTCTAATATATATTTTTAGGTTCCGAATTCGGAAGTACTAATAAGTTCCCGATCCCGGTTAATGTAGTAATCGGAGCTAAATTTTAACTTTTTTAAAGTTTGACCGGCGTAAATATTTTACTGTTTCGACATATTTTACGTAGAATCTCATCATAGTTCCGAGATCGGAACCTTATTCTAGTACATTTTTAGGTTCCGGGATCGGAAGTGAATATAATTTCCCAATCCCTATTAGTTCCGGATTCGGAACTAAATTATAAAAAAATTAAAAATACGTTAACCTAAAATACATGACTATATTTTTTCGGAAGACTATATAAATAAAGGGGCAATACCTATATATTCAGGAACGGGTAATCACTTGTGAATGCCATAAAGCTTTGTATTTGTGAAGAAAGAATTGGTGTGTTCGAAGACTCGTGATCCGTCTACAACGAACAGAACAAGGCAACGAACAATACAAGGTTATTAGAGCATCCACAATGGTGCTTCTTAAGTGCACTTTTCTTAATAAGAAGCACTCCTTAGTTAAGAAGTTCCATTGTAGAGTTTTAAGAACAACTCCTTATTAAGGGAGTGATTACCTCTTTTATTGTGCTTGAGTAGCCAATAAAAACATTACTCTTGTCCTTGAGTATTTTTTTTATTATAAGTTTAAAAATAAAAATAAAGAAAAGAAGTGCTTCTTAAGTATTGTTCCATTGTTAGTGTTGGGTTTTTCCTTAGTTTTGCTCAAAATTGATTATGTGGCACTTAAGAAGTGCTCTTTATCTTCAAACTATTTTGGATGCTCTTACTTGCTTACGAGATATTGAATACATGAACTATCATATTTTACAAGATTATGTGGGGCTTTTTATGTGAATTCATTGATTGAGTAATTTAATTGATATGATTTAAATATATTGTGATTTACATTGCATGAGTATGAACTTGGATCGTGTTCGTATTGTTGGATCGAACATTCGAACATCTACTGAATATAGGGAGTTTATCAAATATTTCATTGAAGTTGCTTCTAATCATGCGAGAATGAAGAATATGTCGATGATGCGATGTCCATGTAAAGATTGTAGGAATGATGTGTATCTGAGGGAGCGGGGATTACACTCACATTTGATTATAAGGGGATTTGAGGCTTCATATACCAAGTTGATATGGCATGGGGAAAACATAGATGTATGGGATGAAATCAATGATGAATGTCATGAACATTATTAATAAATAGAATTCATACTAGATATCAGAACTAAGGGTGTAAATGAACTGAACCGTTCGTGAACAACTCGGTCAAAGTTCGTGTTCGAACTCAATTTGACCAGTTTAAAATCGAACTCGAGCTCGTTAGTTAATAAATGAGTTCGAACTCGGGATCATAACTCGATAGGCTCGTTGAACAGCTCAAAAATAATTTATAGGTACTATATTTAGAATTTATAAAAATAATTTACATGTCTTAAAGAATGTATTTATATGTTTATTAATTTTGTTTCTTTTCATTTATTTATTTTAGTCTTTTTTATATATAAAAAAACTAAGAGAATACATTTTGAGTAAGAAATGGATAAGATATGACGTTATGAAGAAAGAAGTAAAATAAATCTTGAGAGAAAAAGAAAGAGAAAAAGGGAAGGGAGGAAAGTTTGAATCCCACATCGGTGGCAAGAGAAAGGGAGAAATCTTCTCTAAGTTATAAATTGATCTCATTTCCTAACCATTCTTAGTCCAACTTGCTTTGGTGGATTTCCATGTGCAAGCCATATTTAAATGTTTGGGCTCGAATTGAGCTTCTAAACATTAATAACAAATAGAATTCATACTCGACATTGTAACATTAAATATATCGAAACAGTCATGGAATTCGGTCGATTGCGGTCAATATTAGTGTGAAACAGAATTGAATTTCCGGTGCCGGAAACTTTAAAACTAACTAGAATTCATACTAGATACCGTAACGTATAATAAATCGAAACGCTTATAGAATATGGAAAATGGTGAAAAACAACCAACAAGTAGAATTGGATTTCCTAATTCGAAATAATACTTATTAACCAGAATGGAACCTACAATACGTAAACTATGCAAAATCGAATATGGACTCGTATTCATAAACCTAATGGCCGGATAATTTTACTCCGGCGACAAATCAACGGAAAATACTAACTTCCGAACACGGAACTAATGTAGAGTAAGTCCCAGAATCTTAAGTTCCAACCTGCCCCCTCCCCGTTATACCCGCCCCATACCCGGCCCGCCATAATATAATTATATTATATATATTAATTAATAATAAAATAATATTAATTAATTTCTTACTATAATTTAATAATCAACCCCTAATAGTTAAAGTGATAAGAAAACTAACAATAATAATGTATTCAGACTATTCTTTGGCAATCATTTTTATAATTACAAACTTATTGTTTGCTTCAAATTTGAGTGAGATTTCAATTACATTTTTTTGTTTGGGTTTGAGATTTTTGTCTTTTTAAAGATTTTATATTTCTCAATATAATTATTATTGCGTTTGAGTAAAAGTTATATAAACAAATGTATTTTAAACTGATATAAGAGGTGGGTGAGGATGAGTCATGGGTCATGGGGCATGGGGTGGGGCGGGTCATGGAGCAGGGATGGTTTTATAATAAAACCCGATGGGGAGGGATGGTTTTTAATTTTGTACCCATCATGGGTCATGGAGCGGGGATATGTTTTAAAATATTAGATGGTGATGGGGATGTGATAGCTAGTACCAGCCCAAAACCCGCCCCAGTGTCATCCTTACTCGTGAATCGCCATAGTCGTCAGTTACTTGGACTTCATAAATTTCATAATCATACTGATGCTCCTCTGCGGATGCCTGAGCTTCATAATCGTACCATATCCACGGATCCTCCGTCAGATCTCGCCGAGGTGGAGCCACCGGAAAATTCCCAAACTCGTAGGGCTCGTAATCGTGATTCCAATTCCCAGACCCGTGGTGCTCGTAATTGCAATCCCCGTAGAACTCACAACCACCGCCGTAGTCATACTCGTCGTAATCGTAATCGCCGTCCTCCGCCATTGATGCCGAGGAGCGCCAAGCTCTGATACCACTTGTTAAGATCCGGCAAGCCGGAACCGCCCCTATAAAGAAAAAGGAAAAGTACACAATCGATTTGATCAGCAAACTGATAGTTTCTCTAGAATGGATTCCCTATATTTTATACTAATGAACAGATGAAACTGCTCCGCTGCAGCTCCGCCGTAACCGTATTCGACTGCCAGTCAGATTAAAGGCTTCACACGACATGAAATTACTAAAATGCCCTTGGGTCATTTCCTTGTTTATGACATTAGGCTAATTACCGGGATATTATTGTTATTTTATAGGATTTTTGGGCTAAAAGCATAAAAATTCGTGGTCACATTTGTAACGTGTTCTAACCTTGATGATAAACCCCTTATTCGTAACATTGATGAAAAACATAGCTTTATCTGTAACCTGTTCTAGAGCGGCAGCACTCCTCAGTAGCAGCGGCGGCAGAAAATGAAGGTTCGTTTGGTTCTTTAATCGTCCCTTAATCGTTCCTATCCCTTTCGAAGATTAGTGATTCTATCGTTTTCCTAGATTAGGGATTCTGATAGCATGATTACGGAATCTGATTAGGGAATTGTGATTGCAGTTCAACATTGCTAACCCTACGACAGGGTGTCAGAGGAAGCTTGAAATCGACGATGAGTCGAAGCTGTAAGACTACTCTACCCTCTCCTCTTAATTGATTTTTGTGTTATTTGGTGACTGTCACTAAATCTGCCATCTCCCTGCTGTGAATGCTTGAGTAGTGTGAGGATGTGCTTATTGAATAATGTGTGTCTTGTAGTCCTCCATGCTTGAATTTAGGGTGCTTTGTCTTCCATTGTATCTGTACTCAATTGTGAGTTCCGTTTGATTTGCAGGCGTGTTTTTTGGGACAAGCGCATCTCCCAGGAAGTCAATGGTGATGAGCTCGGAGAGGTATGTTCCCTTCTCTTCTTATGTTGATAATTGGTTTGCTTTTTAGTTTGATGATACTTGTTCTGACATTGAAATTTTCCACAGGAGTTCAAGGGCTATGTTTTTAAGATCAAGGGAGGTTGTGACAAGCAGGGTTTCCCAATGAAGCAGGGAGTGTTGACCCCAGGGAGGGTTCGCCTCCTCCTCCACCGAGGTATCTTTTATCAAAGATTGTTTGAGTTTTGCAATATAACAAATCACTTTCTATTCTAGTGCTAATCTCGTATTTGTCTCTAGGCACCCCTTGCTTCCGTGGACACGGAAGAAGGAATGGTGAAAGGAGAAGGAAGTCTGTTCGTGGCTGCATCGTGAGCCCAGACTTGTCTGTTCTGAATCTGGTCATTGTCAAGAAGGGAGAAGCTGATCTCCCTGGTCTTACTGATGTGGAGAAGCCAAGGATGAGGGGTCCAAAGAGGGCATCCAAAATCAGGAAGCTCTTTAACTTGTCAAAGGAGGATGATGTGCGCAAGTACGTCAACACTTACAGGAGAACTTTCACCAACAAGGCTGGTAAGAATATTTGATAGACTTGCTTGCTTGTTCTAGCATTTATTTCTCGAGGATTTCTTGATTGTGCCTTTGTTTAACATTCATGTCTTGAGTTTGTAGGTGTCTTATATACATTGGTAAATGGTAACAGTGCTGATTCTTGTGTTTTTGCAGGCAAAGAGGTTAGCAAGGCACCAAAGATCCAGCGTCTGGTCACTCCTCTCACCCTTCAGAGGAAGCGCGCAAGAATTGCTGATAAGAAGAAGAGGATTGCCAAGGCCAAGTCTGAAGCTGCAGACTACCAAAAGCTGCTGGCTAGCAGGCTCAAGGAGCAGAGGGAGAGGAGGAGTGAGAGCATTGCAAAGAAGAGGTCTAGGCTCTCTGTTACTTCCAAGCCTTCGATTGCTTAGAGAGTTCAATTAACTTCCTTCTCTAGATGATTTAAGAACATAAATTTTTTTGATGGCTGAACTATACAATTTTGATTGTTCTGTCTTGGTCGGTTCATGGTACTGGATTTGCCTAATACTATCTTATTATGTTATTAAGCCTCAGGTGCTCTAGCCTTTTTGGTACACTAGGTAAATTTCCAGTCAGTTACTAGTTATTTTCATACTATTGAATAGTAAGGAAATCCGTCTTGTTGAAATGTACTACTATGTTAAATGGTTAGAAAACTTTGCAGTATATAAGTTTGAAAGTAAACTTTCTTAATTGCTGAAGCCCTGTTATCTATCGAGTTGAACCCCATATTCTGTTTGATCATGTGTACATCAGAAAACCAGATTGTTTTTTTTTTTTTTGATAATGAAAACCAGACTGTTTTTTTTTTTTTTTTTGAAGATAACACTAATATTAAAACTGTAATAATGAATTACATAGCACCCGGCCTAAACATATAGCCTTGTCGTGTTCATTACTTACTACTAGTCTACATACCTTCATTATTTTAGCATAGACAAAAGACGTTTCTAAGAAGTTAACTCTTTCCTCGACCATTCCTTTAATTTCCCAAGGAGCTTCCTCCGGACGATTCAACGCAGCCACCAATGCTGAGTCTGTTAGCAAGCATATGTTTTGGGACTGAGCCTTGCATGCTGCTTTTAGAAAACCAGATTGTTGCATGTAGGGTATCTTGCAAAACTACTTGGTACCTCGACCAGTCTATGTTGCTTATGGATATAACCTCTAGGTGAACATGATCCTGAATCACCTGATGATGTGGTTTCTGGTGCAAGATCATCCGAGTTTATTGATTTACTTGTCCTTGTTAGGAGGAAGGGTTTATTAGTGGTCATGAAACAGACTTTGGATGTATTAAAGTTGAATCAGTTTCAAGTCTGTTGCTAACAAACAGGTCATAATTTTACACTTGTAAGTTGTCTTCTAAATTAAGGCATTCCTGGTAACAAACGACGAGCGCGCCTGGCCTTTTCTGTATATTGGAATCCATTGTTTCAGAAAATTAAGGATAAATTTGCATAGCTATGAAACCAATGATATTATTGAACCAATTACTGGTAGTCAAGTACAGTATCACGGGTTTGAAGCAACAACTGGAGCTCAATGAATTTCGTTGAATCTAGACAAAACAAAGGGGCCATGCCCAACGCAAATCACATACTTCTCTACCAAACCATACTAATTTCAACTTGTTGCCAATTTGTTTCCATTTTCGTGCCAAAATGGATATGAAAGTACTTGTTATCTTCAAGTCTCCAACAATATGTTAACCAGCCTAGTATTGACCGCCCTGCAGTTCCTCCGGATCTCGCCCGGTTTTCCCGACTGCAGGTCCCCCATCTTGATCATCCCTTGAGCAAACGCCCTGAAGAACTCATTCTGATCAGCCTTGAAAAGCCTCACAAACGGTCTAGTCACCGAATTCGTGTACAAAGTCTGGTCGGAGTTGAGAAAGCCTCTCCCACTAGCCAAGTCCTTGAAGTACTGGTTATCGAACACAAGGGGCGTAGCATCCAAATCAGCAGTCACGTTTCCATCTCCGCCAACAGGGCACAGCTTGTTCAGCTTCTCCCTGTATCTAGGCTCGATTGCAGGGTCCGGCCGCCCCGTGCCTGACTGGTTGTACAGCCTGAACATGACGGAAAAACACCGGCCTTTTCCGATAGAGTGGGAGCCTGAGAGTGCTACCAAGTCCTTGACAGAGAGATCGTATTTACCGAAGAGATCGATGAGTGAGGTGGCATTTGATCTGGGACTTGGCAGTATGTTGCTTGAGTTCTCCTGGCTTGCTGTCAAGCTGTCTAGCCGCCCTAACTTCACCTCCCACCTCGGTCCTCCTGCCTGCAATTTTAGGTCTCACAATAAATCTATGAACTGACTGAAGCAGAGAGAAAACAGTATGAGTATGTGTTACCAAAAGAACAGCGTCTCTAGCAGCCATGATTAGAATATCAGCACAGGAAACGACTCCGGGGCAAGCTTCTTCCACGGCAGCCTTGGCATCGTCGAGAACCTCAAATGACTGGAGTGTCAGGGAATTAATGTTCGACAAGGCAAGCTTCTCCCCAAGCATGTTTGAAGTGTCATCCAGCAGCACGGACGCATCGCACCCCTGCCACCATTGATTTTACTGTCAGAATCTGGAGAGAAAAAAAGAAGAGAAACACATGATGTATGGTTTTTATTCTAGAGCTGAGCTTACATTGACCAGGCAATCATGAAACTGCAGGCGCATGACAGAGGCGGCGTTTCGCGGTTCTCTAGCAACGGCGTCCCTGATCACGTCGTGGACGATGAGTTCGGCGTCGGGGCAGGTGTCGGAGTAAAAGCCAGGCCTGAGCTCTGCACGGCACAGCAACAAGACTGAGAAGGAGAAGAGGAGGAGGGGAAACAAAGAAGGAGGCATTTTGATGAAGGGGAGAGTTGTTTGTTTGCTTCTCAGTGAGTATGGGTGACTGAATGAAGAGTTAGTTTTAGGAGGGTTTTTATGGGCAATTGGATTGGAAAAGATGACGACGGTTTTTCCTGCAGTACTGTGAATTCTGAATTGTCAATCCCACTTTTTCAAATCTTTTTAACCGACTCATGTCCCACCCCGCCTGCACTTCTTTTCTATTTCCATCCAATCTCCATTTCAAATTTCAGTGCGGACTCTCCTCCCTAATTTTAGTCATTATCATCACTCATTAACCTATCAAATATAAATAAGCACTCACCAGTCATTAAGATTCTCGTATTATCCTAGATCAAAACTATAATTAGAATTCTTTGATAAAAGTTTCTTCTTATCTTCCAGCAAGGGTAATTTGGTAATTCTACACCCCATGTGCTAAAAAATTATACCCCATACCTTTTCAGCAAGGGTAATTTGATAATTCTACACCACATACCTTTTCAATAAATATAAGAAACAAAAAGATGTGTCTTTTCAAAAAAAAAACATCCTTCTGCATATGAATATACCAATTCATAAATCAAAACCAAGATAAGCCAACCTTTTTCATTAATTATAATAAACAAAAAGTTGTGTCTTTTTCATAAAAACAAACATCCATCTGAATATAAATATACCAATTCATAAATCAAAACCAAGATAACTCAATCAGGTCTATGTATTGGTAAATTTAATCACAAATTTGGCCCCTAGCGGCACAAAAATTTACTACACAGATTAAGATACACGGTAAGTATTCCTTTCCTCATGATGCCGATTGATTTATAAGCCACACCACCATCTCTCGGATTTGAGCTCTTTCGTCACCAGGAATCCAATCGCACATCTGACAACACCATGCTTCAAAAATCTTCATACGAATTTGTATGATACTGTCATGCTTTACCATCCTCTTTGTTAGCAATAAAAAATACTTTTTTTAGCAGTAATACATTTGCCTCACGTGCTGCCAAAAAGAGCTGCTTTGTAAGAACAGTTCTACATACACAACAGCAGCTTCTAACTCTAACAAAGTCATTCAGCATTTGCAGAAAAGGCACATTGCAGAAAAATTCAGTATAATAAAAAAATTTAGTAAATAATAAGAGTATTAGATATAAAATTGTGTGGGTTAACTTCAAGTACTATTATCATAGTGTAAATCCTCCACTAAATCTTCTAAGTTATTGCGTCTGAAGATTAATGTGACATTATAATTAACAACACATATCAATAGACTGCATAGACTTCAAAGTTATCATTAACTGCATAGTTCTCAATATATTCATTTCAGAATTAGTCTTCTACTATAAAATGTTTCAATGATGTGGATTGTACTATAATAGGCCAGGAAATAATTTTGCAACCCTTTAATTGAGTTGATTCTATATAATCAAATATAAAGTGTTGACAGCTTTGCTATGATATATTATTTGAGAAATTTTCCAGTATCCCACATATATCTCATGTGCTAATTCATTTTATCTATATTTATTTGTGCCTTTTTAACAAATTTCAATTTTTTTGTTAACTTCAAGTACTATTATCATAGTGTAAATCCCCCACTAAATCTTCTAAGTTATTGTGTCTGAAGATTAAGGTAACATTATTTTTAACAGCACATTATATTAAGCTTCTAAGTCATTTCAGAATTAGTCTTCTACTACAAAAAGTTGAAGCGGAGTCAATGCAAGATGGACTTCTGTATCTGGAGAAATTTGCTCCATCCTCTTCTTCAGGGAATGGAGGACACATGTTTACTCTAAATCGAATTCACATGACCTAATTGTGCAATCCTACTGAAAGCAAGGCAGCAGTAGTCAGCATCATATTTTAAACCATTTTCATTTCTAAGTGAAAGAACGGAATTTAATTATTACAGTGTAATTGAAAACTAACCTCGAATATGGCAATGATGCTATTGCCGCTGGTAGGACTGTAAACCAGATGAACTACAGGAGAACCAATATCGGTAGAGGCGATTTCGTTCCAGAGTAAGCATCAAATTCTAAAATCAGGTAAATAATCAGCAAGTCAGTTCCAATTAAATAATCACTTTCTCGAAGAAGGGAGAAAGATTTACCTGCGATATAAGTGCCATGGCGACAAATAAGGAGATGGGCTCATCCGGGTCGTGCTTAACGGCGAGGGAGCTGCGGAAGACGGTCCGTTCTTGGGAAAACTCGGTAGCGCAAAAGACAAAATCCGGGAAACACGATTCTGGGAGACTCGAGAGTTGTTGATTAGAGTCTCGACATCGTAGTTGTACTTGCCTTTCTGCATCGTCACAGAGGGATTCCCGAGTATGAGCTCCTTGGACTAAGCCCGCGCAAAAATGGAGGTTATCGGGAGCACCTCACATACTCCGCCGCGGAGGTCGAAGGTGGATAAATGGAAGCTCGGGAGCTTGACCGGAAAGGTATGATGTGGAAGGAGGAGGAATTGGGGGAAAGGAATAAGGATTTGTGCAAAAGGTAGGTCAACATTGTAATGCTGTATAGTTAAAAGTACACTTATTTGGTTATTCCAAAAAATACATGTGTGCAAAAAATTAATTTTAAGTCCTTTTACAAATTCAATTGGGAATAAGAATAATTTTCAGAAGGTCAAAATCAGAGCAAAAAATAAAATGAACTAATTTTATAGATCAATATAATTAATAATTAAAATAACAGTCTTAATAAATTAATAATATTTGTAATCGTTGTTTTGTCCCCAAAACAACCGTGCAACGCGCGGTGTGGTCACCCTAGTCTATCTAATAAATATTTCCTTGTTAATATAAAAGTTTTTCAGAAACTGAATTAGTATGATTGAAGTAAATTGGGTTATTTCAATCATATTTTTATAGTACTAGCTAATTTGAATAGATTGAGCTAAACTATCTTGATATTCTGTAGACATTTTTTTTGAAGAAATTTTTTCATGGTATTGAGAAACGCCTATAAACAATTACAATGAGTGGAATTGACATCCAATTCAACGAGTCTGTACTATTACATCTTGAGAAATCCAATAAAGAATGTAATACCGCCCGTAGGGATATTATCTAACAACTGTTGAAACCACATCTGCTTGGCATAGAGGAGCGTTTCCCGCATCAATCATTTCGTCAATCAGGGATCTGCTACAACTGAAACACCACTTGATCCAAAACATGATCAATGTTCTTCAAACTACAAGCACCTTGAAACCCAAAAATCATGTCCGGAAACACGATCTGTATAATCATATCAGAACAATAGACACAAATCATAAATTACGATCCTTATAATTAGATCGAGAACAAAATTTCGACATAAATCAAGATCTAGTCGAAAAACTTATTATGTGGATTGAAACACACTTATTCAACGGTATTAAAAACAATAAACAGAAGAACAATTGCTTCCCCGTCTCCCCATAATTTAATTCTCTAGACATTTTCTAGTATATTAATTTAACTCAGTTCAATCAAATATATTTATTTTATGTTAAAGTGGTTAAATATACTTAGAATTTTCAATTTACTTATTAAACTGATTTCGGTTCATTCTGGTAAAAATTGCTCTGAATAATAGTGACTTGGTGCATATTAAGAGTGTTATGACCTTGAGATTATCATTTTGATTTTATAATGCATACTTAGGGGAGGGAAAGAGAGCCTTTTTATTTTAAATTTTTTTAAAAAAATATAAGAGAGTATTCATGGCTCTTCCCGACCGAAAATAACAAAAAGTTACATTGTAAAACTTATTACTCCAGGTAGGAGACAATTGATAAGATTACAGGAAATTTTATAATTATCACATTGCAATACATTCTCATGTATCGATAAAAAAAGAAAATGTATTTTCAGTGTAAACTAAATACTGTAATGGAATTATAGTAGATAGAGGGTGAAATCAGAGGTAATAACAACTAGATTGAGTCGATCCGGCTGGTTATCATCTAGCAAATATCGGTCTAATACTCTAATTTTGCAATCACTTTTTGGGTCATATCATTAAACATTATTTGAGCGCATCTCTCCTCATATGCAGTAAGAGATTTACCAGGTTGCTTTTGCAACCTCAAAGCATTATTAAAGTTTATCTAACACGACACAAGAATAAAGTGCCTTATTCTACATTTTTAAAGATCAAGGTGCCTTATTTTATAAATTTATAACCTCCACTACTAACATGCTTTTTTTAAAAAAATCCACATTACCTCTAATCTGTTGGTTTGTTTACTGGTGCCAATCTGGAGGACCACACTGTTTCTATTTTTCTTATAAGTTTGATTATAAAAGAAAAAGATTGATTAGAAAAAGAGACGAGTGAAACTCTTTCAGCTTTCATTTAGACAGTCAAACAACGAGATAATAGTGCATGTTGAGTCCTCCTAAATGGAAATATGAAATTGAGTGTCTAACTTTTTTTTTTTTTAATTTAATTTGCATTTTAATTTAGTTTAGTATAGTTATGATCAATTTAATAAGTTTAGCTAAATGGATTTATTGTTTTACTTTTAATACTTAATTTCAGTTTGGTTAAGTTTTATGCAAGTATGAAAACTTCCTTTCATTTTATTGCATATTTGATCATAAATTGAAGTGGTATATGAATAAGAATATTATTTTGATGTTCTTAACATAGTATTTTCTAAATAGACAAATTCTTGGGTGAGGCAGCATCACCCAAGAGGCAGGACCAAGTAAACACTCTTTTTTGTGAGGTTTGATGAACCGACACAAATGTTTTGATGAGATAACATGTTTGATGAACTGGCACCAAAGTTCGATGAGGTGACGTCGAAGTTTGATGAGGTGGTAATGAGTTATGATGAGGTGGCAGCAATGAAATTTTCCTTATTTGGACTTACCTCATGGGTGAGGCTGCCTCACAGGAGAATTACTCTTCTAAATATTATAATTATAAATTTTCGGAAAATCTACGCGTATGTTAAGGAACTGCATTCAAAATTGTGTTGTCGGCTCTATTAATCATATGCTCAAAACATATTAGAAAAAACCAAAATTAAATTTTTTTGTGCACACAGTAATCTACTTGTGCTCTTAGAGCATTTCAAATGCAAGCAATAACCATCAACTTGCTAAAACTCACTAAACACATCACATAATAAACTCTTTCAAAATAGAAGCTAATATTAAGGATTTCAAGCTTATCATACAATTTTATAATTTGAGGAATGAAATTGTATCTCTCACAAAAATAATGTATAATAGAGATTAGAATAGGAAATCATTTGGAGCAAAAAACCCATAAAATATTACTTATTTGATGAAAGACTATATTTATCATATATGTTATTGTGGCGCCGTACTCAAATTGTTTATTTTTGGGCGCCTAAAATTATAAATTGGGGTTTACTTGGCCTGCCTCTTGGGCGAGGACAAGAATTTGTCTTAAAAATAATAATATGATGTTGATAAATCAAAAAAATATATTTAAATTATATATAAATAAATATTTTTGTATATATTTACACTATTTTATAAGGCGTGTAGTATCATTCCTAGGATTTGGTTCAGATGTACATTGGATTTTCAAAAGCCCGGTAAATAGTATATTGGACCACGAACCACGATTGCCATTCGTAGGCCTGCAAATCAAAGTCCATTTAAAATCAGCTAGCCGCCCTAAACCTCCCCTGCTGCTTCCTCTCTTCTCACCCGGCCGAAAATCTGAAGCGCGCGCGAGTTGTATCGGAGCAGAAAATGGGCGGCCGAAACAGGACCCGAACTCAGAGGAAGCACTTCAAGGAGAGCCGAGAAAACGTCTGGAAACGCCCGAAGCCCGAAGAAAACAGCTCTGCCGCTGATGAAAATCCTAAGCCCTCCTGGGAACCTTTCATCATTCAAAGTCCCGCCTTTGAACAGTATTACAAGGTCTTCTGCATAACCCGCGTTTTGCATTCTTTCATTCATTCTCTCAGTTACTTGCTTTTTCATGTTTGGGTTGTTGTGTATACTGTATAGTATTTGAAAGGTTTTGGGTTTTGATGGAACTTAGGAGCAAGGGATAGTGGCACCTGAGGAATGGGATGCTTTTATGGATTGTCTAAAGACAGCCTTGCCTGCTGCTTTCAGGATTAACTCCAGGTGTGTATGTTCTTTCCTCTTTCAACTTTGTTATTGATATGCACGGATTAGTTGGACTCCTATCTCTAATTTCTTAGGGTTCCATTTGTCAAACTAATGTGACTCCAATCTCTAATTGTGGGATGGAGTTGGGAATATATTAGCTTTTGAGGATCCTTAATAACCCCCAAATTGATAAAAGGATAAACAGACTATGCTTTATCATTCTAAGTGTCTTAATGGTAGATTATGGGGGTGGGTGCGTGATCTTTACTATCAAATAAACTTGCACTATTTTTTCTTGATTTGGTCTCCATCTTTGCTTGCTTTCTTTTGCTTTTTTTTTTATGTTTTCATATTGAACCTGTTAGTAAAAAAAAATTGTCATCTTTTTTTTTTTTAGCTAGTTGTATAAATTGCCTGCTGCAATTATTTGCCATAATATTTAAATGAAGATATAGGAGAAAATGCTAGTGTGATCGTTCAAAGAGACAGGTGTTACTTAGGTGTTGATTGATAGACATTACTAAAATTCATGGAAGTAGATGCAGGTGAAGTTAAAATATTAAAAGTTGGTTGACGGAAGCATGGGAACTCACACTTCCCAACAATATATTTTTTATTTTGAAAATGGGGGAAGACAATTAACTTCCTATATACAGCCAAAATTTCTAGCTTCCTGTAAAATTTTAATAGGCGGGGATAAAATTTCCCAAGTGATTTAATTTACTACATCCAACACACTTAGTCATTTGACTTGGTTTGTTTAGTGACATGTGTGGGTGCATAATAGGATATAATTATCCAGTTTAGGCTATAGATGTTATCTAAACTGGCTATCAATGAAATATTATTGTTGTGACAACTAAAGGTACTAATTTATGGGAATGTTTTCTGACAATTATTTTACATTTTGACATTTGCAGTAGCCCTTTTTATGTGGATATCCGGACGCAGTTGGAGAATGATTTCATGACATCTCTGCAGGCAGAGGTGATTTCTGGCATATGGTTTGCATGATGAGTGATTATTGTTCTTCAAAAAAGTAGAGTGTGTTTTTTGAATTCCCACTTGGGCTCCTGAGTGAATTTTGCTTTTCAGGATGGAGAGGGTAATGAGAGGGCAGCAATTAAACCTTTACCTTGGTATCCCAACAATCTCGCTTGGCATTCAGAATACTCAAGGAAGCAACTGCGCAAGAACCAAACTCTTTCGAGGTTAGTTATGCACTAACACTTTACGTTTCCTTTTTGGCAAAAAGATTCTTATGTATAATCATTACCATATCCCAATTTTAATTTGCAGCAAGATCTTTTGTGAATATAAGGTCTTTTGTAAATCGCGTAAATGTAGTTATTTTGTTTCCCTTGGTGTGCTATGCTACCTTTTAGTGGTGGTATGATATGGGAAAATTTTATCATTAAGAGGGCTAGCCAGCTTTTCCTTTGATCATTAATATTATTGTTACTACCTCTGTTCCATGATTAAAGCCAGTTTACATGATTTTCCAAAAAAAAGAAGCCCAGTTTTCATGATGAATAACTTTAAATACAGTTCCCTCTTAAACCTTACTTATTTCTTGTGTAATAGTTTGGAGTGACACATGTCTATACTAAGGTTATTATAATTTTTCTTTGGGGAATAAGGACCAAAACTAACCTATCAAGCAATGTCTGTAAGAAAATGCTCATTTTACATAGAAATAGTCTGAACTTTTGACTTGGAAACTATTCCCACTCTCTTAGGCCTCTGGACTTCATCAGCAGACTTAAGAGTAAAAATATCGACTGCCCAGTTTCCAAATTTTTAAGTCTTTCTCTTGACACTATCCAAGTTCAAAATTTATATGAGCCTGTAGAGATTTTAATGTACGTATCCAATTTGAGTGTCCAAGCTTTATCCTATGCATATAAATCTGTGTACTCTAATTTTGGTTGGGAGAGAGTATTATTATCATGTTTACTAATGTTTGTGCATTTAACTGGCTTATTATTGATAGTATCACCCTTTGCTACATCCTATTAGGTTCCATGAGTTCTTAAAGCTGGCAAATGAAATTGGAAACATAACCAGGCAAGAAGCAGTGAGCATGGTGGGTCAGCCTTATATCTTGACTATTATTTTTGAGTTATAGCAGTGTACTGATTAGTCTGATTGAGCTTTACGTTGATTGTGATTTAGGTGCCTCCGCTGTTTCTTGATGTACATCCGGACCACTTTGTTCTGGATAGTAAGCTGCTGCTTATTCTATATTTCTTAAGTTATCTAAAATGGATTTATTACTTTTGTTTTTTTCAAGTTCGCGGATGAAGTCATTTAATTTCAATTCTGTCAAAGCGAGAAACAACTCTCTAATTCCTTATATTAAAAATGATAATAAATTCTTTGTTTTATCATATTGAGACTACTCTTTATCCTTGATAAATGACACTACTTTTTGTGTGTAGTGTGCGCGGCTCCTGGATCAAAAACATTTCAGTTACTTGAGATGATACATCCACTAACAGAATCTGGAGCTTTGCCTAATGGAATGGTTCTATTCTTTCTTTTCTCATAACCTGTAATATTTTTTTATCAGGGAGAGGAGTTTCCAGCCAGTATGCATCAATTGTTGCATTTGTTTTCTTACATCTTTCTTGTATTTGTTCTCTACAACCTATGTTCTAGGTGGTAGCAAATGATGTTGATATCCAACGGTGCAATCTTCTAATCCACCAAACAAAGAGAATGTGTACAGCCAACTTGATTGTCACAACTCATGAAGCTCAGCATTTCCCAGGCTGCCATATAAAAAGAAGTGCAAATGCTTGTGATGCTGGAAACCTAAAGAAGCATGACATCAGTCAACTTCTTTTTGATCGTGTCCTGTGTGATGTTCCTTGTAGTGGTGATGGCACTCTGCGCAAGGCTCCTGACATTTGGAGAAAATGGTATTGCTTTTGCATATATATTTGGTTTGGCTTGAATCTGGAATCGAGTAATTAACTGCTTTTCTTTCCTCTTTCTTTTCTTTTACCTATAGGAATCCGGGAATGGGTTGCAGTCTCCATGGTTTACAGATTCTAATAGCAATGCGAGGTGCATTTTTTTGCTTATAATGATTAAACTTAGTCAAAGCTGCTATAAATGAAATCAAAGTGAACAGTTTCTTGGTGTTGACCATATGATAGCATAAAAAGTGGAACTTTTTTGGAAAAGAACCATGTTCATAATCACTTAAGAATGTTATAAGGTATTTTCTGCTTGCCAACTGTATTCGTGGGTAAAATAGATCTACCTTTGAGCTTAACATAGTATCACCTTAGTAGGATAGGTAATATTCTTTTGTGGAAAGTTGGGAATCAAATTTGACTGGCAATCTAGTATCTTCGTACATAAATGCTGTTGCCAATGTGATTGAAATATTAAAGAGTTCTGCAAGTACTAGAAGTAATTTTGATTTTCAAGCTTATGCTATGTACAATCCTTAAGGTTAATGAATTAGAACTGTGTTCTAATTTTTCACCAAAAAAACTTCTAGACGAATTTGTTAATATCTTGATGGTCCTGTTGGTTCTCCAATATTTTTTACATTTCCCTCCCACACATAAATTAGTGATAGAGTATTTGTGGCTGTATGGCTCTGATCGGCAATTTGGTGGCCCTTTGCTAAGTACAAAAATTAGTTACTTTCAAATATTAATTCTCTGTTGAAATCAAATTTTGAGTTTGACCTCTCAATTTCATCATTTTTGCTACTGAGTGCCGTAATTCTCAAAAAAAAGTAATATTAGGATAGATAATTGAGTATATTTGGAAATAGTATAAAAGTAATTTGAACGTTGAATAATTTAGTAGGTGAGGCTGGATTTTTCGATAAAAATAAAACTAATAGAAAAAAATTGGGCCCCCAAAAATATTGAGGCCTTGCTCTTGAGAGCAAAATAAACTGCTTCATACATGCCCCAGCTATATATATTATATATATATTTAATTGTTTACTTGTGTGATCATTTCAGGCCTATCTTTGCTTAAAGTTGGTGGAAAAATGGTTTATTCAACATGTTCAATGAATCCAATTGAGAACGAAGCTGTGGTGGCTGAAGTAAGCTATTAGAATTTATGCAACTTGATAAACTCCTTTATCAGTTGGAAACATTATTTGAAACATTATTTGTTATTTTACTACTTTTGATAATGCATGTCATGGCATGTCATGTTACTTCTGATCCTTAGTAAATCATCTTATTTACCTTGTGTAGATATTGCGGAGGTGTAAAGGATCTGTTGAAATTGTTGATGTCTCAACCGAGCTTCCACAGCTTATTCGCCGCCCGGGGTTAAAGAAGTGGAAGGTTTGTGCTAATACTCTCAAACATTCTCGTCTTTCATTATGTCTATTGTATGCTGCTCATCAATCTTAGCCAGATTGTCAAAATTTCCCAGCTATTCAATCTAGTCTTAGATGTAGCAATTGGCTAAGGGGGCCAATGTGTAGAGGTAGAGTTGTCATATTTGGTTTTGCTTAAATTTCGTCTGTCAAACCTTGTCAGGGAAGATGATAACAGGGATTTTGGTTTCCTTACGTGGATAATTGTTTATAGATTTTCAAATATATTTTTTGCTGAAATTCTACTACCCTTGAAGGCTTGAACCCTTGGATGTTGTATGTGTTATTGTGGGCAGTTCTCTGCCGAACTTTGAAATTAATTCACCTGTCATTGTTAAAAGATTAAAGTTTATTGTTGATTGTTCCTCTGCTTGATAATCTTCATTTATCCTGAGAAGATGGCATCTTTTGAACTATGGAACTTCTAGGTTTCATTCCTAACCCTTTTAGTAAATTATTATCCTTAATTTGATTACCTTGTACAACACATGGAAAATTTTATTTTATTTTTCCCTTCAAATTCTTTTTGTTATATGCTTTTGGATTTCGTTGCAATGTCATAATCATTTTTATCTACATTTGCAGGTAAAGGACAAAGGGGTGTGGTTCAATTCTTACAAAGATGTTCCTGAAAACCGCAGAGCTGTTATTGTTCCTTGCATGTTTCCTACTGGTAGAACCTTTGAGGACACTACCGAAAATAAAAACAGCACAGTTCAGTCAGAGCAGGATGCGGTTGAGGAAATATCAACTCTGCCTCTTGAGCATTGCATGAGGATAGTGCCTCATGATCAGAACACGGGAGCCTTCTTCATCGCTGTGCTTCATAAGCTTTCTGATTTGCCTGGTAATTCCTTACATCATACTTTTTGTCTATGGTTTTGTCACATCTTCAGCAATGTGGTACAGGAATAAATTTTTGCACCTATTCATGTAATTGATCCCCAGGGCCGACATCTTAGAACCTTTACTTTTCTTAGGATCCATTGTCTTGGATCTCCATGATTTACTTTCTTGAGAACTCCTTTCATTTTTGTGTTTCTTGCAGCTGTTGAAAACAAATCCATCAAGCGCACCTGGCAAGTGAGTTCCACAGAAGCTCTTACGGAAATGGTAGATGCCATAGAATCTATGAATTCTGATGATGTTACAGATGATCAAGTTTGTGATGCTGATGTTCCCGTTCCAATGATTGTGTCTGACATAAGTTTACATGATGAAACTAGTGTGGAGTCTGGTTCTGGTGTTGTAGCTCTAAAAGATAAAGCTGAGGATGTTTCAGTTCAAGTAACAACGCATAGTGCTTGTGACAGTGAAACAGTTGAAGCTAGTTTTGATTCTGATCCTAGTGGTTTATCTGTAGAAAAGGAAGTCAAGGATATTGAACCATCTAAGTCGGATATATCTAATCCCAAGGTAGTTGGAGAGAAGAGGAAGCTACAAATTAAAGGCAGGTGGGTTGGGGTTGACCCAGTTGTCTTTTATAAAGATGAGACTGCCATATCAAACATAAAGGAATTTTTTGGCATTGGAGACTCCTTCCCATTTGTTGGCCATCTGATTACTAGAAATCCCGACATGAACCATGTGAAGAGAATATACTATGTGTCGAATCCAGTGAAGGAAGTTCTTGAACTGAATCTTCTTGCCGGTCAGAGTTTGAAAATAGCTTCGGTTGGAATGAAGATGTTTGTAAGTTCTTACTTTTTTCTTTTTCAGTACTTTTAAATAGTATCTATGTGTTTGCTTTGTTGATTGTGTCGGAGAACTAACTCTCCATGTTATAACTTCAGGAAAGGCAATCACCCAAAGAAGGCATGGCCTCACTCTGTTCATTCAGGATATCATCAGAGGGACTGCCGTTGCTTCTTCCACATATAACAAAACAGATTTTGTATGCACCTGCTGTAGTCTTCAGGCATATTTTGCAGTATAAAAGCATCAAATTTGCCGACTTTGCTGATGCTGAGTTCGGTAACAAGGCATTGCAGTTATCTCTGGGCTGTTGCATTGTTGTGTTGAACAAAGGTAAACTGATAGCATTCGGTGGTTTCTAAATAATTTTCCTGAATGTTTTTCTGATTTTTTTTTTCTTTTTGCAGAAAATAAGAGTGACATGGATCATCGCCAAGTCAATTCAATTCCGATTGCTATAGGTTGCTGGAGGGGTAGGAATAGTGTATCTGTTATGGTAACAGCAATGGACTGCCAAGAACTCTTAGAAAGAATCTCATGCCGTTCTGTGAACGATACAACGCCTGAGCATTCTGCTGAGCCAGTTGAAGTCATCGAGTCAAATGATGCTAAAACAGAAGATAGCTAAATTCCAATGGCCTTCTCTGCCGGCAATTTTTCACCATATAGATATAGTTTCTCTTGATACAAATGTTGTAACTAAACAACTAGATTATGTTTACCCTCCACCTGTTGTTTACTGCTCAGATTTCTGCACTCAACTATTCCTTTGAGTTATGGTCAAAAGATGGATTTTGAATAACATCTCAATATCGTGGAATTTATATAATGTTTGAGACTAATCTGGAATTTACATAACGCTTCTTGATTACAATGTTTGATGTTTATCTTGGCTCAAGAGTATGTTTTAACATTTTTATTGGCTAATGTTGGATTTTCACCCTCTCAATCCAAGAATCCCTTCTTAAAACAAGAAAGGGCTACCAGGGGCAATTAGATCCTCCACTGAGCTCCTGATCCTCTTGATCCTTCCTCTAGGGTCAATTTTCCCCCTATTACTCCCCAAGCTCTAATGCTAAAGCCAGCCCACTGTCCAAAATGCAGTTTGGTTCAGTGGACCATCCCCCACTTCTCAATGATGGATACAAGCATTCTTGTATGGAATGTTAGGGGGGTAAATAGTAGTGCTAGACAAAAACAGGTTAGACATCATTGTCTTGTACATAATGTTGGTCTTCTTTGTATGGTTGAAACAAAAGTTAAACAGAAAAAATGAAACAAAGGTTTGGGATGCCCTAGGCCTTGGTTGGAAATTCATCTCTAACAACTCTTGTAATGACTGTGGTCGAATGATAGTGGGATGGAGGCAGGACCTGTTTGATATTCAAGTAGTATCTATGGGAGAGCAATGGATTCATGCCACTTGCTTTCTAAGGACTCTTAATCTGCCATGTGTCATCACTTTTGTTTATGGAGAAAATCCGGGCTCCAAGAGAACTCCTCTATGGGATGCATTAAAGCAGCAGGAAGTTCAACATATCCCTTGGTTAATTGTAGGGGATTTTAATTCCCCCCTTTCTTTTGATGATAGACTGGGTGGTGCTTCAGTTCTGGCAGATGAATTTGCAGATTTCAAGGATGTTTATGAAGTGCTAGGCTTGGCTGAACTAAAAACCTTTGGCCCCTTCTTCACATGGAGTAATAGACAAGCAGCCTCCCAGAGGATTTTTAGCAAACTGGACAGAGCCTTAGTAAATCAACAACGCTGGAAGACCTAAAGGAATCCAAATGCAAGGTGCTTATGGAAGGCCGGTCAGATCACAATCCTCTCCTACTTCAACTTTCTGCTCACCAACACAGGGTAAGAAAGCCATTCAAATTTTTTAACATGTGGAGTCTCTCCCCCAAATTTCTGCCTACTGTGGAGGAAGTTTGGAAGGCTCATCCAGTTTCTACTCTCACTGATCTCTACTTCAATCTCTCCTTATTGCAACCCCCTTTACAAAGGATCAATAAGACTGATTTTAGTGAGATTCTGAATAGAGCTATAGCTATCACAAAAGACTTGTCCAGAGCTCAGACTATTGTTCACTCTGATCCCTTGAATGTAGTTTTACATGAGAATGAGAAGGAGATAAGAACACAGGTTGTCTTGATTTATGAGGCAGAGGTCCAATTCTTAAGGCAAAGGACTAAGAGTACTTGGCTTTTGGCTGGTGACAGTCCAACAAAAGTCTTCTATGAATTCTTGAAGGCTAGGCAGTTTAAAAACCATATCTTATGTCTTTATAATAGGAATACACTCCTGGAATCCCCTTCTTTGGTTGAACAACACCTGGTGACTTTCTTTTCCACACAGCTTGGTACTAGCTCACCACCTTCCAGTCTTTTAGATCCTCTGGTTATAGCCCAAGGCAAAGTGCTTACTCAATCTCAACAGTTGTCCCTCATCAGGCCGGTTTCTTCAGCTGAAATATCTTCTGCCCTCAACAGTATACCTGATAATAAGAGCCCTGGCTATGATGGTTTTTCTAGTCAATTTTTTTAAGAAAACCTGGCATCTTATTGGTCCTGACTGTGTTGCTGCCATCCATGATTTTTTTTCAGGGGGGATTCCACCAGAACAGTTCAACAAGACAGTGATTACTCTGCTGCCTAAACTGGATCACCCCCAGGTAGCCTCTGACTACATGCCTATTTCTTGTTGCTCAGTACTGTACAAAGTGATTGCAAAGGTCCTATGTACTAGGCTGGGAGCATTTCTACCTGACATAATAGGACTTAACCAAGGAGCCTTTGTAAAAGGCAGGCTGATATCTCACAATATCCAATTGACCCAGGAGTTGCTTCAGACTTACAATTGGAAATATGCTGGTATGCAAAGCTGTTTTTTCAAAGTGGATATCCAAAAAGCTTTTGATAATCTTGAATGGACTTTCTTGATAGATCTTATGGTTGCTCTCAAATTCCCCTCTGCCTTTGTTACTTGGATCAAAACTTGTTTGGAGAGTGCTACTTTTAGCCTATCTCTGAATGGAGGCTACACTGATCACTTTGCTGCAAAAAGAGGGGTTAAGCAGGGAGACCCCCTCTCACATCTTCTCTTTGTTCTTTCCATGGAATACTTTACCAGAATGCTGCAACTTGCTTTTAAGCAAAAACTAATTGATTATCATACAAATGCAAGTATGTACATCTTCACTGCTTGCTTTTTGCTGATGACCTTTTAATTTTTTTGCAAAGCCAACCAGAAATCTATTCATGGGGTGCTGCAGACTCTTGACTCATTCAAGTCTATCACTGGCCTGTCCATAAATGCAGCTAAATCTCAAGTCTTCTTCTCCAGGGTGGATGATGCCACAGCAGACTCTCTTCTATCCTTAATGCAAATCCAGAGGGGAGTATTACCTGTCTCTTATCTAGGATTACCCCTATCTGGGAAGAGATTGACCATTCTCAACTGCCAGAAACTATTAGATAAGCTTAAGGTCAAACTAAGTGGCAAGGGAGAACACTTTCTTATGCAGGGAAGATGGAGCTTATTAACACTGTCCTATTTAGCATTACCAGTTACTGGATCAGTGCCTTCCAACTGCCTACTCATGTGTACAATGACATTAAATCCATCTGCAGAAACTATCTGTGGGGGAATCCATATGGGAAGGGTATTTTTCCAGTGGCATGGGAAACTCTCTGCCTCACAAAAGCCTATGGTGGTGCAGGGCTTAGAGATCCCCATTTTTGGGGCCAAGCTTTACTTTGCAAGCAGCTCTGGTGTATTCAAAGTGATCAGAACAACCTTTGGGTAAAATGGGTGCATGAATACTATATGAAAGGGAGAACTTTAAGCAAGGCCATAACACCTTCTCATTGTAGCAATGCTTGGACTGTACTGATTACTCTGAAGAATCAGGTTATTAGTTTCCTCCCTCTTTGCCTCAATCAGAAAGGAAAATTCCAGGTCTCTCTGGCCTATATTTTCCTTTTAGGACAAAGAACCTCCAGGGCTTTCTCTGCTATATATGGAGCAGTAAGCTTCTTCCCAAACATTCCTTTTTCCTATGGAGATTGGCATTGGGGAGACTATCTACAGTTGACAGAATACAGCACCTTGGCATTCCACTTCCTTCATCCTCATGTTGTTTCTGTCATCAAGTCACAGAATCTGTATCACACTTATTGATCCAATGTCCTTACTTCAAGCAAGTCCTGCAACTCCTTCATCTTCATGCTCCTCAGGATCTGAGGCATCTGAAGAAGCTCTTATTCATTTGGCAAGCCAGGAAGAACAAGAGGGTTTTCACACTCCTGGTGACAAGTCTTTATCACCTCTGGAATGAGAGAAACCAAAGAATTTTTCATGGACAAGCCATGACAGTTCAAAGGCTTTGCTCCCTCATTGAAACTGAATTTAAACTTTGGCATTAATTTGTCTTGTACTTCATTTACCTGTAGGACTAGTGTTTCTTTCATATGTTAGGACACTTAGTTTCTAGTTTCTTTTTGTAAGGCTGGGAGTGAAGGCTATAATCTTGTACTACATTGATTCTTGATGAAATGAAAACTTATGTTCATAAAAAAAAAAAAAAGATCCTCCACTGAACTTAATTTGTAAGCCAATCCAGATTGAGCTATTGAATAAAGTTCTGTTTTAGATCAATTAAGAAAAGTATTTTGGCTTTTGTTTTGGAGGAAAAACGAAAGAAAAACAAAATCTTGATTTGTGCATCTTTCAATTTTGTGTGATGCAAAATAGAGATGGTGTGATGCAAAATTGCAAATATATTGTTTGATGATGTGTCACAATTGATCCAAAAGTACTAGTAACTTTTCCAGTTGAGATTAATACAATACTCCCTATTTGGAAGGGAGTTGATAAGTACACTTCAAAAGTCATAACACCAAATGTTTCAATCATTAAAGTTGCAAGATACTGGAAGGAAGAGGACCTAAATATACAAAATCGATCAACTTCTTGAAAAAAACCCAAGCGCCAAGAGCCTCCCATGAATACAAAAGGTTGGTGACCCAGAAAGAATTATACTACTAGTACTTCTTTCTTTCTACGCAACACACAAACAGTCACTTTCTCCAAAAGTTGACCTACGATTTACTATCACAGTACCAAATAGCTATCCCAAAAGCCACTACAGAAAAGAAGTAAATAATGATCAAGATGAACAACATGCCTTCTTCTCTGGGATTATTTGTGCAGGGCCAGGAACAAGGATCTTTTTGCCAGCCAAAGATGCGGGATTACCATTCTGGTCTTCATTAGCTGCAAGACTTTTCTTACTGACAATGTTGAAGATCTCAGTCAAAACAGTAGTGAATGCTGTTTCCACATTCGTAGCCTCAAGGGCAGAGGTCTCCAGGAAGAACAATCCTTCCTTCTCAGCAAATTCTTTGGCATCCTCAGTAGGAACTTGGCGCTGGTCTTCAAGATCAATCTTGTTTCCAATTAACATGATGACAATGTTCTTGTCAGCGTGAGCACGCAATTCTTCCAGCCACCGAGGTATATGATCAAATGTCTGCCGTTTTGTGATGTCATAAACCAGCATAGCCCCAACGGCACCCCTATAGTATGCACTTGTTACAGCTCTGTACCTGTATTTTGTTAATGATACCAGCACCACACAAAATGAGCTCTAATCAGTATCCCAGTTTCATTGACTAATTAGAGGTACCAACTGAAGATATTAAGAACCAAAAAAAAAGTTCAAACTCTTCTAGCTTCAATAAGACCGTCCTTTACAATGTTGCAAGTAAGACATAGGTCAGCCATGTTGAAAATATTTGACATTACAGGGTAGCATTCAAAGTATATAATGATTATGCATCTTAAAAGCTTAATCAAAAATACAAGTAAACAACCAGAGAGTGAGCTCCATGTCCATCCCACAGTAGGACTCAAGGTCTTCATCAGCGTAATGACCATAAAGAGTGAGCCGATTATATTCAAGAAAACACGATGTTCAGAATTTTAGCAAGTTGGTCGAAGGATGAGGCAGGATAATTACTATGTCCAACCTTGAGATTATTTCTGCTCAGTTTTCCAGGGTTTAAGCCATTTCACATTTCTTAGTTTACACAGAAAACTAAAACATTAAATTAATGCAAGTTTGGCAGAAAATTAATTATTTTACTCCAATAATACCCTCAACATAAAACAATCACCCAATATACCCCATACTACAAAACCTACAGTGCGCATTAGGAATTAAGGTTTGGTATATGGTATTTTTCTAATTGGTCAGCTCAGCTTCCAATGTTTTCAGCATTTGCCTTCCCAAATAGTATGGCGCCAAATTTGAACTGCATACACCTCGGAACAACAAAAATGGAATTCGAACCACTTGAACATAGTGAAGCAGCAAATGCATTTCAATACACAAATACCAATGTATTACTGCACCAGCAAGGAGATCAAGTCTCATGACTTCATAGATCTTACAATTTTCAAGTAAATTTGCAAGAAACGAGGGAAAAGGTAAGCTTACAATAAATTTCAATATGAGTAGTTTTTAGCAGCGCTTCTTATCAATAGATTTTAACCCAGATTACGCGTTTGTAATATGTATACTTAAGAACAAAAAATGTTGCTTTACCAAATAAGGTAAAAACAGTCGGAAGTTGAGGTAGTTAATCCTCAAAATTAGAAATACTTAGACTGCCCCGGTGAATGGATAACTCAATCCTAGCCAGAGTATGGCATTACTGGAAAAAAAAATCACAATCATTGATCTAATTGTTCCTTGATTTCTTTTCACATCCAAATTGACCCCATTAAGTAGATGGTGTGGAAATTGTAAATTAAAACAAAGGAAATTATACATTTTGATATTTATTTTTAACTTTTAAGATACTTAAGACTAAACACCATATGCAATATGATTCCAATACCCTTAAATAATATATATCACTTCAAGATCAAGTTGGTTCCAGTTAGTAGTATACTTGTATTGTTAAGGGGCTTAACTGATGAGATCAGATCAATTGTCGGTAGTAACAGATTATTTGTACAAAGTTCAGTCAGTTTATACAAATGGGAACGATCCGAGTATCAAAAACTAAATGAATTAGAATTCAACAAAAAGCAAAAAAAACTCAAGGATGCATAGCATAAAAAAGGAGTCGGAATACCTTTCTTGGCCGGCAGTGTCCCAGATCTGGGCTTTAACGGACTTGTGGTCGATGACAAGAGTTCGTGTCTGGAACTCGACACCAATGGTGGCCTTGGAGTCCAAGCTGAACTCGTTCCTTGCAAACCGGGCCAGAATCTGAGACTTTCCCACCGCCGAGTCACCTATGAGCACCACTTTGAAGACGTAGTCCACTTTCTGGCTCGCATCTCCGTACCCCGCCATCACGATTCACAACAAACGGACCTAGATCTTCTCTTCTTCTTCTTTACACCCCCACCCTCTGTGTTTGTGTTTTCTTATACAGCTGTCAAATACCCCGAGAGTATGTAGGTCTGATTTCAGCGAGGATGTAGGATTTTCACCATTTATAGGAAATGCTTTTGGGGTAAAACATTCTTAGAATACTACATATTTGGGTAATCTTTTCTTTTCTTTTTTATTTTATGGAAAAAAGAAATTTATTTATTTTCTGTGGACTAAATTTCTCTATAAATACTAGAGTTCGTCTCTTGAGTGACCGTCACTATATAGTTACCAAGGACTAGACAGCAAATAGAGTAAATTGAAATCAAAAACTCGCGGGTCGACCCGACCGACCCGGCGCGTGTTGTAACACGCAGTATATATAAAACCCATTTTCTCCCCCAAATCCGACGACGCAACATCGAGGATCTGGTGCTGATGACGCCGTTTCCGCGTGCGTGTCGTCTTCAATCCAAATCGAGGCATCTATCCATGTCGCCATCGATTTTGCGGGAAGATCGGAGCTCCGGGAAGAAGATACAAGCCAAAAATAGATACCGAAGAACATCTTGTGGACAAATCCATCGTCGTCGATTTCTCCGAGCAAATCTATCACCATCAATTCGAAGGTTTCAGAAATTGAATCATGAGTGATTATATTCAGAAACTTGCTATTTTGTAACTGTCGAAACTCGATCCGTAGAGGTTATTAGATAAGAAGAGGCGAATAAAATGGAGCTTTGGCTTCTGGAAATGCTAGGAATGGTTAAGTTGGGTGAGAAGGTAATAAATGAGGAAAGTGGACGAAATGTGTAGATATTTGAATATTTGGCATAGTTGGAAGCAATTTAAAAGGTGATTTGTGACTTTATAAGTTTTAAGTTTGTAAAGGTTTTTATGACATTTAGTTTAAAAATGTTATTGTTAAATTTGAAAGGTTGGATTTTTAGTTTAAAAGATTAAGGTTTAAGATAAAAAGTCAAAATTTGGTGGAGTAAAAGAGTTGTTAAGCATGTGTAGAAATTAAAACATAGAGCATATAACTTAAAACATGAGCATTTTAAAACAAAACCTGAAAGTTAGTTAATCATATCAAAAACAAAACATGGAGCTTATAACTTAAAACATGAACATTTTAAAATAAAACTTGAAACTTAGTTAATCATATGAAAAAATAAAACATGGAGCTTATAACTTAAAACATGAGCATTTTAAAACAAAACGTGAAAGGTAGTTAATCATATGAAAAAAAAAATGAAACATGGAGCTTATAATTTAAAAGATGAGCATTTTAAAACAAAACTTGAAAGTTAGTTAATCATATGAAAAAACAAAACATGGAGCTTATAACTTAAAATATGAGCATTTTAAATCAAAACGTGAAAGGTAGTTAATCATATGAAAAAAAGGAAACATAGAGCTTATAACTTAAAAGATGAGCATTTTAATCATATGAAAAAATAAAACATGAAGTTTATAACTTAAAACATGAGCATTTTAAAACAAAACCTAAAAGTTAGTTACTCATATAAAAAAAATAAAACATGGAGTTTATAACTTAAAACATAAGCATTTTAAAACAAAACTTGAAAGATAATTAATCATATGAAAAAAATTAAACATGGAGTTTATAATTTAAAACTTGAGCATTTTGAAACAAAACCTGAGAAATAGTTAATCATAGGTAGTAATTCAAAAAATAATCATAGGTAAAAAATGAAATCATTTAAAAAATTAAATAATTAGGGAGGACTTAGAAAAAGAGATCCAATCATGTGGAAATGAATGCTTATGGAATTGAATGCGTGAGCATTGGTGGGGTCGGCGCGGGAGATTAAAGTCAGGATTTAGAAGATGCAGGGCCACAGATTTAGAAGATGCAGCGCGAGGCCCTGCGCGTGATTATCAAATTGTTTTAAATTTACAAACCAATCCCTCCGTGATTTTATATTATAGCATTATTACAACCTGATCCTGGTCACTATATAGTGACGGTCACTTCCAAGACTTATTCTAAATACTAATGTTGTAAAAGTAGACTAGTGTTATGTATTAGTAATTCATTTTTGAGTGATTTAAAAAAATAGAATAAAGTGCATATATAACCCCCAGTTTTGGTAAAAGTGCACATATAACCCCAGTTCTTATAAAGTGCTATTATAACCATCATTTATTAATTCAGTGATATTCTTGCCGGTCAACCCTTTTGATATACTAAAAGACATTGGTACCCTTGTAATTACTTAATTATAGAAAATATAAAAATGGCAAAATTATTATTCTCTTCTCCCTCAATCTGCTCCTACCACACTCTTCTTCCTCTGCTTCTTAGAAGAAAAACTCCCAAACCATTAGCACAAACCCACAAATCCCAAATCATCCCTAACCGTAATTCTTTTGTGTTTGATCTTTGTTTGATCTGTTTTCTGTGAATTTTGCGGCCTAAGAAAATTCGATTAGAATTGGCAGAGAGACACAGAGGCAGTAGACCAGGGTTCTTATGTCATCGATCGGAGAAGGTGTCTTGAAGAAACTGAAAGAAAAAGACAAACAAACCCTTCAAGAAAGGGTGAAGAGCCTGTACATCGAGAATCAATTCGGGAGGGATTTGGCGCAGAGCAACAAGGCGGCGGCAAACTAGCTTCGCAACAGCCTCGAGCACATTCTGGCCTACGTCACCGACGAGCGGTTCCCCGGTGGCGCTCCGGTGGGAGGACGATGCAGAATCCTGATGCGGCAGGGAGGAAGAGGGGCGGGTAAGTAGTCGTGAGCTTAGATTCTGCAGAATGATGGTGATGCAAGGAAAATTTAATTTTAGTAATTGAGGGTATTTTTGTCATTGTCATTCGACACATGCCGGAAATTGGCCGGTCAAAGGTAGTCAAACTGGCAGAGTTATCCCTAGTAAACATTTGCTCAATTGAGGGTTATGATTGCACTTTCTCAAAACTCAGGGTCATAATTGCACTTACCCTAAAACTGAGGGTTATATAAGCATTTTACCCAAGAAAATAAATCATTTTTGAGTTGGTCTCCCTGACATATATTTTCCTCTATATTATTACAAAATATAGACTGGGTTCAGATATATATAAAATAATTTGTGGATTGACCCACGGTGGAGGCAAAATCCACATAATGACATTCTTCCACTTCAATTTTCAAATTCCTGAATACCCGGCAATACTCTCCTGACATTCTAATTTATTGTTTGCCTGCTGAGAATTCCAAAATTGTAATTGCCGCTATTTAATTTTTGGAAATTACAAATTCAGTTGGTATATTTAGGAATTTACGATTTACGCAGAATTCTTATCTGAAAATCAATGGGTGTTGCAGAAAAAGACAAATTCTTGGGTGAGGCAGCCTCACCCAAGATGCAGGACCAATTAAACACTGTTTTTGGTAAGGTTTGATGAGGTGACATGTTTGATGAACTGGTACCGATGTTTGATGAGGTGGCGTTGAGATTTGATGAGGTGGTAGTGAGTTATGATGAGGGTATCAATGAAATTTTCCTTATTTGGCCTTACGTTATGGGTAAAGCTGCCTCACAGGAGAATTACTCTTAGAAAATTGATAGGGGTTTTTTAGTTGGCAAATTTGAACAGCACAACTGCCGAGGACTTTCTATAAATTAACACAACGGGTCATGCTATTTGCACCACCCTGTAGTGGGATTATGGTGCAAACAGCCTTGGAAATACAAAAAAAGGTTGTCTACAAAATTGCAACCACTTGATAGTATAAAAAGTTACAAGAAACCTAATTCTTTTACATTTATTAATGATTCTCTTAAATTAATAGTTAGTCAATTTAGTTTTAAAACAAAAAAAATTCTACAATGTAATTTAATAGTCGTGATTTTAGAATTTTTTCATTTACTTTTATTTTTTGATAATATCATGTACCCGTATTAAAGTATTACTATTGTTAAATTTTTAACGTAAGCCCATGATAAATTGCATAAATGTTTTTGATATATTATGACCTCTTTAAACTTCAAAATTGAACAGGGTTTTAAAAATATTTCTTTAGCATTAGTAGTTGTTATTCTTGAAAATTCTTTACATTTGTCTAGTTTAGTATTTTATTTTTTAAAGAAATTTATTCAGGGTTCTGGATAAGCTGTTATGGCCGGAAATAGGAGGATTCCATCGGCAAATCGCAAGGCATGAAATACCCTCACCGCGTTAGCCTTGGCCACGCACAGTGCTGCGGGTAAACCAGCATATTTCACTGTGTGACTGTGTCTTTTTGTGAGTGGGTGAATGGAGGAAAGGAAAGAGGGCTAAAGAGAGATGATCAGTACAATTAATCCATCAGTTACTTCAAAAACATACAAATGCATTATGCATACACGGTTTAATAGTTATTAGAAGGCTTTTGGTTGATTAGTTAACATTCTCAATGTTCGCATTATGGGAACATTGAAGAAGTGTGTCTTAGTGGAGTTCAAGGCTTCAAGCAAAACATTGCATGTTTGCTGCTTGATCCCCATTCTACGGAAAAATACGTCAAATATATGTATAAATGATTTTATTATTAAGAAAGAGAAAAATATAAAGTATTATATTACTTGGTGCTTAAATATTACAAAATTAAGAGCAAGAGAAATTGACTTCAAATTTACATGACTGAGTTGCGTTACTCAAACAATATTTTGTCCATAAAAAGGCTCCATAAATTTAAATACCTATACACTACTTAAATCGGTCATTTTTCAATTGCACTACAAAAACATGATCTTTTTATATTAAAATAAGTAATGGAAAAACATATCAGTTATTAAAACATTAATTAGTTCATGTTCGCTAAATATCCAACACTAAACTATATTGAACCATTATAGAATGAGATAAAAGTATTTCTTCCCCTTCTATGAAGTTTGCCCTATGAAGAGTGCCTTAAAAAAGTGAAAGAATAAATGGTTCTTACTTCACAGACATAAACCATTCCAAAAACGCTCCCTCTGCTCACACCCAAAATCCAAGATCTAGTTTTGAGGGGGTGGCCGTCGGCGCCCCACCCCTAGTTTATTTTTCTGTTTTTAGGTACCTTCGCCATCTCTCCTCGCAAAATCACAGATCCAGTCCCGTTGCCGGAGCCGACCACCAAACGACGGACGCATCCCCTTTCTTCATGGCAAGTCCGGCGTCGACAGATCGGCTCCGCCGTAGGTCGCCGTCCGGAGCTCTGGCCACACGGCCGGACATCGCACTTCGCCGGATCGGGTCACCCACCAGATCCGACGCCCGGCAGTAGAAGATGCAAGCCGCCATGAGTCCCGGTCCGACGCCTCGGCGCCGGAGCCCCTAAATCCAGATCCAGCGCTCGACGCCAACAGCACCATCGCGCCTCCTCTAGCACGCCGACAACACCGAGGGGATCCCAGACCACATGTCATCGTGACCGGGTCAACGGCGTCGCCGATCGGGTCACCCTACAGATCGGGACGCCGCCTGCCCTAGACAACCCATAGGAGCCCCGGTCCGGCACATCGTCGTGGGCTCCTCGACGGCGGTAGGTCCAATTACGGGTGGAGATCCGATTGCAGGTCGCTACCGCTCCGATCTCCACCCAGGGAGCCGCGCCAATCTGCAATTTCTACCAGGTGTCCGGCAGTCTAGCGACACGGAACGCAACGGGTCGATCGAGTATGGGTTAGGTCGGGTATGGCCTGACAGTCCACACACAACGCGCCCCGCACGTGCAGGCTATGCGCCGCCTCCATGCCGGGAGCCTTTCAACTCCTCGCGCTTTGTGCCACGCATGTGCAAGTTACGCGCAGCCGCCGCGCCGGGAGCCCACCAGCTCCTCGCACTTTTTGTGCTATGTCTTTTGGCTCTGCTCCTCTCGTGGCCGGGATGTTTTCTTATTTGCTTGTTTGTAATTTTAGCATTTTTATTACTCATCGCTTCAGACTAGAGTAGATTAAAAATTCAGGGATTGGGGATCCCAAATACAACTTCCGCCCACCTTTCGTAGGTGGTTTATCTTAAAATAAAATAAAATAATATGAACGAGTCTCCACATTCAGATTTTTGTTAATCTGAATGGTACTTAGGCCCTGTTTGCCAGAACTTATTTGTTGCTGCATTGAACTGATCTGAACTGAATTAGATTAAACTGAACTGAACTAAAGTGAAAATTAATATATTGAAAAAATAATCAGTATAACTAAATTAACCTAAATTTAAAAAGAGAAATTCTCCTATGAGGCAACCTCACTCATGAGGCAAAGTCTAATTTGACCCATAAGATAAGAGTAAGGACCTAACAAAATATCTTTCTAAAATTTTTGGGGTCAAAAAATAAATATTTATTTTCGGGTCCACAGTATAAGGGAAATAAAATACAAGGACTAAGTTGCAAACAAAACATTCTATTTCTCTTAATTCCCTCTTTCTTCTCCAACCAGCCTTCCACTTCACCAGACTACCACCAGACCACTGTCGGACCACCACTGGACTGCCACCAAACCGCCACCCACTGCCGGTCAATGTTAGTCAAATTGCTGCCACATGTGTGATGCCACATCACCTACACATCATAAACTTGCCACATCATCAAACCTCATCAATACGAGCACAAACATCACTACACAAAAACTCCCTAAAACGTACGTAGTAACCTCATCAATTAAAGCAGAAACCTCATCAATTAAAGGAAAAACCTCAAACCTCATCGATTAAAGCACAAACCGATTAAAGCACAAACCTTAAATCTCATCGATTAAAGCACATACCTTAAACCTCATCGATTAAAGACACAAACCTCATCGATTAGAGCACAAACCTCAATGACTAAAAGCACAACCTCGCCAATTAAAGCAAAACCTCAATGATGATCAAAAAGCACAAACCTCATCGATGATCAAAAAGCACAAATCTCACTAAAACATCTCTGCCGCTACTGAACAGCCACCACAGAACCGCTACCTCAATCTTGATCTCCGCATCTCTGCTGCCTTAATCTCTTCGCCTTGTGATCTCCGCTTCGATCACTCCACCTCGCGATCTCAGCCGTCTCCGCCTGGATCTGCCACCTGCAGATCTGAATATCACCGATCCGCTTATAAGTTATAACCGCCACTTCACCTCCTCCGTGTGATCGCCATCTCCAGTTGTTGATCTCCACCTCTAATGAAACGATACAACGATCTCGCAGCCGAACGTTAGCCGTCGCCTCTACACCGGCCGCAACACTGCAAAGGCGAGTATTGAATTCACCGACGACAACTCCTATAAGGTAGCAGCAATTATGGAAGAGGAGCAGTGCATCTTCTGTGAATCAATTTGGGAGGAGGCGATGCGCAGGTTCTGTTCAAATTGGGATCGATTTGGGAACGACAGTTAATTTGTTGAGGAAATTATAATAATTGCACAATAAGTCCCTCAATTTAGTAGCATGTTACACAAAAAAAACCCATACTAATTAAAAATATGATAATTACATTATAACCCATGCCTCTTGGGTGAGGCTCACCCAAGAATTTGTCATTTCAAAAAATTACATGTTTACTGAACTGAACTGAACTGAATTGAAATGAACTAAACTGAACTGATCTACTGATAAGGTCTGACAAACACGGCCTTAATCTCTAATATAATAATACTGTAAAAATATGATCATTTATTAACGGTAATATTTTAATAACAACGGGTGGTTGATGAGCTCTACTGAATCAAGAATTTCTAGAGTTCAATTTTTGGAAGGGTGTTGCTATTTGCACCACTCTTGAGTGGAAAGTAGGTGCAAATTACCTTGGGAACATAAAAAGTAACCAATATTTATCTAAAAAGTGTAAATGACTTACATCTTTACAAACATGCATCATTAAAAATAATTGATTATGTCTTTTGATTAATTTGTTAATTCATATTCAAGCAAGGTGTTTTTATTTATTTATATAAATTATTCATTTTGATTCTTAATAAATAACTGTTGACACACGTAATTATAAAACATATCTAAATTTGTATGATAGAAATTAAAGAAATGAAACTCTAAAGTTTTATCTTAATGATGAAAATATAAGAACAGAAGAATAATGGTTAAATTTATGTGGTGAATACTTTTAAAAAACATGAAAAAGATAATTATTTAGAGAAACTAGAAAATTTTGATTAAAAATTAAACCGGCAATAATCGATTGCAATTACTCGATTCGTACAAATATATGCATTTGAATATCACTGTCTCATTTAATAAAATTAATTTTGTTAGTTTTGATTAGTGGCAACATTTTCAATATTAATATTGTTAATTATTCATTTTTATTCCAGAAAGTTATGTGTTCATTATTAATATAGTTATATTATTTGTAAAATAATGGAATAAATTCATATTAATATTAGAAGGTATTAATAATTAAAAAATAATTCCATTAATTAAGCATTAGAAACTAATATGAAAAAGAGTTGCCCATCTAAGAACTAGTATTTAATTATGATTAATTTATTTAAAGGGGACAATTATCTAGATTACACCACCCTAAAGGTGACCTACCTATTTGTAGGTGGTGCAAATAGCAAATATGGTGGTGTAAATAGAATCACCCTTTTTGGAAAGCAGTATTAGCTGTCTCAGATTAGGTGGTATTTCTTGGTTTTAGGAGCTAGTCTACCGTCTTTGGTATATGAAGTGATAATTTCATAAGTTGAAGTAGAGTTTTTGTTGTGTTATTACTTATTAGTTAAGCATTGTCCAATTACACTTGAATTGAATTGAACTGAATTAAATTGATTGCTATTGAATTGAATTGATTGTTGTTGCATTGAATTGATTGCTTTTTTTAAATCACAAAAATGCTTTGAACTGAATTATATTTATTGAAAATGAACCAAATTGAATTGAATTTGTAATAATGAAATGGAACTAATTGAATTAAAGTGAATCAAATTGAACTTAATGAAAAAATAACTGAATTGAATTGAATTGAATTGAACTTAGAAGTCTATCTTTCCCTTTGGAAAGGATAAATTTATTCTTGGTATTCAAGTCTATCTTTCCATTTGGAAAGAATAAGGGGGTGTTTAGTTGAAATAGAAGAATGGGAATCAGAATGAGAATGATAAATTGATAATAGGGTATAATGATTATGAGAATAATGATTATAATGTTATTGTTTGGTTTGCACAAGAGAATTGATAAAAATATTAAACTATAATGTCGGAGTGACTAAATATAGTGAATAACTAGGTAATAAAACTCACATTCGTCAATTTGGGGGGGGGGGGGGGGGGGGGTTGCCAGTTTGGGTAATGAAGGTGTGCCCCATATAATCATAACACCCAACCAAACGGCTCCGGATCCTCTGTACCACCAATATAATTGTGACATGTGTCACTTTTCAGCATTAACATTCACCAAACCATCTAACTCTAGTTAAGATATAATTTAAATGTAGTTAATTAAAAAATAGTATTCATTCTTCACCAAATAACACAGAACAAATTTTCATCCATCGTCTTCTCCGGCGCCAAGAATTAGAGTAAAGATGATTGTTGATATATTATTGTAGTATCTATCTCTGAAAGTAACTGGAAAAAATAAAAGCTAAATCAAACTCAAAATTGCTACTGTTGCAATATTGGTGAGTAGGCAAGAAACTCCATAACCACCAACGATGAAACATGTTCCTTTGGAAAATGCTTTCAAAGGCTCTACCAACATTGGTGAACAGAAAGAAAAGGAAGATATCAGACCAGTCAAGCTGTCCGAGATGCCTATCACATGAAGAAGATGAACTCCACCTCTTCGTTAACTACAGGGAAAGTAGAAGTTTCTGGGAGAATTCCCCACTGGGACAAAAAGTCCTCAGACACAGTCAACTTCACTCCAGATCTTGGCTACACCAGTGGCTAACTTCAGACATGTTGGAAAATGACACAAGGCTTCTGGTATTTTCCCTCTGGGAAATATGGATCCAAAGAAACAAAAAAGCCATGGAAAATGTTGATCTGGTCCCAAGAATTGGTGCAGAAACAGCTACTGCAAAATTCCTGCTTTTCAAAAAACAGGAAGTGGTACAGCAACCTTGCTCCTCCTCATCAAGCCCAGAAGAACAATCCTTCTCTGAGAATACACCACAGATCATCTCTCAAGGCTATGAGGACCGGGTGGTTCTTGTCAAGGTAGATGGCTCATTCCAAAGAAGATGTAACCTTGGAACTGCAGGATGGACTATCTCATCAGCAGAGGAAAGAATTAGAGGTTCTGATTTCTTTGTCTCAACCTCTCCACTACAAGCTGAAGCGGAAGCTTGCTGGAGGGCAATCAAAGCAGCAACCAGGGATCACCCAACAGGGATTTGCTTGCTTACAGACTCGTCGGAATTGGTGGCGGCACTCAACGATTTAGAGTCAGCGCCATGGGAGATAAAGGGCATCACAGAATGCATCATCAAGCTTCTGAGGAACTCTTTCTCCTTTTTTAATATTAACAAAGTTTGCAGAAATGTACTTAGTACTGAACACAATATGGCCATTAGTTTAGGTCGTGTAATTTGTACTCGTTCCTTGTCTTAATTTAAGTAAAGCTTGTGTTCAAAAAAAAAAAGTGCATCTCTTTCTACTGGCTTTGGGAATTTTTTAGCAATGTGCAGTTTGGATTTAGGGTTTTAAATTACCTATTAGGAAGATTTCTTCCGAGTTTTGACATTCCTTGTAGTTAATTGTACTCGGGAGTTGCTTTCGTGGTTGGAATAGCTTAGTGTTGGCATATATTAATCTAACTTTGATCAAAGTATAAGTAATATAATACCTTCTTTTTCTGGCTAGACATGTAGCTGCTGATTGAAACCTCAGTATGGTTTTTGCAGGTTTTAGTTAGGTACTAAAAGCTATTGCTGTAATTTGTTAGTTCTTAGGTCCATGGAATACTGGGACTGTTTGTATTAATGTTTGGGTTTAATTATATATTCTTCTTGTGCCTATAGAAATGCTATAATCCCGTCATTGATTATTAATGTGAAGTTTTAAACCTGAACATTATTTTGTTTGGTATCATTAAACATGCAGGTACTAAGGAACTAATGATATAATTATTTATTTTCAAGAAAATAAAATGATAAACTAAGTTAAACTCATCTCCCAGCTCATTTTAAGTATATAATTAATCACTTCTGAAAAATCAGAAGAATCATGAATATAATTTTAATATTTTTTAGGTTTGTGGCAGTAAAGAATATTAAAGATCAGTTATTGGAGAATACCTACTGGGTATCAAATTTTGTGAAGGTTATTTCTTTTTCACTCTCACATTTAGATAGATGAGAGCATATGGTTCTGCTAACCGGTTTTCCCTCTATATATGTATATTTTTTATCTGTGTTGGAATACATGCCACATTGCGATAATTTTATGTGTATTGGAATTGGCCATTCAATGTGATCTCAATGCCGAGCATCCATGGGACCTGTTGTGGAAGCTTATTTGTATAAATTAATGTTTTAAGTTAATTCTGTTGTTGGGATGTGACCTTATTATTGACAACCGCTGAGTTCTTGTATTTGGGAATTGTAATATATGCTTATGGAGATATTATTGATATGTGTTTCTTGCCTGGAGTAGAATTGATGGCCACATGTTACACTTAATGAGCATCCAGTTGCAGATTATATAAATGTGACCGTGTAATTACTTGCGATGCTTCAATGTGAAATCTGTCATTGACTTGTATTTCATAGAAGTTTCTTGACAAAGCAAATTGTTGTTTTTCCATCATGGTTTGAATGACTCATGCTTTTGGTTATCTTTCCTGAATACCCATTTGACTTCTAGACCATTTTATTTTTTTGTTGTGCTCCCTAGAATATAATGAATGTGTTTAACTGTTTTGAAGAGCAAAATAAATGGTCTAGACTCCCTGTTTTACGTGCACTTTGGCTATGCAAGCCTAAAACTGGTGTGGTGATTGGAATATTTTCGTGGGTGAGAAAATGGTTTAGAAATAGAACTTCAGTCTACCTATGAATAACAAAAGCACACATGTATGGTTTTTGACATTTTTTGAATTGTCACTAAAGGAACTTGAACCGTTGAGGCGGAAACAAGAATGAGGCATTTTTGTTGAAATTTCAGTTACTTTCTTAATAATCTGGAGCCGTAATTTTGTTAGTCACTGCTTTTTGATAGTTTTTGATGTGATTTGGATCGTATGTGTTTCTATATATGTGAATTTTGGAGTTTTCTGCTGCATCTTGAAGATTTTTGTGATTGTTCTCATATTCGAATGTCATGCTACTTGGTTTTGCCTCTCCATGGAAGTGATAAAAACAGCTATGCTGCTAAAGTGTACTTCATTCTAGCTAACATTTCCTGGATTTGTACTGCAAAGCAACAATATAATGCGAGTGAAAATTTAGAAGATGCAAAATTTGTGAAGATGGTTTTTTTTTTGTTTAAATGAAATTAGATAGTAACTTGGGTATGTAATAGACAAACTTCTGTTTGATTGTTCAAATCTACTTTTCAGTCATCCTTGTACAATTTATTCTATTGATTATAACTTTCGGATATGTCAAACATTGTGTCAAATTGTTTACTAAGAGCAAGTCCAACAGAATCTCCAATTTTTTTTTCTAAAATAGAGATTAGAAACATATATTCTCTAAATATTTTTTCCTCAACTCCAACATCATCTCTATTTTAGAGATTTTGTTAGTTGACTTTTCCTTTTTTTTTTCTTTTCATTCGTAAAACCCTCATGAAAATCAAAGACGGCCCAAATTCTTATCCATCCTTTCTGATCGCTGTAACAATTCGACGCAAATCATCTCCGATTACAAGTCACCTACTCCGGGCTCTCTTTGAAAATCTACTTATTTGTTGTCTGTTTAATTCTACTGATTAAGAGGAAGTGGACAATTTTTCTAGCCTCTCTGATTAATTCAAACACGAATCAGTTCAGACCATCCATGCATGATGTAACTATAATCATTTTGTGAGCCACCCCAAAGGATTCATCCATCTTATCATAAATCTTCTTTCTGAGACAGTATTCAGACATTAGAACTCTCAGCTTTGCTGCTGTTAATTAGAGTGGCCCTGAACTTTTTGATATATTTGGTCCCAGTTCTGAAGTTACCCTCAACTGAGAATCTGCTTTCTTGCACTCCTGCACCAGTTTTTTGAGTTGTATCCATGCTTCTGTCTTACTGATTCCAGATTTCAGCTCAGCTATAATCTCATCTTAAAGACAACTAATAGAACATGAGACTATAATGACTAAAACAAAATCAAGATGTTTATTTTCCAGGACAATGAGTCAATACATAAGCAAATACCACCAATTGTATAAATTAATCCAGGGAAAATAAACAAAACATGAAACTTAAAACTAGTCGTCAACTGAGTACTTGCAAGATTTATGAAAATCTGCACAATAACAACCAGCTTCGATCAACAATGCCAAACTACGGGTCGAAACTACGAGCTCTTTTAGCCAAAATTTCTCTCTGTAGACTAGCAACGAACTCTGCTTGAACTGTAGACATCGCTCTAGTATCCAAAGTCATTATTTCAACATCCTTACTTCGAGCTTGCATCTCAAGTTCTTTTTCTTTCAAAGCGTTCTGTTTTTCTTGAGCATCCTTACTTTGAGCTTGGATTTCAAGTTCCTTTTCCTTCAAAACAATTTGCTTGTTATTTTGAACATGGATTTCAAGTTCTTTTTCTTTCAAATCAATTTGCTTGTGTTCATCAGCCAACAGCAACTCAAACTGTTCATTTCTTTTATGTTGAGTTTCCATGCGATTGGCATTAAACTCTTCCACCAGTTGATGACTTTTGGAGGTTTCCTCATTCCCACTATTTCGCTCTTTGGTTTTGGCTTTCTTTAGCACTTCCTTTGCAGCTTTTCTTCCCATTGACCTCTCTACAGCTTGAAGCTCTTGAACTTCCACATCGTCATCTTCCAAATTCAGTGGCGTTGTACTCTTCCACATCGTCAACTTCCACATCGTCATCTCGTGAATTTGAGCCCAACAAGTTGAAAATTTCTTAAACAAATTTCACATGATTAAAGGATTCAATCTCAACAACGAAACCCACCAAAATATATAGAAGAATTGGCGAACCTTGGAGATTGGGAGGATTTCCTTTCGGTTTGTTTTTCGTCTGGGATTGGGAGATCCGAAAGAATGGAGAAGAGTTGAAGGGCGTAGGGAGTTTGTGAAAAGAAAAGAAATTTGCCAAAAATAGCTTTTTTTTCCCTAGTCGCATGATTTGCCATTCTGCAAATATAGCAAAGCAAACCTTCTCTTTCATCAATTTTGCTATAATAGCAAACGTGATAGCACATCTGTTGGAGTTGAAAACTACACAAAATCTCTAAAAAACAAGAAAATCTCTATTTTAGCAAATCTGTTGGACTTGCTCTGATTTGCCGAAAATTTGCCATTCTGCAAATATAGCAAAGCAAACCTTCTCTTTCATCAATTTTGCTATGATAGCAAACGTGATAGCACATCTGTTGGAGTTGAAAACTACACAAAATCTCTAAAAAACAAGAAAATCTCTATTTTAGCAAATCTGTTGGACTTGCTCTAAGCAAGTCAAATTGTGTAGGCTAAAAATATGTTCATTCGTGTTTTATACCATCTTGATAATAGTTCTACCAATGGAAGTGTTTTTTTTCAAATTATTTTACAATAAATAAATAGAAATTCCTAATACTAAACTACCGATTTCAGACAATCTAGCATTCATCGACGACGGACAACATGACCACAATCAGAAATTAAATTATTTAAATTATAATTAATTGCCAAATTTTATACTATGTCGGGCATTTTCACGTACATATTCATTGATTTCATACGCAATTGTTCTTTTAAAATCCGTATTCAAAAAAAAAACTTCAAAAATTCAGTAATTTATCAACTCTAAGGCCATGTTTGCTAGAGCTTATTTGTTGTTGTACTGAACTAAACTGGACTGGACTGAACTGAAGTAAAAATTAATGTATTGAGAAATGAAATTAGCACGACTAAATTAACTTGAATTTCATAAAATTACATTTTCACTGAACTGAACTGATTTATAGAAATGATCCAGCAAACAAGCCTAAATATGTCTAACATTTGTCTCAACCATTACCGAAGAAGAACAATGAGAGAACTTGACTTTTTATGGAGTGGGAACATGTTTTTTTAGATGATGTAGTTGGAGCGTATTCTAGAAGATTTATGTGTGTGACATATATCTTAATAGCATTACTTCATTCCTTCTATACAATCATATAGTGGGCGCACTTTATGCCAAATAAAAAAATAAATTACAAGTACAAATACACCGCGCGATACTCTTGTTGTCTCTCATATTTCGTTGCAAATTTGAGTGCAGTTGTTAGACATTGGAAACTTGGGTTTGGGAGACAGTTCGAATGTAAAAGTTGTATGGGAATGTTTTCAGATTTCCTCATATAATTACCATAGATTCCCGTAGTCTATAATACTGGGTACCATAGATGTTTACTTTGGGAAGCTGTTTGATTGTAAAGCTCAACTTGTAGAGATCATGTATTCTTTTGCAGTGCTCAAACTTTGATCTTGATTTAATGCATATTATTTCACATCATGAATTTGTAGAATTTGACGAAGAATTCAAAACGCCAAACCCTTAGCAACTGAACTTTTTAAGTGACCTGATTCTTTTGTTGAGTATTTTAATTTTTAGCACTTTGCCTTCTAAGTATTGGAGATTTCAGACAAGCATGGCCTTTCCATTCGGTATAGAAAGTAGGACAAACATTCATATACTCAAGTGCAACTTATTTATTAATTTTTAAAATATTTTAATACATTTTAAGGCTATGTTCTTTTGATATATTCTTGCAAATTTGTTTAATTAAATATATTTAATTCATTTAAACTACATTTAGGCCTTGTTTGCATGAGTTTTTCTGTAGACCGGATTAGTTCAATTAAGCTCACCTCAATTCAGTGAATATGTAATTTGATGAAATTCAGATTAATTCAGTCATATTCATTCTTTTTTCAATACTTCAGTTCGTTTCAGTTCAGTTCAATAAGAAATATGCTCATGTAAACAGGGCTTTACTAACCTTAGTAACTTTGGTAATGAAGTACATAGTAGAACTAAACTAAAACTGAAACAATTTTGAAATTCACTATGTTTTATTGTAAACACAAAAAAAAGTAACATTTAATTAAAAAAAAATCATTGAACTGAATTGAAATGAAAAAATATACATATATTTAACTGAACTGAGTTGAACTTGTCTACGGAAATGCTCATGACAACAAAGCCAAAAACTTTGCTTATTCAACTGCTTTATTTTATCAAATTTTTACATCAAACATATTAACAATAAAATAAATATTAAATATGTAACACTGTATATTATACTAAATATTTATCAAGTACTTCGCGCGATTGCACGCTAGTCTTTGTAATAGGACAATTAGTTTGATTAGCATTTAGTTTGATTATCCTTGATAGGATATTTAGACTAGATGTTTAGATGAATGATAGTTTTCAAAAAAAAAAACAAAACATTATGAAAATAAACAAATCATAATAAAAGTGGGAACACATGTAATTTCATAAAAAAAAAGTGGTACCATTTCAATTATTTTTCGAATTGGTTCCAATCTAGATAACCTGGTCAGATCGATTTTCGGACCGGGTTTAATTTTGTCGGTCGGGAAATCATTATATATACTCATTGGTTTTGCAGATAACTAAAACCTATCTGCGTTTTTCGGCTGGAAAAAGCACGGGAAAGGGCAAACCGACCCGGCGCAATTCCAATTTGCAATTTGAACTCTCCTCTAGCTCTCAACGTCTCTAAGGTACTCACGCCGTCTATTGATTTCGAATTGAAAATGGATCTTCGCAGAAACTTTGATGCGCCCTTTTCATTTAACCGTTTTTTCTTCTTCTATCTTTATGCTGGATTCGTTATTCAATTTGGAAGTAGTAATCTTTATAGTTTGTACAGGATGAGTGAGAAAGAACAGTTCCGAGACAAATTTACAGTAACCGTAGTCGAACCTGATGGCAAAAAGTTCGATAGAGGTGATTTTCCAACACATATCTCGTTTTGTTATTCACCTATGAAAAATTCGAGGACAGTTTTTTGCAATTGTCATTTATATTCTATGTCTTTCTGTCTTTTTATAAAAAAAAATTGGTCTCCTAGTTAATCTCTTTGCTAGTAGCAAATTATCATGTTTCATTGAGCATTCATTAGTAGTTGTTGCTGCCACCTTGGCCTCGATTGAGTGCCCAAGGAATATGTGTTACCATTTGGTTTTTGTGGTTCTCAAGATAATTATTTTGTGATCTGGTCTATCAAAGTGTATTTATTATGTAGACAATTAACTTTGTTAAAATGGAGCCACATTTTTCTCTGTTTGTTCATGTACCCATCATGCTCATGCAGTTAAGCGAATTGTTGCTAGAAGTGAAGAGTTAGAAATGATTATGCAACTTGATATCAACACAGAGATTTATCCTATGCATGTGGGCGAAAAGTTCTCTATGGCATTAGCATCAACTTTGAACTTGGATGGAACACCAGATTCTGGTTATTTTATGCAGGTACCTTCCAGGCTTCTTTTACATGATATCACAACTTCATGTAACTTGCTTTTTAGGTTTTACGAACTCACAGATACTGATTGAATTCCCCCTACTAGTGCCATCAATGATTCATGCTCCATTGATTTTGGTTCAGTTATACATCTGTTATAACCAGGCGTGATATGCACTATGCGGAGTACCTTTATCTGTGGTGCTTCTTTATCCTTTTTAATTTGTCATTGTTTGGGCCTTGAGGGTGGGGAAGGGATCATTAGGACTATGCATACTCAAGCTACTCTCAAATGATCCTTCCTGTTTAAAATACAATTTGATTCACTCTTTTTCTTTAGAACTCCCTCTGTCCAGTTCAAACTGCGTAGTTTGACTTTCTCAAAAAAGTGTTTGTGAGGTCTTAGTAGAGGATAGTATACGATTAATGTTCTTTAGATAATATTAGGGTCTCGAAATAAATAGCTGCCATCTTAATGTCAAGTAACCCATGGGGTTTGTTTGTGCTTCGGCTGTTGGAAGTCCAAGAAGACTGGGTTGTGTTTCCTTAAGTTCTCATGTCTATTTCTTATGGGATGGAGATTTACAAAGCTCAGGTGGTGATTGATTCTGCTTCATGGTTTAGATTTTCTTTTGCCTTGCACTCGTGGGATGTAGATGTTAGGAGTATGCTTGTGTATAATATTTCTTGTGTGTCATTATGATAGTCTAATTCAGGGAATTTTACAAACAAGTTTTCTTGGAATGTGGAACCATGTGACCTAGATATTCAAATTTCATTTAGTTACTTCTCCATTTGGATTTCTGCATATGGGATTGAGATGATATATAAGGTTATTGTTGGTGATGCTCTTGAGCACTTATCTAGAACTAATTTCCGAACAACTTAATTCCACTCGTAGCTACTATTGATCTCAATTGGTGTTCATTTGTGGCTTATCTGGTTGCTTTCAGGGTGGAAGAAAGTCACTTGCTGACGAATTTGAGTACGTGATGCAAGGGAAGCTGTACAAGATATCAGATAAGAAAAAAAATGGGAAAGTGTACGTCCAATAAATATCTTTGATGCCTGGCTTCATTTCTCACTTTTGTCAAATTTCTGGTTTGTGGTGTCAAGTGTACGTCCAATATAAAAATGAGTAGGTGATCCTGGTTTGTGGTGTCAAGTTTATTGCCTTTACGTATGTCATAGTGTTTCTTTTTTGTTCAGTACACGATGCGGATTCATATCCGTACAACCCAAAATGACTTCTGTTACACAATAGGGCTAGAGTTACTTGGAAACTTCCATAAATTTTGTTTTCTTCGGGACATGTAAACTTTTAGAATCTAAAAAAAAGGGCTGCGACCTAGTTAATGCATAATGTAATTTGAGCACAGATATTATGTGGATAATGAGTTGGTCTCTTTGGTGGGTTCAGGGATATGCTGGCTTCCTTTGGTGGACTTCTGATGCATTTGGAAGGGGATATTGGGGTTTCAGCAAAGTTCGATCTCGATCAGAGGCTGTTCATCCTCATTAAGAAAGTTTGAGATTGATCAGATGCTGTTCATTCTCGTAAAAAATTAGAGTTGAAATAATCCTACTGTGATTGGAAAAAGTGGTTTTAGATCATCTCCTTAAACTTCTCTCCAGATTATCCAACTGACTTAAGAGTTGATGTAACTTGTTTCTAAATGGTATCCATGCTCTAGGCCTCTAGGCTTGGTTGAAGTACAGTTCTGATGTTTTTTTTTGAAATATGATGTTAAATGCACCAAGAATGCACCATTTGCTAAACTGATCTTCTAAGAACAACCTTTAAGCCGTCTGACTATATAGTTTAGAGGCACGAATTTTCTAGTTTGTTGATAGATGCAATTGACTAAATTGTCCAAAACGGTTCCTGTAAGTAGTCAAAAATTTGCAGTAACACATGACTTACCTATTCGTAGCTAAAAATTCGACCGAACTCGAATCAGCTTATTTATAAATCAATTGTTAAACTCGATAATTTTTAAATTAGAAAATATATTTAACTATAGTTTGGGTCGAGTTCGTGCTTGAATTCAAGCTTATTATGTTTTGTTGAACACGAGGTCGAGCCAAGGTTTTAATGACTTGTTTGAACTCGAGTTTAATTTAAACTCGAGAGAATTTCATTTGGATTCTTTGTGCTCGACTCGATTTGTTTACAACCCTTCACATGACTCTTTTGGATTCATATAGAAAATTAAAAATTAAATTGTTTTTTATGATCCCAATATCGTACTCTTGATTTAAGAAAATTCAAACGGAGATAGATTAGGGATTATGAGTTGTACGTCGGCGGCGAGATACTCAAACTAACCAATTTAGCCTTTCTAAAGCATCTGAACCTTTTTAGTAGCTAAACTAGTGCCATACCCGTGCGATGCACTGGATTTTCATTTACTTATGATTTATTTAAAAATTTATTTTTTATTATCAATTAATTATTATTATTTTGAAAGTTCGTCACTTAATCATGGTAGGATGATGAATATTTAAGTGACAGATGCACATATATACATACTAGCATGTTAGATCGCGCAAGGCGCGATCATGGCCCAATTTATAAATTCAGATAATATCGTGAATATATAATTGAAAACATTGTTGTATGTAACATTTATCTTAAAGTGTAATTATATTTTGAATAATCTTAAAAAGTAATTGCATTCTAAATGTTTTGAAAACACGGAATTTGGTTGGTTTAGTATAACATAATTATATGTTTAAAACAAAATTCTTTCATAGATTATTTTCAAATAAAGCAGATCTAGTATAAAAATTAGACTAAAGTGTATTGTATGGCACAATAAATATTATTTTGGATAACTGTGGCCCTTTACCACTTCACTAACTTTCATTATGGTAAATTTATTTTTTATTTTTTTAGATGTTATGTTTTCATATAAATTAACCTCTTAGTAATTAATTTTCTAAATTATTTTTGTGAAAATAGGTACTTAAGTTTTGAAAGAATAAATGAAAGCATAAAATTACTGAAAGTGCTTCATAGAAACTTAATATTTTAACAAATTTATCAGTGATAATTTGTTAAGCATATGACCATCTACTTTATCTTTTTGGCATAAAAGTAATTAGTCTATAAACATAACTTCCCATCTATGAAGAAAGGTAGTGTCACTTGTTTATCTATGCTCCGCATTACGATGAAAATCACATCTTAAATCAAAGAATATTTAAACACCTCTCAAACCTTATAACATGAAGTACTCTTGTTTAGTGATCATTCAAATGTAAAGCTGAACTTGAGCTTTCAAGATAGAAAAAGAAGATAAAGGCTCATCACTCATCAACCATATAATGGCTACCAAAAAAAAATTAGGTTCTACAACAAACATGTGTTTTCAAGGGATATATAATCTAGACAGATAATATTATTTCTAATACTTGGATTGAGTATACAGTTTGAAAACTAAGAATTATAATTGCTTGTGTCGCATCTTGAATGAGTGGATTTGCATCACCAATATATACATGAGTAGCACCAATTCATCCAACCTACATATTTCCCGTCTTCCCAATTTTAGAAACTGCTTGATAAGTTGGCCAAGTTCTAGAATCAAAAGAAGAATCAAAAGGATTAGGAATTGTTAAATTTAAATTTAGCATATAAAATTTGTTTGAATTTCAAAAAGAAAGAAAGAGTTTACCTTTGCTAATGAGTGATGAGAAGAAGTGAGATGGTAAGTCCTATTTATAGATACAGGAGATGCCAATAACCCTCTGGAATATGAAAAATTACTCTACAATTTCATAAATATTATAAGGGTTTTAAATTGCAATAATTGCATAAGTTTTATTGTAAAAATGAATTGATTTAATAACAAATTATGAGGTTAGTAATTGAAGGAAGATGAGGGGGTTATTAGCCATCAAATAAAGGGTAATGAATAAGGGAATTGAATTTAAAAAGAAAGAAGAGGAAGAGGTGCCTTTTGTTGAGAAGATTAATAGCATGAATGAAACTAAAGAAAATTTAATGAATTGAAGAATGAAATCAATGGATTAGTTGAAGAACAAAAGGAAAAGGAAGATGAGAAGGTGCTTCCGGTCTAGAAATTGTAAGGTCACAAGGAAAAATAAAGTTCAGGAAATAATTAAGAGAATTAAAGAAAATAAAATTGATGGAGGGTAAATGACATTAAAGAAAACAATGGATTAATGGACAGGAAATTGAAAAGGTGAAGAGTTCAGGAAAAATGGGAGGAACTCTTGTGAAATTGAAGAGGTGAGGAATTAAGTTTGTGAATTAATGGGATGAGTAAAAAATGAGGTGGAGGTGAGGTGGCAGATGAGATGTCCTGCCACATGTCAACAAGAGAGGTATGTTTTGTTAAAAACTCTTGTCTTCTTATATATAGTTAGATATTTATATATATATATATATATATATATATTTGAATAATGAATACGATATTCAATTATGTACATATTATATACTCATTAAATCAAATTTGTTTCGTATATATGTAATTAATTTAACATATACATATATAATACATAATTTTAAAAGAAGATGGTTCCACAATATTTTATTTTTATTAATATTTAATTCAATGAAATATAATTCGACGTCAGGTATTTCGTAACAAATTTTAGTTATGGTAAAACAGTAAATAGGCATAGCGCGGGAAAAGAATCGAGGATACAACGACGCGTGTGGGGAACACGGCGTCAGCTATTTCGCAACAAATTTTTAAATATGCGAGATTCGAGATTAGTAGTTAGTATTCGGCACATTCGTTTTGGTAACAAAATCTCGAAAATATATATAATTTGTAAATGGTAACAATAATAAATAAGCAGAGGGCAGGAAAAGAATGGAGGAAACAGCGACGCTTGTACAAAATGGGGGAACACAACGTCAGTTGTTTCCTTCTTTAGTTATAATAATAGATTTTCCTTTATTAATTTATTTTTAGTAGCTAAAATAGAATCAAAAAATTATTTTTAATAACCTTGATGAAAATTACCTAAATGCCCTTAACGGAAAATGGCCGTTAAAACGGAATTGGCTATGGGGCTATAATTATCCATATTCATATATTGGGGTTGATCACTTTTAAAGTTGGGGCTAAAAATTGATCATTTGACATATGTTATGGCCATAAAAAACAATTTAATCAAAATTAAATATGCACTTATTGATTCGAGACATGTGTGCTCCTCTAATTTAACTTCGAAGTGGAGTCAGGGCCAGCCTAGAGGTAAGGTAACACAAGTTTCGGATCCTCAAATAATTTTGAAAAAAAGGGGTGTTTAGAGATTAGTTGTTAGTTGTTAGATGAAAGATGATTATAGTGGCTGACTATAAGGGCTATTCAACAGGTCGGACCTGGACCCGACCCAAATCGGTGTGTCCAAAATTCTTTGACCGGAGAGGGGATCGAATAGGGGATATTTTGGACCGGGATCGATCCAGAATTATTTCGAGTTTGGACCACCAGACTGGTTGGACATGACATTTTAATTTTCACTTCTGAAAAGATTAATTTTATGTCAAAAATTAGATTATTTTTGTAATAAAAATTTAGTGATGTAGAAAATATAATAGAAAACAAATTATGTTAAAATGAAGTGTTTAAACAGGATTGCATGATGTTTAAATATTAAGAGTAATATCGAAAAAGAACGAATTGCTTATAATTTGTTGAAGGCTTCATATCCTAAGCTAGAAATGTTTTTTTATGGTTTCCCATTTTAGATGGATAGTTATATATTTTGACGAACTCTGTTTTGTGTCTTTGTCAAATGTTAGACATGAGATTAGACGGTAATAGTGATCGAACCTGTTTTTTATGGAAATGTTTTTTCTATTATTAATCAAAAGAATCATACAACTGTCTTGGCTATCACTCTAAACCAACATAAACATGTTCTATCACTGACACGATATAATCTCCCGTCTAACACTTGACAAGGGGACAAAACATAATTTATCAAAACATTATATAACTGGCCATGCATCTAAAATGAGACATTATTTCTCTTGTTTAGGCTATTCGTTCTTTGTTGGAGATAATTTCTAGTGGCATACTCCATCTGTCTCTGATTATTCTTCAATTTACTATTTTCACACCATTCAACACACAAATTAGACCATAAACATATTTAATTACATATGTTAACGGCACATAAAAATATGATATTTGATACTATATGTTTCAATGAATCTAATAATATCAGAGATAATAGTATTGATACTTATATATCTATTTAAATATATGGTCAAAGTTTGATAGTGAATAGTGTCAAAAGTTAAAGTGTGAAGAATAGTCTGGGACGGAGGGATTCCAAGGTAAAACACAAATTTGTCCCTAGATCATCCTCAAATTCTTAGTAGAAGATCCAAAAGCTTGTTACTGATTTCACTCAAATCACGTGCGTTCGGTTACTTCCTCTCGTTTGCTGCTCCATTTAATGCCAGAAAACGCTCAGTATCATTTCCCTACTGTGAAGATCATGTTTTTCCAGTTGACAAATTTAGAATGGATCTGAAAACGTCCATATTATCAAATTGAAGCTCTCGCTTGTGATCTTCTCGCTGATTTTTTAAAAATTCATTCTTCATTCTTTCTGAAATAAGTTGCTGCCCAGGTGACCCCTTACACAAACTAAAATTAACAGTAATTAAGTTCGATTTTGTAAAATTAATCTCTCTTCTAGCAAGAAAGCCAACGATTCTAAAATTACTAAACTACTGACTCATATGCACGAAGTAAAACTAGTATAATTTAGTGAATTTATTAGGCTATGAAATAAAACTAACCTATTAAACCAATGAACTAAAAACTCATGTACACAAACTAAAACTAATATAATTTAGTGAATTTAACATGATACCTATGAAGTAAAACTATTCTTTTAAATAAATCAATGAATTATAAGCTCGTATACACGACCCAAACTAATATAATTTACTGAATTTAACATGAAACCTATGAAGTAAAGGTAATTTTTTAAACCACTTAACTAAAGGCTCACATACACGAACTAAAACTCATAATATTTAAATTTAATTTAGTAAATTTAAAATGAAACTTCTGAAGTAAAACAAGCGCTATTGAACTAAGGACTAAAAATATGAACTAAAATTGAAATAGTATGGCAATTTAACAAAAGCATTTTAATAATTTAAAAAGAAGCAAGAAGACCACTTGCAGTGCATATAAACAAGAGAAATAGATGTGTTTCTTTTAAGAGCAAGTTTAACGGTGAGGTGAGTCGATGACCTTCTTGTGAAGGTCATCATCATGAGACCCGCTTATATTTATTCATGTTTAGAATGAAAAGTTTTAACCGAGGCCACAAACCGAGCCTTCAAAATGAACGCCTGCAAGGCTAACCTTGTCGGCCATTCATGTTTATAAAGCCTTTGGCCAATAACCGTAGCTTTCTAACTTGTAAAATTTTTAACTTGAAAATAAAAAATATACAAAATGTAACCTTTTAAAATAGAGAGAATTTTATATAGACTCCCAACGTTTACCAAAATACCAGTTTGGCCTCCTATCAAATTTTGGTGCAAAACGGCCCCTAACCTTACGTTTTTTTCTCATTTTGACCCCCTAACCCTAACCTTGCAGTTAAATCATTTTTCCATCTATTCTTGGAAGGGTAGAACTGTCTTTTTGGCCCCCTAACTTTGTTTGATTCATGCTGCATTTGGCTCCCTAAATGTTTTTGGCCCCTTAAAAATGTTTTGACCCCCTAATAGTTGTGTTTCATGTTGCATTATCCAAGAATAATTGTGAAATGTCAATAGAATTAATTACCCTAATGAAATATTTGAAAAATGCATTTTCTACCAATGAATTTTTTAAAATATTTAAATAACCAATTTCTCTAACAAGCTTTATTTTTATTATAATATACACTAGCCCGATTTTATTTTTGAACTCTTATATCTTTTATCTTTAATTTCAACATCAATCACGTTCACATTTTTATATTTTTCTCACTGTACATGCTCATGTACACATGGAGTTTGAACGATATTGGATAGTCTCTATGAAATTGGAGGTGATATATGTAAATATGAAGAGATCCTTTACAAAATGAACAAATGGGTAGAAATTTGTTTTAATAAGAGTAATTGATTTTAAATTTGTTCTTCTGCGAGCTATTAATTTTATTCTGATTAGGTGATTAGGCTAGTTTCTTATTTGAGAACATGAGAAAGTCTTAAATAAGGGTACCTTACGGTAAGGGCAGATCAAAAGGAAACCAATTTTTACGATATTAGCTGTTGTTATACAATTATTTTAACCATCAATTAATTATAATTATGTTATTATTTGAGGTAGAATAAGTTAACTCTCTAGATTAATTTTATTGTTATGAAATTTAATTTTACTAAATAATAAATCAATTAATTACCCTAATCAAAACAAAATTCATTCGTTGTTAAACTTATATTTTTTCAAAAATTTGGGGGCCCAAAACAATTTAGGGGCCAAAAAGACAGTCATACCCTTCCAAGAATGGACGGAAAAATGATTTAACGGCAAGGCTAGGGCTAGGGGGTCAAAATGAGAAAAAAACGTAAGGTTAGGGGATCGTTTTGACACCAAAATTCGATAGGGGGCCAAACTGGTATTTTGGAAAACGTTGGGGGTCTGTATAAATTCTCTCTTTAAAATATGAACCTTTTAAATTTGTAAAACATAACGTTTAAAATTGTTGATAATTTAAAATAAAAATAAACATTTAAAATTGTGAATTTAAAAATTAAAAATAAAACACTTAAAATTATAGACCTTTTAAATGAAAATGTAATCTTTTATAATAAAAGCACGAAATTTTATTATCTAATTTGTGGATTCATGATCTATATCGTGTCCGGGGGTGACGCGGGACTACATAAAATTTACCTAGTACCCCACTATCTTCATCATGAACTGTGAAACTTAGTTAAATTTACATCAATCATGCATCTGCACTGTATCATAATACTAGATCCGCTAGTTAAATTTCATACCTCGAATGAATTGTTGAGCATATCCTGTATAATAACACTCCATTTGCCTCCTTGAAGCGAAAAGGCATGACTTCACGATCTTCTAACTTTCTTGAATGCTCTATGCTTATTGTTTTTTGTTGAACTTTATGTGTGGAACTAATTCGAAATGAACCATGTAGGAGTTAATGTAGCTGAGCACTTGGTTGTGGTATAGGAAATCTTGTGTGACTGAATCAGGTCATGCAAAATCTGACAACTGGAAGTGGTTTTTGGGAGCCTGCAGTTTTGTGGAGTTTAAGGTTTTGGACCAGACTCCTCCGATGCAACCCTTGGCTTCTAAGACTATAGGACAGAAGCCCTTCTGGAGGGCATGTTTGCATGCTATAGAAGGCCACTGATTCCTGCTCATATGATACCTATGGTTTTTGTTTTTGGTTTCGGTTTCTGATCCATTTTTTTGGGGGAATTTTAGCAAAAAAGAGACTAATTGTTATGTCCTAGAAGTTTCAAGTGCTAATACTTGGTGGAAAGTTCTCCTTGCACTCTACACAATGCCATTAATACATTCTGCCAACTCTAACACCTTCTTAAGTGTGTGTGTTTGTGTGTGTTTTGCATAGGGATGTAATGAACCAAGCCGTTCGCGAGAAACTCGTGAATAGTTCGACAAAAGCTTGGTTCAAACTCGAATCAGATGAACACGAGCCGAGCTCAAGCATGCTTGATAAGCAATCGAGCTCGAACTCGATTGTTTGATAGGTTTGTCGAGTTTAACGAGCCCAGTATTATGTTATATAAAAATTTATTATTATGTATAAATAAGAGTATATTAGTGTAATATAAGGTTTAATTAAGGTAAATGAGTCGAGCTTGTTCGAACGAGCTCGAACGAACGCGAGTTAACGAGCTAACGAACCGAGGTTGAGCAGCTCACAAATAACCAAGCTCGACCTTGAATTGATTTTTTATGTTCGAACGAGGTCGAGGTCGAGCTCGAATATGATTTTTTGTTAGCGAGCTCGGCTCGATAAGGCCAAAGCTCGGCTCGGCTCGACTTGTTTACACCCCTAGTTTTACAAAGGTAAGTTAGACTTTTAAGCACATAATTTTGATATAGTTTTTAGATTGTTGTGTTCACAATGATTAATTGATATAGTTTTTCAGTTCAATATTGATCTGAAATGGTGGGAACAAAAATAAAAATGATGTGAACTTGATTTATTATAAACCGTTGAAATGATGGGAACAACAATTTTCAGTCAAAGAGTCATGTGAATTTAAAATGTTGAGGCCAAAAAGAAACAAAAAAGGAAGAAATGGTATATAATATTTTTTTAAAAAGAAAAATCTCAAAAACCCCAACCATCACCTTTTTCAATGCATCAAATGTATTAGAAAAAAGGATAAAATTCATTTTAAAAACAAAATAGCATATTCATGGAAATAAGGCCTTCCTCTTTGCAAAACAAAGTCTGGGCCACAGCAACAGATTTGAAATGCAGTCCAGCCCAGCCCAGTCATCAACTGGAAATGATGATTTGAATGACGCAATAAAACTCAATTATTGGTAAATCAAAATATTAAAATATTTTCTTCAAAATAAATAAAAAAATAAAAATCTTAATAAAAACGATAAATATGACCGTTGGATTCTGCCCCCGCTCCAGTATATCTCGTTCGCATAAATTCAAACTCCTCACACTTTAGCCCTTCAAAACTCCCAAAATTGCAGTATTCAAATTCACGCAAATTTCCAGAGCTTTTCACGATGATGCAATTCACCCGGATCCGCCACTGCCCCGATCTCCGATCAACCTCCGCCTCCGCTCGCGCCGCCCTCTCCAATCGGCGGCGACCACCAATGTCAATTAATCCAACGCCAGGTATTTTTTATTCCGTCGAAGTAAGGGTTTTTCTTTCTGCTTCATGATTGCAAGGTGTTTGATAAATGTTCTGAATGAAAAAAAATAGGATCTTTGGTGAAACCCCATTTTCCGATGCGGTGGGACCCGAGATCCGGCCGGAATTCCGCACCATTTCCTCTGAACTGAGTGCTCTGGCGAAGATGGTTCAGCAAGAGCTCGGTGGCGGCTGTGAGGACGACGGCGGGATGGATCCATAACAGCGCTCATTCTTTACGTCGCTTCACCTAGTCGATGGCGTGTCTCTCGTCGACGCCGTCCTCGTCGTCGGCGGTTCACCTCGTCGACATCGACAGTTCGTTGAAATGACGAAGGCGTCGTTGAAGTTGGGGAAGCGGGCGGCGCGCGGGATGCTACATCAGGCGGTCATAGAAACAACCGGCCAACCAGAGGCCGCAAGGGTTCACCGCCACCACTAATCGAACCGCGCTCTCTGCATCTTCGAAAAGTGTGAGCTTTCGTTTTTGTTGTCTCGATGAATTTCCTTGGGGTTTTGTGGCGCTTCTAAATTGAAATGAATGATTATTGGTTTTCATCCTCAATATTTTGGGGAAATTGATATCATGATAATGACCCATCTTCAATTTCTTTGTTCCTATGGGTATGGGCGATTATAATTTGTTGATTATCTGTTCGCGTATGTCCGCCTAACCCTTGAAAATTGTGAGTTTTATTTTGTTTTTGTCGATGAATTTCCTTGGGGTTTTGTTTTTGTCTTTGTTGATGAATTTCCTTGGGGTTCTCTGATGGGTTTATTGGTAAGAAGTTAGGGTTCTTAGTAATTGACAACTTTGATGATTAACAAGGTTTTCTGGGTGAACTGTAATCAATTTGTTTAGGAACTTTGCACATTCTGATCCTTGTTTGCATGTGTATTAGGAAAAGTTGCAGTTGTCTTATGATCGTTGGCTGAAATGGGCACAAGGAGCCACTTCAGAAATACATTCCTGGATTATCTGACTTTAGTAAGTTATATTTTGCAGCAGTTTTTTTGAATTTTTCATTTCTATTTAATTTTGGGTATATTTGAAGTTCTGACTTTGTTTTGTTTCTGCTCACATGTTGTGAATTATGACAGAATTTTGTACAGATTGACTGGGCAGAACTATAGTGTATGTCTGGTGAGGAATATCTCTATTGACAACATTTATTTTTACTCCTACAGAAAAAGTTGAATGATATAGTGATATAGTTGGGGAAACTGAGGAATCGGATGGAGAGAGTACCCTGAAACAAGTGATGGTGCTGAAGAAACATGTTCGCTAAAGCAGAGTTTTCCTATTTCAGAGACATAAAAACCTATTCTTTGAAATGCAGCTATGGTGTTTTTTCTTATGTTTGTTTTTATGGAGGAGAAATAATATATTTTTGACCAATTCTTATGGTGATTTATTTTTTGTTTTGTTCTGTATAATTGATACGCTTGAAGATTGAGCCGGCAAATATAAGCAACATCAACAAGGGCATGAACTTGTAAGGAGAAGTATCTTGACGTCATTCAGCTTGAAGGCAACATCAGAGTCTTTTCCAGGCATAAATTTGGTGAGAACTCCTTACCATTGTGACCAACCTGCCTGGAACTCCTTACCTTTGTTACTGCACATCCGTGCAACTTTAATGAAAATCTTAATACTGGGATTTATTATAAGTATGATGCTATTTAGTTTGATGTTTGTTTATATATTTAGTTTGATATTCTGATGAAGGCTGAAGTTTCTGTAGGCAATCATTTCTGTAATAGTGAAGACTTCAGCAGAGTGGGGCATTACACAAACACATGCAGTGGCTTCTGAATTGGTCTTCATATATCTCTACCTTGGGTCCTTACAAAAAAATAACTGGAAGTTTCTACTCTGAATCCCTTACTCAGGTTCGTTGATTTTAGTAATTGAATTGCATATTTGCTCATCATTGTGGTAATATATTAGGTGCTTTTGTGGATACTGATATAGCAATTCCTTATGTTCATTCTTCCAATATTGGATAGTTTCATTTTAAATAGGTCTCTTAGAGGTAGTCCTGCTACTGGTAAGTCCAGTCTTGTATTAAAGTGAATATTCAAACATGACTTGACATATAAAATGATGGTGTTTGTTCGATTTGTAGTAACAGGGTAGAGCTTTTGTGCTGTGATACTGTTCCCTAGGTTTTTTTGCTAAGCATAGAATTTTATAACTCATGATTATTTATTACATGTGCTTATTCTGATAGTCTTGCTACTGGTAAGTCCAGTCTTGTATTAAAGTGAATATTCAAACGTGATTTGACATATAAAATTGATGGTGTTTGTTCGATTTGCAGTAGCAGAGTAGAGCTTTTGTGCTGTGATATTGTGCCCTAGGTTTTTTGCTAAGCGTAAAACTTTATAACTCATGATTATCTATTACATGTGCTTATTCTGATAATGTTTTATGCCTTTCTGATTATTTCTTGATTTCTCAATGAGTTTCTGCAAGTTTGTGTCTGTTTGAGGAGGACAATATGGCTTTGGACCTTATTATGGCGAAATGAAGTGCAGCTGAAATGAAGTCCACGAGTTTCTGCAAATTTGGGTCTGCTAATTGATGCTTTCACTGAATATATCAGTTCCTCGACCAAAGGTTTTCTTTGTCTTTAGCCTTTTGTTATGTATTTCTTTTTCACTTTGCACTTTCTGATCCTTGTTTGGATGTCTATTAGGAAAAGTTGCAGATGTCTTCTGATCCTTGGTTGAAATGGGCCCAGGGAGGAGCCACTTCACAGGAGGAATTTGACGAGAATTGAGGAGAAGCTGAAAAGCTAAGGATGAGAGTAATGTCAACATACCTTCTTTATAAGTCACTGTTTAAGGTTAGCTCGTTTTTAAGATCTTACCCTTGTAGTGCAGGGCGGCAACAAGGATAAAGATGACGCCATTCAGGTTTGCTCTTGAAAGTTTAGAAAAAATTGAACGCAATCTTTTTATTTTGAATATTTGATGGGTTTTCAGTGAGAAGTTATGGTTTTCAGTGAGAAGTTATGAAGAATAAATATTGATGATTCATATGCTATCTTCTATGCTATGTTTATTTTGAATGTAGTTGGGTTGTTGCATAAATAATAAGTGCGAATGGTGCCTGCATTGCCATCTTTCCATTTGTTTTAAAATTAAATGAACTAGGATGGCTGACGCTGTAGTGTTTTCTCATACAGGGACATAATTGGTGATTTCTTAAGTTTTGATTATTAGATAATAAGTAAATCTTACTCTGGAGACTATTACTTCGCTTACAAATGTGTGACCTATTGAAAAGTTATTTTACATGTACTGGTCTTTTCATGCTAAGAAATAAGCTGAATGTTGTCTGATAAATGATGTGGTTTGTAAAGTGCTCTTATTGTATCACATTGTTGGTAGTTCCAAAGCATTGGTTTTTGCACAGTAGGAAATGAGTTAGATTTTATTCTTGAGCATGTTATTATACTTTTATAATATATTATATATATAATATATTTTACAGGAATTCAACGAGTACGAGGATGATGGGTTCATAATGAGTCAGCGATCCTGCCGAGGAAGTGAACAGGAGGCCTAAGAAGAATACAGTAATGGTGCCAAAGAGAGGCGAAGGAAGAAGAAACAGAGAAAGAGGTTTGTTTTACTTTCTATAGTAGTTGGTGACAATAATTGGTGTATTGTATCATCTTCTGATTTATCGTTAGCCTTTTGCTAACATTGCGCTTTCTGATCCAAATTGGTTGAGGAACGAAGGGAGCAGCTGAGAATAGAAGAGAGTTTGCATGCAAGTAGCCTTCGTGTTCCACGCAGGCATGCACCCTCTATTGAGCTCTTTGTCATCTTAGTCAATTACTTTGTCTCACAATATCTATACTGATATTTCTTCTACAGGCCTCCATGTATTCCCAAATGTCAGCTCAAAGGGCGCGATCAGTAAAAATAAAGAGTTCTGCTGAGCTAGAAGGAGAAATGATGGCTAAAATTCCAAAGTTTAAGGCTCGTCCATTGAATAAGAAGGTGTTATCTTGTTTTGATTTTTGATTTAGGTTGTTTTCTTTGTTAGATGATTTCTCATCCTTCTTTCCTTCCATATTGGATTCTGGAGACTCCAACTTTGCCTGTGGTGTCCAGAAAAAATACGCAAGTTCCTGAGTTTAAGATAACTACTGTGAAAAACTGGAAGAGATCCAGTGGGGTAGTTAGAGAATAACTTTAATCTAATTTTGTTGTTACAGGAGTTCCACCTTGAGACAATGTCAAGAGCCAATCAGAATGCAGAAACATCCACCATAGCCTCGGTCGAATCTTCTCAGGTAACATTAGCCCCATTGAAATGTCACAATTCTTTTCAGGCACTAATAAATGTTCTGAAAGCTGATTTTAAATATTTTTATGATTACAGAGTCATCAATGGAAGCCAAATTATCTCACAGCACCAAAATCACCTGTTCTTCAAACAACATTGAGGGCACGACCTACCAGCGTTAAAAGCTCAATTGAACTGGAAAAGGAGGAACTTGAGAAAATTCCCAAGTTCAAGGCTAGGCCATTATACAAAAGGGTACCTCCTTACAGACCAGCTCTTATTCATGTTGGTACATCCCTGTGCTCCCATTTAACTCCACTAAACTTTTCAAACGTAACAGATTTTTGAGAGCAAGGGCGATCTGGGGATATTCAGCAATCAAGAATTCCATTTTACCATAGATGAGAGGATTCCACCTCCAACAAATGTTGCTGACATGTTTGACAAGGTAAAGAGTCTGCTATGTTAACTATCTGCTGTGCATTTCAGTTGGATATATAGAAATGATTTGTTGTTTGTTCTGTTTTCAGCTTTCAATTCAATCGGAACCTCAGCGTGAGAAACCTCTTCCAAGAAATACCACTCCTCAGCCTTTCCAATTGCACACTGAGGTATGGTCTCTCATACTGAAAATCGACAAAGTTCCAGCTTTTTGCAAATACTAGTGACTATATATCATGTCTTTGAACAGAGGAACAGAGAAAGTGAGGAGATGGGCTAATGAAGTTTTGCAGAAAGAGTGGGAAGAGGAATGTGCTAGGATACCAAAAGCTCACCCATATCCTTACATTACAGACTATCCTGTGGTATGCTTGTTATCTTTTTGTGGATTGTGTTAGTCCCTTTGCCATTATTCGTTTACTTAAGGGTGCTTTTATTGGAGCAGGTCCCACCAAAACCAGAGCCTAAGCCATGCACAAAACCCGAACCTTTCGAGCTGGAGAGTCTGATCAGGCATGAGGAGGAAGTACAGAAGGAAATGGAAGAAAGGCGGCAAAAGGAATTGGAGGAAGCCCAAATGAGAGTTTTCAAGGCTCAGCTTATATTGAAAGAGTAAGTGTAGCGTTGTTACATTAATGAATCCGATTTCTTCTCTCTTTGCAAAAGCACTCAGAAATGTAAAGTTTTTGTTCCACAAACTGCAGGGATCCCATTCCACTCCCAGAGAAACCACGTATACCTCTTACGGAGATTCAGGAATTCAATCTTCCAGTGCCAAATCGAGTTGTAGACTGATCTGAATTTGATAAGAAGATATGGATGGTGCTGAAGAGAGACAAAGGAAGAAGAACAGAGGAAGAGGTTAACTTATTTTGCTTGTCTTTCATAAGTTGGTGATAATAATTGGTTTCTAGGTATTATCTGCTGATTGATCATGCTTTTACTGATTACTATAGGGAGGCAGAGAAGAATTTTGGTCCTGATTAAGATTAGTAGTTGCTCGAGGAGACCAATATATAAGCTCCTTGACCAAAGGTTTTCTTTTGTCTTTAGCCTTTTGTTAAGTATTTCTTTTTAGCTTTGCACTTTCTGACCCTTGTTTGCATGTCTATTAGGAAACGTTGCACTTCACCGACCAAGCTTGAGTTCGATGTTGTTTTGGAAGATGACTCCTTCACCAGGTCTGCAGTATTTCTCCCCTTCTTTATTTAGTGATTATTCCAACGAATTAATTAACCATCTGTATGTGTGTGTGTGTCCGCCCTCAGGGTGATCAGAGAAGGTCTCGGCGCCATGGTCGATCCTCCAACTAAAAAGTCTGCATTAGCTACGATACCAGGAGACGATTCGGGTTCTCGTCTTGAGTCAGCATGCTGATAAACAGTAATTACACCCATCTCCATTTTTGTAGATCTAATTGAAAATAATGTTTTTTCATACAAGTGATTGAAATGTTGCATATTGACCAGGGGTTGGCTTCTGGTTCGCCATTTTTTCACAATCAGCCCGCCAACTTCTCCCCCTTACAGGAGCGGTGTGATGGGTTGTAGAGGTTTTCACTCCAGTTACGAAGCCACTCAAGGCGGCCTGTCTCTAAATCTTGGTATGTTATTGTCAGCTTTATCTATCGTTTCATATCCCTGTTGTGTTAGTGTTGCTGGTTCTAATTGCTTCGTATTCGTAGATCTATCAACCACCATATCGTGCAACGACTGGTCAATGATCTTCATGGAAAATCAGAGAAATCAGCGAGCTGCACTTGTCGAGAAACATCACCAGAATCCCTTTTGAGAGGATGGAAACCTTGACCAATTAGTCCTGTCTCTAAATCTTGGTATGTTATTGTCAGCTTCATCTATCGTTTCATATCCCTGTTGTGTTAGTGTTGCTGTTTCTAATTGCTTCGTATTCGTAGATGTATCAACCACCATATCGTACAACGACTGGTCAATGATCTTCATCTAAAATCAGAGAAATCAGCGAGCTGCACTTGTCGAGAAATCTCACCAGAATTCCTTTTGAGAGGATGGAAACCTAGACCAATTAGTCCATTCTTACTTGAATTTTGATTATATTATAAGAGCTTTATCTTCTTAACTGTCAAGGGCTAATTATTTCTCATTTTTACAGGCTCTAAGTGTTAGTAATTATAATGCTGATCATCGTCTTCTGGTCTTGTGGGATTTCCATTAGCAACCAATTCACTCGAGTTGAAGGACGAGTGCTGCCAACTCCCAAGGTAATTAAACTACCATTTTCCGTTGTAACTCTGTCATATTTTTTTATTTTATTTTACTTTGATCACTACTAAGCTTGTATTGTGTATTACAGTTGAGAGTAGGCAAAGGACTTGTCACATCGGAATGGAAAGTGGAACTTTAACAGGAAGAACATTCTGGATTATCTGACGAGGATTAGTTTGTCTAGACTTGAGGAGAAGCCAAAAAGCAGAGGATGAGGGTAATGTCAACATACCATCTTCATAAGTCATGGTTTTAGGTTAGCTCATTTTAAGATCCTACCCTTGTGGTGCAGGACGACGACGAGGATGAAGATGACACGCCCTCTTCTGTAAGATTTAGATTTGCGTTGAATGTTTAGAAAAATTGAATGCAATCTTTTTATTTTGAATATTTGATGGGGGTTGAGTGAAGAAGTTATGGTTTTCATAAATTGACAACTTGATGATGTTTTACTGGGTTTTCAGTTGGACTATAAAAATTTGTCGATGAAATGTTATTTTTGGGCTGGGTTGTGCTTTGTGTTTGTTTCCTTGCTTGCTAATCACACTGCATGTTGAATTGGATATTACTGCTAGTGTTGTGATTCGGTTGATGTGCATTTGTATGAGGGTTCTTTTGTGCCGAGGAGGGGCACAACGAGTACGAGGGTAATGGGTTCAGAGCTTTGATTTATCAAGGAACCCTGTTCTTTGCTACCACACTTCTTGGAGTAATGGTAACTCTCTCTCTCTCTCTCTCTCTCTCTCTCTCCCTCTCTCTTGTTATTTGGATTAATGTATTCTCTTTGGTGTAGACTGGGTTTCTTTGGGCTTATATCATCAAAAAGCTATACTTTGGAAGGTATAAATGTGTAATAATTATTTTGTACCATCCTAATTTTACACTGGAAGCTATGCTTTGATGCATATTTTCATGTAGCTGATGTAGTCTGAGAAAATTTTGACAACTATTCAGCTTACTTACCTGTGCTACTCTTAATGTGTTACTAGCCTTATTTGGTGTCCCTATTTTAATGTCTTCAAATTTTGGCAAAATATTGAACGTTATAAAGAAAAAATCGACAGAGATTTCTTTTTCGTCTACTTCCCATCTTTATAAGTCATTGTTTTAAGTTGTGTTGAAAGTTCAGAAAAAAATGAATTCAATTATTTTGAATATTTAATGGGGGGATTAAGTGAGAAGTGTAATGGTTTTCAGAAATTGACAACTTTTGATGATGATTAACTGGGTATTTCAGTTGGACTATAATCAATTTGTTGAGGAATTGTTATCTTAGGGCTGGGGTTTTGCTTTGTGTTTGTTTCCTTGCTTGCTGTCATCACATTGCATGTTGAATTGGATGTTACTGCTAGTGTTGTGATTTGGTTGATGTGCATTTGTATGAGGTATATTTTGTGGAGAGGAAGGAGGGGCACAACGAGTACGAGGATGATGGGTTCATAATGAGTCAGCGATCCTGCGGAGGAAGATGAACAGGAGGCCTAAGAAGAATACAGTAATGGTGCCAAAGAGAGGCGAAGGAAGAAGAAACGGAGAAAGAGGTTTGTTTTACTTTCTATAGTAGTTGGTGACAGTAATTGGTGTGTTGTATTATCTTCTGATTTATCTTTAGCCTTTTGCTAACATTGCGCTTTCTGATCCAAATTGGTTGAGGAACGAAGGGAGCAGCTGAGAATAGAAGATAATTTGCATGCAAGTAGCCTTCGTGTTCCACGCAGGATCTATTGAGCTCTTTGTCATCTTATTCAATCACTTTGTCTCACAATATCTATACTGATATTTCTTCTACAGGCCTCCACGTATTCCCAAATGTTAAGCTTAACCTTCTGTATCTTTTTTGATTAAAGATACCAGTAACTCAGCATGATAGAATCTGGGCACCTTATTTAGAGTTCGTTAGCCAGAGTGGAATCCTAGGCTTTACAAGAGGTACTTGAAGTATGATCCTGACCACATGGAGGATTTAATTGAGTTTTTGAGTGATTCGAGGAGGTGGCAGGAGACCGCAGAGCGCTTGGTGGGGTCTGAATGATGATCGGTTTTCTTCGATTAAGGAGAAGATTAAGCATCAGCTGTGGTTGGAGCTCTGTGATTTGCTGACTCAGCACGCAGATGAGATCATTGGATTGAATGTGAATGCATTTATTCTAGGTGGATGAGGTTGGGGCGGATGTGGGCTGCTGGCAGAGTATATTATGTTGGGAGGCAGCTGTTTGAAAAGGCTTGGGATGTATTCGAGGAAGGGATGACCAAGGTAACTGTGAGGGATTTTAGTGTAAATATCGATGCGTATGCACAGTTTGAGGAGACCGCGCTAATGACTACTATGGAAAGAATGAGTGACACTGAGGATAAGGATGAAGATCAAGAAGATGGTTAAGGCAAGGAAGAGCAGGACGAGGAGTAGGATAATAAGTTTGATGTGGAGTAGTTGATTAAGAGGTGTAAGGGGCATTGGTTGAGCGAGGATGTGATTGCAAAAGACGATGAAACATGCTCATGTCTTGACATATTTGATCATTTGGATGCCTACCAGGTAAACTATTTCACTTGGTACTGAAGTTGTGCTTTTCGTAATACTAATAGTTACTTAACGACAGGGATATATTCATGATATATAGAAACAGGAAGAGATCAGAGGAGGTTAGAAACTCTGTGATTGGAGCTCTGTGATTTGCTGACTCAGCACGCAGATGAGATCACTGGATTGAATGTGAATACGAGTATTCACATGTGAGATTTTATGTGGAGTATTCACACACGAGTATTCACATGTGACATCATATTCACATACGAGTATTCACAGATGAGATGATGATGAACACTTGCTCAGTGTGAGATTTTATGGCTCAGGGTATGTCTCTTAGCCTCTGATCTCCCTTTCCATGTGCAAACTTGTACGAATTCGAGGCTTTACTCATAGAGATATTCAGTTGAAAATTTTAGCTGATGTTACTTCCTTACATATCATGTTTAATGGGGGCTAATTCCTTTATCTTGCTATAATGAATATTAGCACTACTTTATCCTTGAAATTTTGATGCACTTAGCTAATAAATGGAACTTTTATACAGCATGATAACTTATGGCCTATCAAGTGTGTTTTGTTCTATCATTTATTTGCTTTGTTTTTTAAGCTTAACCTTGTGTTTATTTTTCATTACAGATACAGTTGATGTCTAGTCGGGCCTGCTGATGGTGCACTGAGAGGTTGGAATTCTAAATGATGTACAAGTTCAATTATTGGTTTTTCTGTTGGAGGATTTAGTTTCCGTAGGTGATATATTAATGCTAGCATGGTGACTTCTCCTTAATCCTGGTAATTTTAATGCACTCTTATTTATGCAGAGTAAACTTTTTTGTTTTTTTGAAAATATGCAGAGTAAACTTTAAGTAAGTTTCTTTATGTGTGAAACTCTTATTTAGTTTCTTAATGTGTGATATTAAACAGAAAACTCTTTTTTATATCCCTGTTGTGTTAGTGTTACTAATTCTAATAGCTTCGTATTCATAGATGTATCAACCACCATGTTCGTGCTACCTGACCGATCAATAATTTCTTCATGGAAAATCAGAGAAATCAGCGAGCTGCACTTGTCAAGAAATCTCGCCAGAAGCCTCTTGAGAGGATGGAAATCTTGACCAATTAATTAGTTCATTCTTACTTGAATTTTGATTATATTATATTATTATATAAGAGCTTATCTTTTTAACTGTCAAGGGCTAAATGTTTCTCTTTTTTACAGGCTCTAAGTGTTAGCAGTTATAATGCTGATCGTCTTCTGGCATTTTCTGAGATTTCCATTAGCAACCAATTCACTCGAGTTGAAGGACTAGTTCTGCCAGCTCCCAAGGTAATAAAACTATCGTTTTCCGTTGTAACTCGAGTCAGTTTTATTTTTACAAAAACTTTGATCACTACTAAGCTTGTATTGGGTATTGCAGTTGAGAGTTGGCAGTAGAGAGGACTTGTCACCTCGTAATGGAAAGTGGAACTTTAACAGGAAGGTAATTAGAAGGATACTTTACAATTTATTTTAACTAAGTACTTAAACCAGCATTTCTCTAGTTCCAAGTGTTTTTTCATCTGACTAGAAACTGATTGAGCCTGTGACACTTGAGCGATGGAGCTGTAATGTCGAGCACCTGCGCAGGGAGCTATAAACTGTGTAAGGATGAAGGGAATTGTAAGCATGTTTCTTTAACTTCAACAGAGAGCTTATGTGTTTAAGTAAATTGTTGAGGCTTATGAATATGATGTTTGCTACTTGTTTTACAGGCTGTGAGTGATCCTTTTGACACATTTGATGAGAACCCTCAATGAAGGCGTTCCCCTACTCCCGTAAGAGTTATAAAAAATGATTGAGAGATAAAGAAGGCTTCCAGGACCCCGCATTCTTCCCCACCGGAAGAACTCTGATATATATGGTATGATTTGTTAAATAAATGCTGATTTTACAGATTCCAGTTATCCCACTATTCTCTCTTCCTAATTCATTTTGGGATCCTTTCAGTTGTCGATTAGAGACCTCGAGCACATTAAAGTTCACTACAATCGCAAAGTACATAAAAGAACCAGGTTAGCTGTACTGTTCTGCAAAATGTTCATGGAAGATATGTTTATTTCTCTGTCCAATCTTTTGTGGATGCCAGGTCAGTACAGCTAATCATTTAAAAAGTTAAGCTTCAGGATATTTTCAGCTAATCATTTGAGAATGTCATTATTTTCAGGATATTTCAAAAGTTAAGCTTTAGTTTCTCTTCTTTAGTTTGGATATATCAATTAGAAATCAGAGTACAAATTTAACAGAACAATATATTGCTAATCACTTGAGGGAATTGGCATCTTTCTATCCTAGGTTGTCTATAATTATATTAATTAATGATGTTGCATTTTAAGCAAAAACCTATTCATTCCTTTGAATACTTAGCTTTTTTCTCAAAAGGTGGCTCACTTATGGCAGATTCTACTGATTTTCTATGTTAGTTGCAATGATTATCTAGTAAAAGCCTTTTTCTCACAACGTGTGTGCTATTTTGTGCTTAAAAATATGCTTCTGATTATACATGCTCAATGCTATGTAGCCGTTATTGTTTATTACTGGGACTCACTAAGTTCTGCCGGCATGATGTGCACAAATTTCCTCATATTTAATCCCTTAAGGTCTGATTATGTGGTTCTTTTGAGTGAACTGGCAGGATCATGTTATGATTGTGCTAACTATGATATTCTATTGAGAAAATTCTGGTCTACGTTCTAGTTTCTAGTTTTCATGCATCGTAAGAAGGAGCATGTGATCTGCAGTTTACTTCCAGGAGTTACAACTGCAATTTAACTGGATCATGTGTTACTTTTTTTTTTTTTTTTTTAAATAGAGGATCAGGAGTTACTATATAAAACCTATTTATATTGACAATAGGAAAGATACCCAGTGCAAAGTGATCAAATCATTTAGATTAGTTGTAATGATTTCTGCTCACTTTTCTAGTTTCTAATATTTTTGCAATATCATGCCACTTTTTATTTTATTTTTTAAACCTACCTATCCTAGTTATAATGTCAGTTTAAGAGGTGATCGGCTTCTTGTTTTCTTATGTTCTATGTACATGTGTATTGTTTTTGTGACTTTTTAATGCGTTAAATGTAACACGTCTATTTTTTAAATGTGTTTTCCTTTATCCGTGTATGCAGAAATGATTGGTGATTATATGCATTTGCAGCCTGATATTAACCAGAAAATGTGACACATCTATTTTTTGCTTCTTGATATGTCTAGAAGATGTTTAATTTTTTTTAATTTTTTTTGTCATGATATAGGGTGGAAATTTCTTTTCTTGGAGTATTCCCTGGATCAGTATCACCAGGTTCTTTATAAAACATTCCCATTACTTGTGGATCTTCAATGCAAGTTACACTTTCCAGTTTCTGTTTTAAGTGTGTTTTTCTTTTCCTTTTTGGGCTGATTGATTACCTTGATGTTTGCTTCAGAAAGTATCACAATGATATAGTGATATATCACAGTTACCATTGGCTCCTTGTAGAAGGTGGAAATAAATTCTAGATCACTAATTGGTAGCAGCTCAGCTTCAATGTAAAAGAGTTCAGCTCGGCAGGTTATTATTTACTCTTTACGATTGATAGCTCTTTTATGAATTTCGAATGGAAGTAAAGAAGTCATTCTTTATTGCAGATGCTGCTTGCTGTAATGGTTAAGGCATGCACTGGAACTATTGAAGATACAGTGGTTAAGGCATGCACTGGAACTATTGAAGATACAGGGGTTCACTTGGAATCTGAGGAAAGCATTACCGCAATGGTTATATCTGATTTTTTAGTCTTTGAACCTTTTGAAGATGAGAATGATGGCCCAGCAGTGTGTTCCGTTGCATGTTTTTCTATTATTATTTGTTTTTGTTAATCTTAACTTTGTGTTTATTTTCATCACAGATACCTGCTGTCGATGTTAAATCAGGCCTGCTACTATCAGCAGTGAGAGTTTGGGGTTCAAGTGATGATGAATACTTGGTCTGTATGAGATATGTTAGAAGCGATTATAGGTAAGGGTATATCTCTGAATCTCCGATCTCACTTTTCCAAGTGCAAACTTGTACTAATATGATGCTAGTGGATCTGATGTTACTTTGCTCTATGTTCGCCTTGTTCTGTATCATGTTTGATGGGGTTCCATGCTGCACTGGAATGGTTATTGAGGCCTTACTTTCCAAAGGTGACTCTGGCACGGTGAGTTCTCCTAAATTCCGGTAATTTTAACTGCGTATAGGTATAGATGTATTTATTTATGCAGAGTGATGTTAACTAAGTTGCTTAATGAGTAAAATTGGTTGGAAATGGACCTGGATGCTATATTGTCACTGCCAATTTCACATAACCCGATATTATACATTACTTTTTTTCTGCAAACTATTCACTCTTGATGCTGATCTTCCATGCAAGTTAGTCTTTCTAGTTATTGTTCTAAGGTTTTCATTTTGCCTAAGTACCTTGAGCATTTTCTAAAGAACACATCACACTGACATAGTGAAAGAATGGAAAAATGGAAGAATGGAAGTCATCTTCATTCTTTTAAGGTACCTTTTAGTCCACAATCACAACGTAAAGAATGGAAGTAAAGATGTCATCTTCATTGCAGATGCTGCTTGCACTAATGGTTGAGGCTTATACTCTTGGAGATGCAGGGATTCATTCTAAACACAAAACAATGGTGGTGTCTGATTCAATATTCTTTGAACTATCAATTTTATTTTTGTTTTGCTTTGTCTTTGTTAAGCTTAACCTTGTGTATCTTTTTTGATTACAGATACCAGTAACTCAGCATGATAGAATCTGGGCACCTTATTTAGTGTTCGTTAGCCAGAGTGGAATCCTAGGGTTTACAGGAGGTACTTGAAGTATGATCCTGACCACATGGAGGATTTAATTGAGTTTTTGAGTGATTCGAGGAGGTGGCAGGAGACCGCAGAGCGCTTGGCGGGGATTCTGAATGATGATCGGTTTTCCTCGAGTAAGGGGAAGAATAAGCATCAGCTGTGGTTGGAGCTCTGTGATTTGCTGACTCAGAACGCAGATGAGATCACTGGATTGAATGTGGATACGAGTATTCGAGGTGGAATTAGGAAGTTTACAGATGAGGTTGGGCGCGGTTGTGGTCTACTCTGGTAGAGTATTATGTTTGGAGGCAGCTGTTTGAAAATGCTAGGGATATATTCGAGGAAGGGATGACCAAGGTTGTGACTGAGGGATTTTTGTATCGATGTGTACGCACAGTTTGAGGGGACCGCGCTAATGACTACTATGGAAAGAATGAGTGACAAGAAGATGGTTCAGGCAAGGAAGGGCAGGATGAGAAGGAGGGGGATAAGTTTGATGTGGAGAAGTTGATTAAGAGGTGTAAGGGGCATTGGTTGAGCGAGGACATGATTGCAAAAGATGTGAATTTGAGGTTGGCGAGGTTGGATCACTTGATGGATAAGAGGCCAGAGTTAGGAAACAGTGTACTTCTGAGACAGAATCCACATAATATGGAACAGTGGCACAGGAGGGTGAAGCTTTTTGAGGGCAATCCAATGAAATAAGTTTTGACTTATACGGAAGCTGTGAAGACAATTGACCCGATGAAAGCTGTGGGAAAGCCTCATACTCTGTGGGTTGCATTTGCGAATCTCTATGAAAGTCACCAGGATGTTTCCAATGCTAGGATTATTTTTGACAAGGCTGTACTGTACTGGTCAACTATAAGGCAGTCGATCATTTTGGCGAGTGTGTGGTGTGAGTGGGCAGAGATAGAGCTCAGAAACAAAAATTTCAAGGGAGCATTACACTTGCTACGGCTGAGCCTTCAAATTTGGTGATATTGTTTTTACTTTAATTAACCTTTTTAATTGATAAAAGTTCCTTTCTTCTTAGTTTTTCTTGTGTTCTATACAAATTCCTGGACCCAGAAGCTCATTTGTATGTTCATGCATGAGTGGATTGGTTTATTTGTGACTTTTTAATTTGTTAAATGTGACAGGTTAATTTGTTAAATGTGTTTTCTGGTTTAGGCATCTATTTGTTATATGCGTTTCCTGGTTTTATTTGTCACACATCTATTTGTTAGATGTGTTTTCCTTTATCCGTGTATGCAGAAGAAAGTGAGTTGGTTTGGTGATTATATGCATTTGCAGCCTGATATTAACCAGAAAATGGTGGTGTCTGATATCATATGCATTTGATCATTTGGATGCCTACTAGGTAAACAACTTCACTTGCCTACCAGGGCAGCCAAGAAGCCGAAAGCCCCAACTCTTGGCTATTTCTGTATACTTTGTTTTGGATGTAGTAGATCAACCTTATGTCCTGAGTTGTTCACGTGATATCTCTGATGACAAATAGTGCTTAGAATTTGTTACTTTTCCAAATCTGATAATTTAATGCAACGTTCTCTTTTATTTTTGATAGTAATTGGTTTGCTAGTTTTTTCTTAATCTGAATGTTGACTTTTAATTTCTGCAAACTTCACCGATGGAGTCTCAGGAACTCAGTGCATCAACTAGATGGAACTTGAAAGGGAAGCTGACCGTGAGGTTTTCCTTAGCACTTACTTTGGTCGATCTTCAGAAAAAGGGGAAAAAAATTTCTGTGTTTTTTCCTTAAAAGTGTTCGTTTCTCAATCTTGAAAATCTGCCCAGGTGTTTGATAACATGATGTTTCTAATTTCAGGAAAGGCCCAAAGCTCAGGAGAAGCATAGCTGAGATTCTTTTCGGAAGTTCATGGAGGAACATGTGGCTACTGTTATATCAATTAATTTAGAACTCATAATTGGCAGCCGCATAGATTGAATGCAGAGGAGTTCAGCTCCACAGGTTATAATTTGATCCTTTAAAATTGAATAAATCTTTTATCAATTTAGAATGGAAGTAAAGAAGTCCATCTTCATTGCAGATGCTGCTTTCTAATGGTTGAGGCATATACTATTGGAGATGCAGGGGTTGACTCTATATACAACTCTATGGTGGTGTCTGTTCCTACTCTGAACTATGAGTTTTTATTTTTATTTTGCTTTGTCTTTGTTAAGCTTATCTTTGTGTATCTTTTTGATACAGATACCAGTTGATATCAAATCGAGCCTGCTACTATCAACTGTGAGGTTATGGAGTTTTAGATGATGATGAACACTTGCTCAGTGTGAGATTTTATGGCTCAGGGTATGTCTCTTAGCCTCTGATCTCCCTTTCCATGTGCAAACTTGTACTAATTCGATGCTTTACTCATAGAGCTATTCAGTTAACAAATTTAGATGAGCTATCTAGTTTTAGCTGATGTTACTTTCTTATATATCATGTTTAATGGGGGTAAATCCTTTATCTTGCTGCGTATTGTCATTGACGTGTTAGTTTCCAAAGCTAATATGAATATTAGCACTCCTTTATCCTTGAAATTTTGATGCACTTAGCTATAAATGGAACTTTTATGCAGCATGATAACTTATGGCCTATCAGTGTGTTTTGTTATATCATTTATTTGCTTTGTTTTTTAAGCTTAACCTTGTTTTTATTTTTCATTACAGATACAGTTGATGTCTAGTCAGGCCTGCTGATGGTGCACTGAGAGGTTGGAATTTTAAATGATGTACAAATTCAATTATTGGTTTTTTTTGTTGGAGGATTTAGTTTCCGAATGTGATAGATTATTGCTAGCGTGGTGAGTTCTCCTTAAGCCTATTAATTTTAATGCACTCTTATTTATGCAGATTAAACTATAAGTTTCTTTATGTGTGAAACTCTTATTTAGTTTCTTAATGTGTGATATTAAACAGAAAATGTGGCACATCTATTTTTTGCTTCTTGATGTGTCTAGAAGATGCTTAATTGGTTTTTATTTTTGTGATACAGGGCAGACCAAGCTCGAGTTCGACGTTGTTTTGGGAGATACTCCTTCATCAGGTCTGCGATATATCTTCCCTTCTTAATTTAGTTAATATTCCTACAAATCAATTAACCATCTATGTATGTGTGTATGTGGCTGCCCCTGGTAGCCCTCAGGGTGATCAGAGAAAGTCCCGCACCTATAAAGTCTGCATCAGCTACGTTATCCGTATCTCCTTGCGTGCCATTGCTACTGCTCTTGCCGGCAGAGAGTCTGGCACTTTCTGGAGGCGATTTGGGTTCTCGGGGTCGTCTTGCGTCAGCATGCTGTGCTGACAAACAGTAATTACACCCATCTCCATTTCTGTAGATCTAATTGAAAGTATGTTTTTGAATACAGTGATTGAAATGTTGCATATTAACCAGGGGCTGGTTCACCAGTCATTTTTTCACAATTAGCCCGCCAACTTTATTCACTTACAGGGGCAGTTTGATAGGTTGTAGAGGTTTTCACTCCAGTTTGATGTGTTTTCTGGTTTAGGCTTTATTTGTGACACATCTATTTGTTAAATGCGTTTTCCTTTATCCGTGTATGCAGAAAGAGAGCAGGTTTGGTGATTATATGCATTTACATCAATTTTTTTGCTTCTTGATATGTCTAGATGTTTATTATTTTATTTTTTTGTCGTGATATAGGGTGGACATTTCTTTTCTTGGAGTATTTCCTGGATCAGTATCACCCAGTTCTTTATAAAACATTCCCATCACTTGTGGATCTTCAATGTAAGTTACACTTATCAGTTTTTGTTTTAAATGTGTTTTTCTTTTCTTTTTGGCTGATTACCTTTGATGTTTGCTTCAGAAAGTATCACTATGATACAGTGATATATCACAGACATCATTGTCTCCTTGGAGAAGTTGGAAAGAAATTCTAGATCACTAATTGGTATCAGCGCAGCTTCAATGCAAAAGAGTTCAGCTCAGCAGGTTATAATTTACTCTTGACGATTGATTACTCATTTATGAATTTGGAATGGAAGTAAAGAAGTCATTTTTCATTGCAGATGCTGCTTGATGTAATGGTTAAGGTATGTACTGGAACTATTGAAGATACTGGGGGTTTGCTTGGAATCTGAGGAAAGCATTACCGCAATGGGTATATCTGATTTTTTAGTCTTTGAACTTTTTAAAGATGAGAATGATGGCCCAGCAGTGTGTTCCGTTGCATTTTTTTTATTATTTGTTTTTGTTAATCTTAACTTTGTGTTCATTTTCATCACAGATACCTGTTGTAGATGTCAAATCAGGCCTGCTACTATCAGTGAGAGTTTAGGGTTCCAGCGATGATGGATACTTGCTCTGTAGGAGATATGTTGGAGGCGATATGGTAAAAAAATAATTATTGATATGGCACACAGAGAGGTTGGAATTTTAAATGATTTGTAAGTTCACTTGGTTTTTTCTGTTGAGGATTTAGTTTCCGAAGGTGATATATTAATGCTAGCGTGGTGAGTTCTCCTTAATCCTAGTAATTTTAATGCACTCTTATTTACGCAGAGTAAACTATTAAGTTTCTTTAATGTGTGATATTAACCAGAAAATGTGATGCGTCTATTTTTTATGTCTAGAAGATATGTTTATGGTTTTGTTTTTGTAGATATAGGGTGGAAATTTGTTTTCTTGGAGTAATTCCTGCATTAGTATCACCCAGTTCTTTCTAAAATTTTCCCATTACTTGTGTATAACTTGTGGATCTTTCATGCAAATGAGTTCAGTTTGGCAGGTTATAATTTACTGATTGAAAACTCTTTTATGAATTTTGAATGGAAGTTAAAAATTCATTCTTTATTGCAGATGCTGCTTTGTGTAACGGTTAAGCCATGTACTGGAACTATTGAAGATCCAGGGGTTTACTATGAATCTGAGGAAAGCATTACCGAAATAGTTACATCTAATTTTTTAGTCTTTGAACTTTTCAAAGATGAGAATGATGGCCCAACAGTGTGTTTCGTTCATCTTTTTTTCATTTGCTTTTGTTAATCTTAACTTTGTGTTGATTTTTCATCACAGATACCCATAGATGTCAAATCAGGCCTGCTGAATACTTGCTCTATGTTAGATACTGTATGTTGGAGGCGATTGTAGGTATGACTCTGAATCTCTGATCAATTTCCAAGTACAAACTTGTACCAATATGATGCTGATTGATATGATGTTACTTTGCTCTTTGTTGGCCTTGTTCATTTGTGGTTGCTTAATAATTATGAATTTATGATCCACTCCAAGGCTGTATAGCATGATTCTTTATGCTGCAAGGTATAATGCTGCTTCCAAGGCATTTGGGATTTGGTTCACTTAGACGATTTATCCTGGTAATTTTAACCTTTAAAAAAAAAAAACTTGTCTCAGTAAACTTTTAATTGCATCTGCGGCTGTCCCTTTTGATTTGCATATTGATGTTAGCATCTCTCTATCAATTGAGTTCCATAGTGATGATGTGCAGTTTCAATTTTTCTATAATATATTTTACAAAATGAGACATTTTATCCACTAATGGTTCTGATGCCAGGTACCTTTTATTGGCAAAGCTTATGACGATATCCATACTACTCCATAACCAGATAAGTTTTTTATTTTCTTCTTATGAACTTTCCATTATAATAGTATTCAAAATTTTGAATCCTTATAACCAAGCTTCTTCACGTGTCCAGGTAGATGGCCCGTTTCACACAAGGCACCGGCAACCACTTGGAGACATCAGAAATGTCATTACTGCTCGAGCACCGACAGCTCAAGGAAAGCCACTCGCCAATATCACAAGGCGGTCAATCACATGGTCAGTTCTCATTTTGTTCTAGGTTTATTGACCTAATTTATGATTGTTTGGTATTGGGAGTTTTATTAGAAATTTTGAATAATTATTTCATTGAAATAAAATTTGGTGTAAAAGCGTGAATTATATAATGTGGACCTTAAAAATTGAAATAACAAAGGCACGGTTTTCTTTCTGCTAAAGGAAAACTATACAAGGAGCTGCAGAAATGTAAACGGTAAATATTTCAGTGAAAGACATGCAGCTACTATGAGTCCTCCTTTATTTTCTATGCTGTTCTAATTGCTTTATATAGGTCCTAAGAATTTCGAGGGCACTGAAAATCCATCTATGACTTCTTTATTGGAAAACTATCCCAGTCTCTAGGTTAGTATCTTTGATTACAAAATCTCTAAACTCTTCTAGGTTCCATTACCATATTTTTCTATGATGCATGCATTCATACCTATTCCTTCATTTATTGTCCTGTAAAACACGATCCATCAGAATTTTAAACCTGAAAACCTGTTAGTTGGACGAGCTCAAGATAGCAGATTTTGGTTGGTTAGTTCACACACTCAATCACAGACGTGCTATGCGTGGGTCTGGGATATAGATTTTTGTTTTCACACTATGATGAACGTTGACATAGTCAATTTATAATCTTCCATTAACTGAACACTAGTGAAGAGTGTGGAGCATGATGCCAACATAGATATCTGGACTTTCCTTTTAAAGCTTAGGAACATTGCTGCAAGCTTACTGGTTCATATGTGATTTCAGTATATTAAAACCTGGATTTGATCAATTAATTACTTTGTCTTGTGTAGTTGAGAAGATTGTGAAGGTTTTGTGGAAGCCTGTTTTTTAAAACGTTGTATATTTTGCCCTGAACCTGACTTTGCATCTTTTACCTGATTCGGATTAACCGACTGAATTCTGCTGATGCTTATATTGATATTGCACACATACGTCATCTCTGTGTAGTTTGTTTTTCTTTTCTTTTGGGTTAAGGCAGCTTATGTCAATATCGATACTGGTCTTCATGCAGACATGTTTCTGATCTTGAAAGCATAATTAATGTGCTTATTATCTGCTGCAGTTTTGTTATTGCCGTTAAAAGATTTTGAATACCTATCATTTTGTTCTTGTGGTGTATGTAAATAAAAAAGGGATTTGGTGGGGCCTACAAATTCTATTGACATGTCAGGACGTCTGCTATATGTACATGCACAGCTCCTCCTATTCTTCACCCTTCTTCTCGTCTGCTATTTATTCATTTTTGTTTATAATATTTTTGGATCCAAATAATATGCAGAATACCGTCGCATCTACCAAGGTGGCAGAGAAGCGACTGCAGATGGAAAGGCACGGGGTCGGTACCAGAGGCCAGAAGTACCGCTTGTTTACCTACCATTTCAACGTCAGCATCTCCACACGATGCTCCATAGCTACTTCTATCTATCACTACAGCGTGAGCGATTTGATCTTGTTGTTTTACATTATTGATCATCTTAATTATATATCACGGGAGCCTAAATGTTTAGGGTGCGATTGATGCTATACAGGTGGCCATGATGTACGAAGATGGCAATCTGGTGAAGGCCAAAGGGGTGGGAAGAAAGATCCTGGTTAAGGTCCAGCAGACTTATGAATCTATTCACCATTCGCAGGCCAAGCTCGAGTTCGACGTTGTTTTGCTTCATCAGGTCTGCGATATATCTCCCCTTCTTAATTTAGTGATTATTCCAACGAATTAATTAACCATCTATATGTGTGTGTGTGGCTGCCCCTAGTAGCCCTCGGGTTATCAGAGAAAGTCTCAGTGCCAGGGTCGATCCATCACCTATAAAGTCTGCATCAACTACACTACCAGGATTTCCTTGTGTACCATTGCTGCTGCGCTGGCCGGCAGAGAGTCTGACAACTTTCTGGAGGCGATTCGGGTTTTCGGTGTCGACTTGCGTCAGCATGCTATCAAATAGTAATTACATCCATGTGCATTTCTGTAGATCTAATTGAAATTAATGTTTTTATATACAAGTTATTGAAATGTTGCGTGTTAACCAGGAGCTGCCTTCTGTTCGCCAGTCATTTTTTCACAATCAGCCCGCCAACATTAATCCCCTTATATGGGCGGTTTGATGGGTTGTAGAGGTTTTCACTCCTGTTTCCGAGCCACGCAAGGCGGTCTCTGTCTCTAAATCTTGGTATGTTATTGTCAGCTTCATCTATCGTTTTATATCCCTGTTGTGTTAGTGTTGCTATTTCTAATAGCTTCGTATTTGTAGATGTATCAACTACCATGACCGTGCAACCTGACCGGTCAAGAATTTCTTCATGGAAAATCAGGGAAATCAGCGAGCTGCACTTGTCGCGAAATCTCGCCAGAAGCCTCTTGAGAGGATGGAAACCTTGACCAATTAATTAGTTCATTCTTACTTGAATTTTGATTACATAAGAACTTGTCTTTTTAACTGCCAAGGGCTAAATATTTCTCATTTTTACAGGCTCTAAGTGTTAACATTTATAATGCTGATCGTCTTCTGGCACTTTCTGAGATCTCCATAAGAAACCAATTCACTCGAGTTAAAGGACAAGTTCTGCCAGCTCCCAAGGTAATAAAACTACCATTTTCCGTTGTAACTCAAGTCAATTTTTTTTAAAAAACTTTGATCACTACTAAGCTTATATTGTGTATTGCAGTTTAGAGTTGGCAATGGAGAGGACTTGTCACCTCATAATGGAAAGTGGAACTTTAACAGGAAGGTAATTAGAAGGATACTTTACAAAAGTAGTTGACAAGTGAGTAAACTTAAATTTCCATTTAATTGGAGTAGTTGTTATAAATACATTTTCTATCCACCTAAGGAGATTAAAGGATACTTTACAAAAGTAGTTGACAACTACTCTAATTAGTTTTGAACTTGTACATCATTTAAAACTCACCACTACTAAGCTTGTATTGTGTATTGAAAAGTAGTTCAATAAACTTAAATTGAACTGAATTCCACCAAATTCTAATGGATTTAATGGAAATTTTGAATAATAATAGAGTGAACTGAATTTAATTGAACTAGAACTAAAAATATTCGGATGAAACTTAATTTAAATGATCTAAAACTAAAAATTGGGATGGCAATGAATTGAACTAGTTAAGGAAATGTTGGACTAGCATAAAAAATGCCTTGTTTTTGAAAAGCTTAACCTCTTGTTTATTTTTCAGCTTAAAATATCTTAATTTATCTTGTGTTTAACATGATTTTTTTTCATCACAGGTACCAGCTGATATCGAATATTAGTGCACTTGAGAGGTTGGAGTTTAGTCGACGACACTTTCAGGGCAAGAGGTGGGCTGGGTACGAAATGACAGAGGATCCAGCTTCTTAATCACTTCAAAGTTGCTATGGAGAATACAGATGGTCAGTTCTTCCACGGCACTGTAGTTATACAACATTACTGAAAAGGCACTTAATTCTTTCTGCTATGCACAGGTTGCTATATTCTTTGAAGACGGCCATCCTGTGGTTGCTAAAGGTGATGGGGAAGAATATAGAGTTCATGTGACCTATAATGAACATGCATGAATTTGAAGTTGTGCACTGCCAAGGATATTGCATGCATTTAAAGTTGTGCTCGAGCATTTTGCCTCTAGCAGGTTGGCATTCTTATCCTTGTATTTATCTTCTCTTTGTTTTATTAATTTTCATGTAGCAATGGATAGCCTCATGGTAAAAATACTGCACAATAACGTTGGAAACAGAAGCCCAGGTGACATTTGTCCTTTTTTTATCCCCTTGAAATTCCCTCTAGTTATGAATTATGGGCTGATAAAGAAGAACGTTGTATAGGACCTAGGTGTCTCTTTTGACAAATTTTCTCTACATCCTTTAGGAAACAGTAAAGTAATATAGTTTTGGCCAATTGTTTGAGGAAGAGTTGCAAAGTAATATACTTTTGGCCAATTGTTTTGGTAACGGTTTTTGTCTAGGTGATTTTTGTGAAGTTGGTGACATATTGGAATTTCTGCAATCGGCAGGAAGAATTAAGCCACTGTTTCTCGGAAAAAATAGCAGAGAACAACTGCAATAAGGTTAAGGCAATCGAGTTTTTACTTGCACTTTAGAAATCAAGGTTATGATAAATCTTTGTGCTGTTTGTAGTTTGAAGTACGCTTTTTCATTATCAGTTAATTGCTGTTTACTCTTTCTTTTAGTGGGAGTCTCAAGATGCAACTTATCATAATTCATAGGTTTACTTGGCTAAATTTTGTTCACTTAAATGGCTCTTAAAGCTAATTTTTAAACCATAGTTAAGAACTGTTTTCGATGTCTGTCCTTCTAGCTGTTGTTTGGTTCTAAAATGAATACTTTCCTACATAGAGTTTCCCCGACTTGAGAGTTCAGTTTTAAATAGCAATAAATATTCCAGTTATACCACTGTGCTTTCTCTTCCTAATTCGTATTGGGATCCTTTCAGTTGTCAATTAGAGAGCTCGAGCACATTGCAGTTCACTACAATTGCAAAGTACATAAAACAACCAGGTTAGCTGTACTGTTCTGCAAAAAGTTTATGGAAGATATGTTTATTTCTCTGTCTAATATTTTGTGGATGCCAGGTCAGTATAATGTGTGGCCATTCTAATCATTTGAGCATGTCATTATTTTCATGACATTTGAAAAGTTTTAATCTTTAGTTTCACTTCTTTAGTGTGGATGTATTATTTAGAAATCAGAGTACAAATTTATATCAACAGAAAAATATATTGCTAATCACTTAGGGAAATTGGCTTTTTTCTATCGTGTGCTGTCTATAATTATTATTAATTAATGATATTGCATTATAAGCAAATAAACCTATTCATTCCTTTGACTACTTAGCTTTTTCACTAAAGGAGGCTCACTTATGGCAGATTCTACTGAGTTAGTTGCAGTAATTATCTAGTAAAAGCCTTTATTCTCACAACGTGTGTGCTATTCTGTGCTTAAAAATATGCTTCTGATGAAATTGATTATACATGCTCAATGCTATGTAGCCGTTATTGTTTATTACTGGGACTCACTAAATTCTGCCTGCATGATGTGCGTAAATTTCCTCATATTTAATCCCTTGTGGTCTGATTATGTGGTTCTTTTGAGTGAACTGGCAGGATCATGTTATGATTGTGCTAACTATGATATTCTATTGATAAAATTCTGGTTTACGTTCTAGTTTTCATGCATTGTAAGAAGGAGCATGTGATCTGCAGTTTACTTCCAGGAGTTACAACTGTAAAGCTGTAATTAAACTGGATCAGGTGTTATTTTTTATATTTTTTTAAAAATAGAGGATCAGGAGTTACTTTATAAAACCTATTTATATTGACAATAGGAAAGATACCCAGTGCAAAGTGATCAAATCATTTAGATAAGTTGTAATGGTTACTGCTCACTTTTCTAGTTTCTTATATTCTTGCAAAATCATGTAATTTTTTTTTTTTAAACCTACCTACCCTAGTTATATTGTCAATTTAAGAGGTGATTGGCTTCTTGTTTTTCTTGTGTTCTATGTACATGTGTATTGGTTTAATTGTGACTTTTTAATGTGCTAAATGTGACACGTCTATTTTTTAAATGTGTTTTCCTTTATCCGTGCATGCAGAAAGAGAGCAGATTTGGTGATTAATGCATTTGCAGCCTGATATTAACCAGAAAATGTGACACATCTATTTTTTGCTTCTTGGCAGGTTATAATTTACTCTTTACGATTGATAACTCTTTTATAAATTTGGAATGGAACAAAGAAGTCATTCTTCATTGTTGATGCTGCTTGCTGTTTTGGTTAAGGCATGTACTGGAACTATTGAAGTTACAGGGGTTTGCTTTGAATCTGACGAAAGCATTACCGCAATGGTTATGTATGATTTTTTAGTCTTTGAACTTAATAAAGATGAGAATGATGGCCCAGCATTTTTTATTATAATTTTTTTGTTAATCTTATTTTTGTGTTTATTTTCATCACAGATACCTGCAGTCGATGTCTAATCAGGCCTGCTACTATCAGCATTGAGAGTTTGTGGTTCAAGCGATGAGGAATACTTGCTCTGTATGAGATATGTTGGAGGCGATTGTAGGTAAGGCTATATCTCTGAGTCTCTAATCTCACTTTTCCAAGTGCAAACTTGTACTAATATGATGCTAATGGATCTGATGTTGCTTTGTTCTATGTTTGCCTTGTTCTGTATCATATTTGATGGGGTTTCGTCATCGATCTTGCTGCTCTGGAATTGTCATTGAGGCCTTACTTTCCGCAGATGCTACTTGCACTAATGGTTGAGGCATATACTCTTGGAGATGCAGATATTGATTCTAAATACAACACAATGGTGGGTGTCTGATTCAATATTCTTTGAACTATCAATTTTTGTTTTTGTTTTGCTTTGTCTTTGTTAAGCTTAACATTGTGTATCTTTTTTGATTACAGATACGAGTAACTCAGCATTATAGAATCTGGGCACCTTATTTAGTGTTCATTAGTCAGAGTTGAATCTTAGGCTTTACAGGCGGTACTTGAAGTATGATCCTGACCACATGGAGGATTTAATTGAGTTTTTGAGGGATTCGGGGAGGTGGCTGGGAGACCGCAGAGCGCTTGGTGGGGATTAAGGGGAAGAATAAGCATCAGCTGTGGTTGGAGCTCTGTGATTTGCTGACTCAGCACACAGATGAGATCACTGGATTGAATGTGGCTGCGATTATTCGAGGTGGAATTAGGAAGTTTACGGATGAGGCGCGGTTGTGGGTTGCTGGCGGAGTATTATGTTAGGAGGCAGCTGGTTGAAAAGGCTAGGGATATATTCGAGGAAGGGGGATGACCAAGGTTGTGCTATGACAGTGTAATTAACACACAGTTTGAGGAGACCGCGCTAATGACTACTATGGAAAGAATGAGTGGAGAAGTTGATTAAGAGCCTGATTAATGACTACAAGGAGGAGGCTGCTAAGTTTGATGTGGAGAAGTTGATTAAGAGGTGTAAGGGGAATTGTTTGAGCGAGGTGACTGCAAAAGATGTGGATATGAGGTTGGCGAGGTTGGATCACTTGATGGATAGGAGGCAAGAGTTAGCAAACAGTGTACTTCTGAGACAGAATCCACATAATATGGAAAAGTGGCACAGGAGGGTGAAGCTTTTTGAGGGCAATCCAATGAAACAATTTTTGACTTATATGGAAGCTATGAAGAAAACTGACCCGATGAAAGCTGTGGGAAAGCCTCATACTCTGTGGGCTGCATAGATTGGCAGCCGCATAGATTGAATGCCAGAGGAGTTCAGCTCCAGAGGTTATAATTTGAACCTTTCAAATTGAATTAATCTTTTTTTAATTTAGAATGGAAGTAAAGAAGTCATCTTCATTGCAGATGCGCTTTATAATGGTTGAGGCATACACTCTTGGAGATTCAGGGGTTGACTCTAAATACAACACAATGGTGGTGTCTGATCCTTCTTTGAACTATCAGTTTTTATTTTTATTTTGCTTTGTCTTTGTTAAGCTTAACCTTGTGTATCTTTTTGATACAGATACCAGTTGATGTCAAATCGAGCCTGCTACTATCAACTGCGAGGTTATGGAGTTTTAGATGATGATGAACACTTGCTCAGTGTGAGATTTTATGGCTCAGGGTATGTCTCTTAGCCTCTGAACTCCCTTTCCATGTGCAAACTTGTACTAATTCGATGCTTTACTCATAGAGCTATTCAGTTGACAAATTTAGATTAGCTATCTAGTTTTAGCTTATGTTACTTCCTTACATATCATGTTTAATGGGGGCTAAATCCTTTATCTAGCTGCGTCGGAATTGTCATTGAGGTGTTAGTTTCCAAAGGTATGCACTTTGCTATAAATGGAACTTTTATTCAGAATGATAATTTATGGCCTATCAGTGTGTTTTGTTCTATCATTTATTTGCTTTGGATTTTAAGCTTAACTTTGTGTTGATTTTTCATTACAGATACAGTTGATGTCTAGTCGGCCTGCTGATGGTGCACTGAGAGGTTGGAATTTTAAATGATGTACAAGTTCAATTATTGATTTTTCTGTTGGAGGATTTAGTTTCCGAAGGTGATATATTAATGCTAGCATGGTGAGTTCTCCTTAGTCATGGTAATTTTAATGCGCTCTTATTTATGCAGAGTAAACTATAAGTAAGTTTCTTTATGTGTGAAACTCTTATTTAGTTTCTTTGAACCAGGGGCTGCCTTCTGGTTCTGTCAGTCTTTTTTCACAATCAGCCCGCCAACTTCATTCACTTGCAGTTTGATGGGTTGTAGAGGTTATCACTCCAGTTTTCGAGCCACGCAAGGCGGTCTGTCTCTAAATCTTGGTATGTTATTTGTCAGCTTCATCTATCGTGGTATATCTTTGTTGTGTTAGTGTTGCTGTTTCTAATTGCTTCGTTCATATTCGTAGATGTATCAACCCCCATGATCGTGCAACCTGGACCAGTCATTGATTTCATCATGGAAAATCAGAGAAATCAGCGAGCTGTACTTGTCGCGAAATCTCGCCAGAGGCCTCTGGAGAGGATGGAAAGCTTGACCTATTACTCCATTTTTACTTGAATTTGATTATATTATATTATTACATAAGAGCTTATCTTTTTAACTGTCAAGGGCTAAATATTTCTTATTTTTACAGGTTCTAAGTGTTAGCAATTATAATGCTGATTGCTTTCTGGCGTCTTCTGGGATTTCCAGTAGCAACCAATTTATACTCGAGTTGAAGGACGAGTGCTGCCAGCTCCCAAGGTAATAAAACTACCATATTCCATTCTAACTCGAAGATGAAAGAATTATGGATCATTAGTAGGCAGCAGCATAGCTTCAATGCAGAAGAGTCCAGCTGGTTATCCTTTAATGTTTTTAAGATCAAAAAATCTTCTATAACTTTAGAATGGAAATAAAGAAGTCTTCTTCATTTCAGATGCCGCCTTCTCTATGGTTGAGGCATGTACTGGAACCGTGGACAGCAGTACAATGGTTGTACTTGATTTTTTATTCCTTGAACTTTTCAAAGAATAGAATAATTGCCTACTGTTTTTTGTTGCTTTAACCCCCTTGTGTTCATTTCAAATTTCTCAATTTATTATGTGTTTAATTTTTAGATTGATTTCATCACAGAGTCGATGTAAGATTGGGCCTGCTACTATCAGATCTTAAAGGTTGGAGTTTTAGACGATAATGAACTTGCTCAGAGTGAGATTTATTGGAGGTAATCTTAGGCTCAGAGTATGTCACTTAGTCTCTCTGATCTCATTTTTCCACATGTAGACATGTACTAATTCGATGCTGTGCTATTTCTTCACAGAGCTTTCCAATTGACACACTTAAATGATGCTTATGGATCTGTTGTTACTTCTCTATAACCTTCTTCTGTGCCATACTCCCATGTGATGCTAGGGTTCAGTTATTGATCTTGACATAAACACTAGTAGGGTGATCTCTCTCTAGCCTGGTAATTGTAAGTATAATTGAACTTATTTAGGTAGAGTGATATATTAAGTAAGCTTGCTTAATGAGTGAAACCGATTTTTAATATATTGGTTGAAATATGGTTTTGGATGCAATAGCGTCACTGCTATTCATTTAGCTTTTCATGATGCACTTTTTTTTGCTTCTTGATATGTCTAGAAGATGTTTGATTGTTTTTTATTCTCGTGATATAGGGTGGAAATTTCTTTGGTGTATGCAGAAAGGAGATGCAGGGATTGAGGCGTGTACCGGAACTACTGGAGATACTGGGGTTTTCTTTGAATCTGGGGGACGCATTTCCGCAATGGTTATATCTGATTTGTTATCTTTGAACTTTTCAAATATGAGAATGATGGCCCATCAGTGTGTTCTGCTACATATATTTTTTTTATTTGTTTTTGCTGATCTTAACTTTGTGTGTACTTTTCATCACAGCTAGCCGTCGGGCCTGCTACTATCAGCAGTGAGAGGTTGGGATTCAAGAGATGATGAATAATTTCTCTACATGAGATATGTTAGAGGCGATTGTAGGTAAGGGTATATTTCTGAATCTCTTATTTCACTTTTCCTACTGTAAACTTTTACTAATAATGATGCTAAAGGATCTGATGTTACGTTGCTCTATGTTTGCCTTGTTCATTTGTGGTTGCTTAGTTATTATGATTAACACTTAGTATGATTCTTTATGCTGGTATAATGCTGCTTCCAAGGCATTTGGGATTTGGTTCACTTAGACGTTTATCCTGGTAATTTTACCTTTAAAAAAAAAAAAAAAAAAAAAAAAAACTTGTCTCAGGCATTTATAAATGCATCTACGGCTGTCCCTTTTAATTTTCATACTGATGTTAGCATCTCTCTATCGATGTGTTCCCTAATGATAGGTTTCAGTTTTTCTATAGTATATTTTATAAAAATGAGACATTTTATCCACTAATGGTTCCCTATATTTGATGCCAGCTACCTTTTAATTTGGTAAAGCTTATGATGATATCCATAATACCCCATATCCAGATTAAAAAATCGGGAACTCTCTTCTTATGAAAATTTTGAATCCTTTATAACAGAGCTTCTTCACGTCAGAGTCCAGGTAGATGGCCCGTTTCACACAAGGCACCGGCGACCACTTGGAGACATCAGAAATGTCATTACTGCTCGAGCGCCAGCAGCTGAAGGAAAGCCACTCGCCAATATCACAAGGCGGCCAATCACATGGTCAGTTCTCGTTTTTCATCTATTCCTGATTTCGGGTTCATGTTTTGATTTTCCCCCTTTTTCTAGTTTTATCAACCTAATTTCCGATTGTTTGGTGTTGGGAGTTTTATTAGAAATTAGTAATTATTTCAATGAAATATAATTTGGTGTAAAAGCGTGAATTAAATAAATATGGACCTTAAAAATTGAAATAACAAAGGCACGGTTCTCTTATATTTTTCTGTAAATAAATATACAAATAAAAAAATATATTAGTTCATTTAAATATATTTCATTTCATTTCAATTTATTTGAACTCATTTCAGTTCAGTTCAATAGTAAATAAGTTTAGGAAGAACAAGACAATCTAACTACAATTTATAAAGTGAAAATAATTTTATAATAATTTTAAGTATATTTAAAAGTTACACATAGTGTTACAAATTGTAAAGCAGGAAAACAAAATAAGGGGAATGATTTTTACTTGTCGTAATATTCTAATTCAAAGTCAGCAAAGCATCTGGTTTTTTAATTTTTAATTTTGAATTTAGTTAACAAGGAAGGATATATCTTGAGGATTCTTTTCATTTTGTCAACCTTTGCCTGATCACTTACCACCCCTACAATCCCTTGATCCAAATCCCTTCCTTGATCCAATGGTTATTATCTGTGAATTAGAACCATTGGTTTTTTTTCATCCGTGTATTCCTCATCTCTTTTTGTTTGATTTCTTTTTCATTCATTTGTATAGGTCTAATTTATGCTTCTTTTTGTCAGTTATTCACATGCTCAGTCCCCTTTAGATGCAGAGATACATGCTATAAAAAGAGGAATTATTTTGTCACTGCATGCCCGGTAGTCAATGTATAATTGAATCTGACTGTTTGAAAGGAATCTCCATGATTTTGAATCCAATTACTGCTCACTGGAAGTTGTTTGCACTGTGTGATGATATTAAATGCATGCTTGGTAACTTTTCATTGATTCATGCATATAGAGAAGGAAATAGGGTGGCAGATGCATTATCTAAGAATGTTTTAGCTCTCAAATTAAACACCTCTGTCTCTTTTTCATCTATCAACTCACATTAAGGCCCTAATACAGTTGGAAAATAATTTTTACTTGTCGTAATATTCTAATTCAAAGTCAGCAAAGCTCAAGTTCCATCTATTAGAATCCTTAATTCATGAGAATGGATGCTGCTGATCCAGTCTTTGACTCTTTGCAGGTAATTCAACACGGGTGGGCTGCTGTTGTTGTATCTACCGCCATCCTTGTATCTACTTTTCCAAGATACAAGGCTGCTGTTTTGCTAGACTCTTTGAGCTCCATATTGCCTCTTTTCACCAACACATCTTAGAACAGAAAAATGATGTAATTCCATTACTGCCCAAATTGCTACCTCACTCTGTTGTTGATAATAATCATTGAGTAACTAGGCATCGGCTAAGTTGTGTTACATTTTTCATTCGCTAATCTGCTTGTGCTAATAATTCTCCTTGTTCTCTGTAAGCAAATAAGTTGACTAGTTCTCTTTGCCGGAGCTAGTCCTCTGTACTGCTTTTCAATTTTTGTTGGGGTTTACCCCCTTTTTTAGAGTTTTTTTTGCCTCAAGAGCTTTTATGCTCCTTTTTTATGCACCTTATGGTGTTTGTAAAACTTTGCCTTTCAAAGGCTCCAATTGGGACTTGGGATCCTATATAATATCTTCCCCCACCTTTCATAGGAGTTCAATTTTTAAAAAGAAATTATGCTTCTTTTGTCAGGAGTTTTTATGCCCACTGGAAAATGTATTGGCAAGGAGGAGAGCATGGTGGACATCGATAATGCAGATGTGAGAAATTAATTGGTGTGTGGGATTTCTGGGGTAAGAACAACTTATATTTCGTTTTTTTGGGCACAACTAGTTTTTCTTAGTCAATTTCTTTCTTCTTGTGGTCGATTCTCCGTGGGTTTTGGTTGTCTGGAAATTGGGTTTAATTGAGTGTAATTGATACCTTTATGATTTAAGGTTTTCTTGTAAACCTGATGTTCTTCTTTCGTTCATGCTCTTCAAAATTTAAATGTGGGGGTTTTGTTAAGGGGATTTTTGCATCAATTTATTTCTTCTTGTGGACAATTATCTGTTCTGGAATGTGGGTATTATTATGAATAAGTCTTGGAAGTGACCGTCACTATATAGTGACCAGGGACTGGACTGCAAATTAAGAAAATAGGAGGTGAAATTCGCGGGCTTACCCGACCCGTTTCCGATCCTATGCGTGGCCATACGCGCCATATATAGCCAACCTCCTCTCTAGAAAAATCATTTTTTCCCAATTCCCAAATCGACTCCAATTTTCAGAACCGTCGTCGCTCAACCTGCATCAATCAACGCCGTCGCTGCAACCTCATCAATCAACGCGACTTCGTTGTTGCGTGGGTGCCGACGAAGCCTCTGCGCCGGTGACGGGGATGGAGAAGTCGTGGGGTTGAGGAGCGGCAGACCTGTTTCTCCTAGGCGGCGCCACCTCCGACGAACACAATTGGCGGACGACGACCTGGATGCTCCGATCTCCGTCGATCTTTGATGCTCCGATCTCCGACAATCTCCAATGCTCCGACCTTCGACGATTTGGTTTAAGACCTCTGCGGCGTTGGAGCTCTTACGGCGACTCCAGATCACGACGGCGCGGTGGCGATGCTCCGGTTCTCTAGATCGCGTCGTGGCGGCGATTTGCTCAGTCGGTGGAGATGTTGTGATGGATAACTGCTCTGTTCAATTAGGTATTGAATTAGGTTTATGCTAATTATTGAATTGGATCTGTGTTTTAGTTGGCATATTCCGTGTATTGAGATGGCCTATTGTTTGGCATGTCGGTTGTGTTTTAAAACATGATCTGTTTTGTTTTAAAACATGAGGATTTTGTAACACAAGGTTGACAATTTAAGAGTAAAAATTGTTGTCAATGGTTATTTGTATATACATTTTATCTTTCTTAAAAGGTTGTTATTTTATTGTGAAAGGTTGACATTTAAGAGTGAAAGGTTTTGTATTGTTATTTGTATTTGCAATTTTATCTTTCTTAAAATGTTGCACTTTATTAGTAAAAGGTTGACATTTAAGAGTGAAGTGTTGTGTTATTTATATATGTTGTGAAATGTTGACAAACATGGCACACCCACTATTAGAATCAGTGCTTAGAATGGATGCTACGGACTATTTTTTGTCCCCATTTTTACAGGTCTATTGCCATTACTTTCCCATGCAGCAACATGTCAATCTGGAACATTCATCATAATATGCTACACTATTTCTGATGACCAGTGCTTCATGATCTTGATTTCGATTGAAGGAAGGCCCTTCTCTGAGCTGATCCCAAAAGACAACCTCTGGTACTCAACCATCTCTAAAAACAAAATCATCTCCATCTTAGTATGTACTCTCCTTTCGGCTGTCTTGGGTTTCGAGTCATCGATTCACAAAAAAGCTTGGAGGACGAGCCTATACTTAGCAATGTTTTTGTGATTTGACAGAGGTGCTCTAGTACAAAGACTGGCCATTTTTTTATTTTGGTCGGGAATATGATTCCCTTATTTCTTTTGAAAACAACGGTATTGCTTCAAGAGGCTTAACCTCTTTAGATAGTCTTTGTAGCTGTATCTGTATCTCTATGTAGCATTAAATAGCTTACAAATACTCTTGAGCCCCTCTGCTGGCAAAAATTGCATTTATTTTTCCTTTTTGGGCTTGGGATCCCATAATAAATCTCCTGCCATTTATGGCTTTAATCTTAAAAAAAACAAAAAGGTAACTATGAGCTTCAATATGTTACTAAGAGCAAATCCAACAGCTTCCCTACGAGATTTTCCAAGAAATATAGTACTACATCCTCATATTTCCTATCTTTTTTTGCTTCAACTCCAACAGCTTCCCTAGTGTGGGGATTAGAATTTAATGCATGTACATTAAATTTTAGTATTTTATCTCTTTATTTCTGTTTTTCACTATTTAAATATATTTTGAAATCTTAATATTTTAAATTATGTATAATGAAAAAATGTGAAAACTATATATTATTAAAATACACATTACAACGAACATAACAAGATCTCATATGATAATATTCAAATTTATATATGCATGGGAACATAGTCATGTATGATCTTGTTGCGTTCGTTATAATATGAAAATTAAGAATATATTATTTTTATAATTTTTTGTTGATACATAACTAAAGATATTTACATTTGAAATGTATATTTAATTCGTAAAAAAATGAAGACAAACACATGAATAGGAAAATAATCAGTCATAAATGTAAAAGCATTAAATTTTATTTCCCCAGATATTTTTTCTCTCTCTACAAATTTGGGGAAGCAACATGGGTATTTCTTCAAAATTCCCAAGTTGGGAAATGGGTTGGGGAAGCTGTTGGAGCAAAAAAAAGGCTCATATTCCCCAAATTTAATAAAATCCCCAAGTAGGGGAAGCTGTTGGACTTGCTCTAAGAGGTTGTTTGGTCGGCAGAATTGCATGCGGTAATTTGAAATTCGGGGATTTTTAATTTTCACTTATTGTTTGGTTGACAGATTTTTAAGGAAACGCGTGAATCTTAAATTACGCAGAATTGACAATTCCCACAAAACGTAGGAAATAACTCACCTCCCTCCCCCTAGGTAAATTAGAATTCTGCGTTCATATAACTTCTAACGTTGTATTTATCATTTTTTAAAAAGTAATTGTTGTATTTATCCCATATGAATTCCGCGCTGACATAAATCCTCATGTGTAACCAAACGAGTTTTTCAAATTCTGAGGATTCTAGTAAAGAATTAAATTCTGAGTAATTACAAAATCTGTGGGAATAAAATTCTCACATGAACCAAACAACTCCTAATATGTAAAAGTTTATAACAGACCATTGCAGTAACTGATTAATACACCATTCTAATAGTTATCTAGAGTAGTTTCGAGCAGGAAATTCAAACTATGGATCTTTGATCTGTGCAACATGTTCAGGATATGAAACAATTCATTAATGAATTAATGACTTCAGGAGATCTCTGCAAGAGACACAAAAGGCCTCAAAATCTACATAATAAACAAAAACACAACACCCAAGAAATCCATGTATTGTGTCTCTAAATATGATTTATTTGTTCTAAGAAATATGCTGGTGACCGGATAACGAATGAAAGGTAAAGCATGTTGCAAACTTTCTGTAACAACTGAAAAACAGCCATCACAATATATCTAAACCCAAATAAATTCACATAAGCAACAAATGAATTACATGGAACAAAAAATAACATGCTTAAGGATTCTACTTATGGAAAACTTGCCTGCTTCTTATCATTTGAAATAAAGACGACAGAGAGATTTGAAACATCAAATTCAGCAAGTCCATCAGAGCACAACTTCTTGCATAGTAAGTACATACTCTCCTCACTACAAAATATGAAGGAGAAACTTAAATACCAATCTTCACCATCAACATAAAATTACCAATCATCTTTAAAACAAAATTCAAGCATTCAGCCGGGAAACACCAAAAACTTCATTGATTGTTAACCTTTAAAAATGGGGTAAATTGAATATTGAAGTCAAGCATTCTGGTTCTCTTTAAGGAGTCCAAGTAAGACATTCAGAAGAAAAAGATAGCAAGTCAACTAACCAAAGCCAATCCAGGATCTTCTCCCCTTTGTAAAATTTTCCAGATTCAAGAACTGAGTCCTATAGCTTCCAAGATCCATCCTTTCAAGACTAATCCTTCTATCAGTTAAATGCACACCACCTCAAAACTTGTACCAATGGCCAATGGGGACTCACGGCATCATACATTCAGCCGAGGAATGCAAGAACACCAACTTTAAATCTGGATTGGGGAAATATAACCATGAAATTTCGACCAATAACAATTAAAGCGTGTTCATCTTTCATTGAGAAAATAAAAATGTAAACACTCCTGCCATTCAAATGGGGCAGAAAATAGCTCACCAGTTCTCCCCCATGGTAGATTGCACAAACACTACTAAAAACAAGAAAAACATGCTAAAATCATGAACGGGGATCAATCGGAGTTTTTATGAGGAATCAAACACAATTACCACAAACGATTAATAACCTGCTGTAAAATCCTATCTTGGAAAAGTCGAAGCCGATTCAATCTAATTATAGAAGCCAAATTCATACACATGCACAACACAAAGATTTCGATCAAGTATAATTCATATGTTAAATTCATATGGTTTCTGAACAGTCATGTAAAAATTACATACAATCACAATGGCAGTAATTCAATTTGTAGAACTCTAGATTATGATTTTAGGTAAAACTTCCCCGCGACCAACAAAAATTTGAATGACAGATTTACCAGCTTGAGCAGCAGCTGCCGGTTGACAGAAACTGGCGAGGATCGCCGTTGACATTGGGGATTGGGATAGCGTTGTTTCCGGAGATGTCCTCAATAAGGTGCTTGATGGTTTTCGACTCCATCGCCACCGTCTCCTCCACATCGAAGGCCTCTTTGTCGGAACTCATCAGAGTGATCATCTTCGGGGAAGTAGAATAGCGGAGAGTTTGATTAATCAAATCGATACAACGGTGTTCTATGTGGCGACGAATCAAATTCAGGGAAGTAGACATGGCGGAGGATTTGATTAATCAAATCGATACAACGGTGTTCCATAAGGAATCAAATTCAGAAAGGGCAGTTCAGAAACCCAAAAGGAAACTGAAAAGAGGAGGGTAAAAATTAAATACAAAACGAACAAAACGACGTCGTTTTGACAGGAGGCGGTTTAAATTACAAAAATACCCCTGTGCGGATCCGGATACCAAAATTGGTTGACCATGGATCAAAAGAATTCTTATTATATAGTGGTCTAGGATAATAAATATGGATTATCACATATTTAATATGTATAAATACAATTTATTGTGTGATAACATTTATCTACACAACATTATATATTGTATATTTAATTATTTTATTCAGGTCTAAAATTACTTATTGCAACACTTTAACACCAGCAAACACCACACATTAACAAAGTGTTGGGAAAAATATAAGAGTGACTATATATATACTAGCGTTGGCAGGCCGCGCCCACGCGGCCATTGCCCAATTTTCATCATACAAAAAATATTTTGAACACTTGTAATAATAATATGTAATTGATACATGTATTGCAATTGAAAGGAAGTAAGATACAAGTGTAACGATAAATGTGAAGAGATTTAACGTGGTTTAAACTTGCCCGTTTGATTTTGAAGGGTCTAAAAATTATTTTTCCGCAAGTTACGATTTAGAAACAAAACTTGAAGTCATCTAGCGAGATTAATTATTTGAAGGTAAAAATCTGTGTAACTGAAATTTGTGTAAATAATGAATCACTTTATTATATTTAACATGATAAAATAGCATTTTTTATCCATATGGACCCAAAATTAAAGGTCACTTTATGAGGGTAATTGTCTGAAGAGGAAAAGTTGTTGGTGTAAAGACGTTTTATTCATGTAACTGAAATTTGGGGTATGTAACTGAAAATTTCTATATATCTTAGTTTGATTCATTTTATTTTATTAGGGTCGTTAAGTTAATTTCAGTTCAAATCATATGTCTCTACAAGTTTATAGTATTCGGTTTTAAAGTTTTATTCCACAATAAATTATTTTTACGTCAGTCCAAATTGATTCAGTTCAAATCAAAATAGTTCAGTTTGATTCAGTTCAGTTCAGATGAAATATTAGTTCATGATATTCGGAAAAATTTGTTTATTATTTGTTTGTTTCCTAGTACATTTTGTTTACTTCAGTTTAATTCAGTTAAAGTTCAGATAAAAAATTCAGTTCAATTCATTTTAGTTCAGATGTGATTATTACAATTTTATTTTGCAACATATTATTTTTACGTCAGTTTAAATCAATTGAATTTAAATCAAAATAGTTCAGTTTGGTTCAGTTCAATTCAGATGAATTAAATTTATGATATTCGCCTCAATCTTTTTATTATGTGTTTAATTAATTATGTCAATTATTATCATATCAGACCAAACTCAAGCAAAATAATATATCAATCAAACTTGAACTTCTAACTTAGCTAATGTACTCCACTTTTAGCATGTAAAAACTATTTGAGGACAGAAGAACTGCATAAGTATTCATATTGGTAGCATTTTTAAGATACTCATCTCAAAACTCAAATGAAAATGATATCCTATATCATGCCAACATTTTTTCTCGCATATTTCAATTCAACAACCTGGGATGTTAATTGTTACGCGCCGACAACAACCTCACATATATGTATTAGAGGTTAAAATAGGAAGTGTTGCATTCCTAACAGAATCATATTTCAGTGCTCAATTATCATATGAATAAATGACTTGAACATGCATGTTTATAAATTAGGAGTGCATCTATTCTATAGAGAGGGCTATATAATGCTTAAATTTGATTCAAAGAAAGTTTTCATACATAATTCCATAAAAGACATAGCAAAGAGAAAAAAAACTTAAATTAAAGATTAAATCAAAGCAGCTAGCCTTGATTGATAAAATCCATAGTAAGAGTTTCGAATGGTTGCTCAACCTAAAATGTGGATCTACTCATCCAAAAGTCCAGTCCTTTGGTCATTTCTTCCAACTCTTGTTTGCATTATTCATCCTTTCTTGCCTTTGACCTCGAGTTTTCTTGCAACACAAATGCAGACCAAGTTTCTGTAACCTTTGAACAACCTTCTGTTAATTTAATTTGCGGATCAAACAGAGGCGACAATCCAATCAGTCACCTTTCCAATATGGTTATAAAGAGTTCATTTAAATTGTGCAAAAAACGTTATTGAAAGGTGAGGGAATATGCTCATCACCACCCAAAATCACCTGGAAAAGAAACTAAAACGAAGCAAAATCAGATTGAGGTTAGTTTTATTTAATAAATTACCAAACTTAAAAGAATGACTTCTAAAAAAATACAATTTTCAAAGATTCAAGCATGAAGCAATGTCGAAATGAACAAACCATTTACAAAATGCAATCTTTTCTTCCATCTTCAAAATAGCCCCTACCACCTGTAATTCACAAAGTCTAAACAATCAAACTCGATAAGCATACAAATACATTTAATGAACACGTAATCAGCACCCGATCCTGCACACATAATCAATCCTTACTAATATTAGCACAAATTTGTATAAAAGTGATTTCTTCCTCAACATGGAATTGGAAGTCGAGATAGCAGACATGAAGGCCGGAAGAGGAGTTATATACAAATTGCAAACCATTCATACGTGTGAAAGAATGAATGATCCCATTTAAAGAAATTAACTCAATTAATTAGGGGTCGATTTCAAGAAATTGAACCGGCTTTTTAATCATTAAATGCAATTGAATGGAACTAAGGCACAAATTAAGGTATTGAAGAGTATGAATTAACAAGGGGATTAATGGTATTGAAAGGAAGAGTGGAATAATTAATAAATAAAAATGAATTGAATCACAAAGAAGAGAAAGAGGTGAGCGGTTTTAAATCTTAAAGGGTATTTTGGTAGAAAATATAGTTTGCATATTAATGAGGTGGGACAAAATGCTGAAGTGTATATGAGGTGTTCAATGATGTGGCATGCCACGTGTCAGCATGTGAGACAAGTTTTGTTAAAAAACCTTGTTTTCTTATATATAGTTAGATATATATATATATATATATTTCAAAACAGTTTTTATGTGTTGATTTTAACTTTCAAAAAACTAGTAAAGTGGTCCGCACGTTGTGCGGTATATATGAGCATTTTTCTACTACTTTTCATAATAAGAATATTGAAAAATTTCCTTATTTTAATATTTTAAATTATATTTTTTATTTATTTATATTGAATGGGGGAGATATGCATTCACATTGTGCATCAATTTCCAAAGTAGTACTAATATTGAAACTCAAGTTATATAATTATATGATTCACATCTGTATATCAGACAAAATGCTAATCAGAGCAACATTGTAATCGTTTGAAAACAGCTCCAAAATTCATGACATACATCAAAACACTAATCCAACCAAAAATATTTTTTTAAAAAAACTAAAAAATGACAAAATTCAATAATTTACCTTTCAAAACATATCCCATATAAAAAGAAAACTCCTTTCAACAATATATGGATTCAGTAACACAGACATAAACGGCAACAAATTGATTCAGGTAAACCTACAAAAACTGTCATCAATTCAGGGAACCTACAAAAGTTGTATTTGATTTGGTACATCGTCGACGAACGAAACTCATTCTCTTAAAATACAGTACACTTTAAACATAAAAAGGAAAAAAAAATCAAGAAAGCCATAAAAACTCACCGATTTCATAGTTTCCAGTGTATATTTGTGATGAAAAAACCCTTGTTTTTTTTTTCCTTAAATGTGACATCTTAGAATAACAAACAAACTATTAAGCATCTGAGAGTATACTGATATTTGCACATTGTCATCATCAAAAATCACTAAACTTTTCTAGAGCAAAGGGAAAATTAAACAAGAAATTGCAATTACTCATTCCATTCCATTTCAAGCCTTGGCGTACTTCTTCTGCTGCTTCTTCCCAACCTTGTTCTCTTTGGATTCCTTGGCCTTCTGAATCTTAAGGACCTTCTTCACGATCTTTTGCTCCTCCACCAAGAATGCTCGGATAATCCTCTCTCTGATAGCACTACCAGACAGGATACCACCATAATCAGTCCTAACACCTGAAAAAAATTAATATTCACTTAAAAACTGGCCATGTATATATTACAAATGTTCAGACCATAAATTATAACTAACATCAACTGATGTATCAATTAGAAAGGAAATAGAATCTAAATCATTAAGCTATGAGGCTCGGGAGGAGAAAAACGACCAAAAATTTCAACCACTGAAATCATGAAAGCGTGGGTTCTTCTTAATTTTGGTTCCAAGATTAGTTTGTTTCTTGAAGGCTTATCCCTTATATTATATATTGTTGTTTGAGTTAATCCCATATTTGATGAATGTTTGACTACCCGTTTTTGCATTATAAAGGTAGGAAATCTATAAATTTGGTAATGTTGGTAATGTTTTTAACATTAATACCATAAATTTAAAAAAAATTATAATCATACCAAATTCGTTGGATGTGTAGTTTTTAAAATACCATATTTTGTTTAATCATTACCAAATAAGTTGGGTGTAAATTTTATAAAATACCCTTTTATTAGTATAATTATATTGCACTAATTTGGAAAATTTAATTATATTCAACAAAAAACTAAGCGTAAATTTACAAATCTACTCATTTTACACACGAAAAACAGAAGTAATTTGGGTTTATATACGTACTATTAATATGACAAAACAAAAAATAAAATAAAATAGAACTTAATGTCATGATCGACTTCATTAAGGAAGGGTAAAAGGGTAATATCGCCAGGAGAGGCTCTTTACCGTTACGCGCCTCCAACGGTCGGTCCAAGCTCGTTGACCATCCCAGCTCAAGCAGCTGCAACTGTCATTCTGTTACAAATCCTAACCACCATCAGTTAGATAAGTAGATCGTAGCTGAATTGTGTAGGCATCGGTTTCGTGTGCTGTATAATTCCGATCATGAAAGATTCTCTCTCATCCCATACTTTGATCTTCTTTCTCAACTCAGATTCTGAGGCTTGCCTCCATTTGTACTGATTTTCCCTTTTTCACCATTTAATCAAGTTAGCTCCTGTCAACTTGGTATCAGAGCGACCAGATCGGCAATAATGGCGGACAACACGAGATCGAAGAACAGTGAATCATTGGATCAGCTCCGGCGGGAGTTGCAGTGGCAGGAAAAGCGTTTGGAAGACATCAATCGCGAGTTATCAGATAATTTGGTGGTTTCGAATCAGAAACTCACTGAGGAACTGATTTCTCATAAGGGAGCGACGGAGGAGTTGCTCGGAAGGCCTCTCTAGGAGCAAGATGAATTCCGGCGACGCGATCGCCAGGAGTAGGAGGAGATCCGCCGACTAGATCGTCAGAGAGACGAACAAGAGCGGCAACAGATGCACAATGAAATCCTAAAGCAGTTCGCAAGCTTATCTAAGGGAAAGGAACTTGAGAATCGCGGTCAAGTGCCGCCGTTCAGTCGATTGGAAAACGGATCTCCAGTGATTGATGCGCCGCTTCCCCCTAAGGTACATCTCCATCAATTTCGTACTCCGGATTTTCATTTCCAGAAGTAGCCTGAGATATTCCAACTTGATGATCATAATATTGTTGAAAATGAGATGAAACTGGATAATAATTGGAGAGGAATTGTAGGAAGAAATGCTGATAAAATTGAGTTGCCTTTGTTTTCTGGTAATAAGCCTAAAGACTGGATTAGAAAATGTGAAAAGTACATTAGGTTTAACAGCATTGATGAGGTTTAGAGGATGAATATAATTGAAATTTACTTGGAAGGGAAAACTGAAGTGTGGTTTCTGAATCAGAAGTCTGTGAAAATGACTTGGAAAGAGTTTTGTGCTGGTTTGATTAAGAGTTTCTCTGATGATAAGGGTAGAGATATTATAGTTGAGTTTAGACGATTTATCGAAAATCTACTGTGAGACTCTATATTGACTGTTTTGAAGAGTTAAAGGTTCAGGTAGAAGGTCTAGATTCTAAGTTGTCTGAATCATATCTAGTATCCAGCTTCATTAGTGGCCTTAAGGAGGATCTTAGACCTCTGGTGCAACAGTTCATATTATCTGAGTTGACTGTTGTGACTGAAATGGCTTTAATCCAAGAGGTAGTCTAGGAGAACCAGCAGAAGAAAAGGAGATATGGCACTACTGTCAATGCCCCAGGGAGAGCTATTGTGGGTAACAACAATACTTAGAGGAGTGGAGAGGAGGAACAATGAGGGCGGCTTTAAGAGGCTTACACTACAGGAAATACAATGTAGAAGAGACCTTCAGCTTTGTTTCAAGTGTGGTGAGAAATATGGGGTGGGGCACATTTGTAAATACAAGCAAGTGAACTTCATTTCTGCTTGTGAAGAGGACGATTGAGACATTATGGTGGTGGAAATGGACTCTGAGGAACTGAAATAGCTGGGAGATAAGGAGGTAGAAGAGGAATTTGTGGTTTCTGCACTGAGCAAAAACAGTAATACTGATACTTTATCAATTGATTGGAATGTGCAAGGCTGCACTATCAGATTCTTGATGGATACTAGCAGTTCAGGGAGTTTCGTTGATCCAAGGGTAGTAGAATGGCTTCAGTTGAGAGAGGATCCTATTAGAAGGTTTGTGGTGGCTGTAGCAGATGGAGCTGAGATCAGGGGTTCCACTATATGTCATAGAGTTTCTTGGATAGTGCAAGGGCACAATTTCACTTTTGATCTTAGGGTTTTAGCACTGGGAAACAATGATGTTATTCTTGGTACTGACTGGATGAAGTTATTTAGCCCAGTGAGTTTTGATTTCAACACACATGATATGGCTTTCTGCAACAAAGGGGCACAGTGGTTTATCCAAGGGAATTGTGCTGAGAGTAATTTCAACAGGTTGCAGGGATTCCAAGTAAAGGAACTGTTCACCTACAGGAAACTAAAAGCAATGGAGATTGAGTAGGATATGGGGGAACATGAATCCAAGTAGTGTATGTCTGCATCTTCTATGGGATCAGTGAAAGGGGTGCAGCTAGAAGAACTGGTGGATGATGAGATTTTAGGCAGAATTGCTGAATCTTCAGGCTCAAAGCATGAGAAGAAAAGGAAACATCAGGATGTTCCAACTGAAATCCAGCAGGTTCTTTCTGAATTTTCAGATATACTTGTTGCCCTTACTGTATTACCTCATTGCAGGGACATTGACCATCAGATTCCTTTGAAAACAGATGCAAAACCTTTCAGGAGCAAACCTTACAGGTATGCACACTCACAAAAGGATGAAATAGAAAAGCAGGTGGATGAGATGCTGTAAAATAAGGTCATCAGAGACAGTACAAGCCTATACTCTTCTCCAGTCTTACTTGTCAAGAAGAAGGATGTCAGCTGGTTATAGAAAGATCAATAACCAGACAATTAAATATAGTTTTCCAATTCTTGTAATAGATGAGTTGCTTGATGAACTAGTCCATGGTGCAATCTGGTTTACAAAGTTAGACTTGAGATCAGGATACCATCAGATTAGAGTGAAGGATACTGATGTATACAAAACTGCTTTTCAGACACATCATGGTCATTTTGAATTTCTTGTGATGCCTTTTGGATTAACAAATGCACCTGCTACATTTTAGAGTTTGATGAACAAAGGTTTTCAGAAGCTGCTCAGAAAGTGTGTTTTGGTGTTTTTTGATGATATTCTGATTTATAGCACCTCTTTAAATGACCATGTCTTACAACTGAGAGAAGTATTGAGCATCATGAGACAACACCAGTTGTTTGCAAAAGAATCCAAGTGTGATTTTGCCAAACATAAAATGGAATACTTGGGACACGTAATTTCTGGAAATGGTGTTGAGATGGACAAACAAAAAATTGAAGCATTATGCAGTGGCCAGTTCCCAGAGCATCAAACAACTAAAGGGATTCTTGGGTTTAACATGGTATTACAGAAGGTTTATTGCAAACTATGGGACAATCTGTAGGCCTCTCCATGACTTGCTCAGAAAGGATGCTTTTCACTGGAATGACAAAGCCACTGCTGCATTTGATCAACTTAAGAAGGTAATAACTTCTACACCTATATTGAGGATGCCTGATTTCTCTAAGGACTTTGTCATTGAGACGGATGTTAGTGACAAAGGCATGGGGGAAGTGTTAATGCAAGACAATAGGCCAATTAATTTTTTAAGTAAGTCTTTTTGTCCAAGAAATCTGGGATTATCCACTTATGAAAAAGAGCTGCTTGCTTTAGTTTTGGCAGTGGACAGGAGGAAACATTACCTAGTAGGGAATCATTTTGTGATCAGAATTGATCATCAAAGCCTGAAATATCTTATAAAACATAATTTTCACAATGCCTTGCAACACAAATGGATCACAAAACTCTTGGGCATGAGTTTTTGAAATCCAATATAAGATGGTGCAGGGTTAACTCAGGTCACTGATTTAATTATCTGATATAGCTTCTCAGGTCACTGATTCTTCTGATATAGCTCTAATACATGAAGCAGTTTCAGGGGTTTGGGATTCTTATGATGAGGTTTCTGAAGGGGATGAGAGAGTATTCCATCCTTTGGGAAAGATATCTGAGCAGGGAGTTTGTGGAGAACATGAAAAGGCCAGCATGGCTATGTTACTTCCTTCTGAGACTGTTTCTGAAGGGATAGGGGAAACTGATCTAAGTGCTGATGCTAGTGAGCAAAGGGAAGGGGTGAACAAGTTAAAATTAAACAAATTGCATACTGCATCTTCTTTGATTCCTGAATGGTTACAGCAACTTAAGTCTAGTTATGAAGGGGATGTTGAAGCTCAAGATTTAATTGCACATGCTGTTTTGAGCACTGACACTCAGCAGTTGAGTTTTGAGAGAGGGATTCTAAGGAATGAGGGCAGAATTTATGTGGGAAGCTCTAATAATATCAGATTAGAAATCTTGGCAGAAATACCGGGGATTGGGTGGTTGTTGGGGTAATAAAGGCAGAGAAGAATGGAGACAAAAGGGGCCCGAATGGAATAGTTGTTAACCCGCCTAGAGGGGAGAATGAACTGAACACTAAAGGGATCAATGTAGAACAAAAAAAAGGAAGACCGAGAGGCTATTTTTGGGGCCGAAAAAGAGCAGGAAAAGAAAGCAGGGTATGAAAAAGAAAGGGGAGAAAACAGTGGTGGAAGAGCAGTAGCACAATTTTGGATGCACAATCAAGAGAGAGTAAATCTAGGGATGTTCCAGGTAGAGAAATAAGGCAACATAGAGAAGGGAAACAACCGGCTGAATTGAATGATAGTGTGGTATTTTAGATTTCACAGTCTACAAATGTTGGCGGCAATGAGAGAGAATCAGCTAATAACACTGAGAAAATGCTAGCAATTTTGTTTTGAAAATAATATAGGTCTTGCTGGTTTGCTGGAAACAAAGGTGAAGGTAGAAAATGAAGTGGACAGATGGGAAAGTCTTGATTTGGGTTGGAAGCTACTAACAAACTACCCGATAGCACAAACAGGAAAAATATGGCAATGTTGGAAGCCAGATTTGTATGATATTTCGGTAATAAGCATTGGAGATTAGTGGATTGACTGCATTTGCCGGAAAAAGGAACTCGGGATGGAGTTTCACTTGACGGTTGTTTATGCTCATAATAGTGAAGTAGAAGCAAGGACCAAACAACCACTTAGGCTGAATTTATGGCGTTATTTGGAGACTGCAAATCACCATGATATGCCATGGGTAGTGGTGGGGGATTTTAACTCCCTCCTAAATTTGGGAGACCGAACTGGGGGAGAGGATGTAGAGCTAACTAAGGTGGAAAATTTTAGAGAGACGGCGAACTTGATTCAACTGCATGAGCTGAAAAGTACAAGACCTTTTTTCACGAGGGACAATTAAAGGGAAGAAGGCAGAATTTTCAGTAGAATCGACAGAGCAATGGTGAATGAGATATGGATGGACAGATGGATGGAAGCGATATGTGAGGTAAAACCCAATGATGCATCAGATCATTTACCATTAGTTATACACCTAGATAAGCCAAGAAAGTGTTCTGCTAAACTTCCTTTTAAGTTCTTCAATATGTGGGTGAACTCGCCGGACTTTCTTACTTTAGTAGAGCAGAATTGGAAGATGCCGAAACACAGTACTCTCGTTGATCTATTTAAAACTCTGAAGGTGTTGGAAATAGCATTTAAACGATTGAACAAGAGGGAATTTTCAGACATTCAGAAAAGAGCCATGGAAGCAAAAGAGAAGTGGGAGAACCAGTTCAATCTATTACAAACAAATGTATTGGATAAAGGGCTGCAAGAAAATAATGAAAGGGCAAGGAGATAATCTATGGAACTAGCTGAAGCGGAGTTCAGTTTCTCACAGTAGCAGTCTAAGGAGAAATGGATAAAGGAGGGGGGCAGGCCAACCAAAATTTTCTATGCAAGCATGAAAAAAAGGCAATACAAAAATCATATAGTCAGCCTGAAAGTGGGAAATGACAGAGTGGATGGAAGAGAGGGGGTGGAGCTGCATCTACTGCAGTTCATTGGTGACCAAATGGGAAAGACAATGATTACATAGTGTGAAATTGATGCTTTAGTGGCAGCCGAAGGTAACTTTCTTACAGTGGAGCAACAAATACCCTTGATAAAGTCGATTACAGATGATGAGTTATGGAGAGCTCTGAATAGCATTGAGAATGACAAAAGTCCTGGAGTAGATGGATATTCGAGCTTTTTCTTCAAGAAAGCATGGGGGATTGTTGGTGATGATATCAAAGAGGGGATTAGGAGTTTCTTTCAGGGTGATGAAGTACCACAGGAATTTAGCAGGGCTGTTTTAACACTAATACCGAAAGTTGATAATCCGCAGTCAGCTAGGGACTATAGGCCGATTTCCTGCTGCCCTGTTTTATATAAAGTCGTCACAAAGATCATGAGTAACAGGTTAAGTGAGGTACTCCCTGAAGTGATAAATGGAAACCAAGGTGCGTTCGTGAAAGGGAGGAGGATATCACATAATATTCTCTTAGTGCAAGAGCTTTTAACAAGATATAAGAAGCCGAACAATATTCCGAGCTGCATGATAAAAATTGATATACAGAAGGCTTTCAACAGTATAAGCTGGGAGTTTCTATTCAAATGGTTGGCAGTTCTAAAGTTTCCAGGATTATTTATTGAGTGGATAAGACAATGCGTTGAGGATACCAATTATTGTTTCTCTTTGAATGGTGCGTACACAGATTGTTTTAAAGGGAGGAGTGGTGTTAAACAGGGGGATCCGATATCACCTTTATTGTTTGTAATTGGGATGGAATATATGTCGAGACAGCTTAGCCTGGCCATAAAAATGAAAGCTATAGAGTTCCATCAGAGGAGTTTGAAGGGGGAAATACACAGTTTGATGTTTGCAGATGATCTGTTAATTTTCTGTAGGGCGAGCAAGCACTCAATATAAGGGGTTAAAACTGTTTTGGAAGAGTTTAGGAAGGTTTCTGGCCTGAGGATAAATGAAGGAAAATCTGAGGCTTTCTTCACGACAATGACAGAAACTGAATCAAAGATGTTGGCTGATACTCTGAATATAGTTCAAGGAAGTTTCCCAATGAATTACCTGGGGCTTCCAGTCTCGACAGGGAAATGGAGAGCTGAAGATTGTGAGAAAATGGTGGAGAAGATTGCAGGACAAATAGGCACTTGGGGTTCCAGGAATATGACATATGCAGGTAAAGTGTAGATTATAAACACAATTATGTTGAGTAAAGCTAATCACTAGGCGAATGTGTTTCAAATACCTGAGAGTGTGCACAAAGCCATTGAGACAGAATGCAAAAAATTTCTATGGGGCAGAAAGGAAGGGGAGAAAAGAGTTACACTAGTGTCTTGGAAAACACTTTGCATGCCAAAGAAAAGTGGAGGAGTTGGCCTAAGAGATCCTTCATTCTAGAATAGAGCTTCTCTGTGTAAGCTGGTTTGGGATGTATGTCAAAAGAAGGATATATTGTGGCTGAAATGGGTGCAAGCATACTACTTGAAGGATGAAGAGTTTCTTGACTACAGCATAAAAGGGCACAAATACAGTTGGAGTTGGGTCAAGTTGGTATCACTGAAAGATGAATTTCGTCCATATCTAATGGAATGTGTTGGCATGAAAGGATATTTCAGCATGAGCAAGGCATATGGATACCTCAAAGGGGCAGGCCAAGAAAACCATTGGTCAACGAATATATTGTGGAAGTCAGGACTACAGGCTAAACATTCATTCAATCTATGGATGTTGTTAAAAGGGAGATTATCGACCATAGCGAGACTTCAGTCGAAAGGGATAATACCTCATGTGGCAGATATTTGTACTCTTTGTGGCAGAATGGAGAAACAATGCAGCACATATTTTGTACATGCCAGTTTACAGTGGAGCTCCAAAAACATTACAGGGTGGAGACTGGCGGAAATTTCAGAGAGTGCTTGAGGAGGATGAGAAGAATGGTAGGATGGAGAAAGAGAATAAGATTCCACCGACTTATCAGCATATTCTATAATGTATGGAGGGAGAGGAATAACAGAATATTTGAGAGGAAATTTAGGCAGGTGGATGCTCTAAAGGTGATGATTGAAACATGCTATGACCCCTCTGATTGATGTTGAGGATGATGTGAATGGATTCTAGTATGAAACTTGGTACATATGTCGTAGGTACCGCACTGATTACCTTTGGTATTTCAGAGGTGTTGGGCTGCTGGTGTAAAAACCAGTTACCCAGCCTTGGCCTGTGACACTATCTAAAGACTTGACGGATTGGTTGTGGGGATATATCCCTAGTATAAAACTTGTACGTATGTCGTAGGTACCGCACTGATTACCTTTTGGTATTTCAGAGGTGTTGGGCTGCTGGTATAAAAACCAGTTGCCCAGCCTTGGCCATGACACTATCTGATTTGATGGTATGGTTGAAGGGTTTTACCCCAAGTATGAAACTTGTACATATATCATAGGTACCGCACTGATTACCTTTTGGTATTTCAGAGGTGTTGGGCTGCTGGTATAAAAACAAGTTACCCAGCCTTAACCCATGACACTATCAAAAATATTTGACGGACTGAATGAGGGATTATGGCCCTAGTATGAAACTTGTACATATGTCGTAGGTACCGCACTGATTACCTTTGGTATTTCAGAGGTGTTGGGCTGCTGGGTAAAACTAGTTACCCAATCTTGGCCCATGACACTATCTAAAGACTTGACGGGCTGGATTGAAGAAGATTATGCTCAGACCAGACTACATATGGCTTATTTGATTTCTATGGGAACTGAACCGGGGAAGACTTGTGTTTTGACATGTCAATTCGCAGATATGCTACGGTGGATTTTCCCTTAATCATATACGAGCTGGAGACAGAAATGGAACGTTGAAGACACCAAAGCTCCAAAGGTGGATGCAGATTTAGCAAGATATGTAAGGACAGATGAAATGGAAGCGCATTCATGATAGTTATTCTAAAATCCTAGCAATATCTTGATGAACTAGTTATGATCATAGCCACTTGTATTTCATATGGCTGTAGAATAGTTGGTTTCTCCTTTTGGTTAGTTATTTATATCTTTGAATGTTTGGCTTAGAGTGATGGCCAAATCAGTTGTATGAACTTTTTGAGCAATTTAATAGAAGAAAATATTACATTAAAAAAATAAAGATCGGAAATCTTGAAGACCATGCATGCATCACCATTGGGTGGTCATTCAAGGCAAAATGCCACAATCAAGAAGGTGTTAGTTGTTTTCAATTGGCCTGGCATGAGGAAGGAGATATTAGAGCTTATTTCACAATGTGAGGTCTGTCAAAGGCATAAGGCAGAACACTGTAAGAGACCAGGACTTTTACAACCCCTACCCATTCCTAATAAGATATGGTCACATGTTTCTATGGACTTCATTGAAAGGTTGCCTATGTCAGGGGAGTTTGATACTATCATGGTGGTTGTGGATAGGCTGACCAAGTCTAGTCATTACTTACCCTTAAAGCACCCTTTCACTGCCACCCAAGTGGCTGAGTTGTATTTCAGGGAGGTTTCTAAACTCCACATTTTCTTCAATCTTTCTTCTTCTAGATTAGATTTTTATGTAGTGATGTATTAGGATGATTGTATTAGCTTAGTTTAATCTTGGGAGCATTTGAATTCACTTTCCACCACAAGGAGAAGGAGTCTTGTTTAGTGTTTTAGCAAAGATTGTTAACACACACATATATATTATATAGAAAGCAAGGTAAACAAGGGGGGTTTTGAAGTTGGTTTTGTAGGAAACACTACGATGCAAAACAAATGAAAATCTAAATTATCATGCAATTATCTAACTAAAGATTAACTATCTAAAATGCAAGTCTTGGGTGCATGTGATTTCAACTTTCTACCATGAGTTCTTCCTCAAACTATGACATGTTGCTTTGAGAATGATGATTGTTTATCATGAGAAACTATCTATAATCATAGCTATGAAAGATGAAAGCATCCTCACAACTTTCATTGACAACTTTACTAGATGATAACAACTAGTTCAATTCATCAATATCATTTCAAATTAGATGTTTCTCAAACCTACCCATGCAATTTGATAACAAACTTGACATAGATACAATGCTAATGAATGATCTCAAGAACAAATATAATTGATAACAACATATATTTGATTCCTAATTCACTACCTTTACATAGAAGAAATGGTAGCATTTCAACCATGGAAAAGCAATGTCTAACACATATCCAACACATATCTATAACTAGGAAATCATTCCTAACCATTTCAAGCATCAAATACACATACAAATTATGATCATTCAATAGCAAATCACACATTCATAAGCTACACAAACAAGTTCTCAACCCATAATAGAAGTTTAATCACATGCCCCCAAGATGGGTTTTTAGCCTACTACAATAATCCTAATTAATACAAACATGTTTGTTCATCAAATCAAAGGGAAGGAAAGAGAGAAATTGGAAGAAAAGCTATGAAAAATCTACTTTGGATGTGACAAGCGATTTCCCCACGTCGTAAATGGGAATCACACTCAATCAAAACACATTTATAATTCACCTACGACTTCTAACTACTATAGAGTAGATAGTGGGAAGTAGGGATCGAACCACAAGGAGAAGGATCTTGTTTAGTGTTTTAGCAAAGATTATAAACACATACACATATATATATATATATATAAAGCAATGTAAACAAGGGGGGTTTTTGAGTTGGTTGATTACACTACGAAAGAAAGCAACTATCATTAACTAAGCTAAGAGGAAAATACTAATATTATGAGACCTTGGGAGGCAAATGACTTCAATTTCCAACTATCAACTTATCACGGGGCAAATGCTATTACAAAGGAGTTTCGACCATTTGTCAAGGATGAAAGCATCTCATTCTCCCAATTGTAGCTAGAGAAGATGATAACACCTCTCAAAGCTCTTATTGTCGAGTCACCTAGACGATAGCATCTAGATAGCTCAACAATGGTGTTAAGAATGGAGAATTGACAAACTTACTCACATACCCACGATAACGAGAGCATATAAACAAGGCATTTGATAAATATAAAGAACTAAGACGATGATAACATACAAATCTCAATTCATACTTGCTACTTCATGATATTGGAGAAAACGATCACGTTCTATCCACGAATCTAGTTATTTATTGCTAACAATCATACGTCAAAAAGGAATTTTCAACTCAATTATACAATCACATATTAGGGGGACAAATGGTAGCATTAGATCCTTACCTAAAAACATAATTGATTGATCATGCAAGTTCATAAGATTTCCAATTCTAACAACTCATATTCATCATGGCATTTCTCAACTACAATCACATAACCAAGGGGAGAGTTTGTCATCACTCAACCCCTTTCCATAGTCACTAAACTAACTACTTGAGATAACATTACACTACAATCCATCACCATTCCAAATTACACTAGAATTGCTTTATAACTAAATTATCTTAACCTTAAGAACTAATCTACTCTAATTAGTGACTATGAGGTATGCAATTGATATAAAACACAAAGCCCATAACAAATTAATCAAGATTGAACAATATTCATGCATAAGAATTCAAGTTCATCAAAAGATAATCAAAATCCAAAGTTTAAGCATACACACCCTCAAAGTCTCAAGGGAAAGTGAATTCAAATGCTCCCAAGATTAAACTAAGCTAATACAATCATCCTAATACATCACTACATAAAAATCTAATCTAGAAGAAGAAAGATTGAAGAAAATGTGAAGAACAAAGGGAAAATGAGGTTTTGGATTGGGGAACTCGTCCAAATGATAAAGGGATAAGAGGGGTATTTATAGCCCTTCAAAAAATGCTTCTTTGGCCTTTTTTCTGCCAGAAATCCGCCCATTTTCGCGGCCCGCGAGGCCAATTTCGCGGCCCGCGAGATGCTCTGGCTGGTTGGCAGCAATCTTCTTTGCTTCGCCACGGATGAACCGTTGATCCGTTTTTGACGTTCTAGTAGTCCATTTTGTAGTACTCGAGAAGACGAAGCCAATGGTACCACGTATGCACTCCAATTCCTCTTGTAACATTTCCAAATGTCAGCTTCAAAACGTTAGTGCACAAGTCTTTCTTCAAAATGCAAGGTAAGAGAGATTTAGCCTTAATTCTTAACCCTTTGCACTAAATGCTACCCCAAATGAACTCTCAAATGTGCTAAAAGTAGAGTATATATTGGCTACATCAATGGTATTCTTGACGACATTGTTAGTGACAGGGACAAGATCTTCACTAGCCACTTTTGGAGAGAACTAATGCAATAGATGGGAGTGAGGCTTCATTACAGCACATCATACCATCCCCAAACAGATGGCCAGACTGAGAGGGTCAATCAAGTTTTAGAAAATTTCCTCAGATGTTTTTGCAGTGACAAGCCAAGTAGCTGGAGTTCATGGCTTAGTGCAGTTGAGTGGTGGTACAACACCACCTTTCATACCAGCACACAAATGACACCCTATGAAGCCTTGTATGGTGTCAAGCCACTTCAACTACCTATGGGAGAGCTAATTGACATGGTGATTCCAGATGCTCAAGATATGCTCCATCAGAGAGAAGTGGTCAATCAGTTGCTGAAAAAACATCTTCAACAAGCTCAGAGCAGGATGAAGTTCTTTGCTAATAATAAAAGGTCTAAGAGAACACTCCAAGTGGGGGACTGGTGCTATCCGAAACTCCAGAAGTATAAGCAAACATCTCTACAAGGCCATGGAGGGCATAAGTTCTCAACCAGGTATTATGGTCCTTATATGGTGGAACAAAAGGTTGGTGATGTGGCTTATAGGTTGAAAATGCCTCATACTAGTAGAGTGCACCCCGTGTTTCATGTTTCTCTGTTGAAGAAACACCAAGGCCCTCCCCCTTCTATTGTTTCTGAGATGCCACAAGACCATTCTAGTGATGTACCTCAGCTGGTTCCCATCAAGGTGTTTCAGAGAAGGCTAGCTTTGGTGCAGGGCTCTCAACAAGTACAATAGTTGATTCAGTGGCAAGGATTACCGGTGGAAGATGCTTCCTGGGAATTAGCTTCATTCATTTCTAATCAGTGCCCAGGATTCCAAGGTTAAGCAAGATAGAAGAAATGGGAAGATTTTGCAGTTTACAAGCTTGAGGACAAGCTTGCCCTTAAGAGAGAGGGAATTTGTCATGATCTACTTCATTAAGGAAGGACAAAAGGGTAATTGGCAGGAGAGGCTCTTTACTGTTACGCGCTTCCAATGGCCGGTCCAAGCTCGTTGACCATCCCAGCTCAAGCTGGTGCAACTGCCATTCTATTACAATTCCTAACCACCATCAGTTAGATAAGTAGATCGTAGCTGAATTGTGTAGGCATCAATTTCGTGTACGGCGATCATGAAAGATTCTCTCTCATCTCATACTCTGATCTTCTTTCTCAACTCAGATTCTGAGGCTTGCCTCCATTTGTACTGATTTTCCCTTTTTCACCATTTAATCAAGTTAGCTCCTGTCACTTAACAGAAATTCATTTTCTTTGGGCCACGCCCAATCGGTTTAAGGGTAGGCTGGACTTTTCTCCAAAGCCCAAAACCACGTCTTTATATAGTGAGAAGCGAAGGTAAGGTTAAGGTTCTCCTAGAGTCGCGCGTGGAACAAATTTATCGTGTATCAATACTCAATAGTGAATAGAGAGATGGACGAAGAGGAGCACGAGGTGTACGGCGGCGAAATCCCCGACGAAGGGGAGATGGAAGGCGACAACGCCGACGTAGACATGGCTAACCCCGACGAAGAAGCGGTTAAGGTACCTAAAAAACAACATCACTAATATATTGTTTTTATCAACTATCCGATGGATCTGGATTTTTGTATTATTTTAATGGCGTGCAGAAATTGGAGGAGCTCGATGATATGAAGAAGCGATTGAAAGAGATGGAGGATGAAGCTGCGGCCCTACGCGAGATGCAAGCTAAGGTCGAGAAGGAGATGGGCGCCGTCCAAGGTCTTTTTCGTCATTTCTTACTTTTCTAGGGTTTTCAGATTTTAGCTTCTCAATTTGTCTCTGTACTTTTGTTTGACATTTATTTAACTTTTGCATATATGTTTAGATGATATAAGGGGGAACGTTTGGATTGATGAAATTATCTAGTAGTAGAGAAAGCTTTAGTATATATGCTTTCTTTTTGCTGAGTGATCTAATATTAGGTTTATTATGGATGGACAGATCCTGCAACAGCTGCCGCATCTCAAGCGAACCGAGAGGAAGTTGATGGCAGGTCTATATTTGTTGGAAATGTAAGTACAAATATAATCTAATTGTAATTTTAACAAACCTTCCCAACTGAAGTGAGTGATTTCAAATTACAAAGTGTGATATCTGATGGTGGTTGGGATTTATGTTTGGTTGTGCCCGCAGTGTTAGTTTCAGCTGTTATGTTGAATTGTTGATATGGTATCAGGTCAATCATGCTTGCTTTGTATTCATTTGTGTTCTGTGTAGTCCCTTTTTCTATGAATGATAAGAGAGAGAACCTGTAATAGTATCCGCTGAAAGGACTTAAATAAAATCAGTTTACCTTTTTGGGAACTGCGTAGGAAGCAAGTGCCTCGTTGGAAGATTTAAGGAGTTCTGAATAACCTTTTGTTGTTCTTTGATTGTCTCTAATGTGCTTAACAGTCTTAATGACAGTTAATGACCCTTATATTTATACTCGATGAGTCATTATTTGAATTTGACTGTTATCGCAGGATCATTCTTATTCCTGAATAGAGCTGGTTATGTTATCCTGTATCATGATGCATATGAGAGTTGATCTGATTCTGTATAGAACTAGTTTGCATTTGAATTATATTTCAAAGTTGTAAAGAACTCCACATAAAAAAGTCTTTGAGAAAAAAAAGAGTTAAAAAATACAAAAAAAAAGACAAGCAGATACAGTTTGTAATACCCCCACGATTGAAAAAGAAACTGAAAAAAATAGAGAACTGAAAAAAGTAAGTAAAAGATGGAAGAAAAAGTAGAGAAAAGATGGGGAAGAGAGACGTATGTGTGGAGTTTACTCTTTAGGGATTATGAGTGGCGGAAGTTTTGTAGACCTATGTTACTTTAGGTTTTGAGATTGTGCTGGAATATCTCCCACAATTACGAAGAGCTTGGTTGAGTGATTGCGACGCAAGTTCTGCTTGCTGAGTATGACTGCTGCTTGCTGGTGGTGGTCCTTGGCACCCCTTATTTGATTGGCAGTTAAGGCTGATACGGTGAGGTGTCAATCTGTAGCCATCTTCTAATATGTATATGTATATGTATATATATATATTCTGCATTTGAAAGATAGTAATAACCCTTTATTATAACCCCTTTTATCCATTTGTACATGTCTTCTGTTAACATAAAATTACAAGATTTTAGGGAGTGGGCGGTGGCTATATACACACTTTTTATTTTCTTTGATGGTTCCTAGTTTGTAAATTTGACGTTGTTTCATTATCTTCTCAGAATAAGCAAAACTGTTCTAGACCCCCATGTATTAATTTGACAAGACTGCTGTTATTTGTCCTGACAAATGACTAAGCTGTTAAATTCTGAGAAAAGTAGTAACTCATGCCAGTGGAAAAGTTAAAAGGAATTTTGGCTCATGCAATGTATTGCCTGAGTTACTGTCTGTTCTACTATTTATTGATTGGCTGGAAAATCCGAGGATCTGATGTGGGTGAGAGGAGCATTATAATTGTCAAACCAGTAGAAGATAGAGTGTTTAGAGGAATCTTCTTTTTAGGATATATCATGGACCATGGTATAGCCAACAATGCTTATGGAACTGTTCAGCCTTGAATTGTGTATTTTCATGACAATTTATAATGACAACTTTATTAAATACCTATATTTTTGTGTTAGTTGACTAAGGTAATTGGAACCTGTTTCATGAATATGAAATATTTTAATCTGTGGCTTCGTCTCCGTGGCATTCAGTTGGCCTAATTATAATATTTGATCAGTTCTGCAGTGTAATTACATCCTAGGATATTTAGATTTCATTTCTTCTGAAGCGGCATGAATCTTAAGGAATGTGTCTTTTTCTGTGTCTCAACTTTCAGGTTGACTATGCTTGCACCCCTGAAGAAGTGCAGCAGCACTTCCAGTCATGTGGTACAGTAAACCGTGTGACTATACTGACTGATAAGTTTGGCCAGCCTAAAGGTTTTGCATATGTTGAATTCCTTGAGCCAGAAGGTGTTCAAGAGGCCCTTGTGCTTAATGAATCTGAACTCCACGGTCGTCAGCTAAAGGTTAGCTTGCTGTTTGTTTCTGCTCAATTCTTAATTATTTTGTAACAATATGTCTGTTTCATCCTCCTAATATCTTAACGTGTTTGGGCAGGTTATGGCTAAAAGGACTAATGTTCCAGGGATGAAGCAGTTCCGTGGAAGGCGTGCCAGCCCATTTGCTGTTGGTGGTCCCAGAGGCAGGAGGCCCTATGCTCCTCCATATTTCTACTCCCCCTATGGGTATGGGTAGGTTCTTTTCAAGCTGTGGGTGGTGGTTCTTATCGTTTATAAGTAGTCGGAAATTCATGTTTTTCTGTGTTTATGATTCTTCAGGAAGGTGCCAAGATTCAGGAGGCCTGCACGATACATGCCTTACTACTGAAAAAGATGGATGGAGATGTTGCTTAGTCCTCTACTTTGCACCTTGTAATCTGCTTGCTCCACTTCAGACCATGTACTGAGGATTCTCATTTCGGTTCCCTGTTTATTAGATTGTTGAGGACTATCATGTTAAACTAAATTACAATGCCTCAACATTGTTATAATTGCTCCAAGATGCCTTGTGCACATTAGCTGTAAACTGCCGTCAGAATATTGTTCTGAGATGAGATAATGCATGTTATCCTTTGATCTTGGTATTGTCATGTAACTGGTGTCCTTTGTCTTGGTATTGATATGTATCTTCAGTGTTGACTATAAAACTGCCTGTTTTTATTTTTGTGAATGGAAGTATGCTGCTTGCATTATTTGTGCTTGTGCCCTAGAATCCTTGCAGTGTACAAAATTTATACTAAATTCTGGATTTGAAGAGGAACGGTACCAAACTGTGGGAGTTTAAGAAAGTTTTTGAAGGTTATTGCTTTATCCCGTCTCATGATAACATTTTGAAACAAAATAGGAGAGTACGTTTATCTGCATTCGAAATGTTTGTTGACATTATGGTTGAAAATTTTCTAACTATTTCTACAACTTGAATATTCGAAATGCTAAAGTTGCTTAACTTTGAAAATTATATTAGATTGATAAATACTCAGTATCATGTATTTTTAAAAGGGAAAAGGTGCAAAATTGCCCTTCAGCTTTTCTACTTGGAGGTTGGAGCATTTTTACCCTCAAACTTATTAGTGGCTCAAAATAATCCTTAACAATTTCAAAAGTGGAGCATCCATATCCCTAAAATTCACATAGTAAATCAATCGTTATAATTTTGTTTTTGATAATAATCGTTATACTCATTAAACACGCTAGGCATACATAGTAACACGTGAGTTGCTTGAGTAAGACTGTAAAAACTCTCCTAACAGATTCAACCTGAAACACATCAAAGCTTACAATTTCAAGCTCCTAAAGTCCTGTGATTCATGTGCATTCGAGGGCAACTTATATTTGAATATGATTAAAGACATTAATGATTAAACATTTTCTAAATTTTTGCAGAAAAATTGTTGACTACCAAAATATGTGGTTGACTAGGACTCCATTGACATTTTAGTAGTATTCCTACTTTTTTCAATAGGACTTGGAGGTTGATAAAATAGTGGAAGCGGTACTTGATAGAGAGTGTGGTGTAATCAGTAATGGGTGGTGTTCCTGAGAAATGGGAAAGGCTGGTGACCGCCACTCTCCGGCGAGAGCAGCTGATTGAGACTGCTCTAATGACCACCTCGAGCGATGTTTCTTCAGTATCCCCATCACCTCCACCGTCTTCCATGTTGCTCTCATTCTCCTACCATCAACTTCTTGCTGCCACCAACCGCTTTGCCGTCTCCAATCTCCTCAAGCATGGCCATTCTGGGGACCTCTACCTCGGACTTCTTGAATCTGGGATTCAACTAGTTGTTAAAAAAGTCAACATGTCATCCTTGGAGAAGAGACTGTGTGTGCTCGCAGAAAAGGAAATGGGGGCAGTCTTGAATAACCTGACTCTTTCTAGACTAATACCTCTCATAGGGCATTGCTTGTGTAAATAAAATTTGCCAAACTGATTTCTATTAGGATTTACATAGCTATTTATATTACAAGGAAGACCCTATAGCTAAATAAGAAAACCCTAGACACATATGTGCAATTTACATAAAAGGACAATTTTAATCATCATCCAAATCCTCTATTGTCACACCCCCCCTCAAGCGAAGCGTCGGGTTGACCGAGACGCAAAGCTTGGATCGAAAGAAGTCAAACAAAGCTCGACTCAGTCCTTTGGTGAAAATGTCCGCAACCTGTAAAGAAGTGGAGACATGACCAACACGAAGTTTACCAACAGCCACTAGCTCTCGCACAAAATGGTAGTCAATGTCAATATGCTTAGCCCGCTTATGGGCGACAGGATTCTCAGCAAGAAAGATAGCACTATTATTGTCACACAGTAGCAAAGGCGAACCCTGCAGCGGAAACTGAAGATCACGAAGAAGATGCACTAACCAAACAACTTCCGAAGCCGTGTTAGCGAGAGCCCGGTACTCCGATTCCGAGCTCGAGCGAGAAACAGTGGGCTGTTTCTTCGCACTCCACGAAACCAAATTTCCACCAAGAAAAACCGCATAGCCATAAGTGGACCGACGCGTCTCCAAGCATCGTGCCCAGTCAGCATCGGAATAAGCAAGAACCTCCGAAACACCACCAGCATTAAAGGTCAAACCACAATGCTGAGTACCACGAACGTACCGAAGAATCCGAGTAACAGCAGAGAAATGATCATCACGTGGATCCTGAAGAAACTGACTCACTGAATTAACAGCAAAGGCCAAATCAGGTCGAGTGATGGTAAGGTACTGGAGGGCTCCAACTAACGAACGGTACAACCTAGGATTGTGAAACGGGCCACTCGTACTGCTATGTAGTTGTGATAAGGGCAAGAAAGGCGTAGAGACTGGAGAAGCATCCAACATTCCAGCCCGCTGAAGAATGTCCCTGGCATACTTGGCTTGTCCCAAAAACAATCCAGTGGCAGTAGGGGTAACCTCCAAACCTAGAAAGTAGCTAAGAGAACCAAGGTCCTTAACCGAAAATTCGCGGTCAGCACGTGCAATGAACTGCTGAATAGCAACACCATTATTCCCGGTGAGGATGATATCGTCAACATAAACAAGAAGGTAGAGAACAATGGAGCCGCGAGAGAAGACAAACAACGATGGATCCGACAGACTGCCAACAAACCCCAACTGCCGAACAAAAGCACTGAACCGGTCAAACCATGCTCTAGGCGCCTGCTTGAGCCCGTAGATAGCCTTCCGCAAACGACAGACATACTGAGGATGTGCAGGATCCTGGTATCCAGCTGGCTGAGCCATGAACACAGGAGTATCAAGAACACCATTAAGAAAGGCATTCTTGACATCCAACTGATGTAACGGCCACTTCCTCATAGTGGCTATGGCAAGAACAGTGCGAACAGTGCTAGCCTTGATCACAGGGCTAAAAGTGTGATCAAAATCAAACCCCGGAATCTGAGAATAACCCTGTGCCACCAGACGAGCCTTAAAACGATCGATAGAACCATCCTGTCGATATTTTAGCCGATAGACCCATTTAGAACCAACAATGTTGACATTCGGAGGACAAGGCACCAGATCCCAAGTTCGTTGATGGCGAAGAGCAGCCATTTCTTCGTCCATGGCAGAAACCCATCTGGAATCCTTGACCGCAGCTCGATACGTGCGAGGTTCTCTCTGAACAAGAAGCTCACCAACCAACCCTGTTGACACAAAATCCGGTCCAAGATCACGAGCAACACGTGTCCCATCCTGATGGCGAGTGGTCATCGGATGAGCACGAGTCACAGGAGGAGTCGGAGAAGCATTTCCAGAGGAAATATCTGATGCAGAAGCAGGACTGTAATCGGAAGAAGCAGGTGTGCCAACAGAAGACCCAGGCGAAGAGCTCAGAGATGTAGGCGATCTAGGTGAAGTGGCAGTCCTATCATCATCTGGAAGGACCTCAGGAGTAGTTGCTGCAGATGAAGAGGAAGACTCAGGACATAATGAGCATGAAGAATGCGGCAATGCTGGAGTAAGCTCAGTGTCAAGGGGTGGCAGTTCTGGATCAGAGGGGTCCAAAAATGAGGAAACATCTAGAGAAGTAAAGGAGGCCTCCGACGACGTAGTGGAAAATGGAAAGTGGGATTCGTCAAATCGAGCATGGCGAGACATATAGATGCGTCCAGAAGCTGTGTCCAAGCACTTAAATCCCTTATAGTGAGCACTGTATCCAATAAAGACACATGGAATACTGCGAGGAGCAAGTTTGTGAGCCGTAGTGGGTCGGACATAGGGAAAAACTCTGCATCCAAAAGAGTGAAGATTGGAGTACTCTGGAGGCCGGCCAAAGAGCACTTCAAAAGGAGATGTGTTGTTGAGAATCGGAGTTGGAAGACGGTTAATGGTAAAGACTGCAGCTCCAAAAGCATCATCCCAGTGCGAAAGTGGCATTTGAGAATGAAGCAGCATGGATAGCCCCATTTCCATGATGTGCCGATGTTTCCGTTCAGCCCTGCCATTTTGTTCTGGGGTATAGGGACAAGACACCTGGTGATGAATACCCCGAGTACCAAAGTGAGACTGCAGTCTATTATTAATGAATTCAGTGCCACCATCGCTTTGAAAAACTTTGATATGAGAAGAAAACTGATTCTCAACTAGCGCCTCAAACTGAAAATAGACCTCAACAAAATCGGATTTTCGACGAAGAGGATAAAACCAGGTAAATCGCGAGTAATCATCAACAAATACAGCATAGTAAGCAAATCCATTCCCAGATAAAACCGGAGAAGGCCCCCATAAATCACAGTGAATTAACTGAAGAACATGATTCGCACGTTTAGAGTTCTCAATAAAAGACAACTTCTGCCCCTTTGCCATAGCACAGGACTCACAAACCCCAGGTTTAGGAAGCACAGAAGTAAGAGATAAAAGACCATTCTTGTTCAACAAAGAAACAACACAAGTGGACACATGTCCCAAACGAGCATGCCAAGTCTCAAAAGATGCTCTATTATTATTCTGCCTAACAAAAGAAATAAGGGCTGCTTCACCACGATCCAGCACATAGAGTCCACCCTCACTGTGTCCCCGCCCCAGAACTGCCTTGGTGACCTTGTGCTGAATGACAAAAGATCGATCATCAAAGGAAATAATAGCACAGAGATCCCGAGTAAGTTTGCTGATCGATAACAGATTCTTAGTAATAGCAGGCACATGCAACACATCAGATAAATGTAAAGTAGGACTAATTCGAGCATCACCAACAGCAGCTATAGAAAGGGAAGCACCATTACCAACAGAGACAAGAGTGTTACCAGTATAAGGAGCGACACTAGACAGATTCGAGGCAGTAGAGCTCATGTGATTAGTGGCGCCTGAATCCACATACCAGTCTGAGGAAACAAAGGATGGAGCCGGAGAAGAAGGTGGCTGAAAGTGCTGAGTAGGATAGGTCAAATATGGTGGAGCAGATGGCGAATATTGAGGTGCAATTGGAGCCTGCTGAACTGGAGGCGCCTGGATCATCGGATGAGCATACGATGGAAACTGCTGAGCCATATGTGCCTGAACTGGGTACTGATGATGAACAGGGGCTGAATACTGTTGAGGAGCATAGGGCTGGACAGCCGGAGTCATAGGACGCAAATTGGATGAGGGGCATTGACTGGAAATATGCCCGAAGCCTTCACAATTGTAGCACTGGATCTGAGAAGCATTGGTGGAGGATCTGGACCAACCACCACGCCCAGAAGACCGCCAGGAACCTCGGCCACCCCGCCGGCCGCCGAAACGGCCGCCGCCGGCCGCGCGTGTGCGCCACGCGCCGCCACCACGCGCGGCCTCCTCTCCAGGCGCGTGATGCCACGCGCCCACGTGCTGGGTCTGCTGGCCCGTCTGGTGAACTTGGGCCGCCTGGTCCGGTCCTTGTTCAGAGGCCATGAACACAACAGGGCCTGTAGTAACTTGGGTTGGCCCAACAGAAAGCTTTGTTTTCTCCAAATTCACTAAAAAGGCCTCATAGCCCTTTGCCTCATCAACAACATTAACATATGCAGGAAGGGGATTACGGGCAGAAATAGGAGCACTAAAATCTTTAAAATCAAAACCCAAAGCAGTAAGAAACCACAATAGCTTCTCACGATTTGTAGCAGGTTCACCCATAGCAGACAATTGATCAATGATTTTCATTAAAGAAAGATGAAGATCATGAACAGTACCAGTTTTGCGAACAAGGGCAGCCTGTTGACGAAGAGTGAACGCAGCGATTGCAGTGCCGTGTTGATAAGCAGTGGCAAAAGCATCCCATATGTCCTTCGCAGTGTTGCATTGGAAAACTTCATTCTTGGCATCGGGAGAGAGAGAAGCGTAAAGAACGCTACACAAACGTTGATCTTCAAGCACCCATTGATCATAAGCAACCTTAGCGGCATCATAAGCTTCCCGAGCCTTCTGGGTGGCGGCAGGATCAGGCGGCGAGGAGGAGGAAGCCACCGTCGGCATCACCGGGACGGCGGGACATGGAGTAGAGCCATCTAGATGGCCAAACAAACCTTGGGGTCGAAACACATATTGAACCTGTTGCTTCCACTGCAAATACGTCGTAGCATCAAGCTTGGTGTTGAGGAGGTGGATCATCGTGTTGAACGAAAGCCTGTCAGAATTGCTATCATCGGCCATGGTGGATCAGAAAAAAAAAAATTCGATGAAAATTTGGGGGAGAAGGGGGCGGCGTTCAAGACAGAAACAGGAAGAAGAGGTTTTAGAAACCCTGGGTCTCTGATACCATGTAAATAAAATTTGCCAAACTGATTTTTATTAGGATTTACATAGCTATTTATATTACAAGGAAGACCCTATAGCTAAATAAGAAAACCCTAGACACATATGTGCAATTTACATAAAAGGACAATTTTAATCATCATCCAAATCCTCTATTGTCACAGCTTGGAGGAGGATGAAGATCATAAGTTCATAGTTTATGATTACATGGACAATGGGGATTTATCAGCATTCTTATCTGATGATTTATCATCATCTCTCGATTGGACAATAAGGTTGAATATTGCCATTGGAGCTGCTGAGGCATTACGTTCTCTGCATCGTTTCCCACCTTATGTGCACAGGTAATGTAAATTATGAAATTTAAAGTTTGGATCATTATGTGTGAGTGTGAGTGTGTTTATTCTCTGTCTTTGTCTGGCAGAGATGTTCAAGCTAGTAGCATTTTACTTGATGATGATTTTCAAGTGCGGTTGGGCAGCCTTTCGAGGGTCTGTTGTGAAGGAAAAGACATCGACCAAAACAAGTTTGCGAGGTTCCTGCGATTATCCAAGTGAGTTCTTTCGGCGTATTTTTGTGTTAAATTGTTCAAAGAATGAAACATCAATGCTCTCCTTCACCTCATTCCATTCAACCTTATCTTTCTGAATTATCCTTCTCGGGTCTTTCTCACATGTTTCCTCTGCTGATTGCATTGGCACAGCGGTGCATTAGGCTTCCGTTGAACTGTTTTCTATTTATTGAAGTTTTTTCTGCTCCCTAACTTTATAATTCTTGGAAATTGGTTGCAGTTGTGACAGGCTTTTGTTTTCTTTTTCAGGGGTTTTGAACAAAAAGATTCCAGTATGCCATCCCTCTTTCTCAGATCTTTAATTCTGCTTTTCTTCTAATATTTACCTAGTATTTTTCTGTTTAATTTAATTTTCCCCAAGCCACCAAACAGTAATTGGCAAGTAATTTAATTTGGTTAGTGGAGAGCTATCATATATCTTACTTCATGAGTTGATTTGGGTTTGAATTTTTTGCAATCTGGGGAAACTCTAGTATTGATAAGTAGCATCAGTGATTTTCCTTTCCTATAAACACCAGATAAACATATTTTTGGCACCACCCAAAAATTGATGCAACTGATATATTTTTCAAAACATGTTCATAAATGAACAAATCTTTGCTTATTCACTTGATATAATTTCTACTTGTTCACCTGCTTCAACAGTAGTAGTTTTTTTCTTTAGCTTCACTGTTAGTTCCTGCATTTTGGCATATAAATTTAGTAACCTTGACAAAAAATCAATTTCTGAATGGTTAGGTGCATCCGATGCAACTTGTGCCTATGATGTTTATTGCTTTGGAAAGGTTTTGCTTGAGCTTGTCATTGGAAAGATCAGCATTGGGTCAATCAATGACCCCCGTATGAAGGATTGGATGGCAAACACCTTGCAATACATCGTTTCGCACGACAAGAAACTCATTATTAACATCATTGATTCATCTTTGAGCATGAATGATCATGTTGTAGTTGAAGTATGGGCAGTTGCTTTGGTTGCCAAGGCGTGTCTTAATCCGAAGCCTTCTAAACGTCCTAAGATAACCGAAATTCTGAAAGCTTTACAACGCACTAAATTGGCAAGGCTCACCGATACTAACCTTAATCCAGGTAATGTGTTTTTATTAATTTTTTTCCCCCTTTATTTCGGTTGGATTAATTCTCTTTTTATGCTTCTTTGGATGAACCTCATTGGCTGATGGAAAGTAAAGTTATTGCAATATAAGATTGACTCTGCATAATCTTATTGTTAAGTCTAAGTAGCAAATCTGATGAAACATGGTTATGTCTACTCCTTCTATTTTATTTTTTCGATGAACATAAATTTCATTTTATCAAGAAGCAATAAAAAGTACATGATTACAGCCTTCACTCCCAGCCTTACAATAGAACTAAACTAAGTGTCTTAACAAAATTAAGCACTAGTCCCACAGATAATAAAAAGAAGTACAAGACAAATTAATGCCAAAGTTTAAACTCAGTATCAATGAGGGAACAAAGCCGCTGAGCTGTCATGTCTTCTCCTTTGATAGTTCATTTTTCACCTTTCAAGGGGATAATGAAACTTATACCTAATAAGTTATGTTATTTTCTGTTTCTTCTCTGCACTAGTTTGGGAAGTCGTTGTCATATAAACAGGATGTGTTCAGTGAAGTGACTTGAGTCCTCTAAAGCAGTATATATCTCTACTATTATCTACATCTTCAGGTTGCATCCCCAGTTCACTTGAGCACAGAATCTTCACGAGCGTGAAGATTCATCCAAATGGTGAGATATTTCCGCACGCAAGTCTTAAGGTTTTCACTTTCTTGGAACTCATGGATGCAACGAGAAATTTTGGAATGGAAAATTGGCTAGGACAAGATGAATTTGGTAGAGTATACCGAGGCTTGCTTTGTGAAAAGTTGATGCTTAGGGGAGATAGTGTATCAGTGATTGCTGTTAAAAGAATGAACCTTAAAATTGCACAAGGATTTCATGAATGGCAGGTACCTCGTACTAAACCTTGAACCACCTGATGTGTGTGTGTGTGTCTATATATATATATATATATATATATATATATATATATATATATATATATATATATATTTATATATATATAACCTGTAACCATTGGATTAGATAATTGAATTGTCAAGATTTTGAGTGAAATCTTGAGTTAATATATGGAGTGAACGGAACCTCTACCATATATATATATACATTATATATATACATATCTGCCATATATTTCTAAACTGTTTGTTTCGCTTATCTTCATGCAGTCTGAGGTAGAAATGCTTGGAAGACTCTCTCATCCTAACATACTTGGTCCCCTTGGTTACTGTTGGGAGGATAACGAGTTAATAGTCGTCTATGAATTTATGCAAAAAGGCAGCTTAAAGAACTTCCTTTTCCAAAGTGAGATTCGGTTATGTGTTCACTCTACCTTTTAGCATATCATTAAATTCACTAATCCATATTATGTTTTTGGTCTCTGAAGGCGATTCCGCCATTCAGCCCCTTCGATGGGACAGTAGGATCAAAATCTTGATCGGAGCAGCCAAAGGTCTGATGTTCTTGCATGCAGCAGAAAGAAGATGCTATTTTCCCCATAAAAAAGAGAGAGGGGGCTTTTATGGCTATTTCAAGTGCTCAAAAATACTGATAGATTCTGTAAGTTATATGTGCAAGTAATTCAAGCACCACAGGTCCACTGTCTTGGATTGTATTGGTCAATTATTTGTCTTTTTGTTTCCAGGATTTCAATGCGAAGATAACAGGTTTTGGAGTTGCTGAGGTTAATCCTCCTGATGATGTTCACGAGGTCCATCCACTCCAGTTTACAAATAGAGTTGATGATTATGCTGCTCCTGAGTATAAAATTGAAGGTATCTGAACTTGACAGATATTTTCGATTTTTTTGGGGAGAAAATTCTGCATGTAGATAAGACAAAATTCATAATAAAATTGTGGCATCCTCATTGTTTGACAGGGAACTTGGTTCTGAAGAGCGATGTGTATGGTTTCGGGGTTGTGTTGGTTAGGATGTTAACTGGTTCGGACAATTATCACCCGCTTGCAGATCTCGTGCAGCAAAAATTCATAGAGGAGAAAATGGATCCCCGGTTACAAGGAAACTTTCCCTTAGGAGCTGCTTCAAAATTGGCTAACCTTGCTTCTCTGTGTCTTCAACAAGATCTTAAGCTCAGGCCAGGAATGAAACGTGTTTCCTGGATTCTACAAGACATTGCAACTAATTCCATGTAGCAAAATCAGACATAGCAGAATTGCAGTAATTTTTGTTGTTGTTACTTGTTAGTATCCTAATTGGGATTTCTGAGCATTTTGCTATCATGATAATACGAAGATAAGTTGTGCAAGTAAGCACCTTGCAGAAACTTTTTAATTATATATAGTTATTCTTCACAGATGGAGTAAGGAATTCTCATGAAGAACATTTGACAATCTGATACAGATACATCTCGTGCAGAAACTTTTATTTGGCTTAGTTTAACATTATTTGATTCATTCTCTATCTGTGGATCATCATCTTCCAGAAAATCTTCTTCCTCTGATCTCCACGTACAGTGCAATTTCTAGATCCTACAACAGCAAAGCAACGCCGTAGTAAGAAATCTTTGATGCAAATTACAAACATATATAAGAAATTTAACAAAAACGAAAGTATAATTACGTGGAGCAATCCATATTCTCAGAAATGGGGAAGTTGAGATGAAGATTGCAGTGATAGTAAAGATCATTAATGCGGCTCTCAGAATAAGGAGGATGGCCTCCCCTTGCAGCTACGTTCTCAATGCACTGGCAGATTCTTCTTGATCCGTTCGCCTCATTCTTGGAAATTTGGTTCAGGTAATTCAGTCCACTGCAACACTCCTGCGGTGGATACTGGCTACGTCCGACGATAAAGTCTTCGCAGCTCGTGTAGTTGTTGTTCACGTCTTTGCACGTGTCTAACGGCTGTGTTTCGATGCCGGGGAACGGCTGTGTTTCGGTGCCGGGAAATGGCTGTGTTTCGATGCCGGGAAACGGCCAGAAAAACCAGCCCACGGCTGAGCCAGAGAATGCACCTAGACAAAGCACCACTACGAATACAAGGACTTGAGATGAAGCCATAGCTCAAGTGATAAATGGATATTCTGTTTGTTTTTTTGAAATTTCCTTGGGGTCTTCTTTACATTGTATTGCTTCTTTATATATACATGGCCATGGATGTGCGTTTTGTGTGTGAATTGGTGGAAGCTGATGCATTCAAGTTTGCATTGAAGAATTGTTTTAATGCAATGTAATGTAAGATAACGTATTTTCTTATTTTATTTACTTGGTGTCTCAATTAATGAAGATACATATTTAATTGGCAAGCTAATATTGGAACGTATGTACAACTGTTTATATACATGGCCTGGAATGAAGTTTAATCATGCTGCCAAGACTTGGAGTTTCTTGCCGGTATGCATTGATCAAATGCATAAGGTGCGGAGTACTTCTTTTTGTCAGTTTGATTTTGGTTTTGTATGAAATCTTATGTTGGAATCACATTGCGTTAACATGCGGAATGGAATCACATAAGACTGATGAACTCTTTTTGAATGTAACAAAATTATAAATTTTGAGCTAAAAGATTGATAAATTCTGATTTTGGAATCTTTTATAAGATTGATAAAAAGCATTTTTGAGCTAAGGCTCAAGTACAAAATTATAAATGTATATTTACCACCTAATTTTAAATTCAAAACCAAGTTATTTTATGAAACAACATTTTGCAGCACCTGAATATGAATTCCACATATTCATAAACAAGCAGCAACTTGTTATCCTCCCAACAGCAACCAAGATTCTACCTCCAAATGCACAAATTAGGAAGGCCAAACTAACACTTTGACAAATCTATGACAGCATAATGACATTAGCATAAATGGACAGAAAATAATAACTGACACATAAAAAGAACAATTCAATTAGCCCTATGGAAGGCTTGATTATGAACTGCCTCTTTTGCCTTTTGTTAAATCCTCATGCATTCTTAAGACTCATTCGTAAACAGAAATCACCAACACATTAATCTGTCTTGCAAAGCTTTATATACTATCCCAGATTCATCTCGTCCCCAAGCTAATACTCCAGGCACAATTGAGTCACAGTCACAACCAATGTTGATCTTGCCAGTGACAATCAAACAAAACCTTGTTAAATAAATAAACATCAGAGACACATCTTACAGGATCCAACTAAACATTCAGGACTGGATTTTATCAAAGAACTGAAATTTACTAACTTTGTATGTCAAAATCCAAGAAATAAGTGTTGAGGACAAGAGACAAGATATTACTGCTGATAAATTATTCATTTTTACAAATAAATGAGGAAAACTATTTTTTATGTTAGACTCTATTCGCATTCAGAACCCTTTTTGGCCAGAGATTAAGACTAGAAAGGCCAAACTAAAACTTGAGAAATCTATGACAGGTTACTACATCAGCATAAATGGATAGAAGATTATGAAACTACCTGTTGCCTCTGCTGAAATCCTTGTGCAATCTTAAGATTCATCTGTTTAACTGCCATCACCAATACATTAACCTGTCTTTTAAAGCTCGATAAACTCTCCCAGGTATATCTCGTCCCAGCCAATTCCAAAATTTCTAGTTGCATCCTTCAGATCCAAGAAACCAAGAGTCCTTACCTCACCTGGGGTGTGACAAAAGTATCACCATTTGTAAAAGCCTTCACAGATGCCATTTATACAACTATATTTTCAAAATTAATTTAACTAAAACTAATAGGTAATGTTGTTGGTTGCCACTGTTAAACTTCCCACACTTGTTAGAATCTTAAGGTTCCAATATGGTGGATTCGGTTTGAACAAGGATGACTTCTAAAACTAACATAGAGAAAATAATTGCATCTTGTACTTGTTCCAGTTAAAGTTTTTCACACACGACTTCAGAAAATTCATAATTCCCTTTAAGCAAAATAACAATATCAGATGGGAAGATAAGCAACAAATAGCTATGCAACTTATACTTTAGCCTAAAATTCTCTAAGCTCAAGATCGTTGAGGAATCCAATGCAATCCCTTAAGTTTAATTCCTTGAGATAGAACTTATAGAAGAGTATTTACCTTTGAAGCTCAGTCAAGGGATACATTACCTGGCACAAGTTCAGTAACAGTAAACCTTGCCTATTAAATGTTCTGCCATTTTTTGGATGCTTAGAAGGCTACAGATTTATGTGCGCCTAGGCAACAAAAGCAACTCCCCATACTTCCATGAAAAGATGCTCATTCATGTTCAAACATGAATCAACAGTGTTGGAACTTAGAAATGAGTGTCTTGTCATATGAACCAATGTATAGCGAGATGTTTGCCAACCAATCTCTCATTCTGGACTCTGGAGTCGTAGACAACTAACGTTGATCTTTCCAGTGACGAGCTCAAAAAAAATCTTTCTAAAGCAATAAACATCACTGGCACATGTCCTATAGTAATAGAATGCACCTAACCAATACAAAAAATGCCAAAAGATGAGAACCAATAATGTATACATTTTTTAAATGAGCAAAATAATTTTTATATTAAACTCTATTCCCTTTCAGAACCCTATACAAAATTTCCATCTGTTAAAAGAAAACACAAAATCACTGATGTCATCTGTTGCACCATATCTGAAATTCAAACCCAAAACAACCAATCAAAGACCAGCTTGCGCATTTTTATATAATAAAAGAAGACCATGTTAAGACAGTTTCCTGTTAGCGCCCATATGCTTTCCAAATCGACAGAAATAAACAGTGTAACTAGAAAGTATTATCACTTGCCAATGTAGGGTGAGGCCGAGGAAAAGAAGAAATTTTGATAAGAAAACTAAAGAAAAGTGCCTTACTGGATTCACTCTGTTCAAAACAACTGCATATATACTAGATAAAGCTTTCCACGACCTCAACCAAGCCAAGAAATAAAAAGTACTAGTAATAGTATAGGAAAAGGAAGCAATTAGAAAACAAATAAAATAAAATTGTGATCACAGGGTAAACAACTAAAACAACAAAAAGAATTTGAAGAGAAGCGAGCATTCAGCCGATCAAAGGAGATAAGAAGATCAAGAAGGATAGGAAAATCAAGTGTACTGAGCACTAGAACGTGCTCAGTATGAGTCTTAAAGTTTCACTGGACATAACACATAGGTACTAATTTACTCACTTGGGCAACCACAATAACTTGGGAAGTATCATTTTAACAATGAAATTTACAATCTAGAAAAGTAAATCACCCGAAAAGAAAAGCATTGGCAAAACAACCTTTTGATACGGTAGAGTAAATCAAGTTTTCCACAAGATTGCATCTTTAACCTAACCTAACCTTGTCTTAACTTGTTCATACTTCAAACTAGCAGGGAGAAACCATGTGCCGCATTGCCTGAATGCACTGAAGATGACTGTGATTTCAGTCAATCCTCCTCCTCTTGGATCTTGGGAGACTTTTCGGCCCAGAACTTCTTGAAATCATCAGATGTCGGATCCAGAACAACAGTAGGCTTGCCACGAATCGCAGGAACCAGAACAACCTTGTTCAAAACCACCCCATGCTTCCAAATTAGAAGTAAAATCCAAAACTCAATCTTTGTATTTCTGAATCCTATCATCTTTACTTCATGGAGACAAGGAATACGAATTTTGAATGGCATGTTGTTGAATTTGTCATCGAATTCGTCAAAATTTCCTTTCTCATTGTTTCTCTGAGGTTCGTCATCAAAAAATACAAGAGTCCTCAGTGCAGGGGCTCGCTCAAGCAGCAAAAATACACCAAGCATGTCAGCAAATGTATATGCAACCTTAACCTTCAAATGCTTGAGCCTTTCAAGTTGAAAGCATCCATTAGACTCAAACTTCGAATGCACATACCTGGGCAACATATATTTAATCTTAAGAGTCTCCACATCACACAACAAATTCATGGCATTTGCCCAGCTTTTATGAAAATTCTCATGCATATCCCCAGAGCACCAAACCGACATTTGTGCCAGCTTCACAGACGACAAGTTTCCAGCATAATTGGCCACGTAAAAACCAGATAGCTTAATCCAGGACAAGTTTGGAGTATGAATCTCTACTGAAGACTCTTGGTTAACATCACCCTTTCTGGTGTCTGTGTCAAACAATTTCAGAACCTTGAGAGTTTTAGAGCATATTTTAAAAAATTTCATCCCACTGAAACAATAATAAAGACTAAGCTTTTCAAGATTCTTGCACCTCGAAATCAAGTCAGATATCAAGCCATCATTCATTGGGATACAAGAAAGAGATAAGTATCGGAGGGAATCAAACTGAACTGAATCAACAGGAGGCATCACAACCTCACAATTCAGTAACCTCAAACACCTTACACGGCTGTTCTTGATATTGAAGAAATGAAAACGGTAAATGGCTTCATCATCACTATCGAAAAAAAGGGTCATGTCCTCGACGTTACAATCAAGAGCGTACCTAATCCAGGTCGTGACGAAGGAGCGGTGGCGCTGGTTGTTGCCGTAAATAAAATTGAGGCGGAACACGGGAAGAGGATTGGATTTGGGGCGGTTGACTAGGACTTGAGTGATGGTATTGGCCAAGCGGATATCATATTCCCTCCTCTGATAACCATCGTTGGAGAAAAGGGGCTCGTCGTCGGAGTTGAAATCCAGGATTGGCATCGAATGCCATAAGTTCCGCCACTGCCGGGAAATGAAGCTGGTTTTAATAGCGGACGATATTGGTAGCAACGTGAGGATGTGGATGAGGAGGCTCTCCGGGAGGTCGTTAAGCGTTGTTGCAGGCCAGCGTTTGAGGTTTGGCTGCTCCTCCATTGCTGGTTTGCTACGATTTCCTTCCTACATGCTCCATCTCCTTAAATCCCAAAAGTAATTAATGAGAACGTAATCAAGGGTTGGTTCATGAACCAAGAACTCCAAGAGTTTACGTCAAATAAAGGAGTAGGCCGATCGAGTACTGTACCGGCGATGGTAATATGGTTTATGCTCCTACACTTGTTAAAATCTTAAATGAAAAAATTAAAACTGGGTATTTTGGACATTTTCTCCTCTAATAATATGAATGGTTTAGCACTAGTTATTGCTTCCAAAAGAATAAGGAAATAAATCCAAATAACATACTTTACATGATACATCATAACATAGCATCCTTAAAACAAATATGTTCTTCAAAAAGCACAATTTAGCGAATCGTACGAAACTTAGTTTAGTAGTCAAATTTTGGTTTGAATGCATTAAGGATCTGTTTGTCAGAGTTGATTTCAGTGAAAATGTAATTTGATGAAACCCGGGTTAATTCAGTCATGCTGATTCCGTTTTCAATACATTAATTTTCACTTCAGTTCAGTGCAGCAAGAAATAAGCTTTAGCAAACAGGGCCTATGATTATAATGTAGGGAAAATATGTATCAAGGGTAGTGGAACTTTATTTATTTGAAAGAAGGGTGTAATTCAATCATAATTTCTAGAAAGGGCGGTAATTAATTAGTTAATTTTTTCTTAATATAATTATTTAATTAAAGACATTAATACCCTTATTTTCATTATTTTAGTTAAGATTCATTAATATTTAATTAAGTTTTCAGTTTTGTTTCACTGAGTTTACTTCTATTTAATTAAAATTTAATCAAATCAGTTAAATTCAATTTCATCTCAAATTTTTAGTTCTAGTTCAATTAAATTTCTATTTACCCCAATTATTTAGTTCTAGTTTAGTTAATTTAAGTTCACCTTTTGATATTAAAAAAAATAAATTGAGTTTATTAATATTCGGTTGAAATCAGTTCAATTTAGTTTAATTTACTTTAGTACATCTTAAGACAAATTTTAGCAAAATTCAATTCAGTTTCATTCCATTTTTAATTGTTTCAATTTAATTCAATTAGTTTAAGTTATTCAATTTTAGCTAACTTTAACTTTAAGTTAATTTCAGTTCAGTTCAATAAAAGTGATTTATTAAATTAAAGGCGGAACTTTAATGAAGCTGAATTTTAAATTTAATGTAGCAAAGATGAATTTGAATAACTTTAAATGAAGAAGAAGAAGCAGTTAGTTTACCGACTGTAAATGAGTGAAATAGATGAACTTAATGGAATTTTTTGAATGCTAATAATTGAACTTAAAATAAAATTTTGAGATGAAACTTAACTAAACTTATTTGACTAGAATTGATTTTAATTTAAACTAAACAAAAATAACCAAAAGAAGGGTATTAGTGTCTTTAGTAAAATACTCTTATTAAGAAAATATGAATTAATTAAGTACTATCCTTTCTAGAAATTATACTAAAATTACATCCTTCTTTCAAATAATGAAAGTTCCACTGCCCCTAATGCATATTTTCCCTATAATGTATCCTCTAAAATTATTCAAATCTAATTTTGAAATGTTTTTTATTATTATATTTTATTGAAAGTGAATTTGTTTTTATTTTCCTTTTTTTCTGTGTTTTTTAACAAAAACAAAAGCTGGACTTGAATAAGGTCCTGTTCTCTAGAGATTATTTGAATATTTTTTAGTTCAGATAAAGTTTTTTTAGTTCAGATAAACTTATTTTAGTTCAAATAAATGTTTTTTAGTTCAGATGAGTTCAGATAAACTTTTTTTAGTTCAGATAAACTTTTTTTAGTTCAGATAAATGTTTTTTAGTTTAGATGAGTTCAGATAATCTTTTTTCAGTTCAGATGAGTTCAGATAATTTTTTTTCAGTTCAGATGAGTTCAGTTCAGTAAACCTTTTTAGTTTTCAGATAAGTTAAATTCAGTAAACTTATTTGTAATTTAGTTCAGTTCAGTTTAAATTAGTTCAATCTTTTGAGCTTAATTGTTCATATCAGTTCAGTTCAATTCCATTCAGTTTAGCTCAGTTTCAATATGATTTGATGAAATTTAGATTAATTTAGTCATACCGATTCTTTTTTTTCAATACATTAATTTCACTTCAGTTCAGTTTAGCTCAACAACAATATAATTTGGTGCAATTAATTAAGGTTAATTTATTCATACCGTTTATTTTAATCACACTTATTAATTTTCAATTCAGTTCAGTTCAGTTATCTATATGCTTCAGCTCAACTCAAATCAATATGTTTAGCTAGCAGACATGATCATATTTTTTAACATTAAGGCCCTGTGTGCTAGGACTTTTATACATCAGTTCAGTTCAGTTCAATTCAATCTAGTTCAGTTCAATTGATCTATATATCAACTTTGTTCTACATATTTTCATATTAAGATTAATAAATTTCAAATATATTGAAATTGATCATATTTGTCAGTTCAATTCAATCTAGTTCAGTATATTTTAATATTAAATGTATTATGTTATATTTAGATTAATGAATTTCAAATATATTGGAAATGATCATATATTTTTTAGTTAGTTTCAATTTAGTTCAATTCAATTTATCTATATATTTCAATTCAGCTCAGTTGTTAAGTTCAAATAAGTTCAGTTAAATTTTTTAAGTACAAATGAGTTCAGTTCAGATGAGTTCAGATAAAGTTTTTTTAGTTCAGATAAAGTTTTTTAACTTCAGATGAGTTCAGATAAGTTCAAATACCGTGAGGAGAACATCACCTAAGTTGGTTTTATCATTTTGCCATCTAATAGTTCTTTAATTTGCTTTTCAAATTCCTCTTGTTTCGTATAGATCCTTGGCTTGACGGCTTGACTTTAACTATATTATGATCATCAATCAATTCAGTTAATTTAAGATGACAAAACCTAGGGGATTTTTCCCATAGTAAAAGGGGATTTTCTGAAAAATTAGGTTGCAATGTGACTGGAGTCTTTTACCTTAGATGACACACTCTATTTCTAATTTCTGCAAAAGAACATCTTCACCTTAGATGTTATCCTTTTGACCTACACTGAAATCTTTTGAATGTCTTGTAGTGTATAAACAACTCGTTTCATTCCTGGTCTGAGCTTAAGGTCTTGTTGAAGGCATAACCCAGCAAGCTGAGCCATTTTTAGTGCAGCTTCTATAGGATATTTTCCTTCTAACCCTGGATCCATTTTCTCCTTAGTGAATTTCTGATGCCCAAGATCTGCAACTTCTGTTGGTTTACAATGTTCAGTACCCGTTAACATCCTAACCAACACGACCCCGAAACCATACACATCACTCTCCAGAACCGAGTTCCCTGTGAAAATAAGTAAAAATGAAATCACTTCGGAATCTGTAGAACATAAACTGTTAAGTTGCGATAGGGTGGCGATATTAGTTAGATACCTTCATTTCTATACTCAGGAGCAGCATACTCATCAGCTTTATTCGTATATTTGAGTGGATGCACCTCATGAGCATCATCGGGAGGATTAACCTCACCAACTCCAAAACCAGTTATCTTCGCATTGTAATCCTGGAAAACAGAAACAAAAGACCAACAAATTTACAAATTGCAACAACTATGCTCATATTGAAAAGGAAACGAACTTGTGCCACAGAAATTTTATTCATTTAACTTACGGAATCAATCAATATCTTTGAGCACTTGAAATACCCATAAAAACCTCCTCTCTCCTTTTTCTGCTGAAAAATGCATCTTCTCTCTGCTGTATGTAAGAATGCCACACCTTTGGCTGCTCCAAGCAAGATCTTGAGCCTACTGTCCCACCCAAGAGGCTGAAGTTGAACAACTAAATCCCCTTAAAATTCCGGAAAATGAAGATAGATTACTGACAGTAAGAGATAGATATTTGGTATAAGATCAATACTATAGCCTGTATAACAGAATCTCACGTCGAAAAAGGAAGTTCTTCAAGCTGCCTTTTTGCATGTATTCATATACAAGCAGCAACTCATTATCCTCCCAACAGTAACCAAGAGGACTAAGTATGTTTGGATGATACAGTCTTCCGAGCAATTCTACCTCCGACTGTATGAAGAAAAGCCAAACTAACCCTTGAGAAATCTATGAAAGCCTAAATCAGTATAAATGGACAGAAAGAAAGAACGTGATCATGAACTACCATGTTGTCTTGCCTGAAATCCTTGTGCTGTCTTAAGATTCATTCGTTTAACCGCAATCACCAATTCACTGTCTTTTGCTAACATTAACCTGTCATGAAGCAAACCTTTATATACCCTCCCAAATTCATCTTGTCCCAGCCAATTTTCCATTCCAAAATTTCCGGTTGCATCCTTCAGTTTCAAGAAACTGAAAATCCTCAAACTGGGGTGTGACAGTGGCCCTGTTTAGTAGAGCTTATTTCTTGATGTCACTGAACTGAACTGAACTGAATTGAACTGAACTGAACTGAAGTAAAATTGATGTATTGAAAAATGGAATCAACATGACTGAATTAACCTGAATTTCATCAAGTTACATTTCACTGAACTGAACTGAACTGAATTGAACTGAACTGAACTGAACTGAACTGATCTACAGATAAGCTCTGGCAAACAGGACCAGTATCTCCCCACCTGGGAAAATCTTCACAGTGCTGCTAGTTGCCAAGAAACCGGTATTCACTGAAGTGGGGATTCCACCTGTAGATGTCCCTCATACGATTTTATATATCAATAAATAATGAAAAAAAGTCAAGAATATAAATCATTGAAGCTCAATCAAGGAATGTATTACCTGGCAGCCTTGCCAATTTGATCTGTTCTAAAGCTTTCAATACTTCTGTCATTTTAGGACGCTTAGAAGGCTTTGGATTAAGACACGCCTTGGCAACAAAAGCAACTTCCCATACTTGAATCAAAATATGCTGCTCTATGATCAAAGATGAGTCAACAATGTTGGTAATGAGTGTCTTGTCATACGAAACAATGTATTGCAAGGTGTTTGCAACCCAATCCCTCGTACTGGAGTCGTGGACAGAACCAATGTTGATCTTTCCAGTGACAAGTTCAAGCAAAACTTTTCCAAAGCAATAAACATCATAAGCACATGTCGTATAGGATGCACCTAGCAATCCAGGATTTGATTTTGTTAAAGAGTGAAAGTTGCCAAGTTTTCATGTTAAAATCCAATAAATAAGTACAAAATATTTCTGTTAAACTATGAATGAAAAGTTAGAGTAAATGAAGAAACTTCTTTTTATATTAGACTACATCCATCCGTTTTAGAACCTTTTTGGAGTAGCACCAAAAGCAAGGCATTTCCATCAGTTTTTTTAAGAAACAAAAATCATTCATGTTTACAATGCTATATTGCTATCTGTTGCACCGTATCAGGAATTAAAACTCTAAATAACTAGAAAACTGCTAGTAGTTCAATTTTGAAATTGAAGATAGCCATGATAATTGATAATAAAACGAGATTTTTTTTCTCCGTCTATAACGCTACAAATGCTTTCCAACTCAACAGAACAATAAACAAGGTAACCACAAAGAATCATCACTTGGTAATGACCGTTTAGTAAATGAAAAGAAGAGATTTTGGTAGACTGTTAAAAGAAAAACAAATGAAAAGTGTCATACTGGATTCGCTTTGTTCAAAACCCCTGCATAAAAGATTAAAGCTTGTCACAACCTCAACTAAGCCAAGAACTGAAAAGTACCAATAGTACAGGGAAAGGAGGCAAACTATCAACCATAATAAATTTGGTATTTGAGTAGTGCCTTATAAACAGAAAGAGTTGAAATGGACTGGAACAATCAGCATTACAAAGGAGATAAAATGACAAAGACCGACATCATATAAAACTTGGATCAAATGGAAAATAAAGTGTACCAAACACTAGAACATGCCTCATTTTTTGAAGTTTCATTCCTAAACATTTTTCAAGATCAAAAGCCAGGCATAATAGGTAAAAACTCACTTTAGGAACCTGGCAATCATGTTTAGATTGTAGCCTTTTTCTTCACTACAGACGCCTGAGAGGCTGCCCAACCGCACTTCAAACTCATCATCAAGTAAAATGCTGGTAGCTTGAACATCCCTTTCAGAGAAACAACCCAAACTATAAGCAACTAACTTATAAAACAGGAAGAATATAATAGTATTTCAAGTAAATAGGCAGCTACGTACCTGTGAACAAGTGGTGGAAAACATTGGTGATGCAGATAATGCAATCCCTCAGCAACTCCAGTCGCAATCTTCAACCTCAGCCTCCAATCCGCCAGATTTCCGTGTAAAAATGAGGACAGATCTTTGTTAGGCATGGACTTGTAAACCAGAAACTTATCATCTGCATTCTCCGAGCAATATCCAAGAAGTGGAATGATTCTAAAATGTTTCAGCATCCTATGAATTTCAATTTCGGACAGGAAGCATACCAGACCAACCCTTTTGACAACAACATGAATCCCGCTGTCCAACTTCCCCAGATAAAAGTCTCCAGAGCGACCCCTCTTGATGAGATTGGACTCATCATTCAAGAAACTAGTGGCTGTAAGAATTTGGTGATATGAATATGAGTTCTTGCCACCCAATAAAAATGAAGCTTCTGCAATGTTGAAGTTGAAAGACGGGGATGGAGATAGCGAGGAAACGTCACTGGGGGTTCTCATAGCAATCTCCATTAGCTCCTCTCTGCGCAGAGTGGCTGCAACCAGTCTCTCCCAGTTCCCATAGATTTCTGACATTCTGAGTTGAGCTGTGCTCTAAAATCTTGCCAAACAACAAATTGTAGGCTGTGAATCTCATGAACACACGTTTTGTCGGAGCTAGAGCCATCGATACTGACCTTTGACTCAAATGTCTTCGCCAGCATGACGCGTTTTGGGAAGTAAAAAACAGTAGTAGATGATAAATTAGTCTGTTTTCACCTCCTGAGGACACATTAGTCTGTCTTGGATTTCTGGACGAGGTAATTAGTAAGTTACTGTAGAAATTTGTTAGTTAGTTAGTAATTAGTTAGTATCTTATCTGACTTGACAATGCTTGGATGCCAATGTATTACAAAGCTCTATGTCTGAGTTCCTGCAGTACAATAGTACTCTTTTATGACTGGCCCCTACTCTTTTTGAATGAGCTGAATTGAACTGATTGGAATCAAAGAGAACTCTGCACAATTTATCATGATTAAAACCTAAAACCAAACTGAATTGATCTAATCTGAATTGAACTGATGTGAACAACAATAACTATTATAATGCAGATCCTTGGATCCTAAGGTTCACTCTCTGAATGAGGAAGAAACAATTTCTTTGTTGTAATTTTGAAGTTGAGGAAGAAAATTTCAGAGATTTCCTCCTCAAAGCTTATAAATTCCTGAACAAGTGAACAGGCTAAAAAATTCAAATCTAAAAGATGTTGCATATTTCTATGTTATGGTATTAAAAAGATGTTCAGAACCTCTGACACTCATCCATCTCCTGAAATGCAGGTGCAAGTATCCAGTGTCTCCAGAATCATTCTCGATCGTCTCAAAGGAAATGGAGAATCGAGAAGTTTAGGGTTGGGTTGTTCTGAAAGTAAATCTCAGAAAGCTGACCTTTATTGGGAAGGAATAATGTTTGTTTCCTTGTTAGTTGTTACCCAAGCTAAAATGTGGTTTACAATGACTGGGGTGAGGGGTGGTAACTGGAGATATTTGGTTCCTTCAGGCAAAGCATGTTTGTCCAAGTTTGTCAAGAATGGGATTCTATGGTTTTTGTTTGAAATACTCATCAACCAGTCATACATAATAGCAGATCACTTTCAGTCAATATACTGTAATGATCATAACATTGACTACAATCCTTAGAGAGGCTAATCTACCAGCTGACTGCATTGCTGAGAATGGGATTCTAAGTTGCAGTGGATGATCACACTAGTTCCCTCTGTTAGGATTAGATTATTATTTCATGACACTATGGCTGCTGTTATATTATTATTTCAATCAACTGATTCTTGCAGGTTTTTATTGCAATCAAACTATGATATGTACCATGCTCGACTTAGTTTTGGGATTGTGCTCGGCCTATGATTAGCACCATTGTACTGGGATAAGAATCACTATGGAGCTGTCTCATTTGAGGCTTCAGAGGGCTACTGCTCAGTTCCGGCATTCACAATGACCTCGGTTTTGCTTCAACCACTGCTTTCTCTGCTTATCTATTCACTATGCAATCTTCATGACAACTGCCTCACCATGCCTGCAACAAGGATACGCTCCTTGAAAAATAGAGCAAGTATAAATAAATTAAGTTGAATTCATCAAATTCTATTTTTTACCAAACTAAATTGAACTGCAACACAAAGACTCTCCTTTTCACATGTCAAAATGAATCATTTTATTTTTTGAGCATCATGCCACAAGGTCTTAGTTCAAACTAAATGAATTCCACAATCCAAAAAAATAAACTGAATTCAACAGGTATTAGGTTCGAATACAACATAGGTCATATGATAATCTTTAACATCTTTGCCGCTTTGGCTACAAAGTTGTTTCAGAGCTTCGCGTATCTACTCTCAACAAACTCTCTTCCACATGAGGTATAAAGTACACATTCTGAAGCCTTCGTGACTGCTTTTGTTCATTTGCTCTCCATAAAATTTCTTACACAGCTTGTAACTGCTGTCAACTGCTTGGCGGACATTAAAACAGGAGGGCATGGGTGATTTGCCAAGATTAAAAGAGCTTGCGCAGAGATCCCATCCTTCTTTTTCTTAACCGCTCAGCAATGAGGAAAGAGAGTTCTAGAGATTGGGAAGCATTTAGTCGAGGATCACAGTGTGTGTGGTAGCGAGAGCTGAGATCATCATAAGTCACCGTCCTTGAACCGCCAATGCATTCTGTAACATTTTGTCCAGTCATTTCTAGATGAACTCCTCCAGGGTGGCTCCCTTCTTGCTCATGTACATCAAAGAAGGCTCGAACCTCAGCCTGCAAAAACACGTAATGTCATGACTCATGTAGGTCTACAAAGATATACGGAACAAACAAAAACACGTAATGTCATGACTCGTGTAGGTCTACAAAGATATACGGAACAAAATGCAGAAGCCTCGATTGAGGTTGGCAATCAAACATACCCTGTGGACAGACTAACAATTAGTCACATGCAAATCAAAACTGAGGGGATCCCACTAATCACTATCAAGTGTCACTGAACTATGTAAAGATCCTTTTAAGAGTGGACCCCTGGTTAATGAAGATTTTTTTTGTTCCCAACTACCACCAATAATTTTTATTTTTGTGTGAGTACTACTACTACTACGGTAGTACCAATAATTGAAAAGCATACAAACACATTGGAACCTACAGGCACAATGGATTCTAATAAACGGTCCACTTTAGTTGCCAAGCTCTCAAAAGTCACTTTCATTGGTCTTACCATGTCAATAAATTTATTTTTTTAACACCAAAAAACAAAATAACTGAACCAATTTTACACTCCCTCCATTTCACCAGACTTGACATGTGGAACAGAGAGAACAATATTTTTCAGGTACAGTTTCAGAAATTTCAACAAGTTGGCACATTTTATAAGCACAGAATTTACTCCCAGAAGTAAAGAATATTTCTCATACCAGGATTGCATCAAAAGCACGAGTTTTGAGTCCACAAGGCGCTTTGATAGTGTTTCCATGCATAGGATCGCAAACCCAAGTTACAATCTGTCCTGCTCCACGAACAGCCCTAATCAAATGGGGAAGCTTAACCCTCATGTTCTCAGCACCCATCCGAACAATTATGGTTATTCTCCCAGGCTTGTTAATGGGATTAAGAATCTCAATGATGTTGACCAGCTCTTTGGGATCCATCTTCTGGCTAACCTGCAATGTAACATTATATTAGGACACAAAATGGAGATAAGTAGTTCTTCATGTCCAAGGAGCAGAACAAAACCAACATAAAGTAGCTCAGTATAGAGTGGCATGTTTTATTTATCTGAAGGAGAACATTCATAAGTAAATTTTAAGCAGATTTGCCATTTTCGTTTTGACATATCCTAAACTCTTATTTAACTATATAAGCAACGCTGGAAAAGTAAAGTAAAATAAAATCATAGGTACCTTAATTCCTAGGGGGTTAGCAACCCCTCTGAGAAATTCAACATGGGCACCATCAAGTTGCCGAGTGCGCTCCCCAACCCAAAGCATGTGGGCGGAGCAATCATAAAAGAGACCGCTAGTAGAATCCTCTCTGGTAAGTGCTTGCTCATAAGGCAAAAGTAAACATTCATGGGATGTCCAGAATTCAGTCGTTGACATGATAGGGTGCTCAATTGTTAGTCCAGCAGCAGCCATGAAACCCAAGGCCTCATCAACCCTGTGAGCTAATTCTTGATACCTGGAGTACAATAATCAAGTACCGAACCTTCTCAGCAAAGGCCACAAATCAAAGAAATATAACATCAAAGAGGTAAAATAAGCAAATGACTGAATTTCTGATTTCACATCAATCCAGAAACAAGGAATGCATGGACTAAGCTTCTTAAACATACCTATCTCCTTGTTCACTGTTCTCAACAAAATCAAGATTCCACTCAATAACTCTCTGCATTGCAGCATAACCACCAGTAGCGAACGCTCTGAGAAGATTGAGAGTAGCTGCAGATTGACAGTAAGCCCTTATCAACCTCTGAGGATCAGGAAGTCTTGATTTCTCATCAAATGTGTCACCGTTGATGTTGTCTCCCTTGTAGCTGGGAAGCTTCACACCATCTATCTCCTCATATGAGTCGGATCTCGGCTTTGCAAACTGACCGGCCATTCTACCAACCTATATCAATACAGCACCAGTTAACACCAGAATCAACTCATTCCAAAGTCTAAGAAGAATTGCTTTTGATGAAACCTTTTTTTAAAAAAAGTTCAACTACAATACTTGACCATATATATCAGGCCTCACACCAACAACTAATCATACTCTAAAAACTTTGAAAATCCAATTTTATTGAACTTTGACCTTTCAAAAAATCACCATCATCTATCAAATTTTAATTTTAATTCAATATAAAAAGATCACAAGCAGTATGTTTCCCATAAAATATACAGACGTTAAGAAGAACTTTCTACTTTTCTACTGATAGATTCAATAACTTTCAGATCAAAGTCTGAACTTTCAATCATATTCCCTACTCAAAAAGAACAAAAACTTTACAGAGATGGGCCAGTGAAAAACACGGAGTCTAATTCCAAACAATAACATGTGCATATAAAACAGATCAAGCAAACCCAAACAATTACCTTAACAATAGGCATCTGACCGCCAAACATGAGGACAACACTCATCTGAAGAAGAATCCTGAAAGTATCCCTAATGTTATTGGCGTTGAATTCCTTGAAACTCTCAGCACAATCCCCACCCTGAAGAATAAAAGCATTCCCCATTGCAGCCTGAGCAATCTTCTCCTCCAAGCTTCTGGCTTCCCCAGCAAACACCAACGGAGGATAAGCCTCAATGATGCTCAAAACATTCTGCAAATCCTCTTGGTTCGGGTACTCGGGTAGTTGCAGAGCCTTCTTCTTCTTCCAGCTGTCAGGGTTCCATTCCCCCTGTTTGGCCTCCACGGGAGGGGGCGCGGTCGTGATTGGCTTCTTGGAGGGCTCCGCCGCGTGCACCGCCGATATGGTCCGGCGAGATTTGGGCCTGAGTTGGGTCTTGGTGGCGGCGGGAGGTAGGAGGAAAGTAGATGTCGGCTGGTTGTTGCATGATGGGAAAATTAACCTAGATGTTAGTGTTGATGATGCGTTTGACAGAGCCATTTCTTATACTCTCCCGTCGACGGTGGCTGAAAAAGGAGGAGAAATAAGGTCCTCTGCGGCGGCGAAGGAGAGGTGAGAGTGGTTGAGACTTGATGGGAATGGAAATGTTTGAAGGGGCTAGACTTTATAAATAAATGTGGTAGAAGGAAGAACACTAATCTATTCACATATTTCTGCCAAAGACTTTCTTTTGATGAGAGATGAATTTGATTAAAAAAAAGGAAATCAATCAAATATCTTTAAATATAATTCCTATATTTAGTAATTTTTGAAATAAAATTTATCCTCTCCTAATCTATTCAACAAATCATATTTGTCTCTCAAATAATATTATTATTTTAATATTTGAGTAAAGAATATTTATCCAGTGAATTTATCCAATAAAATCTCTAAAATAGAAAATTTATTGAAAACTACATAAATTTTTGTTTTTGAAAATATGAAAACTAGTACATAATTACTCAATGAGTGTTGGGGAACTATGAGTTTACTACTTTACTTACTGGGTTACTGGGGTAACCTATATGTACTTTCGTAATGTATTATTTTGTAATGAACTACTTTAATAATGTATTAATTTGTAATGAAGGTAAATTTAAGAAGTTTGTGAAGAACAATCATCTACAGAAAGAGATGTACTCCCTCCAGACTTTATATAATGGCTTCGTTTGACCAAAATCAAATAGTATCGTTAACTTTGACCATCAATTAACTTTAGTTAGGAATATTAACTAAATCTAAAATTTTGATATTTAAAAATTATATATTAAAATGAATCCAAAAATATATCGCATGAAGATATTGTTATTTATATAATAATTTAAATTTATGGTCAACAACTATGATGAGTAGTTTAAATTTGTGAAGTATGTTTTTCTTTGCTGGCTTGCTGAACTTGCCATTTCTCGGCCGTCAGAGTCTCCCTTTTCTAATATTTTATTATTAAATGAAATCAGAAGTTTATAAAAACAGGGTCAATTCCAAGAAATTTGTTCAAAGATTGCATGCTGCAAGTGCAACAGCAGAATAGTGTGGAAGAACGAATGCTACTTGGGGGTATTCGTATTCCGCATATTTTATGATGTTATGGACAAGTCAATATTAGACTACATTTAATTATTACTATTATCTTTATATTCTTACGGTCTTTCTTTTTTTTTTGAAAGTTACGGTCTTTATCATTCTTGTAGTAAGCAAAATTGAGTGGCCCTATATAAGGTGTGATTGGTTTTACTTTTTAAGTAAAGTAGTTTTTTGTGTTTGGTAAGTTGCTAAAAACCAGCTTATTTAGGAAGCAGAAGCTATTTTTAGTATCAAAAGTAGAAGTAGGTCACATCAGCTTTTAAAAAAAGTACTTTTCAGCCTACTTTACTTATAAGCACAGTTCCACCAAACAGAGTCATAATACAGACTAGTATTTCCAAGCTCCGCGTACAACGTGAAGAATTCGAACATAACGGCATCACCTGAATTTGTTTAAAGAAATGTACCATGAAAATAAAAATAGAAATGAAACAATCGTGTGATAAGATACTTGTATAACCTTTAGTTACAATTATACAAAGTTTTAGTCCTAACTTAAAATCTTAAAACTTATTGATAAACCTCCACAACAAAGTCCATATGCAGCTCCATTGCCTCGAGGATTCTAATTTAAACTGAAGGTCATGGTGCAAATTAACGACTCGAGGCTTCTTCTTCTGTGTTATCCTCCCCAATCTCATCGTCATCATGTTTTCTTCACCACCAGATTGTGGACCTACAAAACCATGAGCACACAAAAAATAGTTAAATTTTTTACACCAAACTGTAAACCGGCAAAACCATGAGCACGCAAAAGAACAAAAAACATACAAATGGCTTATAAACATCAACACAAGACCATAATCAAAAACAAAATATAAAGGGAATTTCCAAAGTATATTATATGTTCCCATAAAAATACAACCAGAACTTAAATTGATGAGTACAACCATATAAAAGTTACTACTCAAGTTTGTGAAAGAAGAGTGAATAATTACACCTCAGAAGAACATGAGTGCTGGAAAAAGAGAAGGTTATCAACAGATTTTATTTTTTTTTGTATCTGACCTACCTCCAGAGTTCTATCCCAGTATCATCTTATACTAAATATTCAATGGACAAAATCACAATAAACAGGGATTTAGAAGCAAACTCTGGCGCTTTCAGATGCTTAGAAGAAGGCAATCTTTAATCATCCTTAAACTGAAACTGAAAATTTATTGTATTGTAACTGATAACCAGTTTTTTTATAATACACAAATGAGAAAGAGTACTGACCTAAAGAGTCTTCTACAATGACTTATCAACTGCAAGAACACACACAACAAAAAGGAAGCCTCAACAATCATGTAGTTCAGGAGAAACAGACCTGCAAGCAAAACGAAACTTGTAAAGACCTTTCTACAAAATCTCAACTCAAAGGAAATTCCAAAAGGAATTGCAAGATCCCAGCTCAAATTCAAATGAAAACCAAAACTAAGATATACATGCCAAAAAAGAACACATACATGGAGTTTAAAAAGCAATCAAGCACCAACTCATCAAGTTCATAATCAAAGTTTCCAAACCTAAAATAACAATCAAATTAAGAGAATGAACCTGGAAACCGTTTGATTAAATCATGTTAATCATGTTCCTCAAGATGAAAGAGCATAAATTCATAAGAGAACCACCATTTAAAAGCATCCAGCACTTTCACTCATCAACTATGCAACACAATCGTTTCCTTCAAGTTCAATGAGAAGTGAACTGTATGATTCTCCTGAACTACCATTAAATGCATCTAACAACCAAACACACCGAAATTAGAAATTTGAATTTGAATTATTCAGCTTTACCTTTCTATTTTAATCGAATCAAATCCATGCATCCCTTCAAAGCAATCTGACACAAATCCTACACAAATGCAATATCGAAAATTTTTAGTATCAATCCTAATTCAAAGAATAAAATTATAATGATGAACGATATGAACATACAGCATTAAAAGAGAATTGCTAATTGTAAAAAAAATGTGGTGTGATAGAAGCGCCAACACTTACTGGTGAGTCAAGAAACGGAAAAAATAGATCTGGAATGTGAAGATGAATTTATAAAAAAGGGGAAAATGGCTAGACTTCCCTGTAGGAAAAAGCAAATTGAAGAAATAAAGCGATCGAGGCCTCATCCTGGCGACTGCATGAGCAATACATCCTGCATTAAATTTAAATGGAAACTTCAACAACCTATGTACACATTGTAATACGAAGATAAGAACAGAGTGAATGAGTACCTGGAGTTCTGAGAAAAGCTCGAGATATTCAGCAAGACAGAGCCTGGGCAAATTTTGACAAAATTTGGAAAATTAAGAGAACCAAGAAACATTCATAAATTTCGTTAAAAAGTACGAAGAATTAGTACTCTTATGATCTGCTAGCATTACCTTTTGTTGGGCAATGACCGCCTCTTTGCAAACTGAGTTATACATGTCCATGGTTTGCTTCAGTTCAAGCTTTATTTTGTTCATTTCAGCTTCAAGCTGTGCAAATAAATGGTTATGTGGTCTGGTCAGTTTTGCTACAAAAATTATCAACTCTTTACAAGTATGCTATCACATGTAGTTCAAGTATTAATAGCCAAATATGTTTTTTGGTATTCTGTGCATATTGGTCTGGACGGATCAGAATCCTAAAACTTGTAAGATTCCATGCAAAAATGCTACTTACCGAATATGATGTGGTACTGCTTTCATTACTTTTACATTGCTAACACTCCCAATGCTTCCTGCCTACAAGTTACTTATGAAATCCATCGATCCAAAGTTAGACGGTCCAGAGAAGTCATTATCACCATAAGGATGATTGCGTCTGGATGGATTACTCGGTGTAACAAAAGATATATCGAGGTTTAGGCTTTCCATCTAGTCATTTGAAATAGACTTTGGCCAGATATTTGGAGATCATACACCCTTGCTCAATTCCCTGTTCCTGAAACAGAAGGACAAAGATGAAAACCAGTTTTTACTTTTAAACCTCAAAAACCGATGAGAATTACCATACAAAAGTAAATACCAACATTACTAATCATTTTTTGAAAGAACAATGAATAACTACCTTAGGGATGTCATGTAAGAACATGAGTGTGCTGGAAAAAGAGAAGGTTACCAACAGATTTTAACTGTATCTTCATCTACTAAAAGAGTTTCAGGCCAATATCATCTTTGTGCTAAAAATCTGTGGAATAAATACATATTTCGAAGCAAAGCTTTGGCACTCAAGAGAAAATTCATAACACAAACTAACACCAATAACAAAGCCTCAGGTATTCAGTTAAAACAAATTACAACCACAACCAGGATCTACTTTTCTATAATACACAAAGAGATAGAAATGAGAAAGAGGACTATCCTGAAGAGTCTTCTACAATGGCTCATTTTACAAAAGTAATAAACAAGGTTGCAGGCTGAAAGTATGTCAACTGCAAAAATGCCACAAGATATAGAAATTTAACCAAGAAAATCCAAAACAATCATACTGGCATGCTCCTGCGAACACACTGAATGAAGACATCCAGATCAAAATGCTATTTCGCAGTTCTATTTAGCAATCTCTACATCTAGACCGATGGTAATACTTCAATTTTTTTTTTAGCAAAAGAAAATCAAAACTTGGAGGCAAATAACTCACTTATGATAATAAAACATTAAAAGAGAATAAAAATTCTAAAAGATGGAGCCTCCAAGTGGTAAGTGGAAAGTAGAAGATGGAATGGACACGCGTTGGGCGTTGGTAGAAGATGGTGCATGAAAAGAGCGATGATGGGACACGGGCGTTGAACAGTAAAATAATAATAAAATAACAACGACCAAGTTATTTACTGTAGAAAGGGGGATTCCCCCTTTTAAGATAAAGTAGATTCATCTTCCTTTTTTAAAAAAAAAATTGGAATCACCTATGAAAGGTGAAAGGATTTCCATTAGGTTCCCCAAACCTATGTAACCGAAAAATACAATCAAGCACAAATTTGAGTTTTACAAAGGATCTAAAATGAAAAGAGAGAGTTGTTTGCATAATGAATCTAGTTACAGCTTCATACGAGAAGATGGATGAGCTTTGAGGTTTCCGAGTGCTCAGAATTTCCTGTAACCCGAGCCTATAAATCCCATGCAGCGCTGTGAAAACGAAACAAATCGGAACACAACTTTGCTCAGAGTTTAAAAGCTCCAGGTTGAATGTATGTGAACAGCAACAATCAGCATCTTGGTGTTTTGTTTGATGAGATGTCAGCAACTATGTAGTATCTTACATTGTGCAATATCTTCTTGCATTATGAGTTGATCTGGAACATTCTTCATCACAAGTACCTGGAGAAGGACAGAAAATATTATGAGTAGCATCCAATCTTCAGAAGATTCTGATAGATGGTATCTGATCCATATCCATCTGCAAGAGAGCCTTAGCTTCAGCATGAAAGGAGGATTAATTAATAATGGCACACAATTTATGCTGAGAAGCAAATTTTGCCAGAAAATCTGCAACAATATTCCCTTGTCTAAAGGTATGTTGCAGTGTAAAGTGATGAAATAGGACATATATGCTATCAGCTAAACTAAACAGCTTCCAGTGTGCAGTTATGGGATTTAAAAATCATTAAGATTCCTATGAGGCAGTCAGATTCAATAATACATTTAATCAGTCCCAAATTATGGCCATGTAAAATGCCAAACTTGATGGCTTTAATCTCTGCCTTAAGAGGAGAGGATGCATTAGTGAAAACATACTCAGCAGATTTGAAATGTCCCTAATAATCTCTGCATATGATACCTATACCTGCCCTAGAGGATGTACTAGACCAGGATGCAACAACATTTATCTTATAACCATCTAAAGGCTTTCTCCATTTGATAGCAATAATCTTTGGTCTGCATGATTTGGTTGAGGCAGAGAACAATCCCCTCTCAACCATTCCTCTATCAAAAACAGATGTTACAGAGATTGAATTGGCATAAAAAACATTGTGTATCATCTCTTTAATATCTCTGATGATAAGGGATTTGGAAGGGGGCTTATTATCATATAATTTGATATTCCTAGATTTCCACAGACTCCAGCAAGTCAAACATACCACTATTTGAATGAGTTGAGAATGGAGGGAAGAGTGGCCTACATAGCTAAGGTAGTAAGATAGTCTATTCCAACAGGTAGAAAAGTTACTATCTATGACCTCTATATATTCCAGAATTTTCTTCCATAGACTCAGAGAAAAGGGGCATTCATTTATAAAATATTCTATGGAATCAGAATTCATGCAAAAACAACATTTTGATACTAAATTAAAACCCGTGTGTATCAAAATGTTATCTTGTTGCCGCTCCATTCTATGTCATTCGTAATCAGAACTTTATAACACAATTTTTAGCAAACTATGTTAAATCGAATCACGTCTTGTATGATTCTTGGGTATCAGCGTATCGGCCCCGAGTTTCTATCATTCGTTTCTGGACGAATGAAAGTATTACCTTTTCCAAAAAAAAACCCAGAGTTATGGCTTATATGGCCCAATTGAAGAAGACCCATGCAATAGTTCACCCGCCCCGAAATCATTTGAAGCGCCAACATTGAACTCATCGAACCCAATCTGTCTTCTCTGCCATTTCCATCATCTTCATTCTCTCTTACTATGATTTCTCGTGAGCAAAACTTATGATCCATCGTCCACAATGTCAATCACATCCAGTCACCTCTTCAGCAGTCCAAATGCGCAAATTAGCATCGTATTCTGCTCATCAAGAAAAACCCACCTCAGAACTCCACATATTCCCCTCGGATTAGCCCCGAAAACCTTGTTAAACCTCTCACGTTTCCATCCCTGGAAAACAAATTTCACTAATTTTTGGAAGGCTGAAAATAGTTCTGATTACAGTGATTGGTCCCTTAAGGTGAAGCCCATTGATTTAGACGGGGAAACAGATTATCTGGAGAGGGAGGACTATAGTTTCGATGCATTTTTGTCACTTGTTGAGATTTTCTGCGTGGCTTCTTCAGTTGCCATTTCGGTACTTACTGCTGTGAATTCCGGGCGTCGGAAGCTGATCTTACCGTGGTTAGGGGAGAATGGTTTGGTGTGGCAGTGTGTGTTTTTGGTGGGAGGGGTGTTTTTGGGGGCAGTTATTAGAAGGCGGCAATGGCAGAGGATATGCAAGGTGGGGTTTCTTTCGAGGCCGGTGAATCTTCTGGAGAGGATTGAAAAGGTGGAACAGGATTTGAAGAGCTCGAGTACTATGCTCCGGTTTATGTCTAGGCAGTTGGAAAAGCTTGGAATTCGGTTTCGGCTCACTCGAAAGGCTCTGAAAGACCCCATTGCCGAGGTATCAACCCCTATTGATCGGTTGTGTTTCTTGTTTGTTTCAGTGCATTAATTCTTGTTTTACCAATTTGTTTCATTTGAATTAGTTTCATGATCTCGATGAACCTGGGGATACTGGGTTTAGTGGACAAATTAATTTCTTGCATACCTCTAAATCTGCATTAACCTTTTACTGTAATTTGACCTGAGCAGGTTTTTGTTGTTTCATGTTACTTACATGTCAAGCAGGTGGCATTTGTATGTAGGCTTACTTTCCCCCTATAGTTTTACGGTGTATTTCATGGATGGATGTGAAGTTGTAATCTAAACATGATTGATAATTCATTATGTGGAATATAGTGATGTGGAGATGGGTCTTTCGAGGATAAACTTTTGTCAAATTCCTTTCCTGTGATGCTTACATAGCCGGTGTGTGACTCCAAGAGGCAAAAGGTTGGGTTTGGGATTGTTTTTGAGAGGACTGACGTGACTTAATAGTTGTGACTTTTTAGAAGTGTTTTTTTTTCTGATAAAATCTATTTCAGTTGCTTTTAAAATATTTAGTGCGTGTTGGGCCTGAATGAGATATGAAACAACTTTGATTATTTTGTCGATGGTCAGGTGCCTTTTATCTCTTTGAATTGTCAAAGAAATAGTTAGTAATTTTGTACAGGCAAAGATCAAGTTTGTTACGTGAAGATCTGCAGTTGCTATATGAAATTTACTGGTGATTCTGGCAAAATTTTTATCTACTTGACTTTCAAAAAGCCATATGTTGGGTTGTTATATCATATTACATTGTGGTTGCTAACTTCTCTAATAATACACCTTTGTGTTCTATGTAATGTTAAAGTTCATGTTTTATAGACTGCTTTGAAAGGTGGTGGAGGGAATTGTTTTGTTTGTATCCTGGCTTTCCATTTTCCCACACTTTGGCTGTGTATCTTTTCCCTTGGTATTTTATGAATGATTGGAAGTTGTTATCTGAAAGTGTATCACTATTCTTTTACTTAAAATGTAGTCATGGGGAGATAGATCCTTTGAGAATCAGTTATTGTTTAATTCGTCTGGCTAGCATTCTGTTCCACGCGTCTTTATCTGTTAGCCAATGTGTGACTCTAATAGGCAAAAGACTTGGATTTCAAGATTGCTGTTTAGAGGACTGAATAGCCTTGGTAGCTCTTTGTGAAGTTTTAGAGAAAATCCTTGTTTTCATTTATTTTGATTCTGTTGCTGGTGGCTAAGCCCTAAGAGTGTGGGGTCTGAATGAGATGTATCACAGTTGAGATTTTTTTGTTGATGTTCAGATGTGGGTAATATCTCTGATTGTAATAGATGTAGACATGTAGTCAGTTATTCTCTTTTCAGGTTAGCTCACATTTGTTGCAGGATGATCTGCAGTTCCAGTGTGAATTTGAAAGGTTATTCTGGCAAAAATTTCATCTACTTAAAACTACTAATTATTACTTTAGATAGTGGCATTTTAATCCAGGCAGCTAGATGTTGGGATCTTCTAGCATATCATATTGTGTTGCTCACTTCTCCCTCTGTACTCGTTTGGGTTATATGTAATATTTGGATTTTTAACAGACTGCTGCTTTGGCGCAAAAGAACTCTGAGGTAACTCGAGCATTGGCCATTCAAGAGGACGTGCTGGAGAAGGAACTTGGCGAGCTTCAAAAGGTTCTACTGGCAATGCAGGTATGCATGGGAGTAGTATTTTTATTATTACTATTTTATTTATTTTGCATTGAACTTTCCCCTGCCACCCCTTTTATATACTATGTTTGGCTCTAGTTGCATGCTTAGAACAGTAAATAGTTTCAGTTGTAACTTGTAAAGGGTAGTTCTCAAAGGAGCTACAGAAGAATATTAAAAATGGATTTTTTGTGGAACTCAAGTAGTGTCAAATGAGGCCATGGAAATATGAACTTCTTCACAGGGTGTGATACTGCAGTTTCAACTCTCAAGTGCCACAGCTAGTCTAAAGAAGAAAACTTAAATTTCGTGAAGTAAATTTAGACAACAGTCCAGCAATTTATCTACTTTTTCAAACACTGGACTAAATAGTCTTTCCAAAAAAAGAAAAACTGGACTAAATAGAAATCGAAAGGAAAAGGTTAGTTGTGATGCAATTTTATGATGTGAGCATCAGTCTAGATATCAATTTTGGAACATATTTTTGGTTGGCAGAACTTTTGGTCATCAAGGTGTGGTTGAGAATGTTTGTTAGACCTAGTTTATAAATTAGATTCTAGTAGGTTCGTTCAGGATATCTTTTTGCAGAAATTGTCTACTTGTTCTAGTACAGCCGTTGATAACTCCTTCATTCCCTACGTGGGCATTAAACATCGATGAGACATGACAAAGTAAATTACTTTTAATAAAAATAACGACAAACAATACAAAACTCTCCATCCAGTTCAAAGCCTGGCAAGGATACACATACACACATTTATGTCACTAATAGTCATCTGTCCATCTTCATATTTTCATGCTATCACTATCTGAAGTTATTCCTATGTACATGCTTCATTCTCAGTTTAGCTGTAGCGCATAGTATATAGTAATCACGTGAATCACATTCATTGTCTCCTCCTATCCCAATCTTAATCTTTCTTAACTGAGTGGAGCTAAATTCTGGCTGCTGAGTTTTCTTTTGTAGGACCAACAGCAAAAACAGCTTGAGCTTATTCTTGCCATTGCAAAAAGTGGAAAATTATGGGATCATGAGAGGGAGCAGAATCATGGAAACTACACTTCTATTGCTTCAAATCCACCAGTTGATGGAGCTCCACTGTTAAAGAACCAGAAACTCAATCTTGATAGACCGCTTCAAAGATAAAAATGACCTATATACTTGAATCCGATCATTTTAAGCATCAATCCCTTTATTGTGAAAACTGATTATGCTGGTCAAGGAGGAAGACAAACACCAGTAGTGATCCAGTTTCCGTAGCGTTTGGTGAAAGATTGCATAGAATCCACCACGAGTTGCTCTTGTAACTTCTGGTTTGTGCTACATCCTAAAGCCTTAAAGTAAACAATAAATGTTGGTTTATTGAAGCCACATGTAAACAATATCTGATTTGGTGTGCCTGGGGTTCTTCTTTCTTTCACTTCTATGATGAGAGCATTGGCAATGTAGTGAAACTTTGTACATAATGGGAAAGTGATATTTTTGGGAATTGCTTAACCAATGCATGTTTTTTAATTGTGTAACATCCTTATAATTTGCCCACATAAGACTAGAGAGATTATATAGAGTTGTCAGATTATGATAAGTGAACAAAAGACGGTTTATTATTCATCTTGTGGAAACTCTGATGCTAGAGTATAGCTCAAGGTTTAACGGTAGGTTGAAGAAGCACCTCTTCAATCAATTTATCCAAATTCAAAAACGAAGATCCAACACCTGGTCTTACTGCCTCTTCAGCTTTCTTCTTCCACGCCAGTACTTGGTGCTTCATTTCTATTCCCTTGTGTCCTTGCATCACCTCCTTCACCACTTTCTCCACCTCTGCTGTGTCCACATTTTTATCGATCTCGACTCCAACTCCCCAACAAGAGCAACAATAAAAACAGTTTGTAAATTGGTCACCACCAAAAGGCCAGCAAATCAACGGTACTCCGGCCGAAAGGCTTTCAAGAATGGAATTCCACCCACAGTGTGTTAAGAAAACACCTACTGAAGGATGGTCAAGAACAAGCTCCTGATTGCACCATGTTGACACCATCCCTCTATCCATTGTAACCTTGAAGAATTCAGGAGGGAGTATTTCTGAACCTCCTGTGACAAGATCAGGCCTTATGATCCACAAAAAGTTTTGCATGCTATGGGAAAGGCCCCATGCGAATTCAAGCAGCTGATCTCCACTCAGCACTGCGAGACTTCCGAAATTTACATACACAACTGATCCTTTCTCCTTCGAGTTAAGCCACTCGATGACGCTATCATCTTCTTTCCATATATTGGATTGAATGGACTCAGTAGTGGTAATGTTATGCTGATCTGCTTCAATTTGCCTGAGTAGCAAGTGTATCGGTCCAAGAGTGTACAGATGATCAACCATGGTAGAATATGGGTTCAGAACCTCGGATTCTATGGTATCAAATGTGTTGATAATGAGGGCAGAGCCCTTGAGAGTTCTTGGCATCACATCAAGTATATACTCCAAGAATGCATCTTTAGGATTCGTGCTGATAACCACAGGAAGATCACCCAAACGGAGGCTTCTGATTCCAGGAATCCAATCAATAATCTGATCCAAGTACCCGTTTGTGAAAAAGCTCTCATCTGTTAAAATGAAAATAGTTATAAAGAGAGAATTTCCACTCCAACTGTGTGTGTAAAAATTGAAACTAATTAATAGTAGTAGCTAGGTAAGGTACCTTTAAGTGGTATGTAACCTTGTTGGACAAGATGTGGGACGTGCAGAGAAGTCATAGCAGCAGCTGCATTGACAGTCCAAATCTGTGCATTTGGAACTCCTAATTCCTGAGAAGCCTCAAGGGTGAAGGCCATGAGACCATCAGATATGACACATGTCACCGGATTGTTGAGGTTTCTGAGAAGCTTGAGAAAAGGGGCATGGCAATTCTTGTCCATTGAAATGCAGAGCTGGAAAACGTCTTGAGCAGCGTCCTCGTTCGCCAGGCCATCTGGGATGGTCTCGAATCTGAAATCAGATGATCCATCCAAAGAGTTTGGACCTCTTGACTTGATCGTGCGTTTGTAGTTGTACTCTGTGTGTACGAAGGTGATGTGAAAGCCCTTGTGGTGGAGGATTTTGGCCATGATTAACATGGCATTCACATGACTTGAAGCTGGAAATGGGAGGCAAACTGCATGAGGTTTCTTGGTTAGTATTCCTGCCATGGACTGCTTAGCTTATCTCCCTGTTTTCTCTGTCTGTGTGTGTGTGTTTAAATAAGGCTATATCATATATGGTGGCTCCACATTTTGTCCCCTGGTGCCGATTATATTATATTTGACGGTTCTTAATTTGGAGGCTACGATTGTATTATAAAAATGTCTTTAAATGGTGTGAAATTGTGAATCTCGAGAAAATGGCGTGAGCTCATTCGATCATATCCGCAGAAATGTATGCACAATCCGACTTTGTTTTACTTGGCTTCCACGGTGAACCCATGATGCTGATGCATGGTCTCATTTTCTGGTTTTCCGCTTGGTCACGAAATGGACGATGCAAGTCAACTCACGCCTTTGACTCCACTCAATTAGAATCTAGATGGCTTATTGCTATTTGCACCGTCTAGAAAATTGCAATACTTCTGATAGAAATATAGAGTAAAACGTTATACTATGAGATAGTCTCTGAATAGACCGTATGTATATAAAGATCGGACTAATTTATAAATAGTGATATATCTTAAAAACACGAAGGTCCTCTTTTGCAATTTAGACAAATTAAATAATCTCACGAACTCTTTTGCAATTTAGCATCTCCAATGGTGTTCTTTGGAGTTGCTTGTAAATTTTTAAAGATTGTAACATATTGGTACACCGTTGTTGCAATGCCAAGTTATATCATAAAGTCTACAGGTTCTATCCTTAAACCTGGATGTTTTATCTATATGCAACTACAAGTTCTATCCTAGAGCGCCTGCGTGTTGTTTCATCTCCCTGCATGTTATATCTTAAACCTTATAGGTTCTATCATAATACATGCATGTTCTATCTACCTGCAAGTTCTATCATTAAACCTACATGTTGTATGCTATGAATTCATTAATATTGTCATGTTATGTATCTACAATAGTTTGTGACTGTTTTATTTTAGCCTGCTATTAAAGTTTTGGAGCTCTTTTGAAGAGATTTGGAAGTTTCCTTTTCCAGGCTAAGGGAACAACTTGCAATACTACAAATGGAAAAGAAAGTTGAACGCCAACACGGAGTCAAACCAGAAGGTGTTATTGGTGCAGATTGTTCAGATTCAAAAGTGCAAGCTAGTGAAGGAATTGGAAGTCAAGATTTGCTGGGAAGCCAAGGGTATTGAGAGGACCCCAATTGGCGCAAGAACTTACACATTATTTACAATGTTGTCATGAAGGACTAATGACATGCCTAGTTTTGATTTGGAAATAGATCTAAGTTGATCCTAATTGTGTGTTCAATGGTTTAATGCCTTCACATTTTTCATAATGGAAATGTTTTAATTTTTTTTAGGATGCACTGCAAGAATTCTTTAGTACGGTGATCAAGTACGATTCAACTTTATCATTTTGATTGACTATAATTCAGAAAAATTTTTCTTTTGGTTATGTTTTTAGTTGTTTGTAGTAGGAGAATACAAGCTTGTATTTTAAGTTAAACTGTTCATGTTTTCAGTTAAATTCCTCCAGTTTAAGTTACAGCTTCCTTGTGTTAAATTATAGTCTTTGTGTCAAAGTCCACGCGTTTTTAAGTTACAACGTTTGCTTTAAATTACTCCTTTTAAATTATAACCTCCATATTTTAAAATCTAAACACTTGAGTTAAAAATTAAGTTAAGCCTTTTTCTCTGCTATTTTCTTTTCATTCTTTTAATTTTATAAAATTAGTCATGGACCTACAAATGAGTAAACGAATAATGTATGGAATAGTTGACGGTTGGCCAACTTGTGTCTTGTTTAATCAACCAAATAGTAAACGGCGATGGCAGGCTGTGTCTACTTCAATCAACGATGTTGCGAAATCTCTGTAAAAGCACAGAAATTACCGAGCCACATAAATATTGGTCTTGCAGGGTTGTTGAACGTACTTGTGTTAAAGTCCACATGTTTTTAAATTACAACTTTTGTTTTAAATTCCTCACCTTTTAAATTATAACCTCCATATTTTAAATTCTAAGCACTTGATTTAAATTTTTTTATTTTTAGTTGCAATTTTTGGTTTAAATTCCACATGTGTGAAATTAAATTCCTCATCTTTTAAGCAACAACTTTTATGTTTTAAATTCTAACTTTTGCGTTAAAGTCCATATGTTTTTAAGGTACAACTTTTGTTTTAAATTCCTCACCTTTTATGCTATAACCTCCATGTTCTTCTTTTTTTAAAAAAACCCTCTATGTTCTAGCCACTTATTTCAGTTATGGAAGTTGATTGAAAGCCAAATGTAGAGCATCAACAAGCCTATATCAATCAGTTAAAACATTAATATTTTAACCAGAAACATTATGCTAAAGGCAAGGGAAAATTAAAACAGTGTAAAGAAAAATGATATGTAAAGGAATGGCATTTAATTTTGAAACATGAGCCTTTTAAGTTCACTGGAAATTTCTCATTCCTATTCTATTTTGGTTATGATAAATTTCTTCATTCTTTTCTTTTTTGAGATTGAATTTTCAGCTCCATCACAGATTGGCACAGGGGTAGGTGATGTGGTATTTTGTCTAGGTAAAACTACATATGATCGAGCACGGGAAATAGTTTTTAACAATATCACTATCCTCGCTGTGTACATTTCATGTAAAAAACTCCCATTTTTTAGAGTTATTTCTGTAGAGGTTATGCAATTCTTCCAATGTTCTTGCTTGGAGCCGTGTGAAACATCCTATGCGTCAACTTCTGCTAATATCACTAGATGATCATCCTTTGTATCACAATTTTCCCTGATACTTCTAAAAAAATTAGTTATAAAAGGTACATATTTTATTTTATTTTTTAAATTTAAAACCAGTTTAGCTGGAGGGATTTTTATTTGACTCCCTAGACCATAATGATGCTACCAAAATCCGTCCGTCTCCCGGGAGTAGACGCTATCCGGGTCTCCTCCTTGATCAGCCCGCTTCAATCCTGCAAAACAATCCCCGGGAGGTGTCCCGGGGAAGAAGCTCCGGCGTGATGATGAGATGGGGGTAGCGAAGAAGGAAAACGTACGGAAGGAACTCTCAATATAAAGTAGAGAGATATAAGTCACATACCTTGTTCACTGTTTGAGACCACTATTTATAGTTGAGGTTGTTTCCTTTGGATAAGGTTCAGGACCACTTCTCCTTGTCGCTATCTGCCGTTCTTCTTGTCCGGACGTGCTCTTCCCCGGAAAGGCACTCCTTTCTTGATCCCGGGCCATGGGCCCCTTTCCTGGCCCAAAGCCCCGTTGGGCCGGTATTATCACTAGCCCCCCAGACCAGTTTCCCGGGTTTTCGTTCCGCGGGGAATTGGGCTTTCGCACTTCCCTTCTTTTACCACTAGTCCAGTAGGACCCATCCGTGTTGGAATAAATTTCTGACGCCGCCTCTCCCTATTCTGCATTTGATGCTGCCTCGTTCACCGTGTCATCATTGCTTTTCCTTCTTTTGAGGTGACGATTTCTATTCACTCGCCTATATAAGGGGCCTAACCCCCATTCTCATAAGTTTACTTTCTTCAAACTCTCTCCAGGCGCTCTGCTTTTCCTTAACAAGTAAGCTCTAATCCTCCTCATCTGCTTCTTCCGCTCCTCTTTCATCATGAGTTCCTCACACCTTGCCACTTCCTCCCTAGATACCGAGGGGGTTCAAAGCCAATTTGAAGTTCAGTTTCGAGCCCCCCACCCTATTTCTTCTCCCGCCTCCTCCTCGAGCACCCCCTCTGGGACCTTCAGCACATCCCCAGAGCCAATCGGACCGAGTACGTCCGCCTTAGACAGGGCGGGTTCATTCCCCACACAGCGTTCCCATCTTCCCCGGGAGGATCCGGATGGGGAAGCCTTTGATGAGGAAGTTGGCGATGATGCTCCCCGGGGTCCTACCCACGGAGCGAAGCCTTCTGGCCATCGGTTTTTTAATCTCCCCGGGCCTCCCCCCTCCTTAGATAGGGACGTTCTAGATTTGGTTAGGCGTTGTTTTATTCCTTTTCCGTTGGATGCATCGCTATCAAAACTTCCCCCGGGGATGTCCGAGCGGGAAGTACCTTGCATCCCCCGGATTCACTTCCAGTACGGGCTCAGCCTTCCTTTCCCTCTTCTTTTTTCGGAAATTTTCAACTTTTATCGAATGGCCCCGGCCCAGCTACACCCCAACGGGATTGTACTGGTACTGGGCTTCTTACTTAATTGCGCTAGATGCAATGTTTCCCCCTCTCTCCTTCTCTTTCGGTCCTTCTATGCCCTCCGACGTGCTCACGCGTCCTTTCCGGGGGTATTTTCTTTCGTAATCCGTTCCGGGACGAAGGACTTTATGAGGGGTAAGCCCAGATCCGCCAAAGGGTACCTTGCGAAGGGTTTCTTCCGCTGCGATTCCCGGGTGTATCCAATGCCCCCTTGGAACGATTCCCTCGTTCCTGAAGACAAGAAACCCCTTTCCTCTCTTCCAACAGACCTCACCCATGATCATAACTTCCTCCGTCTGTCTCCCCTGGACATGGACACTTTCTTTAAGACTGGGAACGCGGGCTATTATTGGCCCCGCGGGATATACCCTGAGAAACTCTTTTCCCTTCCAACCGTCTCCGCTGTGTGGCCGGCTGGAGGTGCCTATTAAAAGGCTTTATTCTTTATTTTCGTATTCATATATGTATGTTTTATTCTGATCTCTTTATTTTTGTTCTTCCTGACTTCAGTTCAGCCTACTTTGCACGCGGACGCTACCCTATTCGAAGAGATGCCTTCCGGGGATAATAGTCAGCAGGGAAATCCTCACCGGGGGCTGGTCTCTCCAGCCGAGCAGCAAGCAGCATCCCCAGTCGGGGTGGGGGCTGCCGAGGATCCCGGGTTCATCCCCCAAGGGACCCGTCTGCAGCGCCCTTCTTCCCAACCGAAAGCCCCCGGGTCCTCTCCTACCCCCGGGAGGAAATCTTTCATCCAGCACCCTACATACAGCGGCGGGGCTGGCTCCAGGTTTAAGCGCCCTTTAGCCGATGACAAGGAAACTCCTCCATCTTCTCGTCAGAGGTTGGACAGTGCGACCCCGCCGCCTCCTCCTCCTCCCCCTGCGAGATCTCCTTTAAGGGATAACTCTCAAGCCGTCCCCGAGCAGAGGGAAGAGGTGCGCTAACCATGTTGCTTATTACTATTTTTGTCCTCCATCCTTCCGGATAATCTTATCTTTGTTTGAATTTTGTAGACCACTACTTTCGCCGACTCTCTCCTGGCGGATTCACAGCTGACGGACGCGCTCAACCGGACATACTCGAAGTATAGCGCGGGTTTGTTTGCTAAGAAGGAGAGGGAACTCCTTGATGCCCGGGAGAAATTGGCCGAGCGGGACGACCTGGCCGCCCGACTGGAGGCTTCTCAGAAGAAGCTAGCCGAGAGGGAGAAAAAGCTCTCCGAGAAAGAAAAGAAGCTGGCGGAAGTAGAGAAGAAATATTCTTCTCTTAAGAAGGAGAAGAAGGAGGCCCAGCTCGAAGCCTTGGACGCTGTGGTTCGAAAAGTCCTCCACTCTGCCGATTTTGACAAGAGACTGGAGGGCATCGCCGCCGCTGCCAATGCTGATGCATGCCACGAGATGTATCGCAGTCTGCGGGGTTGGCTCCCGGGACCTGCTCGCCTTGAAGCACAAGCATCCTATTATCGTCCCAAGGCGAGCGATCAGCTCAACTATCGCTGGAGGTCTCTTCAGGAGGCCAACCTGGAGAATCTGGTACCCCAGTTGTGGGATTCCCTGAAGATGTGTTCCCGGGCCCCTTCAGCCTCGGACATTAAGAGGGTCAAGCTTCCGGGGGTCACCGAGGCTACTATCCCTGAATCCCCTGGCCCGGAGTGCTTCAACGCCTACGGGGTGGTCCCGGAGACGCCTCACTGGTCCGAAAGTTACCATGAGTTCTGCGCTATACCTGACAACTTTGGATATCAGGCCGTTGAGGAGGGGACGGGTGAATATGTTGTGGGGCTTCCCAGGGGGCAGGACGACTTGCTCTATCAATCCCGGAAGTCTACCCGGAAAGTGGGATTTCCTGAGCGCCCGGAGGACGAGCCAAAGGTGGATGCCCCTGCCTACTGTGGTCCCAACTGGTCAGAAGCGGACGTGGCTGAGCTGGAAAGGAGGTGGAAGAGCGCTCACACTACCCCGGGGGAAAGAGGCCCGACCGAGGATAATGTATTCCCCTAGACTCTAGTATGTTTTTTTGTAGTTTTAAGTTTTTTTTTTTTTGTAATCTTCCTCCCCGGGAGGCCTATGTAGAACTTGGCCTTGGCGCCCATTTTGATTAATATAAGTTCTACCTTTTAATTTGATGAGGTTATTATTTTTTGTAGTCTGAGCACCACTTGGAAAGAGATCTCCCGCGGGGATCCGTACCTTTCGTTTTCCCTCACCCTAGTTGTTCTTCCGGGACCTACTTCTCTCTCCCCCGCGCTGGGTGCCTCCAATGTTCATTCCTTCAAAGGAAGCTTGCTCATTGGAGGTTTGGAGGCGATCAAGCTATCCGGGCCATGTCTGAGGCTGGATTGTGTGCGTTTACTCACGAGTTCGGGTCCATCCAAGCATTGGTTTCATTTCTTAAAGCCATCAAAAACAAATTTGGCTCGCTGAATCACTGCTTTGACCTGGCTTCTGATCATATGCGGGAGGCCTTAAATTCCCACCGGACCATCGCCGAGCTGCAGGCCCTTCAGGACGATTCTCGCCATCGTACTGCCAAGGAGTTAGGTATGGTGTGGGGCGAACTAGAGCGTGCGCAGGAAAAACTTAGGACCTTGGAGACCCGCTCCGCCCAGAACCGACTCCTCTGCGACTTTGAGAAGGAGAATCGGTCCCTTACTCATAGGAATAGGGTCCTTCAGGATGCTCTACTAGTTACCCGGCTATCCTATCACCTGTTGGGTCTCAAGAACGGCTTAGTTGGGGTGTCTCCTCTTACCGACATTCCCGCCGGGGTTCGTAGGACGATGGAACGCATGGAGGCCAACCCGCAGAAGTTTGGTGAGGGAGCTCCTAATCACAAGGCCTATCTGGATGTTGTTGAATGGCATAATAAGATTGCTGCGGGAGAAGCTGAGCCCTATCCCTCTAGCCTTCGCCGAGTCCCTGCCCGGGTGGAGGTGGATGTGGCGTACGAAAGGTACGAGGACATGACTGTATCTATTGACCCGGTCGAGGTGGCCCGTCGGATAAGACGCATCCGGGAGATTGCCGACTCTGGAGTCACCACAAAGGGTGCTAAAACCGCCGAGGGTACTCGTATTAGCCGGGAAGAAAAGGGTAAAAGTGCAGCGGTCATGTTTCCTAAGTACAGGTTCGTCACCTCTGCCGGGGTGAGAAGAATGCGCCTGGCGGAGCCACTTCCCGAGGGATCTGTGGTTGTGCCTATCCCTGAACTGAACGAAGAGGACGCTGCGCAACTGGAAGAGGAGCTTGCGTGGAATCAAGCCCCGGATGCCCGTTTTGCCGAAGATCTCCTGTCCTCTCAGTTCTTCGGAGGGGGTTTCCGCCCGGGTAACCCTGAGGGTGCTTCCGGGTCAGGTCCCAAGTGGGTCTAGTAGCAAATAGATAGGAATACTTGTATGTAAAATGCTTATGTAATTGTCCTACCATGACTATGACCACGTATTCATGCGATTTGTAATTTAAAGAGGATTGAATAAAAATTGTTTTTCTGAAAGACCCTTTTCATTAACTTTTTCCTGTAATCATTACATTCTTTGATCCCCGGGCTTCATCCAAGCTCCGGGTCCATTCTAGCGGGGCACCCAAATGGGAGCTACCCATGGGTCCTTTTTAAGCAAATATTCCTCTAAACCCGGAACGAGGCCAAGCGTCGGGTTCTCTCTCTCTCTCCGGGCATATTCATGCTTCCGGGAGGGGTATATCCATACCTGGCATATTCATGCCTAGCATATTCATGCTTAGCGTATTCACGCTTCCGGGAGGGGTATATCCATACCTGGCATATTCATGCCTAGCATATTCATGCTTAGCGTATTCACGCTTCCCGGGGGGCATATCCATGCCTAGCATATTCATGCCTAGCATTTTCATGCTTCAGTAACTGTGGTACGATGCGGGGCGCTCTACTTCCCGTAAAACCTTCTCAGGTTAGCTACGTTCCACCTTCTGGGGATCTCCTTTCCCTGCTTGTCCTCCAGCACATAGCTCCCTCCCGGGTATGCTTCCTTGATCTTGTATGGCCCTTCCCAGTTGGGCGCAAGTTTGCCCTCCGGGGCTTGGTGGCTCTTATCGTTTCTCCTCATTACCCAGTCTCCTGAGATGAAAACTTCTTTCCGCACTCTTCTGTCATGATACCTTTTTACTCGCTCCTTCACCTTGGCTTCCTGAAGTGCCGCATTCTCTCGCTTCTCTTCCAGGAGATCCAAGTCAAGGCGTCGTCCATCGTTTTCTTCTTCCGGGCGCTGGTATTGAGTTCGAGGGCTTGGGATCCCAATCTCTGCGGGTATTACTGCCTCTGACCCGTACACCAAGCCATACGGGGATTCCCCGGTAGCCAAGCTTTCTGTAGTCCTATGGGCCCAAAGAACGCTGGGTAGCTCCCAGATCCAATTTCCCCGCGCACCTTCCAAGCGGGTTTTTAGTCCCTTGATGATGGTGCGGTTGGTGACCTCTACTTGCCCGTTTGCCTGGGGGTGGTACACCGACGTCAACTTCTGCTCTATGCCATACTTGACACACCATGATTTGAAAGGGTCGTTCTCGAACTGCGCCCCGTTATCTGTGACTATGACCTTCGGGATGCCGAATCGACAGACGATGCTCTTCCAGCAAAACTTGACGCAAGTCAGTCCTCGTATGTTGGTGAGCGGTTCTGCCTCCACCCATTTGCTGAAGTAGTCGATCGCCACAATCAAGTATTTGGCTCCTCCCGGGGCAGTCGGGAATGGCCCGACCAAGTCGATTCCCCATCTGCTGAACGGCCAAGCTCCTGTGACTCCGACTAATTCTTCCCGGGGAACGTGGATTAGCGGGGCAAATGCCTGGCATGCCAAGCACTTCTGTATATGTTCTTCCGCATCTTTGAACAACGTCGGCCAGTAATACCCCAGCCTTAGGATCTTTCTGGCCACGGTGCGAGCCCCTTGGTGGCTCCCATTAGATCCTTCGTGCACTTCCCGGATGAGGTGTTGGCCTTCCAACCTTTCTACACACTTTAGCAACGGCTGGAGATACCCTCTTTTGTACAGCTCCCCTTCCTGAATCACATACTTAGGCGCCTTCACTCTTAGCTTCCGAGCCTGAGCCTTATCCTCCGGGGTAGTTCCTTCTTCTAGGTACGCCCGCATAGGCGTGATCCAGGACTCTTCCTCGTTCACCAGCATTACTTGATCGCTCTCCTGGTAGCTTCTTCTTCCCAGTACCTCCACGTACAGCTTTTGGTCGGGCTCAGGCTTTAATTCCGAAGAAGCTAACTTGCTTAAAACGTCTGCCTTACTGTTCTGCTCCCGGGGAACTTGAACCAAGTTGAAGGCTTTAAACCCGGCTATCAGAGGTTTTACCGTTTCCAAGTACCTTTGCAGGCTCCTTTCCCGGGCTTCATACTCTCCTTTTACTTGCTGCACCACAATCTGGGAATCACTGTGTGCCGTGAGGGTTTTGATTTCCATCTCCTTTGCCAACCTTAACCCCGCGATCAAGGCTTCATACTCAGCTTCATTGTTGGTTGTTTTGAAAGCGAATTGGACTGCATAGGGATACTCCTTCCCCTCCGGGCTGACCAACAATACTCCCGCTCCACTGCCCCCGGAGTGCGCCGATCCATCCACATACAACTTCCAAGTCAGGTCTGTCCCGGCCTTCGTTGTATTCTCCGGAGATTCAGGCATCTCCCGTTCTTCACTGATCCTTGCTTCTGATTCCAACAAGAAGTCCGCTAGGGCCTGGCCCTTGATCGCCCTCCTTGGCTCATACCGGATTTCGTATTCTCCCAGCTCTATGGCCCATTTCATCATTCTCCCTGATGCCTCCGGTTTGAACATAACCTGTCTTAGCGGGTAATTGGTAAGGACCACTATGGGATGGCCCTGGAAGTAGGGCTTAAGCCTCCTTGAAGCATGCACCAGCGCCAGAACCAACTGCTCCAACTCAGTATACCGGGTTTCTGCCCCCCGAAGTGCCCGGCTAACAAAATAGATTGGGTGCTGCTTTCCATCCTCTTCTTTGATTAGTACGGCACTTACCGCCTCCCGGGACGCCGCTATGTACAGAAAGAGCTCCTCCCCCGGGAGGGGTTTCTTTAAAGTTGGCAACTGTTGGAGGTGCTCTTTCAGATTTTGGAATGCCTTCTCACATTCTCCAGACCACTCAAACGCCTTGGCCTTCCTGAGAATGTTGAAGAAAGGCAACTGCCTGTCTGTTCCCTTTGACAGGAACCGACTGAGGGCCGCGAGGGACCCTGTTAACCGCTGTACTTCTTTCACCGACCTAGGGGAGGTCATTTTAGCTAAGGCTTCCACCTTCTCCGGGTTGACGTCGATGCCCCGGCTTGACACCATAAAACCCAAGAATTTCCCCGCACCCACTCCAATGGTACTTTTGGAGGGGTTCAGCTTTAGATTGCTCCGTTCCAGCTTTTCGAACATCTCATCCAGGTCATTCAAGAAAGCCCCGTAAGCCCTGCTTTTAACCACCATGTCGTCAACGTACACCTCCATGTTTCTTCCCACTTGATCCTTGAAGAGTTTGTCCACCATTCTCTGGTACGTAGCCCCCGCGTTCTTTAGCCCGAAGGGCATCTTCTTGTAGCAAAAGGTTCCAAAATCGGTGATGAATGAGGTTTTCGCCTTGTCCGCCTCATCCATCTGCACTTGGTGATACCCTTTATGTGCGTCGAAGAAGGCCAGCACCGAATACCCCGCAATAGCCTCTGCCAGCCGGTCCAGATTTGGGAGAGGATAGCTGTCTTTGGGGCAGCACTTATTCAAATCCGTAAAGTCAATACACATGCGCCAGCTTCCATCGTGCTTCTTTACTAAGACCGGGTTAGCTATCCATTCCGGGTAGATGATTTCCTCGACCACCCCGGCTCTCTCCAGCTTCTTTACTTCATTCTTTATAAATTCTGCTCTTTCCGGCGCTACAGGCCTTTTCTTCTGCCTGATGGGTTTAGTTGCAGGGCTTATGTTCAACTTGTGTACCCCCAACTCTGGTAACACCCCCACCATGTCCTCCGGGCTCCACGAGAATACTCCCTGATATTTGGCCAAAAGTTCCTTCAGTGCGCCTTTTACTTCCTCCGGGAGGTCTTTTCCCACCGTGACCGTCCCTTTGTCCGCCACCTGCATCTCCTCCAACTCCTGGCGGGGAACTTCCCCGTGTACCACCCCTACTGCTTTCTTTGCGTCCAGCACCGCCGTCATCATGCAACTTCTTGCGACTGCTTGACTACCCCGTACGACCGCCACACCTTGCGCAGTGGGGAACTTCATTGTCAACAGATACGGACAACTCGCTGCCCGGGCTTGAGTTAGCCATGGCCTTCCTATGATCACGTTGTACGGCGAGGGTGCATCAATAACCGCAAAGTTGCATGTCACCGAGACCCTCTTGCTCCGGTCCTTCTCATCCACCATACACACTGCGAGGGGAATAACACCTAGTGGAACTTCGGGTTTGCCCGTGAACCCTGACAGGGGAGATAAGGGAGGTTTAAGGTTCTGTCTCCCAATTCCCAACTGATCGAAACAAGAAGCGAACATGATCTCCACGCTGCTCCCATCGTCCACAAACACCCTTTTGACCAAGAAGCCTTCAATCTCCGCCGTTACCACCATCGGGTCAGAATGGGGTATCTGCGGCGGGGCTGCATCCGCTTCAGAGAAAGTGAGAGCTTCATCGGGGCGAAACCTTTTCCCCTGAACCTCCCCCGGGGGAACATACCGGGTCCGGGCCCGGATAGCGGAGACTGACTGACATGCTTCTCCGACTTCTCCACTGATCACGTTGATCATCCTGTTGGGTATTGGGGCCGGCTCCACTGCTTGGACCGGCGCGGCGGCTATGGCGGGCCTCCCCGGGGCCCTGTTACCTTGGTTGCCTTGGACTCTTCCGTTTCCTCTCCCCGGGTTAGGTCTCCACCTCCTGCGGGGCTGCTCTTGAGGCTGGTCCCGGGGGTTCTCCTTTTTTACCTCCGCTGCCACGCAATCTCTCAACTGTCCCCGTTCTATCAGTCTTTCTATCTCGTTCCTCAGCATCCTACACCCCTCTGTCGCATGCCCATAAGACTTGTGGTAGGCACACCATTTGTCCGCATTTTCCCTAGACGGGATCCCGTGGATGGGCAATGGATCCGGGAACAGGTCCTTGTGGATAGCATGAATCTCCGCTCGGGACTTGCTGAGCGGGGTGAAACTGTCCGCCCTGGCACGGTTTACCAGTGCGGGAGCGGGGTTCCTTCTACTTTGGTCTGCCACTCTCCTTCTTTCTATCTTATCCGGGAGGAATTCCCCAGATTCTTCTTTTCTCTTCCGTGTGGCATCATTAATTGCGCAGTATAATTGTACCGCCATTTGCAAGTTGTGAAAGGTTTCCGGGATATTTTCCATCAATTTCTGGAACAGCACCATATCCCTCAAGCCATTTATGAATCCGCTAATCACTGCCTTCTCCTGCTGCTGCCTGTCGACAACCTTCATGCTATCGTCCATGTACCTTCGATAGTATTCCATTGACCCTTCTGCAGCCTTCTGCCGGGTAGCCAAAAGCTCAGTCAACTGCTTTCCTTCCTTCTTTAATCCGGCGTATCTAAACAGCAGGGCCTTAGAGAAATCGTAATAGTCTCTGAGACTTTCTCGAGGCAACGAATCGAACCATGAGAGACAGTTTCCTCTCAGGTAACAGCCTACCAGCTTGCATCTTAATTCCTCCGGGAAGTCCCTTCACACCATTAGGTTCTGGTACGTCCTGACAAACTCCTCCGGGTCTGTCTCTCCATTATATGTTGGGATTCCCTCCGGGGTCCGTAGGCCCGGCGGCCATGGGTACGCGAGCACTCGAGGTACCCAAGGGGAGGTAGGTTTAGCTCCATTTCTCCCCACCAGTTTGTCTAGCCGAGCCTCCAAGGAGTTGGGGTCCTGCTGTGCCACCTGATAGCCCCGCATCCTATCGTTCTCCCGATAGTATCTCTCCGGGTAACCGAAGTTCATCCCCATTGATCCATACATGGGTCCGGAATACTGGATCGGGTTTCCCTGGGTTCCAGGAGCCTGATACCCAAACGGCTCTGTAGGCATGACTGGCAAGTCATACCCGATTTGTCCCGTCCCCCAACTGGAACGCGGGTAATAGGGTGGAGCATGTGGAACCAGATTCGATTGTTGTCCCGTAGCCGCTCCTCCTCCAACCCCGAAATTCTGAGGGAAAGAGGGTGGGACGGTGGAGGAATTTACACGCCCCTGTAGCTTTGGCGGCTGAACGGCTCCATCCAAGTCAATAACCTCTCTTTGGTACCCCCCTAGAGGACCTGCCTGGTTCCTCCCGGGTTCCCTTCGCCTCAGGCTTTCCCGGGTGGAGAGTACCCACTGGCGATACAACTCCTTGTTGGCTCTCATGAATTCCAAGGCCGCCACTTCCTCCGTGCTAACTAAGGGCTGCTCTTCCTCCCGGGCTTCAGGTCCCTGGTCCCGGGTGTTGCCATCCCCGGCGAGCCCAAGCCCTTCCTGCTCATCCTGGTACTCTCCTTCCGAGTAGGCTTCGTCGGAGGCAGTTTCAACGTGGCCGTCTTGCGGTACCCCTAGCTCTCGCTGGTGTCTAGCCTTCTCCTGCAACTGCCTTAAGGTCACCTCGTCTCCTGGGGGTGGAAGAGAATCCCCCCCTGAAGGTGCCGCGTTCTTCTTAGGGCGCCCGCGCCCTCTCTTTGGCGACTCCATCCTGCGAAGGTGGAAAGGTCCCACCGGGCGTGCCAATTGATGCTACCAAAATCCGTCCGTCTCCCGGGAGTAGACGCTATCCGGGTCTCCTCCTTGATCAGCCCGCTTCAATCCTGCAAAACAATCCCCGGGAGGTGTCCCGGGGAAGAAGCTCCGGCGTGATGATGAGATGGGGGTAGCGAAGAAGGAAAACGTACGGAAGGAACTCTCAATATAAAGTAGAGAGATATAAGTCACATACCTTGTTCACTGTTTGAGACCACTATTTATAGTTGAGGTTGTTTCCTTTGGATAAGGTTCAGGACCACTTCTCCTTGTCGCTATCTGCCGTTCTTCTTGTCCGGACGTGCTCTTCCCCGGAAAGGCACTCCTTTCTTGATCCCGGGCCATGGGCCCCTTTCCTGGCCCAAAGCCCCGTTGGGCCGGTATTATCACATAAGTCTCAAAAGTCTTGATAAATTACAATAAGTCCAAGAAAAACCCCAACTATTTGGGATGAAAAAACTTGGGAAAGACCAAGGAAATTGAGACTATAGTTTATAAGTTCTTATCTATATCTACTCAACCAATCCAAGTTTGTGAACAAAAGGTTGCCCAATTGAACACATGTTTGCCATGGTGAGGATATCATTACAAGGAGCAGGTTTGTGATTATCAAGATGAACCTGACAGAGCACATATTTGCCACTTGAATGTGATTAGAAACTATAAACTTTCCTAGTAAGGTAACTATTGCATAGATCAAGATACATAATTCTGTTTTACATTGAGCCATTGCTTTAAGATGACTTTCCAGGTATCTCGATTGTTTGGTATGGGTGGATGGAAACTGTTGTTTTTGATGTTGCATGAGAAGAAGTGTTTCTTCATGTTTTCTCCATTGTTGAAAAAATTGATGTCCTTCAAAAAAAGTACATATTTTATATCAGAATCTACATGTAATATTTTAAAACATGTAATATTAGAACCTACAGAATTATCCATGCATGGTCTATCTTAAACTGTGCACGTATAAAACATGCATGTTATATGTTAAAACCAGTAACATTAGAGCCTACACAATTATCCATGCATGTTCTATCTTAAATCAGGCAATGAGTGGAATTGACATCCAATTCGACTAGCTTATTACAAGAACAATCGAACTAAATGTCAACCAGACTTATAGTCTGTACTATTAGAGCTCGAGAGAACTAATAACAAGGTAATATCACCCTCAGAGATATTATCTAGCTAGCAACTGCTAAAACAACACCCGCTTGGCAAAGAGGAGCGTCTCGCGCATCAATCACTTCGCAAATCAGGGACCTGCTACAACCGCAACACCAAGGCCAACAGGGACCAAATTTCTGAAATCACTCAAAGCACTGCAAGTTTCCGAAAAATCGAGCAAAAACATGCCAAAATCTTGCGGAAGAAATTGAAGAAAACTGCATAAACCTCGCGGAAGAAATTAAAGAAATTGCAGAAACCTCGCGGATTAAAGAAACGATCGAAGATTGCACAAACCTTGCGAAAAAGTTGTGGAAACGATTGAAGATTTGTTTTGCGGAATGATTTGCACTAACTGAAAATTGCAGAACGTTTTGTTCTCAAAATTGGGGAAGAATGTTGGGCTTGGAATATCATAGATTCTTTTTCAAGGTCAAAACTAGAAAATCGCAGAATATAAATGGTCTACTGCAAAAAATTTCACCCTCTGAGCTCATACAATAAGTATAAAATAAGGAGTTTATATCTAGATTACACGTATAAAGTGATTAAGTGAGGTACGATTATCATTTTATCTGGGTGTACAATATACTTATTGTTTTAACTTAAAAGATTAATTTTGAAGGTTACAATTTTCATTTCAAATGTCTGACTTTTTATTTAAAAGGTTAATATTTTAACTTTTAAGGTCTGATTTTTTATGTAAAAATTTATCGTTTTACCTTGGAAGATATAATTAGAAGGTTACATTTTCAATAATAATGTCCGTCTTTTGTATTTCAAGGGTTAACATTTTAATTTAAAAGTCATGATTTTTTAATTTTAAAACTTATCATTTTAAGTTGAAAGAAATAATTTTAAAAGTTGTATTTTAATTAAAAATATTTGAAATTTTAGATATTACTTTTTAAATTTAAAAGATCTAGTTTCTATTTAAAAATTTTAAACTAACTATATTTATAATATTTTATTAAAATAAATAATTTAAATTATCATAATATTGAGAATATTATTAAAGACCATGCCTTGTTTGTTTGTTATTAGTAGGCAGAATTGAAATTTGAAAACCGCTTATCAAAAAATAATTTGAAAACTTAAAAAGAAAAACAAATTAAATTGAAAAACGGGTTGAGTTTATGTCATTTATATGACCGTTGGTGATTGGAAATAGAAAAATATGAAATAAGAGACTATAAGTTACACGATTCTAAGATATTTCCGTGAAGAAGAGAAGAACTTATCGGAGATTCCTAAATCGGCTACTAAATCGGGTGTCTGCTTCAAATTTCAACGGCTCCAAGGCCAATTACACAGCAACAAAACACAGGTACTCAGTCGACTTCATGATTATTGATTTCTATAGTCAGTTTTTGTTCGGATTTTTAAGCACATGTTCATGAAGTTGATTTTGTTGCACAGGTGAGGGAGGCGCCGTATGGCCTTCCAGTTCTCAATTTTGACTCGAAATCGACGGACCTACATCCATCCAGACGTTGGATATCGACGGAAATTGATATCCATAAGGTGGGCGACGACGAGTTCGGGAACAGTAGTGGAGAGTGCTTGGACACGAACGCAAGGACAGCGCTCGCGTTCGTGACGCTGATGCACGACGGCGAGAGGGGATTCCCAGCGCCGATACGCTGCTCAAGGAGTCTGAACTTAACATGGATCTGATCAAGAAGGCCAAGATCTTCCACTACGGCTCCATCAGCCTCATCTCGGAGCCGTGCAGGTCCGCCCACATCGCCGCCGTGAAGGCCGCCTGGGAGGCCGGAGTGTTCCTGTCGTACGAACCCAAAGTGAGGGCTCCCGCTGGAACTCGAAATCGATTACTAATGGAAATCGACGGAATCGACGGACCTTCATCCACCGCAGGGGCGACTTCGACTCGATCCGGGTTGGCCCAGAAGGAACCGGTGAAGTACTTGGCGTGGTAGTATTCCGGAGCCCCGATGACCCGACTCGGCTGGACGTCCCAGGTTAGTTATCATTTTTTATGTCAGGGTTCATGTTTTGATTTCCCCCTTGTAGTTTTGTTGACCTTATTTCTGATTGTTTGGTATCGGGAGTGCCCAACTTCTGGCAATTCCCCAGGCAGCGGCTGAAAATAAAGCCCAGACTCTTTTATGGGCTGAGCAGACGGTCTCTCAAGAAGGAGGAGAGCGTGGTGGGATTCTGCAGATTCGAGTAATAAATTTGGACGATCTTTACAGTACGGAGGTGTGTAAAAACTTCTTCCTGATTCTCACTTTCGGACAAATTTGCAGTGTTGGTTTTGTAGTTATACGTGTTTTCCTTTATCTTTGTATGCAGAAAGAGAGCAGGACTTTTTTGAAAAATTGGGATATAATACTCACAGTTTCTTCATCCTATAAGTAATCTTTATGATATATTTTTAACTTTTTTTGGTTGAGGTGGTGGAATGTATTTGGTATTATCCTTGCAACTCTGCATGCATATAGGTTTTTGATCTGGTACTGTCATCATAAGAACTTACTTTATGTGTTTAATATATGAGTTGCAGTGTTTTCTTAACATTTTAAGACTTTGAATCCTTGTCATTTTCCACTGAACTTTGGTTTATTAATTTTTCTTTTTCTGCGATGGTGGTGTATATAGTAAAAATTTGGCTTAGTGTGTCTTATGTGGCTGTCCCTTTTGATCTGCATATTGATATTAGCATCACTGTGTCGATTGAGTTCCATAATGATGGTGTGCAGTTTCAGGTTTTCTATAATATATTTTATAAAACGAGACATTTTATACACTACGGGTTCCCTATTTCTGATGCCAGCTACCTTTTGATTGGCAAAGCTTATGACGATGATATCCATACTACTCCATACGCAGATAGGTTTTATGTCTGGAACTCTCTTCTTATGAACTTTCCATTGTAACAGTATTTGAAAATTTTGAATCCTTATGACAGAGCTTCTTCATGTCAAAGTCCAGGTCGATGACCCGTTTCACACAAGGCACCGGCAACCACTTGGAGATATCGGAAATGTCATTACTGCTCCAGCGCCAGCAACTCAAAGAGAGCCACTCGCCAATATCACAAGGCGGCCAATCACACGGTCAGATCTCGTTTTTCATCTCTTCCTTATTTAGGGTTTATGTTTTGATTTCCCGCCCTTGTTCTAGTTTAATGACCTATATCACAGGGTATTGCTTCTTTGTATTTGACCTCGATGCTTTATTACTTCTTCAGGGAGCTTTCTAGTTTTACATATATAAATGATAAATGATGCTTAGTTTACACATTTACAAGTGCACTTTGCTCTATATGGACTTATTTATGCAGAGTGATACCTTACAACTATTAGGTAAATGTGTGAAATGGCTTTGTATTGTATTGTTTAAAATATTTATTAGGTAATGCAATGATGCGTAAAAAAAAACTAGGTATTTTAAACAAATTGTCGAAACAGAAGTATATGAAAATCTATTTTATCTTAAATAGACTGTGTCATCTGTTTGTTGGAAACTAAAGTTATGTGTGCAAAAGATGTTGGTGTGGAATAGTATTGATCTGGGATGGCCTTTTGTTACTAATAGCCTTGCTGGTAAACCATGGAAATATTGTCTTGGATTTGTATGACTTCTAAGTTTTATCCATGGATGCCTATTTCATATCATTTTAAGGCTCTCTCTAGTTATCTTAGTGTATAAAACGAGCAAGCTTAGTGCTTTTATAAGTTCTGTGCTTGATTGCCTCTATGCCTCTCGCTCTCTTGCTCAAATATCTTCACATAGAGAACTTTATAGGCTGAAAATAAAGCCCAGACTCTTTTATAGGCTGGACGTACGGCCTCTCAAGAAGGAGGAGAGTGTGGTGGGATGCTGCAGTTTCGAGTAATAGATTTGGACGATCTTTACAGTACGGAGGTGTATAAAAACTTCTTTCTGATTCTCACTTTCGGACAAATTTGCAGTGTTGGTTTTGTAGTTACACGTGTTTTCCTTTATCTTTGTATGCATAAAGTGAGCAGAACTTTTTTGAATAATTGGGATAATACTCAGAGTTTCATCATCCTATAAGTAATCTTTATGATATATTTTTAACTTTTTTTGGTTGAGGTGGTGGAATGTATTTGGTATTATCCTTGCAACTCTGCATGCATATAGGTTTTTGATCTGGTACTGTCATCATAAGAACTTACTTTATGTGTTTAATATATGAGTTGCAGTGTTTTCTTAACATTTTAAGACTTTGAATCCTTGACATTTTCCACTGAACTTTGGTTTATTAATTTTTCTTTTTCTGCGATGGTGGTGTTTATTGTAAACCTTTGGCTTAGTGTGTATTATGAAGCCCTATTTATATTGATTGTGACACTCTGCCCATTTCTGCCCATTTCCCCTATATTGTTAGGTAGGAGAAGGGGAGAATTGCAGAGAAATTGACTATGGAAAATTGCATTGCAATGCAGCCAAGTTATCTGCATTTGGGAGTTCTGTACGAGTCCACTGCTGCTACTTCTTGGGATATGTCGGTTCCATTTGATGAAAAATTCTATTACTTGGCTGAGATGAGTTTTTGTTTTTTGGATTTATGTTGGCGAGAATTGATAATTTTCATTCCTTGATTGAAAATAATAATGAGTATTCGTTTTTGTTTCTGACAGGTTAGTGGTCTCATGGATCTTTTCGTCTACAGCCAGTACAGAAATGAGGAGGTGTTCCTAAGAGACCTCATCAGGTGTTTCATAATTCCTACACCTCTTCATTTTTTGCTATCCTAATTTAAAAAATACAAAGTCTTGGGTGAGACCGTCCTACCATAAGCTTATGGTAGGACGAATGATAGTTCATGTGTTTAATAGATTTGTTCATGTGTTTCACAGTTTTGTTCATGTATTTCACAGTTTTGTTTGTTATAAGCTGGGTTCATGTGTTTGACAGATTTGTTCTTGTGTTTCACAATTTGTTTGTTATAATCTGTAACAATATGTAAATGAATTAACAAAGATATGAAACACATGAACAAATCCATTAAACACATGAACTATCATTCGTCCTACCATAAGCTTATGGTAGGACGGTCTCACCCAAGACCAAATAATAGCCTTTATACAGTTGCCAATTTTACACCATTCATGCTGCATCTCTTCTTTAAATGTGTTTGGGATTTCATTTTGCTCCTCTTAGCAGGCAAATATTCAATCAAAAAGACAAAATTCTCCTGCTTGACTTTAATAGTTGAACTCTATTATTTAATAATTGCAGTAATGCAAGTGTTGGTATTTATGGATAAGCTGCGCTTCCTTAGTGTTACCCAGCCAGACTTTTTTTGAAGCATGTTGATCTCATATACGTATCCAAACTGATTAAGAAATGGTGAAACTGCGAAGTTTATGAAAGCTTTGAAGGTGCATTTTTCTTTCTTTCTTTGAGTTGAAGAATCTCCTCTGGTATTAGTACTTACATTTATATGTTTGCAGGAGAGACAGGATGCTGGTTTTTTACAGAAATTTGGAGTTGGATTTAATTCATCCTTTCTTGTAGCTGACTAGGTTCCTGCTTCTTTGCGTCAAGAAGTTCCTTCTAACCTGCTTCTTGTAGCTGACCATGTATCATTGAAATTCCTGCTTCTTTTGCGTTTTCTTAAATTGTTAGATATGATTATCTTTTTTTAAAAGGTTAAAAGACTGTCATTTTGGTTGCTCTCCCCTGCTACTCTCTCTCTCTCTCTCTCTCACACACACACACACACTCTGCCTGAGATTGGCATGAAGTTGGGCACCGGTTTCTGGTTATGTTTATGAAATGGTTGATTCTTACTAAAATTTATCTCCAAGATTTCGTCATTTGTTTTGTTTTTTGGTATCTTGTTTGCCATTTGTACTCAGATGCCATTGTTTTTGTTGTGTAAATTTAGGTATCATTGAACAGTGGCACACGAGGGTGAAGCTTTTTGAGGGTAAGCCAATGAAACAAGTTTTGACTTACGGAAGCTGTACATACAATTGAACCTCATACTTTGTGGGTTGCATTTGCAAAGCTCTATGAAAGTCACCAGGATGTTTCCAATGCTAGGATTATTTTTGACAAGGTTGTACTGTACAGGTCAACTATAAGGCAGTCATTTGGCGAGTTTGTGGTGTGAGTGGGCAGAGATGGAGCTCAGAAACAAAAACTTCAAGGGAGCATTAGACTTGCTACGGCCGAGCCTTCAAATTTGGTGATATTATTTTTCCTTTAATTAACCTTTTTAATTGAAAAGAGTTCCTTTCTTTTTAGTTTTTCTTGTGTTCTATACATATGCCTGGACCCAGAAGCTCATTTGTATGTACATGCATGTGTGGATTGGTTTATTTGTGACTTTTTAATGTGTTAGATGTGACACGTCTATTTGTTAAATGTGTTTTCTGGTTTAGGCATCTATTTATTAAATGTGTTTTCTGGTTTAGGTATCTATTTGTAATATGTGTTTCCAGGTTTTATTTGTGACACATCTATTTGTTAGATTTGTTTTCCTTTCTCCGTGTATGCAGAAAGGAGTTGGGTTGGTGATTATATGCATTTGCAGCCTGATATTAACCAGAAAATGGTGGTGTCTGATAATATTATATGCATTTGATCATTTGGATGCCTACCAGGTAAACTACTTCACTTGGTACTGAAGTTGTGCTTTTCGTAATACTAATAGATACTTAATGACAGGGATATATCTGTGATACAGAGAAAGAGGAAGAGATCAGTGGAGGTTAGAAATAGAGCAGTTAAGACGTCCTGAGCTAAAACACCGAGCTACTTTTCGGAAGTTGATGGAGGAACATGTGGCTACTATTATATCAATTAATTTAGAGCTCACAATTGGCAGCCGCATAGATTGAATGCCAGAGGAGTTCAGCTCCACAGGTTATAATTTGAACCTTTCAAATTGAATAAATCTTTTATCAATTTAGAGTGGAAGTAAAGAAGTCACCTTCATTGCAGATGCTGCTTTCTAATGATTGAGGCATATACTATTGGAGATGCAGGGGTTGACTCTAAATACAACTCTATGGTGGTGTCTGATCCTACTTTGAACTCTTAGTTTTTGTTTTTATTTTGCTTTGTCTTTGTTAAGCTTAACCTTGTGTATGTTTTTGATACAGATACTAGTTGATGTCAAATCGAGCCTGCTACTATCAATTAATTAGTTGTAGCTGATGTTACTTCCTTGCATATCATGTTTAATGGGGGCTAAATCCTTTATCTTGCTGCGTCGGAATTGTCATTGAGGTGTTAGTTTCCAAAGGTAATATCAATATTAGCACTCCTTTATCATTGAAATTTTGATGCACTTAGCAATAAATGGAACTTTTATACAGCATGATAACTTATGGCCTATCAGTGTGTTTTGTTCTATCATTTATTTGCTTTGTTTTTTAAGCTTAACCTTGTGTTTATTTTTCATTACAGATACAGTTGATGTCTAGTCGGGCCTGCTGATGGTGCACTGAGAGGTTGGAATTTTAAATGATGTACAAGTTCAACTATTGGTTTTTCTGTTGGAGGATTTAGTTTCCAAAGGTGATATATTAATGCTAGCATGGTGAGTTCTCCTTAATCCTGGTAATTTTAAGGCACTCTTATGTATGCAGAGTAAACTTTAAGTAAGTTTCTTTTTGTGTGAAACTCTTATTCAGTTTCTTAATGTGTGATGTAAAACAGAAAATGTGACACATCTATTTTTTGCTTCTTGATATGTCTAGAAGATGCTTAATTGGTTTTTATTTTTGTGATACAGGGCAGACCAAGCTCGAGTTCGACGTTGTTTTGGGAGATGACTCCTTCATCAGGTCTGCTATATATCTCCCCTTCTTAATTTAGTGATTATTCCAACGAATTAATTAACCATCTATATATGTGTATGTGTGGTGGCTGCCCCTGGTAGCTCTCAGAGAAAACCTTGACCAATATATTAGTCCATTCTTACTTAAATTTTGATTTTATTATATTATTATATAAGAGCTTTATATAGTTCTCATTTTTACAGGTTCTAAGTGTTAGGAGTTATAATGCTGATCGTCTTCTGGCATATTCTGAGATTTTCATTAGCAACCAATTCACTCGAGTTGAAGGACTACTAGTTCTGTCAGCTGAGCTCCCAAGGTAAAAAAACTTTTATCACTACTAAGCTTGAATTGTGTATTGCAGTTGAGAGTTGGCAGTGGAGAGGACTTGTCACCTCGTAATGGAAAGTGGAACTTTAACAGGAAGGTAATTAGAAGGATACTTTATAATTAATTTTAACTAAGTACTTAGACCAGCATTTCTCTAATTCCAAGTGTTTTTTCATCTGACTAGAAACTGATTGATCCTGTGACACTTGAGCGATGGCTATTGTGAACTTTTATGCTCGCTGTAATGTCGAGCACCTGCACAGAGAGCTTATAAACTGTGGAAGGATGAAGGGAATTGTAAGCCTGTTTCTTTAACTTCAATAGAGAGCTTATGTGTTTAAGTAAATTGTCGAGGCTTATGAATATGACATTTGCTACTTGTATTACAGGCTGTGAGTGATCCTTTTGACACATTTCATGAGAAAATTCAGGCGCTCCCCTGCTCCCGTAAGAGTTGAAAAAAAATGTTTGAGAGATAAGAAGGCTGCCAGGACCCCGCCTCAGCTTCTTCTTTGCATTCTTCCCCATCGGAAGAACTGTGATATATATATATATATATATATATATAGGTATGGTACCTCAAACTTCCTCTGATATATATATGGTATGGAAAGTGTTTTGCACAGCTTATGATTAAAATCGATACTAGTCTTCATGCGGTAGTTAAGACAAGTTTTGCTTCACTAAGTTTACTGCTATTTGATTAAAATCGATTCTAAAAATCATTTCAATTCAGTTTCATCCCAAATTTTTAATTTTAATTCAATTAAAGTTTCATCCCAATGTTTTTGGTCAAGTTTTATTATATTCGGTTCACTTTATTTAAATTTTGTTGAATTATGTTCAATTCAGTTTAGTTTATTTAGTTCATCTTCATTAAAACCAAAAAATTGTGGTTGAAGTTCAGTTCAATAAAGTTTGATCATCCCATATTTTAGACTCACTTTTATTTAGTATAATATAGTTTATTTGAATTTGGCTAAGTTCAATTTATGTTAGCTCCATTTAAATTAAATTGACTAATTCTACTGCATTAAATTTTCTCTTTTATTGAACCAAATTAAACTTAACTTAGCCTAATTCTAATAAACTTAGCCTAATACCAAAGTTCAATGGCTAGTCAGCCTATTCTGGATGTTGCTGATGTCTTGTGTTGATGTCATGTGTTCAATGTGTTTTCAAAGTTCAAAGTTCAACGTGTTTTCTGGTTTAGGCATTTTTTATTATATGTGTTTTCTGGTTTAGGCTTTATTTGTGACACATCTATTTTTTAAATGCGTTTTCCTGGTGATATATTAATGCTAGTGTGGTGAGTTCTCCTTGTGATGTCTTGCTGCACTGGAATTGTCATTGATGCCTTACTCCTGGTGATATATTAATGCTAGCGTGGTGAGTTCTTCTTAATCCTGGTAATTTTAATGCACTCTTATTTATGCTGAGTAAACTTTAATCAAGTTTCTTTATGTGTGAAACTCTTATTTAGTTTCTTAATATGTGATATTAACCAGAAAATGTGACACATCTATTTTTTGCTTCTTGTGATATGTCTAGAAGATGCTTATTTGGTTTTTATTTTTGTGACATAGGGTGGAAATCTGTTTTTTTGGAGTATTCCCTAATGCATCACCCTGTTCTTTATAAAACTTTCCCATCGCTTGTGGATAACTTGTGGTTAACTTGTGGATCTTCCATGCAAATGAGATCAGCTCTGCAGGTTATAATTTACGATTGAAAACTTTTTTATGAATTTTGAATGGAAGTAAAAAAGTCATTCTTCATTGCAGGTGCTGCTTTGTGTAACAGTTAAGGCATGTACTGGAACTATTGAAGATACAGGGGTTTGTGTTGAATCTGAGGAAAGCATTACCGCAATGGTAACATCTAATAATTTAGTCTTTGAACTTTTCAAAGATGAGAATGAAAAGCATTAGCGCAATCAGGTCTCATTTTTCATCTCTTCCTGATTCAGGGTTTATGTTTTGATTTCCCCCCTTGTTCTAGTTTTATTGACCTAATTTCTGATTGTTTGGTATTGGGAGTTTTGTTGCCAGCTTCCGGCCAATCCAGCCCCCAGAGGACCATGTGGGTGTGTACTTGCTGGCCTAACTTGAGGTGGTTTTGGCTGGTGAGGGAAAATGGAGGCATACACCTCCGCCAAGGATGGCGGCGGTGGTTGACAGAGAAGCTGTTGTAAAAGACCGTTCAGCATTGTTCACTGCAGTGGGGAAGGTCACATCTACCAATGTGACGGAGAAGCGGCTGCCGATGGGTAGGCACCAGAGGCCATAAGTTCTGCCTGTTTTTTACAAACCATTTCAACATCAGCGTCTCCATGGTGCTGGATAGCTACTTCTATCACTAAAGCGTGAGCGATTTGATCTTGTTTTTTACAGTATTGATCATCTTAATTATATATCATGGGAGTCTAAATGTTTAGGGTGTGATTGATGCTTTACAGGTGGCCATAATGTACAAAGACAGCAATCTGGTGGAGGCCAAAGGGGTGGGAAGAAAGATCCTGGATAAGGTCCAGCAGACTTATGAGTCTGAGTTTGCCAGGAAAGACTTTACTTTTGACGGCTAGAAGATTCTGTTCACCACTGGTCCACTTTGGACACCAAGCTCGAGTTCGATGTTGTCTTGGGAGATGACTCCTTCACCAGGTCTGCCATATATCTCCCCTTCTTAATTTAATGATTATTCCAACGAATTAATTAACCATCTCTGTGTGTGTGTGTGTGTGTGTGGTAGCCCTCAGGTTGATCAGAGAAGGTCTTGGCGCCAGGGATGATCCTCCACCTTTAAAGTCTGCATCAGCTACGCTACCAGGATCGCCTTGCGTGCCATTGCTGCTTCACTGACCGGCAAAGAGTCTGACAACTTTCTGGAGGCGATTTAAGTTCTCGACGTCGTCTTGCGTCAGATGCATCCAAACAGTAATTACACTCATTTCCATTTCTGTAGATCTAATTGAAAGTGATTTTTTTAATACAAGGGATTGAAATGCTGCATATTAACCAAGGACTACCTTCTGGTTCGTCAGTCATTTTTTCACAATCAGCCCGCCAACTTCATTCACTTACAGGGGCAGTTTGATGGGTTGTAGATGTTATCACTCCAGTTTCCGAGCCATGCAAGGCGGTCTGTCTCTAAATCTTGGTAGGTTATTGTCAGCTCCATCTATCGTTTTATATCCCTGTTGTGTTAATGTTGCTGTTTCTAATTGCTTCGTTCGTATTCGTAGATGTATGTTGATCGTGCAACCTGGACCTGGACCGGTCATTGATTTTTATCATGGAAAGTCAGGAAATCAGCGAGCTGCACTTGTCGAGAAATCTCGCCAGAAGCCTCTGGAGTGGATGGAAACCTTGACCTATTAGTCCATTCTTACTTGAATTTTGATTATATTATAAGAGTCTTTCTAACTGTCAAGGGCTAAATATTTCTCATTTTTACAGGTTCTAAGTGTTAGCAATTATAATGCTCATTGCCTTTTGGCGTCTTCTAGGATTTCCATTAGTTGAAGGACGAGTGCTGCCAGCTCCCAAGGTAACTCGAAGGTGAAAGAATTCTGGATCATTAGTAGGCAGCAGCATAGGTTCAATGCAGAAGAGTCCAGCTAAGGAGGTTATCTTTTAATGTTTTTAAGATTAAAAAATCTTCTATACATTTAGAGTCGAAGTAAAGAAGTCTTCTTCATTGCAGATGCTCTATGGTTGAGGCGTGTACTGGAACCGAGGACAGCAATACAATGGTTGTACTTGATTTATTATTCCTTGAACTTTTCAAAGAATAGAATGATTGCCTAGCTGTTTTTTGTTATGCTTTAACCCCCTTGTGTTCATTTCAAATTTCTCAATTTATTATGTGTTTAATTTTCAGATTGATTTCATCACAGAGTCGATGTAAGATTGGGCCTGCTTCTATCAGCTCTTAAAGGTTGGAGTTTTAGACGATAATGAACTTGCTCAGAGTGAGATTTATTGGAGGTGATCTTAGGCTCAGAGTATGTCACTTTGTATCTCCTATCTCATTTTTCCACGTGTACACATAAATGATGCTTATGGATCTGTTGTTACTTCTCTATGCGTTAACCTTCTTTTGTGCCATACTCGCATGTGATGCTAGGGTTCAGTTATTGATCTTGACATAAACACGAGTAGGGTGATCTATCCTCTAGCCTGGTAATTGTAAGTATAATTGAACTTATTTAGGTAGAGTGATATATTAAGTAAGCTTGGTTAATGAGTGAAACCGATTTGTATTATATTGGTTGATTTATAGTTTTTGATGCAATAGTGTCCCTGCTATTCATTTAGCTTTTCATGATGCACTATTTTTTGCTTCTTGATATGTCTAGAAGATGTTTGATTGTTTTTTATTGTCGTGATATAGGGTGGAAATTTCTTTGGTGTATGCAGAAAGGAGATGCAAGGATTGAGGCGTGTACTGGAACTACTGGAGATACTGGGGTTTTCTTTGAATCTGAGGGAAGAATTTCCGCAATGGTTATATCTGATTTGTTAGTCTTTGAACTTTTCAAATATGAGAATGATGGCCCAGCAGTGTGTTCTGCTACATATATATTTTTTTGATTTGTTTTTGTTGATCTTAACTTTATGTTTACTTTTCATCACAGATACCCGTCGATGTCAAATCGGGCCTGCTACTATCAGCAGTGAGAGGTTGGAATTCAAGCGATGATGAATAATTGCTCTGTATGAGATGTGTTGGAGGCGATTGTAGGTAAGGGTATATCTCTGAATCTTTTCCAACTGCAAACTTTTACTAATAATGTTGCTAAAGGATCTGATGTTACGTTGCTCTATATTTGCCTTGTTCATTTGTGGTTGCTTAGTAATTATGATCCATTCTAGGCTGTATAGTATGATTCTTTATGCTGGTATAATGCTGCCAAGGCATCTGGGATTTGGTTCACTTAGACGATTTATCCTGGTAATTTTACCCTCCTTTAAAAAAAACCTTGTCTTAAATTGCATCTGCGGCTGTCCCTTTTGATTTGCATATTGATGTTAGCATCTCTCTATCGATTGAGTTCCATAATGATGGTGTGCAGTTTCAGTTTTTCTATACTATATTTTATAAAATGAGACATTTTATCCACTAATGGTTCCCTATATCTGATGCCAGCTACCTTTTAATTGGCAAAGCTTATGATGATATCCATAATACTCCATATCCAGATAAGTTTTTTATCTGGAACTCTCTTTTTGTGAACTTTCCATTATAACAGTATTTGAAAATTTAGAATCCTTATAACAGAGCTTTTTCACGTCAGAGTCCAGGTAGATGGCCCGGTTCACACAAGGCACCGGCAACCACTTGGAGACATCAGAAATGTCATTACTGCTCAAACGCCGGCAGCTGAAGGAAAGCCACTCGCCAATATCACAAGGCGGTCAATCACATGGTCAGTTCTCGTTTTTCATCTCTTCCTGATAATAGGGTTCATGGTCAGCTGGGAGTTTTATTAGAAATATTGAATAATTATTTCATTGAAATATAATTTGGTGTAAAAACGTGAATTATAAAACATGGACCTTTAAAGTTGAAATAACAAAGGCACGGTTCTCTTAAATATTTATGTAGATCCGTTCAGTTCAATTTAAATAAATATATAAATAAAAATATATATTAGTTCATTTAAATATATTTCATTTCATTTCAATATATTTAAACTCATATAAGTTCAGTTCAATAGTAAATAAGTTTAGGAGAACAAGACAATCTAACTACAACTTATAGAGTGAAAATAATTTTATAATAATTTTTTATTTTGAAAGATATCATTTATAATGTTGGGAAACGCCCAACCTTGATTACAATAAGTGGAATCAACCATCTAGTTTTAAAATTATTATTTAATTTTAAGTATATTTAAAAGTTACACATAGTGCTAAAATTTTTAAAGCAGGAATAAAAACAAATTAGAGGAATGATTTTTACTCGTCGTAATATTTTAATTCAAATTCAAATTTAGCGAAGTATCTGGTTTTTGAATTTTGAATTTTGAATTTAATTACAAGGAAGGATATAATTTGAGAATTCTTTCCAATTTGCCACCAACCTTTGCCTAATCACTTACCACCCTTACCAAACCCTTGATCCAAATCCCTTCCTTGATCCAATGGTTATTATTATTTTTTATCCATTTGTATATGTGTAATTTATGCTTCTTTTGTCAGGAGTTTTTATGCCCAGTTTCTGGAAAATGCAGCGGCTGAATTATATTGGCAAGGAGGAGAGCGTGGTGGACATCGATGATGCAAATGTGAGAAATTAATTGGTGTGTGGATAGCCTTTACAAAAAGGTAAGAACAACCTATATTTCGTTTTCTTGGGTACAGCTGATTTTTCTTCATCAATTTCTTTCTTCTTGTGGTCAATTCTCTGTGGGTTTTGGTTGTCTGGAAATTGGATTTAATTGAGTGTAATTTATATCCCTTTATGATATATGATTTTCTTGTGAACCTGATGTTCTTCTCTCATTCATGCTCTTCAAAATTTAAACAAGGGTTTTTTTTTAGTTAAGGGGATTTCTTCATCAATTTATTTCTTCTTGTGGACAATTATCTGTTCTGGAATGTGGGTTTTATTAGTCTGAAATTCAGGTTTAATTATTCTGAAATTTGGAATGTACTTGATAGTTATGTAAGATACCCTTGTTGGGTTTAATAGAATATAAGCTTTGTCTCTTTTTTCGGAATGTAATGCTCTTCAAATTTAAATATGGGGGTTTTGTTACTGGGGGATTTCTTCATTAATTTATTTCTTCCTGTGAACGATTATTGTTCTGAAATTTAGGTTTAATTAATCTGAAATTTGGAATGTAATTGATACAGTACTTATGTAAGATACCCTTGTTGGGTTTAATGGAATATAATGGCTTTTATCTCTTTTTTTTGGAATGTAATGAGTTTTATCAATTTCTTTTCTCCATTTACATAGAGTAATCACTTTATGGCACTGAAACAGTGACATGTTGAACACCAGCTTCGTCGTGACGTTGGAATACAGAGTCACTCGCGACATCCAAATCTTCTGAGTAACTGGGAGTAACTGCACAGGAACGAGTTTATGCTGCTAAAGGAAAACTATACAAGGAGCTGCAGAAATGTAAATATTCAGTGAAAGACATGCAGCTACTGTGAGTCCTCCTTTATTTTCTATGCTGCTCTAATTACATTATATAGGTCTTAATCATTTTTAGTGCACTGAAAATCTCTTCCATGTATGACTTCTTTATTGGAAAACTATCCCAGTCTCTAGGTTAGTATCTTCTAGGTTCCATATTTGTCTATGATGCATACCTATTGCTTGCAAGTGTGTCTGTAATTTTAACTAACAATCATCTGTCTTTACCAGAACGTGACTTCATTCATTGTCCTGTAGAACATGAGATCCATCAACATTTTAAACCTGAAAACCTGTTAGTTGGACGAGCTCAAGATAGCAGATTTTTGTTGGTCAGTTCACACACTCAATCACAGACGTGCTATCTGGGAAATAGATTCTTGTTCACACTATGATGAATGTTACATAGTCAATTTATAATCTTCCATTTAACTGAACACTAGTAAAGAGTGTGGAGCATGATGACAGCATATATATCTGGAGTTTCCTTTTAAAGCTTAGGAATATTGCTTCATCTTACTGGTTGCATATGTGATTTCAGTTTATTAAAACCTGGATTTGATCAGTAAATTACTTTGTCTTATGTAGTTGAGAAGACTGAAAGTTTTGTGGAAGCCTGTTTTTTTAAAAGTTTGCCTGATTCGGATTAACTGACTGAGTTCTGCTGATGTCTATTTTGATATTGCACATATACATAGTTTTTTTTTTTGGGTTAAGGCAACTTATGTCAATATCGATACTGGTCTTCATGCGGATGATACGAATCCACCTTTGCGCACTTATGTTAGAAGAAACACATAAGTTTGCTAGTCTATTCTCAATAACTATTAGTTTGTGTTTTATTTCCTAATTCTGTTCCTTCTTTCAGAATACTATTTTTAGGAGTCAAGTTAGTTGGTTAGGGTTAGTGCTGCTTAGACCACTACTCAGTCTATTCTAGTATAAAGTCCTAGTTCAAGACAGATTGCAGGCATGCTTATTTTTTAATGAAATATATCCGAAAACGTTGGGGAGATTCTCCGACACAAATCCTGGTGTGAGATACTTGCAACCAGTGGTGGTAGATTCTATCATTTCTAGGTAGACTCTTTCAGCGGACATGTTTCTGATCTTAAAAGCATAATTAAAGTGCTAATTATCTTCTGCAGTATTGTTATTGCAGTCAAAAGATTTTGAATACTTGTCATTTTGTACTGAACTCTGGCTTATTCAATTTCTTTCTGTTAGTCGGCTTCAGGCCTCAGCGAGTATACAGTGGTGCATTCTGGATGTACTACAAATTTAGCCCTACTTGCCTTCTACACCTCTAAGACACACTTTTATAGTGTGCCTATTTATATTAAATTATTGGGGTTTATGTAAATGAATGAGGCATTTGGTGGGGCCTACACATGCAGAGCTCCTCCAGAAGCACAGCTAGTTGCTGGATAGGTACTTCTATCACTACAGTGTGAGCGATTTGATCTTGTTGTTTTACATTATTGATCATCTTAATTATATATCATGGGAAGTGTTTAGGGTGTGATTGATGCTATACAGGTGGCCATAATGTACGAAGACAGCAATCTGGTAGAGGCCAAAGGGGTGGGAAGAAAAAGATCCTGCATAAGGTCCAAAAGACTTATGAGTCTGAGCTTGCCAGGAAAGACTGCGCTTTACCAGTCCACTTCGCAGACCAAGCTCGAGTTCGATGTTGTCTTGGGAGATAACTCCTTCACCAGGTCTGCCATATATCTACCCTTCTTAATTTAATGATTATTCCAACGAATTAAGTAACCATCTGTATGTGTTTGTGTGTGTGGATGCCCCTGGTAGCCCTCAGGGTGATCAGAGAAGGTCTCGGCACCAGGGTCGATCCTCCACCTATATAGTCTGCATCAGCTACGCTACCAGGATCCCCTTGCGTGCTATTGCTGCTTCACTGGCCGGCAAAGAGTCTGGCAACTTTCTGGAGGCGACTCAGGTTCTTGACAGCGTCTTGCGTCAGATGCTGATAAACAGTAATTACACCCATCTCCATTCCTGTAGATCTAATTGAAAGTAACGTTTTTTATACAAGTTGTTGAAATGTTCAATATCAACCAGGGGCTGCCTTCTGGTTCCTCGGTCATTTTTTCACAGTCAGCCCGCAAACTTCATCCCCTTACACAGGAGCAGTAGAGGTTTTCACTCCAGCTTCAGAGCCACGCAAGGCGGTCTGTCCTAAATCATGGTGTGTTATTGTCAGCTTTATCTATCGTTTTATATCCCTGTTTATGTTAGTGTTGCTATTTCCAATAGCTTTGTGTTCGTAGATGTATCAACCACTATCAACCGCCATGATCGTGCAACTTGATCGGTCAATGATTTCTTCATGGAAAATCAGAGAAATCAGCGAGCTGCACTTGTCGAGAAATCTCGTCAGAAGGCCTCTTGAGAGGAAGGGAAGCCTTGAACCAATTACTCCATTCTTATTTAAATTTTGATTATATTATACTACATAAAGATTAACGACAATATCGATAGACATGATAGAAATAACAATAAATAATCTTTCAAATAATTTTACTACAATAGTTATCATTTTATCTATATTTAATTTTAATACTCCCTCTGTCCCAGTTTAAACTGCACAATTTTTAGACAATTTTGTAAGATCATGTTTGACTGTATATTACAATTGATATATTTGTAAAATTTTGTAAGCCATGCAATTTATGGTTAAATTCACAATGCAATCTATTTTTGAACTAAATAAATTTTTAGACCATAATAATGCATATATAAATATAAAATTATTGACTGTGCCTGAAAAAATTGATTAAAATGTGTGCAGTTTGAGTGGGACGGTGTTAAATTGATTAAAATATGATCAGATTCTATTTTAATTGAGGATACAATATACTTAGGCCCTGTTTACTAGAGCTTATTTCTTACTGCACTGAACTAAAGTGAAAATTAATGTATTAAAAAATGAATTAACATGATTGAATTAACCTTAATTTCAGCAAATAACATTTTTACTGAACTGAATTGAACTTAATTGAACTGATCCATTGATAAACTCAGGCAAATAGGGCCTTACTTAACTATATGCATTACAATACAATGGCTTCATTCAATTTATTTCCTTTGCATTCATATTATGTTTATCTTTATGATTTATGTTGATCATATAATTCATATCTCCACTTTCAATTCTTGCTATTGTTGTTTATAATATTTGCAAAAAACAAAGATTATTTTATTTTATTTTATTTATAGTAATATAAGTAAAATTTACGATGGGACTTTCATCATTCTCTAAATCTTTATATTCTTCTTATTTTTGTAATGAACATGAATACGGTGTAGTGTGTCAAATATTCCGATAATCAGTTCAAAAATCATCTTTTCATAATACTATGTACGGTGTTAAATAAATCAGTACAAAATATGCCGAAAAGGAAAGGAAATATACGTACATCAAATGAAAAGGACATAACTTGGAATTCATTAAAATGAAATGGAAATAACTTGAATTCAAACGAAGATGCGGCGTAATACGTACTCAAGATTTACGTGCAACACAAATATTAAGAAAGAAGAATAAGGCCCTATTTATCAGAGATTTTCTGTAGATAAGTTTGTTTACTGCTGAAAATATTTGGTAACAGTTTATTTCCTATACTGGCTTAAAATCCTTGTCCAGTTTCTTTTAAGGGTTGCTGAAAATGTTTGGTAATAGTTTCTTACCTTTACTGTGTTAAAATCCTTGTCTAGTTTCTGTTGAGGGTTGTTTATAGTGGTGTCAATTCGGGTTGACGTGTCGGGTTTCGTGTTCGTGTCAGATAGGTTCGGGTTGATACGTGTCGGATTATTTCGGGTCAGAATTTTTTTATCGGGTCGTGTCGTGTCGTGTCGGGTCACGTTCGTGTCGGGTTAGATTAGTGTCAGCCCAGTTTTTCAGGTCGGGTCGGGTTCAGAAAAAATTATCTCGGGTCGGATCGGGTTGAGTTAGACTCGTTTGTAAGGTTGAGTCGAATTAAGTAAAAATACAATACACAAAACTCACATTGGAAGAAACAAACTTTTGATGTTGGGTTAGTCGAGATCGAAGTAAGTTCAACTCAAATATATAACACAATTGATGATTTTAGTTTTTACTAAATTGTTTATATATACTTGAATCACACTGTTTTTAAAATTTTAGTTATCATCACTTTTATGATATTGTATTCATTTAAATATTTTTCAAACGTTTTATACTCATATTGAACCAAAAAATTCTCTAATTGAATACACTCACACATTTCATTACATCACATTTAAGTTATTTAATAAATATACACCTCGAATTGAACGTCAAACATCTCGTAACTTCGAATTTTCCAAGTATCTTACTTGTTTTGGAAATAAATTTAACAACGTAACTGACGTCTACGATATTATAACTCAATATTATCTCCTAATATCATATATGAAATACATATAAAAAAATTCATATTTTTTTAAGTTGTTGAACTAGTTGACGTAGAACAAATTAATAGACTTTACTAGTGAGTTTACAAAGGTTAATCATGTTAGCATTGATACCTCGTCTATAGAATGTAGATACAAATTTTAATGATGTTAAAAGTTTAATATTGGTTGCGAAGATGTTGGTTATAAATCCCTTCAAGCGGATTTCAATTTTGGCGTTTCTACAAAGTTTTTACTTTTTTCACCTAGGTCCCTCCAAGAAAATGGGAAGTGTCTAACTATAAAATTGAGTGATCCAAAACAAAATTAAAGTCATGTGAAATGTGAAAATATAGTTTTACGATATTTTGAGGCAGCGGAAGAGGTAGAAAAAATATTTAGATATGTTGCCCGATAGTTCCATTTATGTTACTATGGCCCTTTTTAAAAGTCAGATTTTGTGGTATAGTAAACTATATATTTATTTCTTTATCCTCAAGTTGACAAGTAGCAAAGTGGTGTAGTGGTATTTTGATCTATCACCTAAGCATAGGTCTAAAGGTCAAATCTCCTAACTAGCATTTTTTGGTTAAGGAATTCCATGAGTTGGCAAAGGAACAATTCAACTCCAATAAATATATGTTACTATGGCCGATAGTTCATAGTAAAACATAAGTGGTGAATGATTGGAGTTGGCAAAGGAACAATTCAACTCCAATAAATATATGTTGCCCGATAGTTCCATTTATGTTACTATGGCCCTTTTTAAAAGTCAGATTTTGTGGTATAGTAAACTATATATTTATTTCTTTATCCTCAAGTTTTTGGATTAAATTTTTTAAAAGTTTGAAAAATTATTTATTATGACACAATAGATACTACTTATACAAAAAGTTTAAATAAAAAAACTCCAAATAAAAAATGCTTTTGAGCATATTAATAAAATAACCTTTTAAACTAAATAAAAAATCGACATTATTAATTATAATAAATTAGATATATTGGTTTAATACCAATTAAAAATATGATATTAGAAATAAATTAAAATTACATTAACTATTTATGAATGATTAAGTTGGTTCAGTTCTTCAGGTTTAGGTCATCTTCAGGTTCGTATTATGTCGGGTTCGGGTCATCTTCGGGTTCGTGTTAGGTCGGGTTCGTGTCAAAATTTATCGGGTTAAAATTAATATTCGGGTTGAGGTCGGGTCGGGTTGGGTCGGGTTTAAACCTAATAATTTTCGGGTTACAATCGGGTTACGTGTCAGATCGGGTTGGGTCGGTCGTGTCGTGTTTCTCGTGTTCGTGTCAGGATTGACAGCACTAGTTGTTTAACATTATGTGCTGAAATTCCTTATTTCTTTCTGAAAAAGTACAAAGTTATCAAACTCATTCTTGTAGTCAACTGGCTTCTCAATGGGCACTATCATCTTTCTTCAAAAAAAAAAAATTTAAATGGGCACTATCATTTATCACATTAGCGGGCGCCCAACCAATGCATAATACACAATTTTATAACTTTTAGTTTGAACATAATATACATAAAAAATAACCAGCTTACAAGAGCATTTATACATAAGATTGCTGATTTTTCTGTGTTTGGCAGATGCAGCAAGTAGTCAAGGATCACATCACACAGTACATATAATTACTCTAGAAAAATGAAATAGCTGAAACAATATTGGAATGCTGGTGAGGAAAAACGTTAACAAATTGAGTACAAGTAAAACATAAGTTCTTCGAAAGTCTTCATGGCAGGAGCAAGAATTCCAGGAAAATTATTTTGTATGAAAGTTTTCAAGAAAGCAAACATAAGTCCAGGAAAGTTTTTCTCTCTTTCCATGGGACAGGAAAATACTGACTTCCCTCTCAGGGAAAGAGAACCGGCCCTGAAAGAACCCCCCTCCCCAAAACCGGTAGTGTGAAACGACAGTTTAGACCATTTTGTGATCAAGAATGTGGCTGCCATGGAAAGCCTTGTTCTCGTCGTCTCAAAGCAATCAATGGCTGATCTCATGTAGCTTGTCTTTGGTGCCCTTGATCAAATACTGGACCAATTTCACAGCAAAAGACAGAAGATTGATAAAGTGACCAAATTGGTAGCAGTAAAACAGCTACATGAGGATTGATAAAATCATCAAATATCAAGTAAATCTATAGACTTTTATTTGATAAAAGTAAAACAGAGGAACTTGTTACTTACTTCGCTCGGACGATAAGCGGCTTTCGTCCTAACGGTTTGACACACTCATCTGTACTCACATTAGTTTATGAACATTAATATCCTTATTGACCCTAAACTCATACAAAATCATCTAATCATCCAAATAGAAATCAAACCAATATCCATAGCAGAGGCATAATATAAGTAAGATATTCTACTGCGTCATTAAATCTTCCAGCAAGTACTTTCATGCATTTTCAAAAATCACAGATAATACACTCTTCAGAAACTCTCCAGAATTAGAAGTTGCTACTTTTTTAAAAAATAAGAATCTGCTACTTGTTCATTAAATGTTGAACAATTCACTAATCACTGCACATTACACAATCAGTTTACTTTAGCCTTATCATCTTTAAACTCAGTTGGTAAATCTCTTTTTTGCCTCTCGAAGATTATTGATCCCTAGCTTATTGAATAGGTCATCTCATGAGAATCTCATTGAGCAAAAGAATCTCTTTTCCTTATGTTTCTGAATTCTAATCCATTTTTGTCATTTTCAGTGCTGCGCTCTGTTGAGGGTGATCCGTCTTGTCATCCAGCTCCTGATTCTACCATCTTGCCGGAGTTGGATGGCCCGAGCCCCCAAAGTGAGACTCATCCCATGGGTACTGGTTCTGTGGTTTCCATACCTGTTCCTTTTCCTAACTTGGTCGGTGCCCTTGCCGATGATTCTTTAAGTTGTAGCCGGAAAAGACCTCGGACTGAGGCTCCGATCCTTCAACCTTTGCCTTCCCCAACTGACACACAGTTGTAAGCTCCTTGCTCCGATCCTCTGGTAATTCCCTTTTGGTGTTCTACTTTCTATGCATCTTATTACTACCTTCTAACCTTTTGATGCTTCAGGTATCTGACTTTTCCCCCGAGATACTTGGATCGGTCTATCTCCAAGATTTCCTAGAATCTGCTCACCAACGCCGTCTTTCTCATGATCTTGCCGAGGAAAGACATCAATCCTCTATCCTTGCCCGGGAGCTGGAGCAAGAGAAACTCTGTTCGGCTGAGCAAGAATCTCGCTTGTCCGAGCTCGAGCAAGAGTTACAGCCCTGGAAGGATGGCTCCAACTTTCGTGAGTAAGTGCTGCCCTCTCAGAAGAGATCATCCGATCCCCCGAGTTTGAGAAAGTCGTAAAAGAAGTCTTAACCGAGTCAAACGACTATCAGACCACCTGAGTCTATAAGAAAATGCGAGGATAGGTTCTTGGGGCACCCCGGCTCGATTACCAGAAGCTTTTCTACAAACCTGGTGCCAAACAACGTTATCTTTATAAGTTCCAGTGTCTGCTGAACAAGACCCTAAGCCAATTGGCTCCCAAAATCTGGGAAGCTCTCTGTTCTACCTCTCATCCTCTCTCGGCCTCCTCTCTCCAAGCCCTATCTGCTCCAGAGGGACCTTTACCTTCCCCTGGCTCTCCTTCGTCTCCTCCTTCGTTTCCTCATCCCAAAGATGTTATAAATGACCCAGGGGTCTGCCCTGAAACCCATGTTTACTCCGAATACTGCACTCATCCTTTCTTATATGGATTCTCTGTGGGCTTTCAAGAGGGTCGTCCAAAGGTAGTTTGCCCTTAGCTTGAATGGTAGCAACTTCACGGATGCGGGTAAGGAGGCCATATCGAAGTATACCGCCAAACTGGAGAGGGAGAAGAGGTTCGTCGAGCTCCGTGCGGGCCGCTGGGATGCCCTTCTTGCCGGCCAATTCCGATGGTATGCCTCTTGGGCATGCAGATTTCTCGTCATACTTGGTTTACTTTTTGTTTCCTGATCTCATCTGTCTTTTTTGCAGCTATGAGTCTTCTAGATCTGTTCAATGACCTCGAGGACATCCCCCTCGTGCCTAAGCACGAAACCGGGGTGTCAAGCAGGATGGTGGAATCTGATGGGGACGCTGTGTCCAAGAAGCCGGGGGCAGGTACCAGGAGTCGGACTCAGCTTGAGAAGGAGGGGCCCCATGACCGGTCCGAGGACTCGGTTAAGGAGTTGGAGCGCCCCGCCAAATAGCACAAAGCTACTAGCTCCCGTTCTCGTGACACCATTTCGGACACTCAGCAGCCGCTCAACCCTACTCATGATGATATGGGCAACCTGTTCTTTGGCGACAATGGTGGCTCGTCCCCTGGTCTCTCAGAGTTCCTGGTTGCGACCTCTGAGCCCCTAGGCTCCCCTCCATCTCGGGCCGCGCGCAATGCCTCCTTCTCAGATGGAAGCCTGGGGCCACAATCTGGTTGCCAATTTTTCCGGTTCAACTTCTTTGGATGACCGCCAAGTCTCTACCGCCGTGGAGGTAACCAATGATTCCCTTTCTCCCTTCCACATGTCATTTCAATTTCCTTCTCGGGATCCTTAACATGCTTTCGGATGTTAGGTCTTATGCACCACCCTGGAGGCCAGATCTGAGATCCATAAGCTGAAGGCTAGCAATGCCTAGGCCGCGGGGGAGGTAGGCCAGGAAAGATGAACTTGCGCAGGTTAAGGCTGTTCTGGCCGAGGTCCGAACCGAACTAGGCTCGTAGGATGACGAGTTAGTCCAGCTTTCCCAAGTGTCTGTTGATTCTGCAAGGCTGGAGTACCTCGAGCTGGAGGTGGGGAAACTGGGTGCCCAGGTTGTCGGTCTTGAGGAGGATCTCGCCAAGGAAAGGGCCCTGGTAGCTGATAAGGTCTTGAAGCTCCAGGAAGCAGATGTCAATTTGGCCCACGCGGATGCAGAGAAGGTAAGGATCTTGACTCGCGGTCTTACTCAATCCGAGTTGCCGGCGCATCAATCCGACTTTCGATCAATTATCAATCCGAGCTGCCGGCGCATCAATCCGATCTCCGAAGTCAATCCGAACTCCGGTGGCTTCAATTCAAAATTCAGTGGCTTCAATTTGAACTCCGGTGGAATCGATTGTGTTGCTTCTCTGACCTCCGTGATCGCTTCGCCAGGTGCTTATCTAAATCAATTTCTAGTGTTTGATTTTAGTAGTTGAGCTAATATCTTGAAGTTTGTTTTCGAATGTGGAATTGTGAATGTGGAAGTTTCTTTTTGATTGTGAAATTGTGATGACTGTGATTCAAAAGCTGGATTTTGATAACTAGTATAGAAATAGTTGATATAACTTGTGTTCAACTAGTTGATATAGCTTGTATTTTGAACTTTACCGCACTGCCTTTGGAGCTTCTACTAGTGATTTACATGCCTGCAACATTTGAAGACCTTCAAGACCAGGTAACAATATATATTTGGTGAAATGAGTTTCTATTTATCTACCTGAGTTAGCACTGTGCATGCTGATTTATTATTTTTGCCTTTTATAGATAGTGTTGCAGAGTCAATTATGGCCATGTCCGAATTCAGATTGAAGACCACCAATACAGAAGAAACTATAGATTAACTTTGTAGTTGGTTTAATGAACAATTCTTATACGTTATTGACTTATGCGTAATTGACATGCTAATTTCTATGAGATTCTGAGTTCCAGCATCTTCTCCATATATTAGGTATATATCTATGATCTTTCAACTAGTACAAGTCATAAGTCTCATTTTCTCAAGTGTTTTATGTTGATTCAAAGAATTCTTTGTGGTGTATTTGTATCAAAGCATTTGGTTTCGAAGAGGATTGAAGTTGTTAGAATTGGAAGCTGTATGTGAGAAACTGGAGAAAAGGTCAGTTTATCATTCAAAGTTAGGTTTCTTTCTGTACAGATTTTGTATGTGTTGTGGTGGTCTTACATAGATAGAAATAGAATAACAAGGATGCATGCTTATAATTAAAATTTACTTCTGAAAATAGTGATTATTACCATTGTTGACATCATAGATAAGGTTCTCACCCAAAATATTACTGTTCTTGCCTTTTGTAATCCTGAAAAATGTAGTTTAAATTTAAACCCCTGTTTATACTTTATAGATGCTGCAGGACTTTATGTCGCCTGGTTGTTGGACTTGGTGGTGGATGTTTTCTCGATTTATATGTAAGTTAATGTTTCTTGTATGTTTTGCTTTCCGACTAATTTTATTTGACCATCATAAATGGAATCTGCGAGCTTAAGTGACTTTATTCGGAAAGTTATCGTTCTGTTGATATCGATATCTCCTGAGAGATATATTTATTGGCTGATTACAGTGGACTATCTGAATTTATTTATCATTTTTCTTCATACATGTTGGCTTTTTTTCTGGAAAACCTTGTTTTGTACCTCTGTGCTCATTTTTGGATAATGGTGGTAAAAATATATTTATATTAGTGAGAGAGTGCATCGATGTTGTTTCAGTTTCTATAATACTTTTCACAATGTTCGTTTGTGTTGTACTTTTCAGAAACTCCCAGGTGCCGAAATTCGTAGTGGTTCTTGGAATGCTCTTTAAAGAAAGGTAAAAAACCAGTTCATGTAGGGCGTGATGATCTAGTATGCAAACTGCATAATTGCATAGGCAATATCATAATAGTTGTAGTGAATCATCCTGCTAATGAACATTTATGTGTGTCTGATATACTCTATTGAGCAGGTTATATATGTGTTTATCTTATGGTTTAAAATTTGTTTTCAAGTATGATCTATTTTTTATGTTCTCAGTTTCTCTCTTTGTATTTATATAATATGTAATTTTAAAATTAATAAGGTGATTGTGATAATGTTTACAAGGTTCAACAAGGCCAAAAGTTATTGTTGAATAGAAAATTGTGGGGAAATGTTGTTGTGTATCATGGTTTGGGCAGAAACTTATGGCGCGAGGAATTGAAAGGCTGATTCTACCAGCTGACGAATGGTTCAATCCGAGAGGCTGAAATCATCCAGGTTGTATCTTCATTAATCTGTGCGCACAGGCTACAAAACAATACAGGAAGAGTTCCATTTTTAATAACATGTGTTCTCCATTGTTCGATTTTCTTTATGTTGTGTTGATTCTGTAAATTTGGCTATGATATCTACAAAACTAGTGTACTGAGATGTTGGAGTTGTGTGCTGTGTGTGTTTGCAGCAAGGGAAGTGCTCAAATTGTTGTTATTAGATGATGGAATATTAGGTGTTTCTGGGCTCAATTGTTTTATTTTTAAGAACTTCTAGGTTGAAATGCAATTAACAGTACTTTGTGGGTTATATGCCAATCTTTAGAAACTATCAGGTTGAATTGTAATTATTAGATTCTAATGGACTGAATCGCAATTAATAGAACTGAATGGGTGGAATCGTATTTTTTTTAAAAAAATATCTGCGTTCTTTGCGACGCTTAAAGGCGCAGCTGAAATTCTATGCGCTTGAAAGTGTCACTAAAAATTTACAAGCGTCGCAAATATTTAATGACACCTTAACGTGTCGCAATAATTTACTGACACGCTAGATAGAGACGATTCCCTGAAATGTCGCTAATAATTTTAGCTACGCTTTTAGTCGTCACAAAAGCTCCAAATAAGCGTCACTAGTGGAATCATTTTTTGTAGTGAATCTTTGAATATCTCTTGGGCTCTTTGCCCTTGTTTTGTTTATGCCCGCCTCTGTTGTCGTGGCCTTTGGGTATTTGATATTTTCTATCTTTCCAATATAATTGAAGATGTATGCATGCCCCCAAGCCGGGATGCCCCTGTTAGGGCGTCTCGTGCTGGATAAGTCTAACTTCTACCTTCATTATGTCTCGTTTAAACAGGTTTAGTTGCGCTTAGATGCGTCTTTTCTAACTTAAACTTGTCTCGTTGGATCAGGTTCAGTTGCGCTTAGATGCGTCTTTTGGGAACATGATTGATCAGATCGCGTTCCTCTCCCCAGAAGTGGCGATTGATGAAGTCGCCTACATGTTGGGGGTTACGTGATTAACGTGCTTGGTGGCTAAGGTTGGGCTAAGTCATCATTGCCTCGTTCCTTAACCATCTCTCTGACCAAGGCAGGATGAAATTTCCTACTCTTTTGGCCTAGTTTGAGCAAGGTAGGATGAAATTTCCCACTCTTTTACCTCGTGTTTTAGCCTAGTTTGAGCAAGGTAAGATGAAACTTCCCACTCTTTTGCCTTGTATTTTAGCTTAGTTTGAGCAAGGTAGGATGAAATTTCCCACTCTTTTGCCTCGTATTTTAGTCTAGTTTGTGAAAGTCTGACCTTGCTAGTTATGATAAACATTTGCCGACCTTCCAAGGGATCCGAGCCCTTTGAGGCATGTTCAATCATGACTGTATTAAAGATCTAAACATTTACTCAACACACAATATAATACACACAACTGGAATTATTAAATACCAGAACTTGCAAGTTAAACACAGGCAGTTCAAACAAGATGGGGGCCACGGGGCGACCATACCCTTACAGGGCCTAACATTCGCTACGACAATATTTTATCAAAAGACTTGGCCTAATTCCCCGAGGTTATGATCCCACAGTCGTGTACAACTCGTCAAAATATGAGTAGGGAGTACGGTACCTTTTAACCTTAATATCTGCGCAGGTTGCAGATGTTCCAGGTGCGAGGTACATGTTCCCCGTTCAAGTGCTCCAGCCTGTATGCGCCACCTTTTAGTACCTCTTTGACCATGTACGGGCCTTCCCAAGTGGCGTCCAGCTTGCGTTGTCCTTGCACCCGACTGGCTTCGTTCAGCCTCATGGCCAAGTCTCCTACCTTCATGTTTCAGACCCTAACTCGGGAATTGTACCTCTGCTCAAGGTAGGATTTGTAGGTAGCCTCCTTGAGCTGGGCCTTTTCCCGGGACATCTCCAGTTCTTCTAGTTCGACCAGCCTTGATTCCTCTGCTGACATCTCATCATCGCGCTGCAGGACCCGGATGGACGGGATGGCCATCTCGGGAGGAATGACAGTTTCTTATCCGAAGCATAGACGGTAAGGGGTTTCTCCGTTTGACTTGCGGGGCGTGGTCATGTGTGCCCACAACACACTTGGCAATTCTTCAACCTATGATCCTTTACCCGCTCCGAGGCGCTTCTTTAAGCCATCCACTATGGTCCCATTGGCCCTTTTGGTTTGTCCGTTGGCCTGTGGATGGGTGACCGATGTGAATCTCTGATTAATTTTCAAGTTCTCACACCATGTTTTGAAGGGTGGCGAACTGCTTCCCATTGGCATTGACCATCACTTGGGGGATGCCGAACCTGCATACTATGTTTCACCATGCAAATTTGGTGATCTTCCTCCCCGTGATCGTGCTATGGGCTGCTGCTTCGACCCACTTGGTAAAGTAGTCTGTGGCAACGACCAAATAGCGCCTACCTCCGACTGCTGTCGGGAACGGGCCTACGATGTCGATGCTCCAATTAGTAAATGGCCATGGTGAGGTGACTGCAACCATTGGCTGGGCCTGCATCCCGTTAACCTTAGCATGTTTCTGGCACCTGCGGCATTTCTGTACTAAGGCCGTAGCCTCTTCCAGTATCTGCGACCAGTAGTATCCTGAACGAACGGTTCTCAGGGTGAGGTTGCGGGCTCCCTGGTGGTTGCCGCAACTTCCTGTGTGTATCTCCCTTAGTAGTAAGTCAGTTTGGGCTCCTCCTACGCACCTTAGCCATGGTACCGCAAATCCCTTGTTGTACAACACCTCATCCTTGATTGAGTAAAAGAGTTCCCTTCTTTCCAAGGCTCTAGCCTTCTTTGGGACTGCTGGGAGGCGTCCTATTGCTAAGTAACTTTGGACCGGGGCAAACCAGGTTTCCCGCCCTGCCTCGATGTAACCTGATATGTTGTCATCCGTGGATCGATTCTAAAGGACTTCCACCATTACTTTCTTGTTGAGATGGCCACTCGCGCAGGATTCCAGCTTGCTTAACGCATCTGCCCTGGTGTTTTCCGACCTAGGGACGCGGGTGATCTCGAATTCCTTGAAGCTAGTCGCCAAGTGTTTCACCTTGGCCAAATATTTCTGCATGGATGACTCATTGGCCGCGTATGATCCGTTAACCTGGTTGGCTACAAGTGCCGAGTCCCCGTATGCGTCCAATCGGGTTGCCCCCAGCTTCCTAGATATCTCCATACCCGTGATGAGGGACTCATACTCTGCCTCGTTGTTGGTGGCTGGGAAGCTAAAACGTAAGACATAGGTATTCTCTGTTCCTTCCGGATCCGTGACCAGTAACCTCGCGCCCTCTACACCAGATGACCCGTCAACGTGGAGCTGCCACCAACCTGCGCGGTCATCCGGTCAGGTTCTCTTTGGGGCCTGCTTCAACTCTCTTCAGGGCCAAAAACCCTTGGTTTTTATGGTATCTCTGCCAAAATATCTGCCATGATTTGGCCTTTTATGGCCTTTCTTGGTTGGTACTCGATCGCATGTTCTCCCAGTTCCACCACCCATTTGGTCAATCTTCCTGACGCCTCTGGCCTGGACATGATCTATTTCAGTGGTTCATTAGTTATGACCACAATGGGGTGTGGTTGGAAATACATGCGCAACCTTCTACTAGCATGGATCAAAGCCAACGCTAGTTTCTCCTGGTCCAGGTACCTGAGCTCGGCTCCCTGTAACGCCTTGCTGACATAATACACCGGCTTTTGTATCTTACCCGATTCCTGGACTAGGATGACGCTCACCGCCTCTGCTCTAGCTACTAGGTAAATGTAGAGAGTCTCTCCCAGGACGGGGGACGACAGGACCGACAACGTCAAAACGTGCTGCTTCAGCTTGGCGAATGCGTCTTCCTCTGTAGGGCCCCATGGCATGGTTCCGTCTTTCCCAAAACATAGTTTAAGTGTTTTTAGGAAAGGTAAGGCTCTCTCAGTTGCCCGGGACAAGAAGCGGCTCATAGCACCTATCTTTCCGTTGAGGCTCTGTATTTCCTTCACCGTGGTCGGGGTAGGCATGTCCACCACAGCTTGCACCTTTTCGGGGTTAACCCTGAGTCCGTCGTTGGAGACGAAGTAGCCTAGGAACTTTCCTGCGCCCACCCCGAATTGGCATTTTTTGGGTTGAGCTTCATGCCGGATTCCTCTAACATGGAGAGGGTTTCGTCAAGGTCTGATATCAGCCCTTCAAAAGTCGTGCTCCTAATCACCATGCCCTCGACGTAAATTTCTAAGTTTCTTCCGACTTGACCCTCGAAGATCATGTCGATGACACGCTGGTAGGTGGCCCCGGTGTTGCGAAGCCCGAACGACATCATGCGATAGCCAAAGCAGTTTTTTCTATGTCCACCTCTACCATTGGGATCTGATGGTACCCCTTGTAGGCGTCCAGAAAACACTTTATTGGGAAAGCAGCTAAGGAATCCACCTTCTGGTCGATCGGTGGAGTTGGGTTGCAATCCTTAGGACAAGCCTTGTTTAAACGGGAATAATCTATAAACATTCTCCATGACCCATCCGACTTCTTCACCAAGACGGGGTTCGCCAGCCATGTCGGATATGACACCTCCACGAGGATACTACCATTCACTAGTGCTGACACCTCCTTGTTGATGGCGTCGTTACGTTATCTGCAGATGGTTCTTCGTTTCTGCATCACAGGCCTGTGGTCCGGGTTTACCCGGAGGGCGTGAGCTCCTAGGGATGGTGATACACCCGTCATGTCTGACGGCTGCCAGGCGAATGCTTCCGGGTGGGCTTCTGCCGGTAGCGTTCTCTGCCAGGCGAATGCTTCCGGCCACATGAATCTGTCGGCGAAGTCCACCAATGGGGTGTCGGTAGGGCGCAGCTTGCCCCTGGTGTGCTCATCCAGCTTCTCGAAACAGTGCCAATACATGATCTCTGCGGAACTCCCTCCATCTACATATGCTCGATGTATAAGTTTGTCCAAGATCTGTATTGTGATGACCACTGCGTCTCCTCCAGCCGGTCATTGTGGGACAAGGTCGTCACTCCCGAAGGAGATGGTTTCACCTTTACCTAGCCTCATGCTTGCAGGAGTCGGTTTTGGGACTCGTCGGCATCGTTCCTTTCTCTGGGACTCCGAGCTGCCCCATGCGCTGCCACCAATGATAGTCATGATATTGGTGGTGGCGAGAGTTGATTCTGTGGGCGAGTCATCCTCATGCCTCCGCCGTTTTGCCTCTTCTTCACCAGCCTCTGCTCTGGCCACCTCCTGCCTTCCTACTCCGCGATCCTGTTTCGTATCACCAGCATCCGATGCGGGGGGTCTATCCCGTTTGGCGAAGTTTGCCTGATTATGAGCCCTAGCCTCCTTGGCAAAGTGCGACAACTGTCCATCCTATATGCAGGTCTCAATGGCCCGCTTTAGATGGTGAAAATTGTTTGTATCGTAACCGATGTCATCATGGTACTCGCAAAACAGCTTGGCATCTTGTAGGTGCGCCGTTGTCTTCATTGTTCTGGGGGCTTTAAGATGCCTTTAGGACCCACGATGGTGAAGATCTCCTTCGGCGTCTTGGACAACGGGGTGAAGGTTTCCGCCCGATCGGGCTTTCCTTTCTTCTCACGTCGGCCCCGGGTTCCCTGCTTCTTGTCATCTGCTGACGGGTTCACCTGGTTGGGCTTTTGCTGTGTCGACATGTCAACTGACAGCGGGGCGTCTATGCGCTTGTTGAGGATGTCTATCCTGTGAAAAATTTCAACCCTCATCATCAACTCATCCATGGTATACACGGGGTTTAACGTGAGGTCCGTCAGCAAAGCTCGATGGATACATCCCCTTCCGAACGCGTCTATCAGGAATCGGACGCTGCCCCGATGTTCTACCTGATTGGCCTGATCATTAAAGCGTTCCCAATATTCATGCAAATCCTCCCCCGACAAGGTTTGTATCTGAAACAGGTCGTCTTGGGTCATCATGAACTTTTTCTTCTGCATGATCCGAGACAGGAATACATCTTCCAACTGACAGAATTTGCTAATGCTATTGCGAGGCAGGTTCGTGAACCACAGGCGGGCTGCCTTCGTCAGCGTTGATGCGAACATTTTGCACCAAATAGCATGCGGTGGCAAAAACATTGACATGTTCGTGCTGAAGGTATGCAAGTGGTCTGCCGAGTCCTTGGTCTCGTCATACATCCCAAAATTGAGGGGAATTCTTAAGTTAGGATCACCTGCGGACTGTAAAACCCTCTCTGTGAAAGGCGAGCCTCTGGCGTTCTACTCCCGTTCATCATAGGGGACCGACAACCTGTTCTGCGCCGCTACGCGAAGTTTCACCCTTGACGCATGTACATAGGCCCGGTACCAGTCATCGGCCTGCCCGGCCGATATGTCTCCCCCTCGGGAATAGCCACCTCGAGAATCTGCTTCATCATCCTGGGTGCTCTGTCCCTTGGGGAGACTACGATGCAGCTTGCGTCCCCTTCTGCGTTTCTTCCCGGACCTCGGCTCTGCCTAAGTTTCGGGGAACGCCCTTTTCTAGGCTAAAAAATAAATGCGTCGGGATGATTCGGTTGGCCAACGAGGCCTTTCCCGCAACAGATTAGTGTGCTTGATGGAGGAGAAGGTCGTGCAGCTGTCGGGACATCTCCGCCTGAGACGTGAGCACGTGGTGCAGCAACGCGGAGTTATCATATTTCTCCGCTCGCCGGGTCTCATTCTGCGTGTCATCGCCTGGCATTTTGGTCCGACCAGTGGTGGGAGACTGGGAGTGGCCACTCTGGAGGCGTCAGTTGGCAGGGCCCTGAAGGTGTTGGGGACTGCCCTCTGGCTTGACCTTCCGGAATGGGCGTTCCTGAGTTCTGCCTTCGTTAAAGGGCTGCCGAGGTCTGCTTCATCCTCGACATCTTCAATGGTTACCAGATTATCGTCGTGGCGTGGATTTCCGGTAACAGGGCCGGCGGTCACATGAGTCATGACCTGGTCGGTGCCTTCTCCGTCCATGATCTACGGAGTGCGTGAGCTGTGAAAATCATTAAACCTTTGATAGTAGATCCCCACAGACGGCGCCAATGTCAGAGCAAGGATTTGCCCAATTAGTATGCTTCTATCTTGTAAGTTCTCCGATCACCTGCACAAGGTGGCAGGGGTTAGGTGGGGCGGCGTTGTGCCGTTACCCGCTCCGACGCCCTAATTAGTATGGGACTAGTACAGAGCTATTCGGTATTGAGATGGTCAGACAAGTGAACTTACCCTCTCTCTCCTGCAATGTGAGGCTTATATACTAAGTGGGTATGTGCCCATCTGTCGTCGCCGAGCCCATCATCGCGGGCTTGAGTGGCCATGCCGTGAGGCGAAACGGGCTTGTTCGTGCGGAATGATCGCTACAGGATTATCCCTTACAGAAGCTACGTACTCGAAATTTGGCATGATGTTCATGAAAGACTGCGAAGGTAAAATTAGATAAGGAGAAGCTCCCAGTTAAATTATTTGCTAATTATTGCTGATTATTGCAGTCGAAACTGGGAGTCCAATGTAATTAACCAGAAAATTTACCTGAATTATTTTCAAAGTATCAGCCAACATTCTTGATTCAGCTCGTGACATCTCATAAAAGAAAACCCCTGATTTCCCCTCATTGATTTTCATACCTGAGACCTTTCTGAAATCTTGTAACACTTTTTTAACTCATTCGATTAAGTGTTTGCTCGCCTTGCAATATGTCAGGAGATCATCTGCAAACATTAAGCTATGAACTTCTCCCTTCAAGCTTCTTTGGTGGAATTCTACTGTTTTCTTCTTTATTTCCAGATTAAGTTGTCTCGATAGATATTCCATCCCAATCACAAAAAACAACGGTGAAATCGGATCCCCTTGCTTTACCCCGCTTTTCCCTTTAAAATATCTCGTGTATGCTCCATTTAAAGAGAAACGGTAAGTTGTATCCTCAACACACCTTTTAATCCATGTGATGAATGATCCAAGAAATCATCCATTTGAATAGAAACTCCCAACTTATGTTATCAAAATCTTTCTGGATGTCAATCTTTATCATACAGCTCGGTATATATCCTTTTTTCTTGTATCCAACAAGCAGTTCTTGAGTCAAAAGAATATTGTGTGATATTTTTCTTCCTTTAACAAAGGCTCCCTGGTTCTCATTAATTACGTAGGGTAGCACCTCACTCAGCATGTTACTCATGATCTTAGTGACTACTTTATACAGGATCGGGCAGCAAGATATCGGTTTGTAATCTCCATGCTGTTTGGGGGTTTTCAACTTTCGGGATAAGTGTTAGCACAGCTCCACTAATCTTTTGGTTCATCTCCCTGAAAGAATACCTGTATGCATTTTTTTAATGTCATCACCAACAATATCCCATGATTTTTTGAAGAATAGGCTCGAATAATCATCCACGTCGGGGCTTTTATTATTATCAATGCTTTTCAGTGCTCTCCATATTTCGTCACCTATTATTGGCTGTATTGGTGGTATTTGTTGAACAAATCATAGATTTCACGTGTGTAAATATTGTTGGTTATCACAAAATATTAGATATTGATATTGTAAATCCCAGAATATTAGGTGGTTAGGTAGTTCCATATTTGTATTAATCTGTATGTATCTATGCCTATAAATAGACTTTGCCAATGAATAGAAAGTTTTTTTTAATGTAAATGAATGAATAGAAAGTTATCAATTCAAAATCAATCTATTTCTTCACATGGTATCTAAGCTATGATATAACTAGGGGTGTAAATGAACTGATCCGTTCGTGAGCAAATCTCGAGCAACTCGGTCAATGCTCGAGTTTGAACTCGGGTTGACCAAACTCGAGCTCGAACTCGAACTCGCTCGTCTATATAATGAGTTGAGCGCGAGCACATTTTTACCAACTCGATAGGCTCGACGAGCTTATCGAACAAACATGTATAATATATTATTATTGTGGATTTTATATAAATAAGGAAAATATTTTAGAATAAAAAATTAAATAGGTATAATAAATAAACACATTCAGGCTGTTCTTTATTTTTATCTAAAAATATCTTATTTTCTATAATTTTGGTTATTGTTGGTTATAATAGCTCATAAATGAAATCTAAATAAGACAATTTAGCTTGATTTTGAACATACTATTGAATTTTACGAACTGAGTTAACTCGACTTTTATTGGACTCGCGAGTCAACTCGAGCACTTAAAAAAGACAAACGAGTCGAGCTCGAGCACATTTTTTGTGATCGGTAGAGCTCGAGCTCGAAATCGAACTCGTAAATTTTTAACGAGTTCAAACTCGAGCACACCCCTGCTCGAACTCGACTCGACTCATTTACACCCCTAGATATAACTCTGCCATATATTCATATACTATTTTCATCTATTATTTTCATCGTAATATTTTTTTCCATCATGACCGACGGAAACAATACTCTCAATACTTCTAATCTCGATAGCTTTCTGCAATCAAATTTCAATGGCTCTCAGCAATCAAATAACAACTCTTCAGGGCAACAGAATGTTAATGATCCATATGATATCCACCATTCTGATAGCCCATATGTAGTCCTCGTCATGCCCCTTCTCACGGGTGATAACTATGCCTCATGGAGTCGAGCCATTACAATGGCTTTAAGAGCCAAGAGCAAGTATGACTTTGTTGATGGTTCATTATCTAAGCCAGGGGATGAGAAAGATATCGCAAATTGGCGCTGCTGCAATGATCTCGTTAGCAGCTGGATACTCAATTCTGTTTCTCCAGAAATCAGGCCAAGCATTCTCTATGTTGATAGCGCTGCACAAATTTGGACAGACCTCAAAGAGCATTTTTCTCAGTCCAATGCTCCTTAGATTTATCAATTGAAGCACTCAATTTCTTCTCTCAAACAAGAGGGAATGACTGTTTCATTGTATTTCACCCAACTCAACTCTCTTTGGGATGAATTATGCAGCATTATTTCCATCACTTCATGTACCTGCGGTAATGGAAACAATATCATCGAGCAGCAAAATCAAGACCGTGCCATGGAGTTTATGCAAGGGCTCCATGATGGCTTCTCCGCTGTTCGTAGTCAGATTCTTCTTATGGAACCTTTCCCTTCAATTCAGCGCATCTACAACCTTATTCGTCAAGAAGAAAAACAATAAGAGTTGAACGTTCGATTTGTTCCCGCTGTTGATTCGGCTGCCTTATCGTGATCGATCCACATCAAAGAGGCGGCGCCCTTTCTGTGAGCATTGCAACAACCATGGTCATACCCGCGACAGGTGTTATCAGCTTCATGGATATCCCGACAAGTATGGCAAGCAGCTGAACCACATGCTACCCATCTCGCTGGATCAATCAACCATGTTGCTCTTGTTGCTCAGCCTGCACCTGTCACTCAATTGACTTCTGATGAATACAACAAGTTACTTGCACTCATTTCCAAGGATGAAACTGGTGGACCTTCGGCCAACTTTGCAGGTAAAACTCTTTCTTTTTCATCCTCTCGTTGGATTATCGATTCAGGTGCATCTCATCATGTATGCTCATCATTATCTCTATTTTCCTCTTATATTTCACTCCAAAAACATATCCATGGTCAATTGCGTGATGGTTCATATGGCCCAGTGACACACATAGACATAGGAATGGTTCATCATTCTCCATCAATAGTTCTAAAAGATGTGTTCTATATTCCATCATTTAAATTCAATTTATTATCCATATCACAAGCAACAAAACAACTTAGTTGTGATGTAACTTTTCTATTTCTCGATGTATCTTTCAGGACCGTGCATCGAAGACGGTGATTGGTCGGAGTAATCTTAAACATGATCTCTATTTTTTAGATGATGCTGCTCATTTGAATTCAGTTATTTCCCTTTTCGTAGAAAATAAATTTGACCTTTGGCATTCACGCCTCGGTCACCCATGTATTTCTCGTTTTCAGTTTCTTGCTAAGAAATTTCCAATTATTGTTTCTAATAAAGATTTTATGTGTGATATTTGTCCACAATCCAAACAATCTCGTTATCCTTTTCCGCAAAGTATATCTCGATCTTCCAAGTGTTTTGAATTGATTCACGTTGACATTTGGGTTCCTTTCTCCGTTCCATCTAAAAAATGGTTCGCGATTCTTTTTAACAATCGTGGATGACTATTCTAGATGTTCTTGGGTATATCTAATGAAAAATAAATCTCATGACTTTCCATATGGTAACACAATTTTGTAATCAAATTAATTGGCAATATAATTTGTCAATATCTACAATTCATTCTGGAAATAGAGGTGTCTTTATTCCACAACTACAAACCCTTAGATCGGATAATGATGTTGAGTTTCTTTCTTCTACCTTTCAAAGTTGGTTTCATTCTAATGGAATAATACACCAACGTAGTTGTGTCTCAACCCCTTAACAAAATGGGATTGTAGAACGTAAACATCGCCATCTACTCGATGTTGCTCGCTCATTAAGGTTCCAAGACAATCTCCCTCTCTCATTTTGGGGATAATGTGTCTTTACAGCTGCGTTTCTAATCAACAAACTACCAACTCCAATTCTTAAATTTAAATCAACTCATGAAATTTTATTCGGTAAATCTCCGAATTATTCCTCTATACGTGTTTTTGGTTGCTTATGTTTTGCTAAAAACATGCATATTCAACATAAATTTGATGTTCGAGGAAAACCTCACATATTTGTTGGTTATCCTCATGGACAAAAAAGATATCGTATTTATTATCCGTCAACTAACCGCATTGTTGTCTCTCGTGATGTCATCTTTCATGAGTCTATATTCTCATATCACGATGTTCCAAAATCTCTTCCCCGGAAATTTCTATCACACATCTGGATGATGATAGTTCTACCTCTCATACATTACCAGAGGTCCAGAGCACAATTCACCTCAGCATACTTTACCAGAGTCCCATTCTCATAATCATTCAACACCTCGTGCTGAATTTCCCACGTTTTCCGCTTCTTCTCCTGATAACAATATTTGCTTATCGGACAATGTCCCTCCTTGTCCTGAAATGGCTAAACACTCAAAATATCCTCAGAGAACTCGTCGACCACCGGCTTGTTTTAATGATTATGTGTTATCTACTACTCATTCTTCCACTGATTTTCGCTATCCAATCATTTCTCTTGGAATAATTTGAGTTCTTCTCATCATATTTTTTTGAGTAAAATATTGATCATATTGAGCCTCAAAATTATTCTCAAGCCATCAAATCTTCAGTTTGGCATGATGCTGTGAGTATAGAACTCCGAGCTTTAGAATCGAACAACACATGGTCACTTTGTCATCTACCACCAGGTAAGAAAGCCATTGGTTGTAAATGAGTTTATAAGATCAAATATCTCCCAGATGGGTCAATTGAACAATATAAAGCTCGTTTAGTTTCCAAGGGTTACACACAAACTGAAGGTGTCGACTATCATGATACCTTTACCCTAGTAGCAAAACTAGTCACAGTCCGTCTTCTTCTCTCTATTGCTGCAATTAAAACTTGGTCTCTTCACCCATTAGATGTCAATAATGCCTTCTTACAAGGCGACCTTCATGAAGAAGTTTTCATGAAACTTCCCCATGGACTCTCCAATCTTGTTGATAATCGTGTTTGCAAGTTACAAAAGTCCCTCTATGGACTTAAACAAGCTTCTCGTCAATGGTTTGCTAAATTTTCTTCGACCTTTCGACGTCTAGGTTTTCGTCAATCAATCTCTGACTATAGTCTTTTTACTTATATTCATAAAGACATCTCAATATTTGTTCTTGTTTATGTTGATGATATAATTATTACCGGTAATGATGATGTATTTATATCACAAACTAAACAATATTTATCGAAATCATTCTCCATTAACGACCTCGGGCTTTTACATTATTTTATTGGCATCGAAGTATGGTCAAAGAAAGGTTTATTTTAATGCCAACATAAAATACACTTTGGATATTTTACAAGATTCTGGAATGCTTGGACTGCGTCCATATAATTTTCCTATGGAACAAAATCTTTGTCTTTCTCCCAACGATGGTACTCTCTTTCCTGATCCATCCCTTTATCGGAGGCTAATCAGACGTCTTTTATATCGTACAGTTACTCGTCCTGATATTCAATATGGTGTCAACAATCTTAAGTCAATTTTTACAAAATCGCCACACTTCTCACCTTGATGTTGACATCGAGTACTTCGTTATCTAAAAGGATCTATTGCCAACAGCTTTTTCCTTTCCGCCTCTAGTTCACTTTCCCTTATTGGTTTCTCTGACTCTGATTGGGCAGGTTGTCCCTCCACTCACCACTCAACAAGTGGATATTTTACTATGCTTGGTTCTAGTCCAATTTCGTGGAAATCAGCCTACTGTTTCACGATCTTCCGCTGAAGCCGAATATCGTTCTCTGGCTGCACTCACCTCTGAAATTCAGTGGCCCACTCCTCTCTTATCTGAGCTTGGTTTTCCTCCTTCTGCACCAATTACTGTCCATTGTGATAATCAAGCAGCACTACATATTGCTGAAAATACAGTCTTCCATGAACGCACCAAACACATTGAAATAGACTACCACTTTATTAGAGAAAAGATTCTTAATGGTCTGATCGCACCTTCGTATCCTCGTTCTTATGACCAGTTAGCTGACATCTTCACCAAACCACTCGGTGCCAACACATTCCATCGATTACTTGGCAAGTGGGGAGTCATAGATATTTCTACTCCGACTCCAACTTGAAGGGGGATGTTAAAAAGTCATAGATTTCACGTGTGTAAATATTGTTGGTTAGAGATATCACAGAATATTAGATATTGATTTTGTAAATCCCTGAATATTAGGTGGTTAGGTAGTTCCATATTTATATCAATTTGTATGTATATATGCCTATAAATAGGCTTTGCCAATGAATAGAAAGTTATCAATTCAGAATCAATCTATTTCTTCACAATATTTGTTGTTCTACAGTAAGAAAATTCCCTTCCGTTGCTACTTCCGGGTCTATATTCATTTCTGTAACCACTATTTTCCCCATTCCGTCCTCATAGAAATCCAGCAGATGTTTCTCTACTGCTTCTCGGCCTTCAAATCTCTCATCTTCCACTTTCAGGTTGACAATATGATTCTGATACTTCCTCTTCTTCATACTTGCATAGAAAGTCCTGGTAGGTCTATCTTCTTCCTTTATCCATTTTTATTTAGATCTCTGTTGAAGAAAGCTAAATTCCACTTCATCTGCTTCCAATGATTCGTGCCAATGCTTACCTCTCTTGTAGAGTTTTATCCAATACATCTGTCTGTAGCATGCTGAACTGCTTTCCCCACTTCACTTTTGCCTCATCGGCTCATTTTTGGATGTCCGGAAACTCCCTCTTATTCATCTTTTTAGGGCAATTTGCAATTTTTTGTAGAGATGAAAAAATATCTGCAAGGTTGTCTTGTTTGTGCAATCTCCAGTTTCTTTCCACTAGCTCTAAGAATTGTGCCGATTTCACCCACATGTTATAAAACTTAAACGGTCTTTTGACATTAATGTACCTCGATTTCTCCATATGAACTAACAACGGCAAATGGTCGGAGATAGCACTAGGTTTTACCTCGCATAAAGCCTCCATCCACTTCTCAATCCACTTTTCATTTACCATAGCTCTGTCAATTCTGCTGAAAATTCTTCTCTCCTCACGTTTATTATCCCATATGTAGAAAGGTCATGTAGTTTTTAGCTCCTGTAAACAAGTCTTATCAACTGTTTCTTTGAAATTTTCCACCTCTACTAGCCCGGCATCATCCCCACCTGAGCGATCACCTAGATTCAGTGAACTGTTAAAATCTCCGATTACTATCCAAGGCATGTCCTGATGATTTGCAGATTCTAAATAGCTCCATAATTTCAATCTCAAAGGCCGTGTACCCTCTATCTTTTTGTTATGGGCATAAATAACTGTAAATTAGAATTCCAGCCCGAGCTCTTTATTTTGCATACCCAATCTATTCATTGATCACCAATATTTAGTACCGAAATATCATACAAATGCGGTTTCCAGCATAACCATATCCTCCATGTGCCCACTACTGATCAGTTCGTAATCAAATTCCATCCCAGGTCAAGACCATCGAATATTCTTTTTTTGCTTTGTTTTTACTTTTATTTCCAGCAAACTGCCATCCCCACCTTATTTTCTAAACAAAATCTTCTACAATCTCTCTGCTTATTTTTTTATTTAGTCCCCTCACATTCCAAAACAACATTTTACTATGCATCATTATCAACATCACAGAGAGTACCATACCTTGAATGATACTCAAGGTCTATGTTCTTTGTTACTTCGACTCTATTCTCCCCATCAATTGCTAGCTCGAGATTTCGTGGATCACTTGTTCCTACCAATTCAACCGGTTCTTTCCCTTCTCTTTGTTGCCGTTTTCTCCCCTTCAGTTCCCTCCTCACTGCATTCAGCTCCTCTGCATTTTTATCATTCTCCTTACTTTGTTCCATCTCCTTGTTGATACCTGAGCTGTTGGGTTCTATAGTAGCCCGTGTCTTTTTTGAGCCGACAACCACCCAATCATGTTCACGTTTACCATGGTACAGTTTCTTCCCTTTACACTGCTTTTAATTATTACCTCCATGTCTTCCATGTGATTTAGCAACTATCTTATTATTAATTTGGCCTTTTCCCATTCTCTTTCATTCCACCATTCTGTGCTCTTGGCCTCCTCGCTTCCCAGACACATTCATCAACACCATGGCCAATGATATTGCACTTACTGCATTTGAATAGTTTCCATTCGTATTCCACATCCTGATGTTGAATAACTCCGTTCTCATCATGGTAAGGCAATTTCTTCAGCACTGTATCCCCTATCTTCATTTCAACTGGCACTCTTGCAAACTTTGTTATGTCCAAATTCCATGTTGCTTCATCTATTCGCGGAGGTATCCCTAGAGCACTTGCATGTCGACATAATAGACTCGGTTCCAGTATACCATGTCCAATCCTGGAAATTGCACCCATATCAGCACTGCCACAAACTCATCAAAGTCTATAATCCGTTTCCATTCCTTTACAATAACCGGTTTTTTGTCAAAGAAAACCATTCCCCTCTGCTCCATCTCTCTGTTTCTCAAACTTGCATAACGATAATTCTTAAAACTATATGATAATTGAATGTTATATACATCTATATGGTATCACATGTTATGTCATATATCATGTTTTGTGTATGAAATGTATGGCGGTAAGCGTAGTAATATTGTAGTTGCATACCTATATTAATGGTAGAGAAATAAAATTGTATAATTAAATAAAAAGGTTAAAGGTTAAAAAGTAATAAAACAGTAAAAGGCCAACCTCAAACAAAATACGTTAATATTCGTAGCGTTTTGGTTATGGAAAATTGGGTAAAAAAAGCCAATAAACCAGACATGCGTGTATTTCATGTACACTAAGAGCAAGTCCAATAGCTTCCCCAAGTTGGGGAATTTCAATAAATTTAGGGAATTTGAGCTTATTTTCAACTCCAATAGCTTCCCTATATGCATCCCTAAGTTGGGGATTTTGAGGATGGAGAAGATTTGCTTCCCCAAATCTGTAGAGAGAGAAAACAAAACTTGGGGAAGCAAAATTTAATGCTTTCCCATTTATTCTTCAATATTCTTTCTTAAATATTTGACTTTATTGTTTTTACAATTTCAAACAAATATTTCAATTGTAAATATCTATAATTATATAAAATAAAAAATTACAAAAATTATATATTCTAAACATGCAAATTATAACGAACGTAACAAGATCTTACATGACTATATTCACATGCATATAGAATTTTGAATATTATCATATGAGATATTGTTATATTCATTGTAATGTGTATTTTGATAATTTATAACTTTCACAATTTTTTATCGTGCATAATTTAAGATATTGAAATTCCAAAATCATCTTTGAATAGTAAAAAGGAAATAAATCAAATATAAAGTAATAAAAACTAAGATTTAATGTGTATGCATTAAATTTCAATCCTCAAGTTAGGGAAACTGTTGGAGTTGATAGAAAAAAAGATAGGGAATATGAGGATGTAGTACTCTATCTTGTAGTAAATGGTGGGGAAGCTGTTGGACTTGCTCTAACTGTGAGTCATTAAAAATAGTTAGTAAGAGCAAGTCAAACAGATACTATATAAAAACCTCCAAGATGTAGTATGAAATGCTAAAATGTAGTATGAAATTTTTGGTCATCTCCAAAAGTTACTACATGTTGTAGATCTTGCATTGATTATCATTAATATTAGCAACATTTTTAATTTTATTTTCTACCTTTTTTGTTTTAAACAATACATTGTTTTGCATTGAAGATGAGAGGTGAGAGAGTGGAGTTTGGGTTTAAAAAAAAAGGAAAGAATGCATTGATAAATGTGTAGGTAATAAATTTAAAGTTTCAATCCTCTAAATTTTCTTTCTCTCTCTACAGATATGGAGGATGCGTTTCTCTTACTACCCTAAATCTACATCTTGTAGTAGCACATGTAGTATCTCTTGGAGCTCAATAATGGGGTAAAATCTCCATACTTCCTCCAAAATCTACAAAATGTAGTATCTCTTGGACTTGCTCTAAAAGAGCCAATAGCAACAAGGAATTGTGAGGTATCGAGAATATTATGTCGAAATAGAAACATATTGTAGTTTGAGAATATTATAGAGACTTCAATAAAAAATTTTTTCAATCCATCCCCAAAAACACTTTCTAAAATTAAGAATATAATATGAGGGAACTTAGAGCATCTCCAATACTACCTTCACTTTCAAAAATATCAATTGACATGTAGGATTGAGAGTGAGAAATTGCAAAAATCATCTCCAACCCAGGCATCAATGTAGGGGTCAATCATAGGTGGCATATGATGTGGATTGAAGGTGTCAATTACACCCTCTATATATTGATGCTCACTTTGAAACCTTCAATTTGACAACTTAACAAATATAGAGTTTTAATCATTACATCCTTCCATTTTTAAATTTAAAACATAAATGCAATATTTAATTTAAGGATATTTTGTGACAATTTGATAGTTGCATTGGAGAACCAAACTTCAAAATGAAAACCTTCATTCCTACATCATATTGACACCCAATAAAATTTAAACATTTGACACCTATTTTTACTCTTGATCCTCTCACCATTGGAGATGCTAAGAGCATCTCCAACCCCACCTTCACTTTAAACAAAGTCAATACACATGTCACATTAAGTGGCTTTTTAAGTAAAAAATCTTCTCCAATGCAAATGTCAAGTATGAGGCTCAATATGATGTGGCACACTTTTCAATTGAAAGTGTCAAATAGACCTTCAATATTGAGAGGGTCAAATTGAGGCTTTCACTTATATTTTTAGGCATAATTGTGGGACCTCTCATAAATGTATATAATTCTAATTTAATTTTGTCCAATAAAAAATTAACACATCATACTAAAGTTTTGTTTGTGAATGTTGCATTGGAGATGAAAGTTAAAAGAGCATATTCAATTTGACATCATATTACATTTCCATTCAAAATGTGTCATTTGGAAAAAAGTGACTTTAGAGTTGGAGATAAAAGCAAAATGTACATAATTTTACATTTAACAATTCAGTCCTCAAAAAGAGTTTGACTGGAAATTTGAAAGGTCTGGCCTCGTAGGAAGTTTGACAGTCAAATTCTCTAATTTTAATCCGGTCCTCTCAAATAAACTCAAAAACAAGCACCCTCGTATAGTCCCTAGGTGACGAGCAGAGTTTGCATAGCGTAGCGAGAGACAACTGAGATTGACTGCTGCAGAAGCAATGGAAGGGCTTATGAGATTGGAAAAATTGCAGAAACTTATGAACTTAATGGAATCTCATGAAATCACGCTAGACGGAGATCCCAACTCCCATCTCTTCCTTGCCAAATTTGTTCTATTCCTGGTAAATTCACCCCTCATCTTCACTCTCACTGTCACGCGGCAACCCTTGATTACAAGCAATTTTATAATTCGGTAAAGTTTTTTTTTTTAAAACCCCTTTAATTGGCTTGCTGAAGGTTGAATCATACTCTGAGCTCGACATGGAAGCCAAATCTCGGTTGATTTCTGAGCAATTACCAAAGGTTAGAATCACTATATATGTAATGATGCACCTTAGTCTCTCGGAGGATTCAACTCATTTTATTCTGTGAATTTCGTAGATTTCCACTTCTTTTCTCACAGAGGCGCAGAAATGGGTTGGAGAAGAAGGTAATTGATTGCTCACTGTTACTAAAGCATTTCCACTTAATGAGTTCAAAAATTGTGTAGTTACTGATTGTAGGTAGTGAAGAAAATGAGAGTACTGCATTGCTTCATTGTGATGACAAGCCAGATGTTAATTCATTGAACAGAGAAGCTGCTACAGTTGGACTGGATGCAATGCAACGAGCGAATTCAACTTTAGAAGATTTTGTGAGCTTCATTTTCTTCTAATTTAAGTAGAAATTTCCTTTTTATGTAGATACACAATGAAACATAAATTGTGCAAGATCAATGATTGGATCATTGTGTTGCATCAACAGTGCAGGTCGTACTGCATGTTTCATGACATGGATGTTCACCAACCACATGTATTATTCGAGAACTTACCAGTACTTGCATTTACGGAGAGTTTTATTTATCAGGTACCCAAGTAAATCAGCTTTGCTATTATTTATATTCATGTGGCATTGTTTGGATTTTTGTGTTATTATGCTGTATGTTGCATTCAGCTTCAAAGGTGGATTCTTAATGAAGTCTTTGCATTTGGTGTTCTTAATTATGTTTATCTAACGAGCACATAGATTTTCTTTCTTTGGAGTCTCTGTACCTGTATTATATAACCTACTCCATTGGAACACAAATGCAACTTCTTTTTTGGTAAACGTCATGACAAATGCATCCAAGTTAGTATTGGTAAGTTCTGGTATAACATAAAACCTACCTATCTGCATTCATAAACTCATTGCCGACTTGCAAGCGATGTGAAATTCTAGTCATTTGCTCTCTATTCTTACTTGAGATTATTATTTGTCACCTACTTTCCCCCTCTCTCATCTTTTCTGGGAGCAACCTGCTTGATTGTTTCAGTATGAAATGGAGTGAGTATATATTTACACGACCTTTAGATTGGAATGCTCATATTGATGTATATCTGTGACTATTCTGTTAAATTTTAATAAGTCATTAGCAGACGATTTATCCTTATAAAATGGAACTGTTAGGCAAGTAGGTGAGTTGCCTACACAGAGTAAGGAAGACTTGGATAAGGGATTGTATACCACTTGTTGGAGCTTCTCCCTTGGTTTTCTTCCAACTCACATTTTGGTTTGGTCAAATATATAGTCAGCGGATGATCGTGCTCTGTACTTTAGTTCCGGTGTGACACCCCTCTTATGTGTGACACGTTTCTTATGTGTGGCACGTTTAAACATGAGGAATTTAGTTCAAAACTTGATTATTTTAAAGCAAAACAAAAATTTTATATGTAATCTTAAAACATGAGGACATTGACACAAAACATGAACATTAACCTTATGTATGGGCAACGTGAGGAAATTGACACAAAACATGAACATTAACCTTATGTATGGGCAACGTGAGGAAATTGACACAAAACATGAACATTAAACTTATGTATGGGCATTGGGCAACACGAGCATATTAAAGCAAAATGTAATACAAAAGGTGCATGATATAAACTAAAACATTGTATTTGAATTAAAAGATGAGTTGCTAAATCCTTAAAAATGAGTATTTTCACACAAAACATGAACATGAGGAATTTAGAACAAAAGGTAGAATTTGCATAACATAAATTTTTTGTTTTGTTTTAAAATGATCAAGTTTTGAACTAAATTCCTCATGTTTAAACGTGTCACACATAACATGGGGTGTCACACCTGATCCTAATTCTATATATATATATATATATATATATTATATATGTATATATTATATATATGTGTAAGGAAACAACATTAGTTTTCTTCATTTAATTTAAATCAAGTCAAGATGCAATGCATTTAAAGATCAAATGCATAACTGAAGTGGCTGTGTAAGATTTTGTTAAGGATTTTTTGAAAATTTCCTAAACATGTTTGTTTAATGTTATAGTTGGATACTTTGAATGAGGTGCTAGTGCTACTGCAATCATCAGCTTATGAAGTCAATCCTGTGAAGGGAGAAGCTGATATGGTAATTGAGTAAGTACTGCATATTGACCAATGCTAAATTGGTGAAAGTTGACTGTTCCTAATGATAATGCCCAGGATCTTAAAACAAAGAAAAGATGGGAAGTTAGAACCTCAAAGCTGTTAAAAACTGACCCATTTGAACCACTTGTAACACTTCTCAAGCATCAGGGGCTCCTCACTGAGCGGTATATCTGTATTCATTTTATTTTCTCTATATTTAACTTACTTCTATATATAATAAGTTACGCGTGGTTAACTTTACAGCATCACAGAAGAGCTCAGGTCCGGGTTAGAGTACTGGGATCTTGAAAGAAAATTATGTTCATCTTCGAGTTCAAATAAGGTATTGTCACCTACTAAATTAGTTTAGCCTGATTATAAAATTTGCTTGGCAGCTATTTATAGTGATATGTATCTTCCTTAAAAGATATATAGAAGTTAGGAACAGTCATTGTGTAATTAGCAGGCTTGTTTACACTTTTATAAAATCTGCAACAAGAACTATACACGAGGGAGAGACTTCTATAGTGTAAGTGAAAAGTTGTCTATTAACTAATCATATAATCCTAAAACTGTAATGTGTTTCGTCTTTTCATCTTGTAAGGCTAAAAAGCTCCACTCTAGTCCTATATTCATTATGGGAAGGTCTCCTATGAGACCGTCTACCATAACCTTGTGATAGGACCGCTCTTCACGTTTTTATAAGCTTAGTTTATGTGTTTGTTTTATTAGACTCTTATTATGATACTTTTAATTATAATAGAAAAAATCATTTAATGTTGTAAATATGTCTATATAGCTAGTATTACTATATGTGTCATTAGTTCTATTTTATTATATTTTCTTTCATTTACTAATTTATTTGTTTATTTAAATATTATAAATGAACTAATTGAGTTAGAAAGGCAAATAAAGCCTACAAACACACAAACTATTCTTATAAACACATGAGAAGTCACGCGTTGTGGTAGGATAGTCTCACCCAAGACTTTATATCTATCAAATAAAATATTCTTTGTAATTTAATAAAGACAAATCAGTAAAATTATTTCAGACGGAAGGTCCCTTGAGGGCAAAGTCTCATAATAGACCTTCTATATTTTAATAAAATAAACATAGACCCAGGACTGAGATGCTATATTTTATAATAATATAGACCCTTTAAATCTAAAACTAGTACGTAGTGTAATAAAAACATTTACTCATAAAAGTAAAATAAAACATATTTGAAAAACAAAACTGAAAACACCTTTCAAGGATAAAACAAAACCTTTCAATTTAAATATGAAACTTTTTACATGGTCTATATTTTGCCTAAATATCGACGGACGTTTATGAGACTTTTCCAAATATATATACTTCTACATCATGGTTCAAATTTTAATCATTAATATAAATTTCAGTAGTATTTTTTTTGCCAATTCATAGATGCATCATCTTTATTGTCACCAATTTACCATGACACATGGTCAATATTATGTTATGCAAAAAAATTCCAAGAACAATTTTTTTTGTTTTATGATAGCCCCTAACAGTTTTTGTTGCTTTATCTGCTGTGAAGAGACATAACTTTTATCTATCATATTTATTGTTCATGATGTTAACATTTGAGGATTTACATTAACTATATAAAATATAGCAATGAAAAATGACACATCATCTTAATTAGTTGCAAAAACAGAATTGTAATAATTAAGATACTCATTTTTATTATAATAGAAGACTTGTAACAATTAAACTAATTCATTCCGATACTAACAAAAGATTTACATGAGGCTGCAGGATTCCACACTACATATTATCCCCATTAAGATAAATATGTTTTTTTTACATTCTTTTAACAGCTTCTATTGTTTGGGGATTTTCTTTTTGATTTTTGTATATTATAATATAAGTTTAAATTGTCAATTTTTAATAGCTTTAACAGATTCTAGTCATGTATAGTCAAAATGGTACTTTTAAATGTTAAAGAACTTTGGTACTTCTTAAATCAAAACTGAAAGCTAAAAAGGGAATAGCAAAATTTAAATTATAAAAGAAAACGATAAAATTCCACTCATACCCTTTATTAAGGTATGCTATTTCTGACTCCAATAATGTAATACACAAGACTAATTTGAAACCTTTTAAACTAACAGGACCAAAGCAAAAGCTTCCTTAAAGTCTTAGGGCCCGTTTGAGTAGTTAATTCTGAGATATAAGTGATCATTGTTTTTTTTTTTTAATTAAAATCACCTATGAAAGGTGAAGGGATTTTCATTAGGTTCCCCAAGCCTATTAGAAATGAACTGAAAAATAAAAGTTAAGCACAGAACTCAGTTTTACAACATATGTATCTTAAGAGAAAACCATAAAGATGAGTTTTGAGGCTCATCATTCTAGTTACAACCTCTAGAAGAGAGGATAAGGCAGTGAGAGTTGAAAGTGTTCATAAATCCCTATCCCTAGACCATACAAACTCCAAGCAGTTCTGTGAAAACAAAACAAATCGAATCACAACTTTGCTTAGAGCTATAAGTCTTCAGGTGGGGAGAAACACTCAGTATTGCCAACAATCTGCAATTTGGTGCTTTGGTGGGGTGAGATGGTTGCAGCTAAAAACATCCTCCATTCCTCAGTCCTTTTGGCATGTTGAGTTGGTCTGGAACTTCCTTCCTTGTAGATACCCAAGATGTCTTTAGTTGCGTCTGATTTTAGCTATTTACCTGCAAAGAGTTAAAAACTGGATCAGCAGCATCCATTCTCATGAATTAAGGATCTAATAGATGGAACTTGAGCAAGATCCAACTGTATTAGGGCCTTAATGTGAGCTGACAGAGATGAAAAGGAGACATAGGTGTTTAATTTGAGAGCTAAAGCATTCTTAGATAATGCATCTGCCACCCTATTTCCTTCTCTATATGTATGAATCAATGAAAAATTACCAAGCATGCATTTTTAAGACAAGTGATCATTGTAAAATTACCAAGTGATCATTGTAAAATTGTAGATAGTACTCTTTTTCAAGACAACCTGATGCGAGGTATTTGTGGCCTAAATCCTCTTATAAAAACATCTGAGTTAAAGTAATAGTACAGTGTTCCATCAAGATTGCAACAAAATATACTTGTACGAAAGATTTCCCAGCCTTAATGTCTGGTAGAGGAGACTGGACTTGATATATTATAAATGAAGTCTCCTGTACTAAACATCTAGGCTTGGAATTTTTTTGTATATTAATAGGAAAGTATCTTCCTATCTTATATAGTAGTGAAGATTATTCAAAAAACCCACTTATGGCTTTGGCATCTATGAGCACCAATCTTGCTATTTGTTGACCTCTAAATCTACCTGCAGGCTAGCTTATTTGTGTAGGCAGCGCTCCAAAATATAGAATTACTTATTACCAGCAAGTTTAGTGCACAAACAAGTGGGGTTATAGTTGTAGTTAGTATTTCACTTTAAGCACCTTGCAGTTAGAAGGCCATGTCATGAGAATTAGGAGGGCATTTAACTGTACACAAAAAAGAAATGCACTTGTCCTCATCAGTAATCAATAATCTAAGTATTTAAATGTAGAGTTTGCTAATCTTAACTCTTTCTAAATTTGGACCAACAAAGCCGGAGAATTTTATTTAATATGAGTTTCGTATAATCAACTACAAACTAATATAAATTAATTCCATGCTCAAACAGTTATCTTGAAACCCATCAAGTGAGATTTAAAATGTGTAGGGACAGTGTTCCGAAAATTGGTGTTGTTAAAGGAAGCATTAGGATCCTATAAATTTTACTTTTGGATATGCTTCTCCCGACACCATGTGATTTGCTTGGTCAGAGTATTATATTTTGGTCTCCTTTGACCTTCAATCGAATGGATTTTACTTTCAGGTTACTATAGAAGATGTCACGAGGGCCATTCATCTGAAATCATTCGATTATCGTGTACTTAATCTTCTATTGTATCAATTGCGTAGAGAACAGGTGCATACCTGATTCCTTAGTCTTAAGCCAACTGTCATGCTGGCTTTCATTTGGTTTTTGCCAAGAAACTTTTAAAGGCGGTGCTTTTATTTTGTTGTGTGACCCATATAACAATACAGGTATGTAATGTGTTTTCGTTCTTCTGAACGGCTGTTTTGAAGGTGAATGAAGCGCATATGGAATTCCTATCTGTATCCGAGTTTCTTGTGGAGCTATCTGATGATTTGTGAGTTGACTTACTCTAGAGGTTTTGCTGATATGTACATCATATGCAATTCTGACTTTCTTTGTTGAGAAGTTACATGACTTCCTTTTTATAATATGAGGAGGAAGCATAATTTAGATACTCTCATCAATGGATGACAATGCTGTAGGTTTGATTATGAGGTGAATCACTGTTTTGGGTAATTTCTTTACTTTCTCTCGTAATCATATGGATCATCTTTAACATATGTTTTGCCTTTGTAGGAAGATGTGGTGGAAAATAATTTCAATAGTCTGCGCATGTTTGTAAGAATATATGGACCTTCCACAGCACCGATGATGCTGGTGAGTATTTATCGTTTTAGTAAACCTTATAAATGTCAAAGAAGATTTGATTTTTTCCTTTGATTTGGAGAACACAACCCCAGAACAGAAACAGCATATGATCCCCACCAATTTTCTGTCCACAAATCAGTCCGGTTCCGTTCCCCATGTAGTAAATATGAACATTCATATTAGTAATGGATTCGATTGTAACTTTTATATGTACATTGATGTGTTTTACCTTAGGCAAAATGTATCACTGAAGCTGAGGAAAAGTATGAAAAGTTACTGAAATCATTGGACCCTGAGTTGTCCACAAAATATTTGAAAAGGTGTGAAGATGCTACCAGAGAAGGTAAAGTTTGTGATGGAAATGAATTTTTGTGCAGTTTAAGATCCTTGTAATCCTTTAACATTCCCTATGAACTCCATTTTTTTGTGGATTTACAGTCCATGTTTTTATAAAATTTAGGGGGGGAGAGATCGGGGCCTTCTCTCGGGACGTGGAATATTCCAGCTATAATTCAAGATGAGGAGTTATACCGCTCCCAGATTTTGAAAACTAAGCCTCCAACTCCTTGAGAATTCTGTTAACATGGATGATTTCCTACTCCATAGTCAAAGGTGAGAATCCACACCATAGTACCGCTTGAAAATGCATGCACCCCAAGAGTAGATTAAGTCCAAAAGATTTCTAGGTTAAGTCCAAATGATTCTTCATGATAATGATGCTTTCTTGAGATTTCAGAGCAGTATTATTCTCTCTTTTTTTTTCCCCTTTTTTTTTTTAACAAATGTCATCTGAGAAGTATGAAAAGAGAATTTGGTTCTGGGAATGAAATCCCCCAGTAACAAAGAAAGATTCCAACGGGGTGAATCGCAGAAGATCAAAGGCGCAGGATTTTTGTTGCATTCGTTTGGTGTCTGAAAGATGCCTTTGAGATGAAGAACGGCCCTATGGGCATTGACACCTTCCTATTTTGAAGTCAATTTTTGCAGGACCACATCCGCCATTATTATTGTGGCCTTCAAATCCTGCAGAATCATGCCTCTTTTGTTTTCTTAAGTTTTAATCACAGTGGGCCTCCCTCATCATTCATATCTCAGCGGTATCAAATATCACGGAGCATGTTCCTCACATTTCTAGTCCACACTCTCAATTCGACGTGATTAACACAACTCTCTTGAATTGTGTGGTTTAACTTGACTCTAAATTGTGAAATTTGAAGTCTTTAGATTGTGACGATGAGACCATGTTCGAACTTCATTTGATCGTTGAGCTTATAGTGAAGCAGCAATTCTTCCCATATAGTAACGCCAGATTTAGTGGTGGATGTTATTTCCTATTTTGATTACTGCATTTTTGTTAATCAATCTAGAACCAAAAGCTAACATGTGCTTTCAAACAACATACGCTTGTTATTGCATCACTAGTTGTGTTGTTTGAATTTGTTTTAAGGGTTTCCATGGTGCTGGACCCCTCTGAGCCCTCTCCATAAACATGTACTGCACCTGAAATTGAGAGGAAAATGATGACAAAAAAATGGACCCTATTAGAGAGTTGGACTTAAAGGTCTCTGTGGTGCAATGTGCCCTTCCGCTTTCTTTTGACTTTGTTACAGATCATCTCACCGAGGAAACACAGATGATTTGTTCCTTGTGTGTTTTCAGACTGCAACTATTCTCTGAAACTTTGCACATACTTTCACATGTAATGTGTTCCCTCTTTGTCTTGTCGATGGAGAGGCTTGTTGTACCCTCGGATTCACTAACACTTTCCATTTTGATTCGAACTATTAGACCATTTCATCCATTCATTTTATTTTCCGACCTTCTATTTCAATTTTCTCCGGACTTGTATAAATTTTAGTGCTGAAAACATTGAATGACATTGATAGAGAAACAAGACATTGATAGAGAAACAAGACAATATCACCCATTTGGTTGTAGTTGAGACAGTCTACTATGTTATGACTTTTCCTTAGACAAATCAAACAAGTATTTTCCCACTTAGTACTAGAATGCTTTGAGCCTACTTGCACTATACACAATCATGAAAGGAACTTTCTTCAAGTTTAGATGCTTTTAGTCTAAAAAAAGAAACAAATACTTGTATTCCTTATATTACATTACATATTTCCATCTTTTTCACACCAGTACTAATTAGAACACATCTGAAAAATCAGATGCCTTTCTTTTTCATAAAAGAGAAGAAGAACAAAGTTGAGGAGGCAAAAACTGAAGGAGCAAACCAAACCACAAACATGCAGGTATCATATTTCAGGAGGAAACCATGTTTCTTTCAAGTTACAAGACATCCTCGACGAAAGACAAAGGAACAATGCTGTTCTTATATATCTACATATTCAACATTAAGCAGCTTTTATAGAACAGAAGTTTAAAGGCATACCAAGACAATACAAGGGTTCAGAAGGTTTTGCAATTCTTGAGAAGTTATCCTGCGCCTTCATGGAGAGAGTGGCCAGTCATACTCACCACCATCCTCAATTTGCTCAGCATTGTTGTAAAACCACATCCCTGCAAGTTCTTCAATTGGCTGCTCACCTGCCCATTCCTCACCTGCAAGCTCATTGTTGAAGCCATATTCCTCATAGTCGTCATCGATATCATCTCCCACGAAATCCCATGCCAAGTAGGATGAAGAATCTGAGTAGTCTGAGCAGCTATCCCAACCGTTCTGATCATAGTAATCAGTAACATGGGGGCCGATAAGTTTCAGTTTTGGAAACTTCTTCACAAAGTCCTCATCAAGGTCCACACTCCAGCATCCGCGGACATCTAGCAGCTCAAGGTCTTTGCATTTAGTGAGCACCTCGATCAAACTTGGGGTGCTAACAAGCAGGTAAGCAATCTCAAGATGCTTTAGCTTGGGCATTGTGGAGGCAATAGCCATAGCCTCATCATCTTGAGAGACCTTGTCAACCACCTCAATCGGGTGCATTATTCTTCGCAGGCCGGTCAGATGCTTGCAGTTCTTCCCAATCGCCTCTAGGGCTGGGGCACCTATTTTGGAGCAATAGCTCAAATCCAGAAAGGTCAGAGCTGACAGCTTTCCAGCAACCTGTTCTACACAGGTGTTGCTTATGTCACTTCTTATCAAACTAAGGGTTTGAAGAGATTTGGCACTGCAAAGGAACAATCATCCGATCAAAAAGCACACAAAAAAACATTTTTGACAGGCAATTGTAAATGTTTACAGAATCTCGATGTTCCTAAGACCTAAAACTCCTGCAACTACTAATGGCATAATAGAAATAGCTTAATTTACAGAAATACAGACACATTTAGGCATATCCAACATATCAAATTAAATGAATCTGGATTCACACATTTGGACATATGCAACATATTGAATAAAACCAATCCGGATTCACGAGCATCAGACATTCAATACAACCTCAATTTGGAAAGATCATCAACAAAGTAAATATAATAAATTCAGATACATGCAAGGGTGTTGTTCTACAAATGGAAATATCACGGTAGCAGAAGTAGACTTTTACCGGTCAGCAACAAAAACAAAGGTAGAATCAGTTGACACGCCGGAGACGCAGAGTTTGCGAAGTGAGCCACAGCTGCGAGTAACAAGCAATCGGAGCAAACGATCAATCTGATCTGGCTTGGCTTGACGGCTCCATTCTTCGATATCAATTTCCTGCCAGCAATAAGGCCCAGCCACCGCCCTCCTCCACGATTGGCACACCGCCGGAACAACCGTGAGAATCTCCTCCAGGCCGAGATTCCCAAAAATCAAACCCAGAGTGTCCGGTATCAGCTCATCCCACCGTCCCTCCTCCATTTCCGACCACACCTGCGAAATCAAAAAATCCTTCAATCAACAAAACCAGCAAGTTAACAGCATGCACCGAACACCAACTCACACACAAATTCTTCAAAAATGCAGCCACATTGAATTGCAATCAATCTGAAAAGAGCGATTACATTTCATACAAGATTTTGGGAAATTACCAGAAGGAACGGGATATGGGGGGTGCGGATCTACCGCTTTATCCGCCTAACAAAAAGGGAGTCTTTTTCCCTTTCTTTGTATCTGTATCTCTGAAGCTAAAGCGCTAGAAAGTGAAACAACAAGAAACAAACAACTGCATTTCATTTTTTTATATTAATTCCCCATCTACTCAAATCAATGTCTCGCCCACTTTATTTATTCAACTAAGTACAGAAATCTCCCAAACTCCAGAAAACAAAATTTTTTTTTTGCTACAGAAAACTCTCCTGCTGCTTTGAGATGACACTTGGCTTGGGTTTGGTTTATATAGGAGGTTGAGAACGATCGAGAATGGGATAATTCACGCAATTTTCATGTGAAGATTAATGAGGATCTGTGTGTTTTTTTGCGTGTTTAGGATGAGGATGGGAGACTTTATTAAGTTTAGGTGTGAAAGCTGGACTCCTGATGTAATCCTGACCTCAATACTGACATTTTTTCTTCCCTATTTTTTACTTCTCTTTCTTAAGTAACTCTTCCTGCTTTTATCCTTGGACTGTAGTATTAGTTATGGAAAGTACAACATTATTCCTTTTTATACGGTATTTTTTTGAATTTCTCATTATCATATTTTCCAAGTTTTGTGAATCTGTGTGATTGTGATATTATTAGTAAACTTTTTTTCTTTCACTTTTTATTTGAGCAAAATTAATACATGTGTAAATAGTACTCCTACTATTTTATTCAGCTATGCAAGTATCAATATGTGAAAGAATTTTTATTTTTTTTAACGCTAAAACCATCATAGAGAGGAGGATTATTCATGGCTCCTCAACCGAAATAAAAACAGAACATAATACACATAAGACCAAATAAGGGCCTTAGTGGCTACAAGTTGCCCGAAGGCTGTTCTCCACAAGTGGAGGCAATTTGGTAGATAACAGGAAAATTCCTGAAACGTAAAGCAAAACTAATCTTCACTGTATCTAAATGTGGTGTGGCCCTAAGGCCATTTCCTAGGCTTTCACCCGGAAGTAAGGTGGTGCCCGAAGGCTGGTGTGGCCCGAAGGGTATTTCTTAGGTTTTTGCCCAGAAGCAATGTGGAGCCCGAAGGCTGCAGTGCCCGAAGGCTTACATCAAAAAGGGGATACATCGTAAAAATCTATGGTCTAATAATCGAGAGTATCGAACTGCCTCACAAGTATAGTACCTTAACTCGCATTGTAAACTATCTAATCGAAGTCTACCAGTCTAGGCATAAATGTTACCTAGTCCAGAATTCCATGGGGTTTACCCTCTCGCCAATTAAGGGTTAAGAGGGATATAACAAACAAATGGACAAGGATACTCCCCAAGTCTGTCAGGACAATTCCCCAAAAAGACCAGTTCCAATTCATATCTCCTACAATAAGGTAAATACTATGACTATAGACAGATTCCAACCAATCCGGGTCTAACTAGTTACCAAGTAGCACATAGTATAGAAATTTGAACAAAGATATTATTTAACAGAGATAAGTTGCAAAGCAAACTTCCACTATTTACAAATCTAGTTTATATTGGGGACAATATCGCCAAAAGTACGTATAAATATTGCTCTGACTCTAATTTCTCCTAACCAATCACCCATAAATAAGAGTTGAAGTCAACCAAAGTTTCTGAAACAAAAACGTACCCGTCCATAAATTAAGATTTACAAATGATATCCAGTTCAAATATTCCGACCTTGTTCATAAAACTACTACAATAAAAGAAAGGAAGACCACCTCATCCTCTAGTTGGGCCAGAACCAAGAGTCCATGTATCAACCTGACCCGAACCGGTCTGAACCAACCCGAGCTGGTCTGAACCGACCCGAGCCGGTTGTGTTTCCGACAGCGGCATTCAAGCGGCGGTCTCCGGTTAGCCTGGGGGTCGCCAAGGCCGTGGAAGTGGTCGTCTGATCGCCGACTGTCGTCCAGATCTGGATGGCGGCATCTGTTCGCCGGCGCCGATGGATGTAGAGAGGGTGGGCAAGGTCCCCTGGGAACTCCCTAGCATTTCTGCTGGTCTTGAGGCGATGGAAAAGCAGCGGCCGTAGGCAAGTTGGAGTCAGTCGCCGCATCGGATCCGGTGGATGGAGTTCCAATGCCTCCAGATCTGCTGTGCTCCGGCTGTTCAGAGGTAGATCCGCCAGCGTCCCTGATCTGTAGGTGACCCGATCTGCGACGCTGTGGTGACGGCCTGAGGAGTTGCTTCGGCGGCTTGCGCAACGGAGATTCTTGGTCTGTAAGGAGACGAGGATATGATGGTCGAGGGAGGCTAAAGATTGAAAGTAAACTAGAACCTAGTGGGGTGGGGAAGTGACCGGCTCGGCGAGTAATGTCGGATGTCTACCTCCACGGACTGAATCTGAAAAATGAGAGAGCTGAGAGCCTAGTTACTGTTCACAGAAGGAGGGGTGAGAAATGAGTCCTAAGTTTTTTCTGTTAAGTGCTCATGACCCCGTTTGGTGACGAGAGATTTAAAAAGTGCATGGATAGTTGAGTTGTCAATAAGGTATTGATAGTGTTTGGTGAGGAACTTTTTCTATCTAGGTATTTTACTGAAAACTCTAATTTGTGAAACGCTAGAAGAATATTACTACTTCATAAACCCTACTCAACAAAAAAAAATTATTTTTTAAAAATCAAATTCATTCAAATCCTCCCTCACGTACGTAAGTATCATTTATATAAGTACAAATTCATCGGAGACGTTTTAATCTAAAAGAAAAGGAAATAATTTTGAAAAATAATCACATACCTTCATGTGAGATTCAAGCATTTTTAATCTAAAAAATAAATTTTAAATAAATGTAGTATATTAATAATTAATAATATTTTAATGACATAAAAACATATTAATAATAAAAATATATTCCGATACATCAAAACAAATAATACATATTACACAAAAATAAATAATAATGAATTATACGGATGCCCATTTTAGTCATTTAACATAATGAAACAGTTATCCGCTAAATGTTTTTAACCAAACACTCAAATACAAACCGCTAGTCAAAATAACTAATAGAATCCGTTAACATCTACTGATAGGGAAGACAGAATTGAAATGTAAAAATTTTAAATCCGCTAAATTTTTACTTCGCTAACATCCGCTAACGAAATGGAACTGTAAAATAGAAAAAATTGAATGTAATTTGATATGGAGTGAAACAGTAGAAAAGATATGTGAATAAAGGAGGATAATTAATTAGCAAAGAGACCAACAGCAAGCAGAATGTGTTGAGCAGCAGTAGTAGTAAACATTAATGGGTCCAATCCAACTAAGATTGAACAAGCCTGAGGTGTGGCAATTGGCAAAGCCTACAAAAATGATGTTACCGATATCTTAAAAATACAGCCTCTCAAAATATTGTTGCTTCTGGTATTCGAGCCTGGAGACGGCCCAGCTCACCACGCATCGTTGCCTGGCCCGTCCACTCACGGCCCAACGACCAACCTCATTCTCCTCATCCACAAGTCCAGCTTGGTGTCCTGAATTCCATTGTCAAATATGTTACCCCTTCACATTTTTTTGTCAAAAATGTAAAAAATAACTATATTTGTTGTGTATTAATATGATCTAAGAAATTTATCGTTCAAAAATGTAGCGGAGTGTGAATCTAACAATATCTCACATGATATTATTATCACACATAACATCACTCTTATAAATGCATAAAATCCAAAAATAAATCCCAAAATTGAAGAATCCTTTAATTTCTTCAATAAAAAAGATTGACTTGAAGAAACAGATCCCGAAAATTTCAAAATGTAGAAAAGAGTTTACATGAAAAATACGGTAAAAAATATTCTAAAAATTCAAGAACCATTTAATCCAACTCCGTAAAAGTACATAATATATCGGATTAAAGGAGGGTTCTTGAATAAATGGTTTAAATTCAAAATATTTGCTTATAAAAAAAATGTAAAAAGACTTTCCATAAAGCTACGTAAAGTAGATTGACTCTAATTGTTTTTTAAGACGGGCGCATGCCTTTACACAAAATCCGAATTTGATTTGAGAACGCCTCTTGCAAATGGAGGGGATAGAGACTTGTGATACTATGAGAGAATCTCATCCAAGCCAAATTGGGGGAGTGGATGTTTGAACCCTGAACCTCTCCTAACTAAGGGCCAATGCAATTTCCTTGACCACTTGAGCTAGTCCAAGTGAATAAGAAAAGAAGCGTGTTTAATACTATCATATGTATTTAAAAAAATTATGGTAGGGTTGAACATGTAAATTAATGATATGTATATTAATGACTAGGTGGGGGCGAACTTGTATGGTGTGACAACTTTTCGATCATTAGCTTTTACCCTTCTTTCTTATATTAATCTATCACTCGTGTTGAGAAGTGAGAACACTACCCCGAGTAGATCTCACAACGATTGACTCCTTCTTCTTTAGACTAGTTTGAGGGATGATCGATATACACTCTCAAGCCTTTAACCACAAGCCACCTAGTCATTGTTCTAGATTTACGGGTGGATCATTGGTGGAAAATACTATGACACGTCAAAGGAGCTGCATTTAAAATACAATTATGGGTATAATTTTTAAATTTAAATAATTTTATTTTGACATTTTCTATTAACAAATCCATTTACATTACATGATGACATATATGATTTATACTTCCACTATACCGCGGATAGATAACTGATGGAAACCAGGGAAATTACCTACACAAAGAAGCATGACTTTATGCATTTTACTTTATGGAAAGTAATTTCCAAGGGATTAAAACGGGTAGATAGGTTAATTTTTTTTTCACACAATAGTTGGAGCAAAAAAAACGGGTAGGTCATTTTAGAACTCGTTAGATGAGAGAATGTCATTTCTTTAGTTAACACACAAGATGGACGCAAAAGAAATGGAGAATCGATAATATAGCAACTTGCGTAAAGCTAATAAATTTGTAGTAGCTTCTCTAGTTACAATGTACTCTGTTCATTCGTTTTGCTAGTCAGGAAATCTACTATGGACTAACTTGTGTTTCGCATGAAAATGTTTCACTAAGCTGTTCGGAGGCCTGTTTTTTCCTGAGTTTATCAATAAGTCTTATTTCGTCATTTTAGAAATGGTCATTATTATGTAGTGATTTAATCTGTATCTTATGAACTGAGTTTTTTTATGCTCTGATGTATATTTTTAAGTGTTGGCTTGGGGATGCCTAATGAAAGTCCCTCTATCATTGATGGTTTGCCTTAAAAAAAAAAGTTACAATGTACCCACTACCATGTTACTTTTTTTTTTTTTGAGATAAGACCACCATTGGTGGGAGGATTATATTGGCTTCCTCATACCGTAAATGACTAAAAAATAAAGATACAGGACCATTACCAGCTATCAACCCTAAAGTAAGGGAAAATAGGGGTGAGATCACCACCCAAGGCAAGGACCTATTGCCCGAAGGCTGTGTGCCCGAAGGCATAATTCCTAGACTTTCACCTGAAAGCAAGGAGTTGCCCGAAGGCTGTGATGCCCGAAGGCTTACATCAAAAAGGGAATACATCGTAAAATCTATGGTCGAATAAAACTACCTGTCAAGCGTAGCACCTTAACTCGCATTCTAAACTACCTAATCGAAATCTACCAGTTTAAACAAGACCAGAAGCCCATGGGGTTTACCCTCCCGCCAATGAAGGGTTAGGAGGGAGGTAACAAACAAATGGGCAAGGATACTCCCCAAGTCTGTCAGGATAACTCCACAAAAAGACCAATTCCAAATCATATTCCCTACACTAATACATAAACAATTAGATCACGCCCAGATACTGTCATTTCCTTTCCGGTTAGTTTTGTGGTAAAAGAAACACCCCAGTCCGTTCAGACTCTATCAACACAAATCCTCGCTTACTCATCCTCTCAGGTTGTAGAGATTTAAAGCAGGCAAACGAGAGGTTGAGTGCGTAAAAAACCATCTAACACGTATGAAAATGATAAACATCTCCAAAGGTCTAAAGATCTAAAGCAAAATCGCCAAAAAGTGAGTTAACAAACTACTCATGACTCGGATTTCTCCTAATTGCTCATCAGATCTTAAGCCAAAAATAGTTTAAATAAAACCATAATTGGCAGATAGCTTTCATCTAATTGCATCCAAATAAAAGACAGCTAGACTGAAAATAAAAGACAAAAATAATAATAAAAGGAAAAAGAAATGAACCCTCACTGGCAAAGACGGCAGAGCTCGGCACAGATTTCCGGCGCGGCGGCGCGTGTACCGCACGCGCGGATGCCGTGCGTGGCCCCACGCGCGGCATATGAAAACGCCCCTAGACAGGCGGCGCGTTGCCTGGCGTTGAGCCTGCCTAGTGGAGCGTGACGGAGGCGGTGGCGCGTGGCGTCGCGGCTTACACCCCTTGCGTCCCGGCGACGTAGCTCTGTCAACTCCTCTCATAATGTTTTCGGCGTGGTTCCAAATAAGCGCCCGTGCGTAGCTCCTTTCCAGATCTGCAGGTCTTGTGGCTGTGTTGGACTCTTCGGGGCCGCCGGGCTGGGCCGGGGTCTTCTCGAAGATGCCGTTGTCGTCGGGATCTGCGGGATCTGGCTGCAGGTGTGGGACAGTCGCTGGGAACCGGGCCGGGTCGCCGGGTTTGGTGGCCCGGGACGCCGGGATCTGAACCGGGCTAGTCGGTCGCCGGTCTGGGCCGGGATCTGGTCGGAGCGCCGCTGGGACAGAGAAAACAACGTCGTAGCTTGTCGGAGTCAACAAGAGGGGTCACAGGTAGGAAGGGATCGAAGGGGGTGCTGGAGCTAAACTAGGTAGGGGGAGGGGAGGTCACCACCGACCGGCAAGGACGTCGGTCGGAGCCTCCCCGGCGCAACGATCTGTTTTTTGGGGAGGCTGGTTTTCGCTAAAAGGGGGGGGGGGCAAATTGATTATTGTGAGACTCCTAACAGTGTCACTCCGACCCACTACCATGTTACATTTCATGGTTTGAGAAATGAGAACCCAAATAAATAACATTCAGTATGTAAGTTTTAAACTAAAATTAAATAACTACATGATTTTAAGGGTGGGAGAGATAAAACCATGTTTTTTTGAACTCAGTTTAGATCAGTTCAATCAGTTCGGTTAAACTAAGTCAGTTCCATTTGATTCATTTCAGTTCAATCCAATGTATTCCAGTTTAATTAAGTTAAATTTAACTAAACAAAAAAAAGTAACGTCAAGAGAACATATCTAAACATATATGAACTAAGTTAGTCCCTGCTTCCTTTTGATGACATTCTTATACACATGGGTTTTAACTTAGTATCAAAATGTTGTTTTTGCATGAATTCTGATTCCATAGAACATTTTATAAATGAATGCCCCTTTTCTCTGAGTATATGGAAGGAAATTCTAGAATATATAGAGGTCATAGATAGTAACTTGTCTACTTGTTGGAATAGACTATCTTATTACCTTAGCTATGTAGGCCACTCTTCCCTCCATTCTCAACTCATTCAAATTGTGGTATGTTTGACTTGCTGGAATCTGTGGAAATCTAGGAATAGCAAACTATATGATAATAAGCCCCCTTCCAAAGCCCTTATCATCAGAGATATTAAAGAGAGGATATACAATGTTTTATATGCCAATCCAATCTCTGTAACTTCTGTTTTTAATAGAGAAATGGTTGAGAGGGGACTGTTCCCTGCCTCAACCAAACCATGCAGACCAAAGATTATTGCTATCAAATGGGGAAAACCTTTAGATGGTTATAAGATAAATGTTGATGCATCCTGGTCTAGTACATCCTCTAGGTCATGTATATGCATCATATGCAGAGATTATCAGGGACATTTCAAGTCTGCTGAGTATGTTTTCATTGATGCATCCTCTCATCTTGAGGTAGAGATTAAAGCCATCAAGTTTGGCCATAATTTGGGACTGATTAAATGCATTATTGAATCGGACTGCCTCATAGGAATCTCAATGATTTTAAATCCCATAACTGCACACTGGAAGCTGTTTAGTTTAGCTGATAGTACAAAGGTCCTACTCCATCACTTTACACTGCAACATACCTTTGGACAAGGGAACACTGTTGCAGATTTTCTGGCAAAATTTGCTTTTCAGCATAAACTATCCTCCATTATCAATTTATCCTCCTTTCCTGCTGAAGCTAAGGCTCTCTTGCAGATGGATAGAGATCAGATACCATCTATCAGAATCTTCTGAAGATTGTATGCTACTCACAATATTTTCTCTGTCTTTCTCCAGGTATTTGTGCTGAAGAATGTTCCAGATCAACTCATAATGCAAGAAGATATTGCACAATGTAGGATGCTACATAGTTGCTGCCATTTTATCAAACAAAGCACCAAGATGTTGATTGTTGCTGTTCACAATACATCCAACCTGGAGCCTTTAAATTCTGAGCAAAGTTGTGTTCCGATTTGTTTCGTTTCCACAGCGCTGCATGGGGTTTATAGGCTTGGGTTACAGGGATTTCTGAGCACTTGGAAACCTCTAAACTAGTCCCTCTTCTCTTATGAAGCTGTAACTAGTTCATGATGCAAACAACTCTCTCTTTTTTGTTTTTCCTTTGTAAAACTCAAATTTGAGCTGGATTCTATTTTTCGGTTACATAGGCTTGGGGAACCTAATGAAAATCCCTTCACCTTTCATAGGTGATTCCAAATTAAAATAAAATAAAATCTGAACTAGGATTATATGACACACAATCAAGAACAGAGAGTACTGATTAAATTACTTACAGTAATAAAAAAGATGCATGTGCAATTACCCCACTCTCCTCAGAGATGCAAGCCCCACAACACTTATGCACATATACTGTACTTGTTAATAAGCCCAAAACCTTCACTTCAACTCCACAGCTACAATTCTAGGCTACTCTACTAATGGCCAAATCTCAGTGTTCAAAAAAGAAAGGAAAAATAGTGACTAAATGACCTTCTCTCCTGCTCCAAATTTTGTATCCTACTCCCTGACCTGTTCTTTTCACTCTTCTGTGCATATCACTTTTCTTTTCACTCATCTGCTTAAGCCTGCCTAGCCCATCCCCCTTCCTCCCCATTTGCATAAATTAAGCCACACATACCTTTATTCCTCCCTAATTAATCCCATCTCACACTTGTATTTTTGGCATGCCTGACCCTCTCTTTCTTTAATCTCTGATCAGATTTTGCCTTTTTCTCACCACTTTTGGGGGTTGCTCATGAAACAAAATGCAACCATGGCTGCCAATTCACTACTACTAGTCTTCTCCTTCTTCATCTTCTTCTCTGCACATCTTCCCTCTCCCATTTCCTGCTTAAACCCCAAAACAAACACTCTCCAGGTATTTACAAATTCATCAGTAATATTGCCACAGGAATTTAGTTATGAATCTGATTTGTGCTTGTTTTGTTGAGAAGGGCTCTCTGGTTGAAGAAATGACAAGGCTAGGCTCAACCCCACCGAGCTGCTACAACAAATGCAACAACTGCCACCCATGCATGGCGGTCCAGGTGCCCACGATGCCCAGCAACCACCAGCTCCGGCCGCCGGCTCTCGGCGGAGCAAAATCTGAAACTCCGGCCACCATGGACAATTACTACGACCCGTCTCCGTACTCACCCGGAGGCAACAACAGGTACTCCAACTACAAGCCCCTTGGATGGAAATGCAGGTGTGGGGGCCACTTCTACAATCCATAAGCTTCATTTTCCTACGTATTTGTGGACATTTTGTGTGTGGAGTGATAGTTTTTCTGAGCAGAATTTATTTAGTTAGTATTCTTTTGACTTGACTGGGTAGAAATTAATTGGAAAACAGCTTTTCTGTACAGAGATTTATTGCCTGACTGGATTTAAATGTGATATATTGTCATTGATTGTTCATGTGGTGATCTTGGGGTTGTACTGTATTAGCATTGATGGCTATCGTCGTCCTTTCTTATCTTCTCGGGATTTTCATGATCTCACTTCCGGGAAAATTCATATCTTGTTGTACATAAGATCAATTTCTTATATATTGTTTGAGTTTACAGAAACAGCCCGGTGATGCACTCTTCTGTAAGTATGAACGCTGGGTATAATTTTTTTTTTGATAATTCGCTGGGTATAATTGGAAATGAATTGAATTCAAGGGTTTTGACTTTCACTCCTTGTGCATAGTTTCTGTCACTGAGACACTGACATTTACCTAAGCGCAATCAGACTTTTTTTTGAAAACCAGCGCAATCAGACTTGATTTATACTGTGTGTGTGCATTGTGTATTTGGTTTTGGATGTCCAAGTATGGAATTTTTATTAATTTCTTCAAAAAAATTTATTCGTTCCTTCTTCTATATGCTAAATTTATACTAATTTAAATTCACAACCATCATATTCATATTCGGTGAAAGAATGAATTTTGAAAGAAAAAATTAGAAAAAAATGAAATAGTAGGTTCGCAGAGGGAAAGAAAGAAATGCGTGACTGGGCGGTTCTAAATTCTAATTACTAATTAGGGATCTCTATGAAATAGGAAATATATTTCATTTTCATTGAGGTCCCTCCGTGTTTTCCCCTTTAATTTCAGTCCCAGTCTCAGTCTGACCATAAATCGTCCAACTCCAACCCTTGGCTTTGTAGAATGTAAAATCCTGCATCAAAATGGTTCTTTCTGAAAGGTCCGCGTTTTTAATTGGCTAATTTGTGGAAAGTGATGTTCCAATATCATGCAGACAGAGTCATGTTGGAACATCGACTTATACCAGCAGAGTTTAGAATGCGGAATGAGCAAGGTTTATTTATGGAAACTTCGGTTTATGGAATATTATTGCTCGTCGTATTTGTGGTATAAACACAGTCGATGGAATATTCTTAGCTCAGGATTTCAGAGAATATCGCAAAGAGTTTGATTTGAAGAGATAAGGATTACTTGGCGATAATCAAGGAGTTGGAGATATTCAGGATTCTTTCTTCCAGGCTGTTAACGAACTGATTGAGAGTTATTATGGAAGAAGAATTCTTTAGCCGTGCTAACTGATGGAAAACACAACACTGAGCTATATATGGGACAACAGCTGCAACGCTCAAGCTACCGCTTTTATTGAAGAACAATTATGCACCCACGATTGTCTAGAGCAGCGATAGGCAGCAAGATCCATATAACTTCATGATACCTACTCTGGGACATGATGTTTAGTGTAGTAATCCCGCCATAAAATCTCGGGAGAGGTGATTGAACAATCAACTGATAGTATAACTAGTCAGGCCAATTGGCAGTAAGGGAGTTGCAAATCCACACATAGAGTAGTAAAGATAAGTTCCCCGCAGACGTAGATGCGTAGCATCGAACTGCGTAATCAATTGCTTGTGTCATTTACTTTTCCGCACTTTACTTTATTTCATGTTGGAACATCATGATAGGCAGAATCTAGTAATAAGCAATTGTTTATTTTAAGTAGATAGAATTTCAATTGGTATCAGAGCTGAGTCACCTTTTTTGTATCCTCTTGCGAGGTTGGTGAGATCAGATCTATCTACGATGTCAGGATGTGAAGGAAGATCTGTGACAAGGCCTCCCATGTTACATGCTGACAACTACAACCTATGGAAGACCAAGATGATGATCTTCATAGCTCAACTGGATGATGAAGCATGGAGCTCGATTAAGACAACGTGGTCTGCCCCCACCTTAGTGGTTGATGGAGTAACTGTACCGAAACCTCAACCATGGACTGATGGAGAGAAACTGTCAAAGAAGCTGAATAATAGAGTGCTGAATGCTTTGTTTACTGGGGTCAATGATGACCAGTTTAGGATTATTCATGGGTGCACTATTGCTAAGGCCGCTTGGGATGCTTTGAAATGAGTATGGTTGGGGAACTGTCGTATTTCTTGGGATTACAAGTCAAACAGATGAGAGATGGATTGTTCATAAACCAGACAAAGTATGCACTTAATCTGATCAAGAGAATTGGAATGTCTGATGCAAAGCCTATTCGTACTACTATGTCGACCACAGAATAGCTGACCAGAGATGAAAAGGGAAAATCTGCGGATATGAAACTGTACCGAAGTATTATAGGAAGCCTTCTGTACTTAACTGCCATCAGACCAAACATATGTGTAAGTGTTGGTCTTTGTGCTCGATTTCAGGCTGATCCGAAAGAATCCCATCTTGTTGCTGTAAAAAGGATTATCAGATATATACAAGGTACAACTGACTTTGGTGTATGGTATTCAAAAGGCTCATATTCTACTATTCTTGGATCCAGTGATTCAGATTGGGCTGGGAACGCAGATGACCGAAAAAGCACAACTAGTGGATGCTTTTACATAGGCCAGAATATGGTTTCATGGTACAGTAAGAAGCAGAACTCGATTTCACTGTCTATTGCTGAGGCAAAATATCTTGCGGCTGGAAGCTGCTATGCTCAACTGTTATGGATGAAATAAATGTTGAAGGATTATGGCATTGAAGGCGAGGCTCTGAAAGTGTTATGCGATAACAAGAGCGCAATTGATATCTCAAAAAATCCCGTCCAACACAACAGGACCAAGCACATCGATATACGGCATCACTTTATAAGGGATCTTGTTGAAAAGAAGGAAGTGGTTCTGGAACATGTTCCCACTGAAGAGAAGTTGGCAGACATATTCACCAAACCTCTTGATGTTGTGACTTTTGAGTATCTGAGACAACACCTCGGTGTGTGTCGAGTATAAGGTAATCCGTGAAAACCTTACTCATGTTGTATAGTTGTTATTTGTTACAAATTTAGTTGTTTGTTTTTTCTTTTCCTATGAAAAACACAAAAAAATTAGAAGTTGTAGTTTGTTGTGTGATGTTCCAATCTGGAGCACACTTTGTGAGGGATTGACCGTCTGGTTGAAGAGGATTGATGTTCCAACATGGGGATGACGAATAAGTTCTCAATTATGTGGGGTCCAACTGGATACGTGTGTGGACTTTCTGTTGGGCCGAAAATGGCATCCTTTTGAATTTTGGGAAAAAGGAAATGCGTCGTATTTTCTTTCCCTATTCGCGCGTGAGAAACCTTTCCACATCCCAACACCACAACGACTAAAACTTTGTCTCATACATCTTCCTCTCTCTCTCTCTCTCCATTCTTCTCCGAAATCTGAGACAGAAAGTTCTTCCGCTGCCAAAGGAGAGAAAGATTGAATCTTTTGGAGGGTTGCATGTCCGTGGTTTTTCCCGGTCACTGAATCTCAGGTATTCCGACGAACTCGCCAGATCTTTCAGAAAGTTTTTTTGTTCTTGTTTCTGTGAGTTTAAATCTGTGATTGGGAGCCTGTGTAGTAGTTTGTTCTTATTGTTTGGCTATTGAAACGGCTGAGAGTATGGGTAGAAAGGTTAAGAGTAATAAGGGTGGATCTACTAAAGCTAGTGCTAAGAATACTCCGGGTAAAACCCCTGCGAATGAGGGTGTGATTCAAACCCCTGTAAACCCTAGTTCCGGTCAGAGTCCGGCGAACCTATCCCCCCCGAGTCCTGGTGGTGACGTTTCCCAGACTGAAAACCCTGATCTTTCAAAAACCCCAATCCCCTCTAACTCTAAAAACCTGGAAAATGGTGAGAAACCCGTGGATCTTAATGAATCGGGTTGGGCTAAAGCTGGGTCTACTGGGTTGAGACTTCTGGATGCATGACTCGAGAGGAGCATGAGAAGCAAGCCAGGAAGGAATTGCAGGCAAACATGAAGAAGGCTGAAAATGGTCTTAAAGTTTACAAATCCTTGGGAAAAGGAGGAAGGAAAGGTAAGGGCAAGGTCAATGTTCCAACATCAGAGAAGCCCAGTCAATCTTATACTGAATCTGGGATTCCTTTTGAGAAATTTGTTGAGCCCAGCTCAGATGTCCAAAACCCAGCTACTGATTCCTCACATGCCCCTATCTTGAAGAATGCACATCCAGTAATTGAGACCTCTAATCCTCAGGAGACTGAGAATAAAGGATTGGATGGTAAGTTTGACCCTCTACTGCATGAAGTGCCTCTAGAGCAGGATCTCACTGGAAGACCTTCTTGGAGTGATGCTGAAAATGATCATTGGGCATTGAATACTCCTCTAGGTGAAAGGTTCAAAAAGGGAGCAACTTTGAAAAATCAGAAGCTAGGAAAATCTGGAGCTAAGGGTGATGCTGAAAAGAAAAGGCAGAGAGAGCCTATTGTTAATGAAACTAAGGATAGCGATACTGAACCTCAGCCCCAGCGCAAGAAATCTGCGGTCATCAAGAGAACTCAACCTCCCAGAATTGCTAAGAAGAAGGCTGACATAGATGAAGATTATGAGGATGAACCAGTTGATGAGTTTTCTGAAGAGGTGATGTTGGGACATGCCATCTCTGAGAAGTTCTACTTTGAGGAAGCCAGACAAAAGCATGTGATTGTCTCTGGTAGAAGGCTAATGGTGGAGGAGGTTTTCAATCTAAACAAGTGTGTTGAGATAGGGCTGACTGAGTATTTGGAGCTGATGGAGTTGGTGAAGGCAGGCACTGGATTTACAGAGTATGAAGCCACTGCGGTCAAGGAGTTCTACAGTAACTTGATGGCTGCAAACACAGACAGTACCTCTCCTTGGTTTGAAAAGGTTTATGTCAGAGGCAAGATAATTCCTTTTTCCCCTTATGTGATCACTAATTGTTTGGGGTTGCACTCTGATTATGCTGAAGAATTTAAGTTTCCGGATGAGTATGGCATCACTACGGATAAGTTGGGAATGGAACTCACTGGTGGATTTATCCCTGTTTGTCCTTCTTCTAATGTGCTTGCATCCAAGCTAACTCTGAGGTACTATCTTCTGTTTCGAATTCTTACTGGTTGTTGGATGCAGACTTCCAACACTACCATTGTGACCAAACAGCAGGCACTGTATCTATATGGTATTGGAAAGGAGATAGAGGTGAACCTGGGTAAGCTGATCTACACGAGGATTCATAAAGCTGCATTTACTCCTCGAACCACAGAGTACATGCCTCACCCCTGCCTGATCTTTGCCTTGCTGAAGGAAGCTGATGTTGATGTTCCAACATCCGAAGACTGTATTCAGGTTAAGCTGATGGGTCCTAATTCTGTTACTCTTAAACGTGAAGTTCTTGATCTACCTTGGTCTAGAGAAGATACTGAAGACATGTCTGAGGCAGTTAAAAGGGAAATCAAGATTAAGGGCATTCAGACTCAGCTAGATTACCATCTAAGCAGATGGAGTATCACTCAGGGAGCATTGTCAAGTTGGAGGAGAACCTGAAGAAGTACAGTGAGCAAACTGTTGTGGATGATTCAGACAAAAGGCCGAGCTTCTGAGTGTTTTTATGGAGGCCCCTGGGAGGAGTTTGTGTTACCTTTGGCCTATTTTGGCCCCAGGGGGAGTTTATTGGATGTCTTGGATATTTTTTATTTTGGATTTTTTTTATGCTTCTGAATTATCCTTTGGATGACTGTATTATTTCATAACGCAAGTTGTTTTTGCTGGTAATTGATGGCTGAATATTTTGTCTAGTTGCTTTCTGGAACTCAGAGGGAGTTATATATTTTTTTGAACTAGACTAAATCTGATACTCGGGGGAGTTTTTGTGATCCATGATTTTCCGAGACTTATATCAGTTCATTGTTAGCCATCCAATACTTATTGGGTCCACAAATTGTCAAAGGGGGAGATTGAAAGGTCCGCGTTTTTAATTGGCTAATTTGTGGAAAGTGATGTTCCAACATCATGCAGACGGAGTCATGTTGGAACATCAACTCATACCAGCAGGGTTTAGAATGCGGAATGCGCAAGGTTTATTTATGGAAACTTCGGTTTATAGAATATTACTGCGCGTCGTATTTGTGGTATAAATACAGTCGATGGAATATTCTCAGCTCAGGATTTCGGAGAATATCGCAAAGGATAATCAAGGAGTTGGAGATATTCATGATTCTTTCTTCCAGGCTGTTAACGAACTGATTGAGAGTTTTTATGGAATAAGAATTCTTCAACCATGCTAACTGATGGAAGACACGACACTGAGCTATAAATGGGACAGCAGCTGCAACGCTCAAGCTACCGCTATTATTGAAGAACAATTCTGCACCTAGGATTGTCTAGAGCAGCGATAGGCAGCAAGGTCCATAGAACTTCATGATACCTAATCTGGGACATGATGTTTAGTGTAGTAACCCCGCCATAAAATCTCGGGAGAGGTGATTGAGCAATCAACTGATAGTATAGCTAGTCAGGCCAATTGGCAGCAAGGGAGTTGCAAATCCACACATAGAGTAGTAAAGATAAGTTCTCTTGTAATCTGTATCTTTGACTTACTAGTGGATGTCTACTACACTGGGCAAGGCCCCGCAGACGGTAGATGTGTTGCATCGAACTGCGTAACCAATTGCTTATGTCATTTATTTTTCTGCACTTTATTTTATTTCATGTTGGAACATCATGATAGACAGAATCTAGTAATAAGCAATTGTTTATTTTAAGTAGATAGAATTTCACTTTCCACTCAGATGATAACCCATTCATATATTGACATAAAATGGACAAAAGGTTTTCAATTGCAAAACAATGTGGTCTACAAATGTATAGCCTAAACAATGGCCAGAATACCCAAAACAATGGCTCAACACAATCCAAGCTAGGCTAACTCCTCAAAGCAAACAATGGCTCAACACAATCCTGAATTTTGCCACTCAAATCAAGAGCAGATAACTTCAGCAGGTCAAAATCTTGCCTATTTCTTTCGCGCCAGAGCTTCTCTTCCCACACCAGAAAAACAAAAATCTTCGAATATGGGCAAAGGTAGAAAATTGAGGCAACTTCAATAGTTTAAACAGAAAAGTTTCTGGAACCTCTTCACAGAAACAACACAGGTCCTGTTTTACTGGAATGTTTTTCTTCTTATGTCTGTCCAGGGTAGAGAGCTTACCTAGCCAGAAGCATCCATAGAAAGAAGGATTCTCTAGGCAGTATTCGCTTGGACTTGAAGAAAATTGTAGGCCTTTTGAAGATAAAATTTGCCATTTTGAATGAACAGAAGGTTCTGTCCCACCTGAGCTTTGAGGTCCATCAAAACCTTCCAGAGTAGAGGCTGTACAAGTCCATAACTTCTTCCGTTTCCATGTAATCACCTGATCCAGACACTGTCTTGTTTTTGCTGTATTTCCCATAAGTGCTTACAGAAGGCTGCTTTACCCCACAACTGAGGATCTCTGATCTGAGGCCCACTCCTCCCATTTCCTTCTTGTAACACATGGTTAACCAACTGACAGAACCAGTTTCCTCACTCCCAACTGGTGCACCCAAATGAAATTTCTGCACAGTATCACAATGTCACCATACACGTTTTGCGGCAGCTGAATGGAGCTACTCCAGTAACCAATTATACTGAGATGATAAAACAGTTAAAACCCATCCGGAGGGAGCAGACACTCGAGATTGACCGTGTCTGTTAGTATCAAATGAAAATGCTGCTCAACTGATGTAGAGTGATGATCCAAACTAACACCCATCACATTCGCTCTCAACAGTACGGTAGATGCGGCGGACAAAAGTCAAGGAACTATAAAAACTAACAGTACTAAGCATTAGGAAGAATAAATAGCACAAAACAGCACTGTAGGCAAAATAGAAGGCTGTTTCCAGGAACCCATTCATATTTGACTTGGAGTAGAAGTAGATACTGTAAAGGAACATAAAGATGGCTACAGAGCCCCCACGTAGAACAGACCCGAGAAGCAAGTGTCACTTACCAGTAAGAGAAAACTTAGTAAAGATCCAAGGGCAGCACATAGAAATCAAGGCAACTTTCTACTCAAGACTGCGCCCAGAGAAGACAATTTTAAAAATTTATTAGTTCGGTGACCATAATAAAGTGGTGGATGTGATAAACAAAATGCCAGGAAATGTAAGGATTTTGTAGCCCCAAACAATTACAACTGCCGTAGTTCGAGAACTATAACACTGCAAGGCAAAAGACCTCCAATAAACATTTGACTGGGAGCTCTCTGGTACCACGATAAAGATGTAGTTTCTCGTGGGAGCTTCTCAGAGTAAGATGCAGAAAAGTCAGACCTGGCAGTGTAGCCAAGAAATCCATCCAGTGCCAGAACAGGAATCCCAAACAGTATGTATACAACAACAACAGCCATTATGGTTCCAAATGGTAAAGAACATATCAATATGATCCTTCGCATCACCCATGTATGAACACATAAGCGAAAAGGTCGCATGGTCATAGAAAGTGCAATAAGAAAGGATGAAGTCAAGAAATCTTGAGTTGAAGCAAACAAAGTCTCCATTTTTTGGAGTAAATAAGTTATTTTTGACGATGCACTATGTAGCCAGATTTCAATTCATCAGCATGAAGCTAACAAGCAATGACCTAGAAGAAAACATCAACGATCTACAGCAAGCAAAATAGGAATTTGTTAATGAACATATCAGTTAATAAGGAAAGGCCACATCCAAAGATTACTTTTATTTCAGTATCAGCAGGCTGCCTGATTAACACACTGCCTAAACTTCTCTCTAATATGATGCTCAAGATAGGTAAAAATTCAATCCATCAGTATAGGAATCACTACCTAGATCAGTTATGTTAACAATTACTCTATAAATTAAGGGATATACACCACAATGGAACATGCATCAAAGGTGAGAAAATATGAGAATCATAAGAATGAAGTCAAGGTCTACCTCAATATATGAAATATGAATAAAGCACAGCTGTCAGTTAAAAAACGATATCAAACAATATACATATAATACAGATGCTTTACCTCATTACGTTTGAAATTTAGATCTGGAGACATAACAAATATTCCAGTACACTCAACATGAGTTCCAGATAAATTTCCTCATAATTGTACCTGTATTACATGGAATCGTCCTTGCTTCCCTTTGCAAGTGCACTGCTATTAAAATATTATGCAACCTCCAGTTTCAGATCTATCCAATCACACTGCATCATAGAGAATATAACAAAAGGCACAAAATTAATTACCAGAAAACTTACATACATCATAATTGCAAGTAAAAAAATTAGGTATGAGAAATGTTTAGCTTCTGGTTAGTGTTACTCAACACCCACAGATTCTGCCCAACTCAGCCAACTTCACTCATCTTGGCCCCAATTCCCCAATTAGAAGAACCCCATTTCAAGAGTTAATCTTTCCATCAGAAATGATAAAAAGGATGCACGTATTTAAAACTACTATGTTAGATGACCTGATAATAACTGTTGACTGTTCTCATCTGATCCTGCCAATTTCACCACCTTCAAGGATACCTAAATTTACACAACAGAAAACAATGGCATCTGAGTACTAAATGGCGAACAAGATACCTAAAAACAAAACTAATAAAGTAAAGAATCAACCATTTCATATCCATCACCAGGACACTCCTGACACCGTAATCTTGCTCATGGCTGTGCAAACTTTCATGGGCATCATAATAACATCGTGAAGCATACCAGTAACTGCAGTTTCATGAAGATAGTCCACATCAATTACTCGCATCTGCAGCTTCGATGTCCACCACACTCTCCTCCTCCTTAAGAGGCCCTCTGCTCAGCCCATAAAAGAGTTTGGGCCTTCTTTTCAGCCGCTGTCTGAGGATTTCCCAGAAGTTGGGCCCCGGAAATCCCAAAACCAAATACTCAGAAATTAGGTCAATAACAATAGAACAAGGGGGGGAAACATGAACCCTTAGATGAAAAACAAGATCAGACCGTGTGACTGTCCGCCTTGTGATATTTGCAAGTGACTTTCCATGAGCCTCCTGTGCTTGAGCAGTAATGACATTTCCGATATCTCCTAGTGGTCGCTGGTGCCTTGTGTGAAACATCTACCTGGAATCTAACGTGAAGAAGCTCTAGGATGAAGCTCGGCTCGCGGCTCCGGAACACTGCAATGCCAAGTACTATGCCAACCCCTTCTGGGTCGATCCACATATGGTGTCAATAGTATGGATATTGTCATAAGCTGCACCAAAACAACCTAAACCCACAACAAAAACAGCAAAATTTAATATTTCAAAGATTACTCAAAAGATGATGAACTGTGATCATTCTCCCAGTTTCAAGATGTTAAAGGTTTAAGAGTAACGAAACTGTACTGGTAAGCTGGAAAAGAGAAAGGAGCAATAAAAGGATGAAGTAAAACCTTATCGTGCAGAATATGGGTTATGGCAATTGGTTGACCTGGTAGTTCCCTACATAATGTAAAAATATATACGGAGTTAATTCTTTTTTTCAAGAACACCTGGTAGTTCCATCTTCAAGAGCACCTTTAGTCTACACAACAGAAAACAGTGGAATTGAGTACTAATGACAAACAAGATACCCAAAACTGAAATAGATTAAGTAATCTTGGAGATGAATGTGGCGAGAAATCAACCATTTCAAAAACATAAACAGAACCCTAATTTTAATCCTAGGGGAAGAGGGAGAACATCTTTAAAGTCTAGGGCCTTCATATAATATATGTAGAATCTATTTACAGATTTCCATAGTCACAAAGTTTGGATAATTTTAAGTGAATTAGTACAAGATGCACAGTTTAAATAATATATACTCGTCAGCAGTTTAAACCTTAAGTTGGCAAATCAATTTCAAAATGGTCACAGTCATAGAAAGTGTAATAAGAAAGGATGATGTCAAGAAATCTTGAGTCAAAGCAACCAAAATATCTCCATTTATAAGAGTTAATAAGTTATGTTGCTCCTGCCCATTAGAAACAAAGCACCAATACTCAATTACTAAAATCGATAAATAGAACCTATACTTCATTGAACATTCACAGCAAAAACACAAGTATAAATGGTAATAGAGGACAATGGCACTAAACAGAACAATGTAGACATTCAATGTAGAATAGGCTGTCTATTAAACAGAACAAGAGATTGCTTATACTCCACCTATCATGCTGCCTGATTCACTGCATCATCTTTTCTATAATATCATGCTCAGGATAGGTCAAAATTCAATCCATCACTATTGGAATCCCTACCTAGATCAGTCATGTTAACAATTACAAATTAAAGGATATGCATCACAATGGAACATACACCAAAGGTAGGAAAATATGAGAATCATAAGAATGAAATCAAGGTTCTATGTCTACCTCAAAAATATGAAAAATGAATAAAGACATGCACTCAGTTAAAAAAGATATTAAACAATATACATGTAAGACAGATGCTTTGCCTCAGTACATTTCAAATTTGGATCTGGAGACATAACAGTTCCTGTACACTCGACATGTCTTCCACATAAATTTCCTCAGAAATTGTCCCTGCTTTACGTGGAATCGTCCCTGCCTCCCTTTGCAAGTCTACCGCTATTAATACATCATGCAACCTCTAGTTTCAGATCTATCCAATCACACTGCATCATAGAGAATATAACAAAAGGCACAAGCACAAAATTAATTACCAGAAAACTTATATATACTCGTAATTGCAAGTAAAGAAACTAGGTACGAGAAATGTTTAGCTTCTGATTAATGGTACTCAGCACCCTCAGATTCTGCCCAACTGAAGGTTCAGCCAACTTCCCTCTTCTTGGCTCCAATTCCCCTACAGTAGAAGAACCGTTTCAAGAGTTAATCTTTACATCAGAAATGATGAAAAAGATGCACGTATTTAGAACTACTAACCTTGAATATTAGCGGGCCTAATAATAACTCCTGTAGTCCTGTACTGTTCTCATCTGATCCTGCCAATTTCACCTTCAAAGATACCTAAATTTGCACAACAGAAAACAATGGCATCTGAATACTAATGGTAAACAAGATACCCAAAAACAAAACAAATGAAGAAAGCTATTGACTTTAGGCAAGTTATAAGTTACTGATCAAGAATATTGAATCTAAAGTTCAATAGAAACACACACATCTACATTCAGCAACATGCCCATGATACCAAATATAGCTTTAAATAAATCATCTGAACAGGGCATTTAAGCTGAACCTGATTCATATAGTCAACCGGTGCAACTAATGATTTTCAAGTACAAACAACACATTACATCAAGACTAGCTAGCTACTGCATCTACAACAGCCACTGACAAGAAAACTTCATAAAGGAGACAATACCTTCTCTCAACTGAAATCTTTCCAGCGTAAATAAAAGAGGTACCTGTTAGGGCTGGAATTTTGTACCAAGAAACCGTACCAACCGACTTACCAACCGTACCATTACCGAAAAATATCAATTAAATTGGATACCGATATTGTTGGTACGGTAATACCGTACCAAGACTTAGTATTGGGATGGTATTGGTATTAATTGTTAAATACCACGGTAATACCGTACCGTACCAACTTATATATTAAAATATTAATTAAATTATTTAATTACCATTGATTTCTTTCCATTTCCAAGTCTCCTAATCTCTTTCAATCAAATTAAATTTCTTTAACATGCCAACTAAGTTACCATTTTCAAGACTAATCAGTAATTAGTAATCACCCATTCTTATTCTTCAAGCTACGTTCTGCAGCAACTTTTTTAAGATTAATCTATCATATTGTTTCATTTCATATTTTGGCCCTGTTTACCAGAGCTTATCTGTAGATCAGATCAGTTCAGTTCAATTCAGTTCAGTGAAGTGAAAATATAATTGATGAAATTCAGGTTAATTCCGTTATGCTGATTCCATTTTTCAATACATCATTTTTACTTTAGTTCAGTTCAGTTCAGTTCAGTTCAGTACATGGTGGAAATAAGCTCTAGCAAACAGGACCTTTGTTTTGTCTGGATATTTAAGATAACTGATGCAACTTATATATTTTTAATTTTTGAGTTCAGAATTTTTTTTCAACAAATTTAAAGATTTTCTTACCATTTTTATAATCTTGGTACGGTAACGGTATATACCGATCACCAACCAAACTTGTTGGTTACCAACATATTGGTATACCGACATATATGGTTGGTATTGGTTTTAAAATACGTGTACCAACATACTTGGTACGGTACATGGTATTGAGAAAAAAACATGGTATCCGTACCGATTCCAGCCCTAGTACCTGTCCCCAGTTTTCTATAAGCCTTGGTGATCGATGCTCATTTCTTGCAAATGCAATTACCTTCTGCATCTACCTTCAGAATTAGATTTTTTGATCAAACGTGAGTTATTCCAAAATAATCCAATCGGTACCCCAAATAATGATATAGGAAAGGCTAGGAAAAGGATATATGCATTAGCTTGGTTCAATAATACAAATAAAAGGAAACATTATTCAAAATGATTCAAAAGATATATGTTTCTAAACAATCCCAGTCATGCAAGTTATCCCAAAACAGGAACTAAAATTATGATGCCTTTCCTCACAATGATCCAAAGACATCATTAAGAGTATTATATAGTTTAGTCCCAGCATTTATAAAATTTATTCATTACAAATAAAAATGATAGAAAACCTTTACTATAAAACAACTCTAAGGTTTCCATTTTTCCAAAATTAGGAACCAGAGAGAGAGAGAGAGAAGCAGGGGAGAGCAACAAAAAAGACAGTTCTTCAACCTTTTAGAATGATAGCAAAAGCTATAATAGAAAAAAAGATAATCATGTCTAACAATTTAACAAAACGCAAAGAAGCAGGAATTTCAATGATAGATTACCTGGTCAACTCCATATCGCTGTCAAAAACCAGCATCCTTGCTCACCAGAAAAGATTACTGACAAGATGATGAAACTGTGAAAACTGTGATTACTCTCCCAGTTTCAAGATATTAAAGGTTCAAGAGTAACGAAACTGTACTGGTCAGCTGGCAAAAACGGGAAAAAAGAAAGAAAAAAAAACAATCAATGAGAGGGATGAAATATACCTGCTACATCTCCCCAACAGAGGAGGCAGATTTTGTCTTAGAGGTGTAGAGGTGCAGTAGGGCTAATTTTAACAGTACATCCAGAATGCAGCACCACTGTAAATCGCTGAAGCTTGAAACTGCACTACTGTGTCTGCTAAAGAGCCAACTTATGGAATAAGATAAAGGCCAGTATTGATTGGCATAGGCTGTGAAAACAATTTCCACCCCCTAACCCCTGAAAATAAAAACAAAAACTACACAGATTACTTATATGTGCAACATCAACACCAGAACTCAGTCAATTAACTGGAATCAGGGCAAACAAAACATTAGAAAAGCAAGCTTCCACAAACCTTCACAATCTTCTTTACTAGGCAAGACGACGTAAGGAACTGAACTGAAACCACCAGTAAGCTTGCAGAAAGAAAAAAAAAAATCACTAACTGTTAACAAAATCTAAAAATTAGAAATCGGCAAGCGGCAAGCGGTATTGAATATCAATGGTGATTGTATACTATACATGCGTACTCAAGGTAAAAATTTACAGATGAACACCAATCCTTTTCGAAATGAGTTACTTTTGCTTTCACTACCATCTGTACATTGTTACTTTTACTTTTGCTAAACACCAATCCTAGATTTGACTTCTACCGAAGATCTTTTCACCTTAACAAGCAAATTAATTAAAAAGAAAAAATCCATGAGCTTTGCTGAAAGTAAGTGAATAGTTAATTGAAAGGGATACAGTTATTACCTAGTAATGAAGAAGGCCTGGTAGCTTCTGTTGAGAGGAGATGTAGAGGTGAGTTTAGCTAGCTTCAAGTTCCATCTCAGCTGCAGTTCAATTCACCATGATAAGGTCCAAATCCCTATTAGCCTCCTCAAACAGATCCAACCTTGCGGAAAAACAACTAACAATATCACAGCATAAAGGATCTAACTACGCATTGCAAATCGAACACCCTACATTTTCTATTTACACGCTAAGGGTGGATCTAAATTACAAGACAAACACTAATAAATTGAATTAAGATTATTTAGCATATATCTAAAAACATAGGTTATGCATTTATTTTTTCTATTGCTCAACACTGTTGCTAAAGCCAAAATTCAAACAGAGTTCAGGTCAAGACAAAGAAAACAGAGAGATGCCTAATTTTAAAAAATTGACACAAAAATCATAACTTTGAAGTTGATGTTTATTCAGAAAAACGCAAAATCATACATTAGAGCAAGCAGCATCTGCAATGAAAAATGACCTCTTTACTTACTGTCTAAATTGATAAAAGGTATTTTTTAAAAGTTAAAAGTTAAGTTAAAATATAACCTGTGGAGCTGAACTCTTCTGCATCTAATCCAGAACTTCCTTTCCCCCTTCTCCAAGGAGACAATGATAACTGGGTTTTTAAAAAAATGTATGTCATAACTTAAAGAGGAAACAGATATTGCACTAAAAGCAGACATTGAAGGCAATCATGGAAAATCAACAAGTGATGAGTGAACTAGATGATACTAATCCAGGGATATAGTTCAGGAAAATATTTTTCCAACCTACATACCCGTATGAGTGTAGTTAAAATTACTAGAAAAAAAAGGAGAACTCAACTTGGTAATCTTTGGAAACTAAGGCCTCAATGACAATATGAATAATTGAACCCCATTAAACATTATACCGAACAAGCCCAATACACAAAATAGCATTATTTAAATGTATCAATTGGAAAGCTTTCTGAAGAGGTAGTAAAGCATAGAATCAGTACAAGTTAGCACGTGGGAAAGTGAATCAGAGACAAAGAGAGTACATTACAATTTTTTCAAGTAATTGAGGTACATTGCAATGGAAATCCATATGAGTGGCGACAGGAAATGTTTACTGCTGAGTGAACTAACACTTGAAGGATAACTCGTATTGCATATTTGGAAGACTAGATAGAAGTGACAAAATTTCAGTACCATATCTGCTTTCTCTAAATATAGAATAGAATAAAATCTGCACAATAACTGAAAAATTCAAATTAATATTCCAGACACTACAACCGGAAATACAACAGGAGAAATAAAGATTACCAAAGAAAATAATAGCAATACTAAAAATAACAGCAAAAAGGTGGACATGATGGTTATTTTGATAAATATTTATGAAGGGTGCTGGACCTTTACACAGAATCTCCACGTGACAGGCATGAAAAGAAGGCTACTTATAATTCAGCTAGATTTTAGAGCTTTTGCACTAAAATTATCAGCATCACGAGACCAACTTCTAAAATGCATATTATGACAGAAAAAGTAACAGTGACACTGCGTCCATCGTCCAGATCCATACTTCCACCAATATATTACAAAGCCATTTCACTCATTCAGAAACTTACTTAACAGTTGTAGACATCTCTGTGCTTAAATAAGTTGTAGATATTCATGGCTAGATGCACCTAAAATTACCAGGAAAATGGAGAACTCGCTGTGCTAGTGTTTATGATACCTTTGGAAACTAAGGTCTCAATTACAATAACAATGCACCAAGATTCATGATTTAAACCAATTAATATACCAAACAAGGCCAACACATAAAGAAGTAACATCAGATCCATAAGCATCATTTAAGTTACCATCACTTGTGTGCTGCAAGTAAGTGTTTATCATCGTCTAAAACTCCAACCTCTCAGTGTGCTGCTAGTAGCAGACCAGGTTTGACATCACAGTATCTGTGATGAAAACAAAATATGGTTAAGCAAACATGATGGTAACCAATTGATACATTTAATACAAAAGGCCAAAAGCAAACATTTTGTTGTGCCAATTGATACATTTAACCAAACATTATGTTATACTTAAGGATAAAAACTCATTAAATTTCCAGGATCAGCGACAAACCTTCAAGCAAGGAAAACCCTTGGAATTGCAAACCACAGTCCCAAACGTAGGAACCCAGTTTCCACATTCATGGGTGAGGCTGCTTGGTAGCCATTTGAGCAGCACTACCTGTTTCAAGCAGTCAGAACCTGGGGAAAAAAAGGATTCTTACACATGATTGAACAAAATTCAATTCCCTAACACATAACAATATCAGACTCTTCTAACCTATCAAGCAATGAATTGAAACAGGAAGGGTCATATTAGCAACTTCATTTTGACTGGATAAAACAGTAAAATTCTCAGCAACACAGGAAATACAAATAAAATTAGGGAAAAACAGAAAAATTCAGTCTTGAATAACCAAACGATTCAGTCTTCATTAAGAATCATTACTCCGTCAAAGAAACCTCAAGAGAACAACATTGTTGCAGGGAGTACCTGGGATGATATTCTGAAAATATGCAATTAAAGATTATTTACCAAGAAACAGCTTGAAACGACAGCTGTTTCAAACAACAGATCGACAGATCTTAATGCTTTACATCCTGCACATTCGAAAACAGAATAAATGGTCAAGGCTCTTTCTGTGGATGATCATAGCACCAAGCATTTCGCAATTTCGCAATTTCGCAAGAGTAAGTTGTTGAGATTCCAATACATTTAGCCATCAGTGAAATGCATTTTACATAAATCACGTAGATCAGTGCATTTCACCTAAATCTATAAAAAAAGTTCATCAAATAAGCAATTTACTTCTGTTTGCAGCCAAACGAACAACCAAATAACGAATATCTAATGAGTATCCAAAGCAAATATAATAAACCCAACTATTCTTAGAATATTACCTACGTCATGTCCTATAGAATGACACGTAGAAGTATCTCACAAGGAAAAATAACACAAATCCAGTGCAACTATAATTCAGAATATACCAACCTAGATATCTGTCCTCTTAGCTGATGTCAGCAAAACCTTTTTCGTTATATTTTTTCAAAATTTTGAGCAGCAGCCTCACCATTTGGATCAACCAGTAAAAGCACCCAAAAAGAACAAAAGGAGATAATATACACGATACTGACATCAAAAGCCCAAAATGAGAGTAAAGCTTGCGACTTACTACACCACTGTTTTAATCAGTTTGGACATGAATATAAATATGAAGATTAACATCATCATCCTTCAGAACAGCAGCTTGTCCATCAACACCGTCACTAGCATTACTGCAACCACAAAACATTAGAGTTCAACTATTTAAGTCAAGCAAGAGAATTTTGTTTTTTTAATTGAAACTGTCCAGCAAAGAGGAGCAAATAAAAAACCTGCTCACATTCAAACAAAAGAATATGCAACACCAATGGTGTAAAATTGGCAACTGTATGAAAGACTATTACTTATAATTTGGAATATGCCCGTTCAGAATGCAAAACAAATGAAGAGGTAAAGGAATTATAAACACCTGATGAGGTCTTTAAGGTACATCTCCTTATTGCAGCACAGGCGGTAGACGAAAAGATCCATGAGACGGCTAACCTGTCGAAAAGAAACAAATATTCATCATTACCTTAAATTAGGGATTGAAAATTATCTGTTATCAGTAACATAAATAAAAAAAAACTCATCTCATCCTGGTAATCGAATTTTTCACGAGAAGGAACTGACAAATCCATTGACAAGTAGCAGCAGCAGTGGACTCGTACAGGGTTCCCAAAGGCAGATTACTCGACTTAGCTGCATTGAATTTCCAGTAGTCATTTTTGAATAATGCCTCTGCTATTATCCCCTCCATCCTGCTTAACAATATAGGGAAAAGGGCAGAGTACCACCATCAATATAAACAGGCTACATAAGACACACTGAGCTTAAGTTGATATACACACCACCATCGATGTTTGAGTATCATCCTGCAGAAAAAGAAATATAATTAGCCAAAATTCTCCGTGGATAATGACGGGGATTCAAAGTCTTCTGATGTTAAGGGAAAACTGCAGCTGATATATTAAACAGATGAAGACAGTACCAGATCAGAACTTTATCTGCATGAAAGTAGAAAGGATATTGCCATAAGATGTGCCAAAAGACATTCCACCACCTCAGTCTTAAAAGTTTAGAAATTAGTCATAAAGATTACTTATAAGATGATGAAACTGTGAGTACTCTCCCAATTTCAAGATGTTAAATCAAGATGGTACTACTCTATACACACATGTTCAGGAAAAAAATTACAGATGAGACCTGTTAAAATAAAATTCCTACATCAAGTTCCATCTGCACTTTGTTTTGCCATAAAGGTTCCAAATCCTCTAATCCTACCAAAATGACCGGAAACCCATTGAGAATTCATCAAATAATCATAAAATACATCAAACATTATCTAAAGATACACAAGTAGCAGATAATTCCCCTTTTACATATCAGTGAGTTTTACAATTTAACTTAATAAAAAACAAAAGAGAAGACAAAAACATTCTTGAGCTGTTTAATTTAAATGCAATAGGGGCCAAAGCCACCAGTACCTAGTTTAAGGATTTGGGTGAATTAAGAGTTCAAAGTTTTGAACTGCAGGTTTGGGGGAAGAACGCAGGAGCCGTGCTTCTCTTTTTATCTTTACAGCTATTTACTTTAAACTAGGCTTTCATTCCTATTGCAGTGAAATTCAACAATTAAAAACAGGTTATCAACTAGGAACTAACAAAATCATCCTATTTATTTCTTGAAAACAAAAGTGCACCTGAACTGTGGCTGAGGCTGCCTGGTAGCCATTTGAGCAGTGTACTCCTGTTTCAAGCAAGCACCCGGAGGAAAAAAGGTTAAGAACATATCATTGAAAAATATTCAATATGTAACAATATCATACTCTACTAACCTAGTGATCGGGCTTATTAGCAACTGCATTTTAACTGAATTAAACAGCGAGATTTTTAGTTACACAGGAAATACAGATAAAATGTGGGGAAAACACAGAAAAAAACAGTAGTAAATAATGGGCTTGAGTACCATTACAAGTTTACAACTGATGTTCCGATTCTTCCATCCTCAAGAACACCTTAATCTACACAGCAGAAAGCAGTGGAATTGAGTACTAATCGCAAACACGATACCCAAAATGAAACAGATAAAGTAATCTTGGAGATGAATGTAGAAAGAATCAACCATTTCAAGAAACATTTTCCCCTTTTTCTGAAGATCGGCCAAAGTAAGTCCTAAAGAAAACCTCAAGGTAAGCTTCCCTTTCAAGTTCCATCTAGTTGACGCAGTAAGTTCCTGAGACTCCTGCGGTGAAGTTTGCAGAAAATAAAAGTCAACATTCAGATAAAGAAAAAACTAGCAAACCAATTCTTATCAATAATAAAAAAGAACGTTGCATTAAATTATCAGATTTGGAAAAGGAACAAATTCTAAGTACTATTGTCATCAGAGACACAAGGTATCAACTACTACTTCCAAAAAAAGTATATAGAAGTAGCCAAGTATGTATCAGAAATTCAGAAAATGCTTAACAAATATCGAGCTACTTACTTCCAACGTTTGCATAAATTCCTCCTTCGCTTTTCTAAAACCCGTACCACTCAATTGATAGTAGCAGGCCCAATTTGACATCTGGTATCTGTAATCAAAAAGAGATAAACATTGATAATTCAAAGAATATTGAATCAGACACCACCATTGTGTTGTATTTAGATTTAACCCCTGCATCTCCAAGAGTATATGCCCCAACCATTATAGAGCGCATCTGCAATGAAGATGCTTCTTTACTTCCATTCCATATTGATAAAAGATTCATTAAATTTTAAAGGTTTGAGATATATAACCTGTGGAGCTGAACTCCTCTGCATTCAACCTATGCGGCTGCCAATTGTGAGTTAAATTAATAGATATAACAGTAGCCACATGTTCCTCCATCAACTTCCGAAAAGCATCTCGGTGTTTTAGCTCAGGACGTCTTAACTGCTCTGTTTCTAACCTCCTCTGCTCTCTTCCTCTTTTTCTATATCATGGATATATCCCTGATTCCCTGTCATTAACTATTAGTATTACAAAAAGCACAACTTCAGTACCAAGTGAAGTAGTTTACCTGGTAGGCATCCAAATGATCAAATGCATGCCACCATTTTCTGGTTAATATCAGGCTGCAAATGCATATAATCACCAAACCAACTCTCTTTCTGCATACACGGATAAAGGAAAACACATCTAACAAATAGATGTGTCACAAATAAAACCAGGAACACATTTAAAAAATAGATGCCTAAACCAGAAAACATATTTGATAAATAGATGCCTAAACCAGAAAACACATTTAACAAATAGACGTGTCACATCTAACACATTAAAAAGTCACAAATAAATCAATCCACACATGCATGTACATACAAATGAGCTTCTGGGTCCAGGCTTATGTATAGAACACAAGAAAAACTAAAAAGAAAGGATCTCTTTTCAATTAAAAAGGTTAATTAAAGGAAAAATAATATCACCAAATTTGAAGGCTCAGCCGTAGCAAGTCTAACGCTCCCTTGAAATTTTTGTTTCTGAGCTCCATCTCTGCCCACTCACACCACACACTCGCCAAATGATTGACTGCCTTATAGTTGACCTGTACAGTACAACCTTGTCAAAAATAATCCTAGCATTGGAAACATCCTGGTGACTTTCATATAGCTTCGCAAATGCAACCCACAGAGTATGAGGCTTTCCCACAACTTTCATCGGTTCAATTGTCTTCACAGCTTCCGTAAGTCAGAACTTGTTTCATTGGATTGCCCTCAAAAAGCTTCACTCACCCTCGTGTGCCACTGTTCCACATTATGTGGATTCTGTCTCAGAAGTACACGTTTGCTAACTCTGGCCTCCTGTCCATCAAATGATCCAACCTCGCCAACCTCAAATCCACATCTTTTGCAATCACATCCTCGCTCAACCAATGCCCCTTACACCTCTTAATCAACTTCTCCACATCAAACTTATCATCCTACTCCTCGTCCTGCTCTTCCTTGCCTGAACCATCTTCTTGATCTTCATCCTCATCCTCACTGTCACTCATTCTTTCCATAGTAGTCATTAGCGTGGTCTCCTCAAACTGTGCGTATGCATTGATATTTACCCTAAAATCCCTCACAGTTACAACCCTGGTCATCCCTTCCTCGAATATATCCCTAGACTTTTCAAACAGCTGCCTCCAAACATAATACTCTGCAGCAGCCCACAACCGCACCCAACCACATCCACCTCGAATAATCGCATCCACATTCAATCCAGTGATCTCATCTGCGTGCTGAGTCGGCATATCACAGAGCTACAACCACAGCTGATGCTTATTCTTCCCCTTAATCGAGGAAAACCAATCATGATTCAGAATCCTGTAGAGCCTAGGATTCCACTCTGGCTAACGAACACAAAATAAGGTGCCAAGATTCTATCATGCTAAGTTACTGGTATCTGTAATCAAAAAAGATAAACAAGGTTAAGCTTAACAAAGACAAAGCAAAACAAAAATAAAAATTGATAGTTCAAAGAATATTGAATCAGACACCACCATTGTGCTGTATTTAGAATCAACCCCTGCACTTCCAAGAGTATATGCCTCAACCATTAGTGCAAGCAGCATCTACAGTGAAGATGACATCTTTACTTCCATTCTTTACGTTGTGATTGTGGATGAAAAGGTACCTTAAAAGAGGAAATGCATGTTTCACTATGCCAGTGTGAAGTGTTCTTTAGAAAATGCTCAAGGTACTTAGGCACAATGAAAACCTTAGAACAATAACTAGAAAGTCTAACTTGCATGGAAGATCAGCATCAAGAGTGAATAGTTTGCAGAATAGAGTAATGTATAATGTCGGGTTAAGTATAATTGGCATCAACAATATAACTTGCATGGAAGATCAGCACAAGATCAGCAAAACAAAGTAATGTATAATGTCAGGTTAAGTATAATTGGCATCGACAATATAGCATCCAGGTCCATTTCCAACCAAGTTCATTCATTAAGCAACTTAGTTAACATCACTCTGCATAAATAAATACATCTATACCTATACACAGTAAAAATTACCGGAATTAAGGAGAACTCGCCGTGCTAGAGTCACCTTTGGAAAGTAAGGCCTCAATGACAATTCCAGTGCAGCAAGATTGATGATGGAACCCCATCAAACATGATACAGAACAAGGCAAACATAGAGTAAAGTAACATCAGATCCATTAGTACAAGTTTGCACTTGGAAAAGTGAGATCAGAGATTCAGGTATTCAGAGATATACCCTTACCTACAATCGCCTCCAACGTATCTCCTACAGAGCAAGTATTCATCATCGCTTGAACCCCAAACTCTCACTGCTGATAGTAGCAGGCCTGATTTGACATCGACAGCAGAAATTATGAAACACCTGAGGTCTCTAAGGAATGCCTCCTCATTTCTGTACAGGCTGTAGACGAAAAGATCCATGAGACCACTAACCTGTCAGGAAAAAAAAATGATACTCATTATTATTTTCAATCAAGGAATGAAAATTATCAATTCTCACCAACATAAGTAAGTTCTTATGATGACAATACCCATTCCACCACCTCAACTAAACAAAGTTAAAAATATATCATAAAGATTACTTATAGGATGGATGATGAAACTGTGAGTATTATCCCAATTTTTCAAAAAAGTCCTGCTCTCTTTCTGCAAACAAAGATAAAGGAAAACACATGTAACCACAAAACCAACTCTGCAAATTTAATCAGGAAGAAGTTTTTATACACCTCCGTAATCTGGGGAAACCTGTAAAGATCGTCCACATCTATTACTCGAATCTGCAGCATCCCACCACGTTCTCCTCCTTCTTGATAGGCCGTCTGCCTGGGCAGAAGTTGGGCACTCCCGATACCAAACAATCAGAAATAAGGTCAATAAATCTACAAGGAGGAAATCAAAACTTGAACCCTGAGATTAAAAACGAGAACTGACCGTGTGATTGGCCGCCTTGTGATATTAGCGAGTGCCTTTCCTTGAGCAGCCGGCGTGAAGAAGCCCTGGGAAGTCCAACCGAGCCGGGTCATCGGGGCTCCGGAATACTACCACGCCAAGTACTTCACCAATTCCTTCTGGGCCGACCCGGATATGCCGCTAGTATTCGGGTCGAAGTCGCCACTGCTACTCCAACTTCGGCGTGATGGAGGTCCGTCGATTTCCGAGACTGGATGGCGCTTCCCTCACCTCTGCGATAAGTTCTTTTTCTTCTTCACGGAAATTTCTTCTTTCCTTTAAAACCTCTGGAAATACTATATTTGAAGCGGTAATAACTTCCAGTTCCAATCTCTTATTTCAGATTTTTTTTCTATTTCCAATCACCAACGGTCACATAATCTCAACCTATTTTTCAAGGGGAGTACTATGTACAGGTACAAAAATCGTACATTTTAATATTTAATTTACCATAATACCATTCAATTAATTAAATCCTAACACAAACTGAATAATATAATAATGAGTACCGGTTCGGCACTCTTGTACTTCTACCGAAATCGGTAGTTTTTGTACAACACTTGTATTTGTACAGGAACTCTTCCCTCTTTGTATTTTATTTTAATTTTTAAATCTTTTATTTAAATGATCTTTTATTTGTACAGTACTTGTATTTGTAAGACTTCTTCACTCTTATTTCAATCTCTAAATCTTTTATTAAAAAAAAACTTTGTACAAGACTTCTTTACTCTTTGTATTCTATTGTAATTTTTATACATTTTTTATTTAGAATAATATAGTATATAATTATTTTATCCTAATATTGATTGTTTGTGTAAGATATTTATTATTATGTAGTAATAATATCCCTATTAAATATTTGTTTCAAAAGTCTTATTATGATTATTTGTATCCACCAAAATGATTATGTGAATCTAATCTAATCTAAAATTATTTAAATACCAATAAATACACACGGAAAAATTCTTGTACCTAACAACTTTATATTTTCTATGATATTTGATTAAATTCTAAAGGAGTCATTTATAAAATTAATTTTAAAATTTTAAAAAATAACTGGAAAGAATAAAGAAATGAAAAGAAGTACGCATATAGAGCATTGGACCGGCTCGGTAGTGTACTTGTACAAATACACAAAGCGTAGCACCGGTACCGGTAATGTATTTACCCAATTTTAGAGAGCTTTTTAACATTTAAATGCACGGTAAATTAGTATATTTTTAGGTAAATGAATTCACAACGTTAAAAAAACATTTTATCCAAAAATAAGTTAAATAATTTATACCAGAATATAATTTGGATTACTGTTTTCAGAATTAAAAATATTTAGTTTAGGACTAAATTGATATACTAAGAAATGGGTATAATTAAAGTCACATGAGGGTATTAAAGTAAATTTACTGTTAAAATGTACCTGTACTTAAGATTTTGATACCTGTACATAGTACTTGTGTTTTTCAATTTAATTTGTTTTTCTTTTTAAGATTTCAAATTTCAAATCTGCCTACTAATAACAAACAAACAAGCATGGTCTCCTAAAATACTTTTATTATGTATTATGGTACTTTAAATGATTTATTTTACAAAATATATTTAATTAAATATTATAAATATAGTTAGTTTAACTTTTTTAAATAGAAACTAGATCTTTTAAATTTTAAAGTAACATCTAAAATTACAAATATTTTTAATAAAAAAAGTTACCTTTAAAATTATTTCTTTCAAATTTAAAAAAATATGACCTTTTATATCGGACCTTTTAATGGAAAAGATAATCTTTAAAATTTTAAAAATTAAAATAAAAGTAATACTTGTAGAGAAGGTCTCTTAATATAGGGTTGCTTCATTCAGGTACGTTTTTCTTATGCATGTTCAAATTTGAAATATATTGTCTATATTTTGAAATATGATAGATGGATAAAAAGCTTAAAAAACTGTTACTTTTTTTTATAATAAAAATAAACATTTCTAATCTAAAACTAGTAGTATAATAAAAATTAATTATACAAAATAAATTAAACATATTTGAAATAAATAATGTTTTATACTAAAAACACCTTTTCGTGAAAAAACATAATCTTTCTACTCAAATGTAACCTTTTACCTGGTCCAAATTTTGGAAAAATATATACAGTTTATTATAAGATTTTGCTAAAATTTTAAGTGAAAATTGTAACCTTTAAAATTATATCTTTAAAATGATAAGCTTTTAAATTAAAAATTAAAACTTTTAAATTAAGATATTAACCATTGAAATAAAAAGTCGGACTTTAAATTGAAAATTGTAACCTTCTAAATTATATCTTCCAAATTAAAACGATAAACTACCGAATAAAAAAAATCAGATCTTAAAAGTTAAAATATTAAGTTTTTAGATAATAAGACATTTCAAATGAAAATTGTAATTTTCAAAATTATACCTTTTAAGTTAAAAGATATTGTAAACCCAGGTACAATGATAGTCCGTAATCGTACCCCACTTAATCACTTCATACGTGAAATCTAAATATAAACTCCTTATTTTAGACTTATTGTTCCATGAAAACAGGACAAATGGTAAAAACTAATAAGCAGTTAAATAAGCCCATGAAATACGCAACCCATGAAGTACCTGAAGATATTGACTTGTATTAATCCAAATGAATATATGTCTTGAATTTATAGTTTTGATATTGTGTTTAGTAAAAGGGATAATCTTTTGACTCAGAATTGGAATCATCATCTTAATCTTGTGGTATTTCGTTGATACTAATATTTAATTTAAAGTTCCATGCGCTTTGGATTTGTGCATATTTAGAATTGGTGGTCCTTTATTATTTACTTGTGTTAATCCAAATGAATATATATCTTGAATTTATGCTTTTGATTTTGTGTTTAATGAAAGGGATAATATTTTGATCATCATCTTAAACTTGTGGTATTTCGTTGATATTAACATTTAAGAAACCCAGAAGAAGAGATCAGAAACCCGGAAGGAAAAGGTCGATTTTGCATTCAAATAAAATTAGAAACCTAGAAGGATAAGTTCGATTACGCATTCAAATCAAATTAGAAACCCAGAAGGAGAGATCATAAACCCGGAAGGAGAATGATAAGTTGAGGGAAAAAACATAGTAAAACGACGTTGTTTTGCCTTTGGGGGTTTAAATTACAAAAATACCCCTGTGCTGGATACCAAAATTGGTTGACCATGGATCAAAAGAATTCTTATTATATAGTGTTCTAGGATAACTATTATGCTAAACTTTACATTGCATAATAATTGTTTACATTTCATCAATAAGATACATGTGTCACAAGTCAAAGAAAAAGGGAAAAGATTGGATGGGTTTCCTATGTCCCCATTCTATGACTATATTTAAAGGTTATCCCCCGACAAGTCAACATCAATATCTTAACAATGCACTTCGTAAGGAGAACAAGAAGATATTCATATGCCTCTACTTAGAAGGGTAATCATCTATCTATATACTTCATTACAAAACTATTGTTGATGTCTTATTTAATATGATGATCTTAATTTTTAACTAGTGCTCATTGGCGTTTTGTTGCTATGGTTCCCAAGCAAAAAACGAGTGTATTTGATTGATTCTCTAAACAATCCACCAACCAAAGCCTTCGCCGATCTTGTTGAGGTGGTTATGCATGAGGTGAACTCTTCAAGCTTTTGAACTAATACAAATAACGGTAAGCAATTTCATTTATTTGCATTTTATTTTTTAGAAGAAAAATCCTAGTCTAACTACCATTCTTGTATTTTCAACAAAACAAAGTACAAGAGACAACGATCTAATTGGGAATGCGGCTACTACGCATTCATATTTGCCGACAAGTGTGTTGATTCTCTTACATTGGACAATCTTGATCTTCGTCAAGTAGGTTCATTTTCTTCACCATTATGTATTTCCATAACTCATTTACTTTGCAATAAAAGTTGACATAGATTCATTCCTTCCTTGTTAAATCCCCAAATTGCAGATTTTTGAGGATGACCAAACTCCCTACACCATCGCCGAATTGAATGATGCGACAAGGTCGTTGCCGATGTTAATAAAGGAATACTTGAATGTTAATAACGATGTCATGTTACAAGCATCTAATGATGAAGATGTTCACAACAAAACCTCTGCAGAAGTCTGTGTCCCCAGATGGTATTCTTGAGAAGCTGGTTAAGCCTGGAAGAAATGTTGGTGCAGCAAATGACGATGCTAGTACGTCTTACCATGATCATAATGAAATAGGAGGTGATGTTTCTATTTTTATTTGGTTGCACTGTTTTTAAATAATAAGCTTCATGTTCTTAATATTTTTTCTCCATTGCTATAGTTAAGCGTGGGTCGAGAAGATTTTCCTTTTTCAGCCACAACAACAACACGAGGACCTTTCTCGCCAGAAACATGACAAGTATTGCACTTCAACCCTTTTATATTAGCTGGTAGGTTTTGATGATTAAATGTGCTAGATAGTTTTCTATTACTAGATAGTTTTCTAGTACTATCTAGTTTTGCAAGTGAATCTACTACAAAAGATGCCTCTCTAAATGTATGAGAAAAGGTTACTGAAATCTCACATGTTACCATCCATATGTTCCTCATCAGATTAAGGAGTCTCCAAGGGATTCTAAACTCCTTTCTCACCATCTTCAAGAGCACCAATGAGTCCACTTCACATTCCATTTCCATGATGTCTTGTGCATAGTGATAGACCCTAGATATATTCTTGTTTTGTAGCATTTAAGAGCTGTTTTAGATAGTATTTTGTGTATTTATATTAGACTTTTAGACCGAATCATTCATAGTGGTTTGAAATTGAAGACGTGCATTTCAATCTTGAATTGCACTTGCGATGGATTTGAATGATTTGAAGACCTTCTATGACCGTCCTGACCGCGTTTGATACATTGAAGAACCGGTCGTAGAAGTGGCGTGAAGGCACACTCTCGCGGGCCGCGAACCCCAGGTCGCGAACCGCGAGGGTGTGTGTTGCTGTTTTGAAGATGCCGAGTTTCGCGAGCCGCGAGGACCAGACGCGAACCGCGAGAGCCAGACGCGCGCGGGGCGCGAGACTCCGGTCGCGAACCGCGCGAACCAGCACGAGGACCGCCGAGGCACAGACGCGCGGGGCGCGAACCTTCGGCCGCGACTCGCGAGGACCAGACGTGCGCGAGGCGCGAACCTTCGGCCGCGACTCGCGAGGACCATGCCGAGACACGGGCGCGAGTCACGGGCGCGCGCACCACGCCGAGACCGAGACACGGGCGCGCGGGGCGCGAATCCTCGGCCGCGAGCCCGGCTCGCGGTCCGCGAAGGATTTCGCGCGACCCGCGAAGGCCCTGCAAGTGGCATTTTATTTTGTTTTATTTTTGTTAATTTTTAAAGTATAAATAGGACTTATCCTCATTGTTTGAGGGATCGAATTTTTACAGAGCTTAACTCTTTTCCTTCATATTTCTCTTTGATTTTGAGCTTTGAATTCACTATGGTTTGTTGTATTGATTATGGTTTCGATTACATAACTATGGTAGTAGGCTAAACCTCTTCTTGGATATATGTGATTGGACTTCTTGTTATGGATTGAGAACATGATTCATGAAGCTTAGGAATGGTGATTTGCTATTGAATGATCATAATCTATATGTGTATTTGATGCTTGAAATGATTAGGAATGATTTCCTAGTGATAGATATGTGTTGGATATGTGTTAGATATTGCTTTTCCATGGTTAGAATGTTATCATTCTTCCTATGTATGAGTAGTAAATTAGGAATTGAATGCATGTTGTTATCAATTGTATTTGTTCTTAAGATCATTCATTAGCATTATACCTATGTCAAGTTTGTTATCAAAGTGCATGGGTAGGGTTGAGAAATATCTAATTTGAATTTATATTGATTCAATTGAACTAGTTGTTATCATCTAGTAAAATTGTCAATTGAAGTTGTGAAGATGCTTTCATTTGCATAGCTTTGGTTAAAGATAGTTCTCACTAATGTTCACCATTCTCAAGGCATCATGATAAAGTTTGAGGAAAATCCTATAATAAGAAGTCACCAATCTCATATGTCCAAGTTTCTCATTCTCTTAGTTAAATCTCTAGCTAGAATAATCTTATGGTAAAGTAGTTGTAATTCTAAAAGTTCTAGTAGTTTCATTTAGTAGTGTCTTAAACAAAAACTCAACTCAAACCCCCCCCTTTGTTTACATTGCTTTTATATATGTATATATATATATATTTATGCTATGAGATATACATAGAAATAACCTTCTCCCTGTGGAACGAACCTTACTTGCCATTGTACACTTAATAGTGTGGAAAGGTAGTAAGTAATCTATAAATTGTATATTTGAGAGGTACGGCGATTTCCCCACGTCGTAAATGGGAATCCCACTCAATCAAAACACATTTATATTCACCTACGACTTCTAACTACTATAGAGTAGATAGTGGGAAGTAGGGATCGAACCACAAGGAGAAGGAGTCTTGTTTAGTGTTTTAGCAAAGATTATAAACACATACATATATACTATATAGAAAGCAAGGTAAACAAAGGGGGGTTTTGAAGTTGGTTTTTGTTACACTACGAAAGAAAGCAACTAAGATAGATTACACTACAATGCAAATACAAGGCCTTGGGAGGCAATTAACTTCAACTTCAACTATCGATTGATCATTGAGTGAACGCTTCACATCTAAGGTTTATGATCATAAGTCGTGGATGAAAAACATCCTATTCTCTCTATAATAGCTAGTGAGCATGAACACATCACTCAAGAGCCCTCATTATCAATCCACCTAGATGATAGCATCTAGATACATCGACAATGGAATTAACAATGGAGAATCAACAAACTCACCCATACTCATCGATAACGTGAGCGTTGGACAAGACATTTGAAAACTATAAAGAACTAAGATGATGATAACATACAAATCTCAATTCATATTTGCTACTTTATGATATTGGGGTAAATGCTAACATCTACCCACAAATCTAGCAATTCGATGCATATAATCACACATTGGAAATGAATATCTCAACTCTACAATTACATATAACGAGGGATCAATGATCACATTAGGTTCCTACGAAGACATGCAACAATTCAAACTCATAAACAATTCATTCCCATGACTATAATTTACCATGTTTCATAACAACAATCACACAACCTCTCTAATTACCAATTACTCTACCAACTAGGTTAAACTACTCCATGACTAACAAGCAAAAGGGTTTGTCACCACCCAATCACTTCTAATTAACCTAATCTCTAAATTAAACTAGAACTAGGGTTTAAACTACCATTACCCAAACTATGAGGCATGCAATTGATTTAAAACACAAAGCCCATGGCAAATATAGTAAGATTAACAACATTCATACACAATTCAACATCAAGAATTCAAATGATAATCTAACCCAAAATAGAAGCATAATGAAGTTCATGAAAATCTCAAGCAAAGAAGTCTACATCAATTGCTCCCAAGGAAGAAACTAAGTTAATACAATCATACTAATTAATACAAGTTTGTTCATCAAATTCAAGGAAAGAAAAGAGAAGAAAAGGAAGAAAAAGATGGAAAAATCTACTTTGGATGTGAGGGAACTCGTCCAAAATGAGGGAGAAAAGGGAGTATTTATAGCCCCAAAAATTCAGCTCAAGAGTGCAAGTGGGCAAGAGTTTAGCGACGCTTTATTTGGTCGCTGTTCATCATAGCGACACTTCTGGGCAGCTAGTGACACTTCTGGGCAGCAGTGACACTTTCTTCATCTGGAGTGACACTTCCTTCAAGCTCCAGCGACACTTTTCTGGGCACAAGCGACACTTTTCTGGGCATCTTTTACCACCTTTAGTAAAGTGGCCTTCTCGCCACTTCTATGACCAATTATTCAAGTTCCAAGCATCAAATCATCAACTCTATAACATAGTCATAGAAGGTCTTCAAGAATATCAATCCAATTACTCCAAAACATGTACATTATCATAAAATCTTGCAATTACAAATCTAATGTACAATGAGCTATTTAATACCAAAAGTTGCTCAAAAACAAGTCTTAAAATGTGCTAAAACTAGGGTATAAATAGGGCTCATCAAACTCCCCAACACTTAAACCTTTCTCGTCCTCGAGAAAGAACGATACAAGTCTAAATTTTCATACTCCTAAAAATCAATCCAATGCACATTTAAGACTTCCAAAACAAGAACTTTCTATTACTTTCATCAAAAGCAAAGTATGCCAAACATAAGTTTCATCAAAGCAATTTCCATGGCACACACAACCAACAAAAGATCACAAAATTCTCTCCTTTTGCCTAGGTTTTTACCTAGCCCCTCTTTCTTTCCACACACTCTCCTTTTGCCTAGGATTTTTACCTAGCCTCTCATTTTTGCCACACACTCTCCTTTTGCCTAGGTTTTTTTTTTTTTTTTTTTTTTTTTTTACCTAGCCTCTCATTTAAATTTTTTTTTTTTTTTCAAGCCTCTCACTTTTACCTAGGCCTTTTTAATGTTTTGACCTATCCGGGCTTTTCACTCATTTTTCTTAATAAATTCTTCAAGAGAAGTGCATATTTACAACACCAAAACAAAAGCAAAACAAAAATCCTAAACCTTTCCCCCACACTTAAACCAAACATTGTCCTCAATGTTCAAAACTATTAAAATCATGAGGAAAGGGAAGGACTCACACACTAGAACTTGGCATTCATTCATGTAGTCTATGGAGCTAAGCACGACAAGATGTAAGACTACAAGAAACATATGCTCACAACAATTACGACCTATGCAACCAAAGCAATCCCAACAAAACAATCACAAATCATAACTTCGCAAAACACAAGGCGGCAAGCCCCTACCAAAAAGCTCAGTATACAACTAAAGGCGGCAAGCCTTTCAAAATGCAATTAAACCTATTGGCGGCAAGCCCTAAATCATCCAAAATTTTAAACAAATTCAGGAGGGTACCGTCAATTGAAGCCTTTGGAAACAATGTAACATGAGGAGATCATCAATTGAACCAAAATATCACCAAATCAAAAATTCCCAAAAATTAGGGTTCTTGAGATTTGGGGATATTTAAGTTCGTTTAGGAAATTGAAATTTGAGATGGTGAAAAGGATAAGAATGGTGGAGGGAAGGTTTTGATATATTGGGGTTGGGGAGAAAGTCGCCGGAGGCCGGCGAATCGTGGTGGAGAGTTTCCGGCGGAAATTGGGCAAGATGGGAGAGTGGAGGGTGGGGGCGGCGGATTTGGTGGTGGAGGGAGGGGGGCGGCGGGAAGGAGGTGGAGGGATGGAGGTGGGCGGGGTTTGGGCGGAGGTGGGCGGGGTTTGGGCGGAGGTGGAAGAAAGGGGAAGGGGGAGACGGGAAGGGGCTGGGTTTTGGGCGAATGGCTGGGTTTTGGCCGTTTTGGCCGTTTTTCTTTTTTTTTTTTTTTTTTTTTTTTTTCGCGGACCGCGAGGCCCGATTCGCGGCCCGCGAGCCCGATTCGCGGTCCGCGGGTTTAATTCGGGAGGACAATGTTGTCGCCGTACCATTGCCGCATTGTTGAAGAAATATGGGGTAAATCACAAAACTTCCACCGCCTATCACCCACAAACGAATGGACAAGCCGAAGTTTCCAATAGGGAAATCAAGTCCATCCTTGAGAAAACGGTTAGGCCGACTCGCAAGGATTGGAGTACTCGGTTGGATGATGGATTGTGGGCATATAGGACGGCTTATAAGACTCCAATTGGTATGTCTCCATACCGATTAGTCTTTGGAAAGCCGTGTCATTTACCGGTGGAGTTAGCACACAAAGCCTATTGGGCAATCACAAGGTTCAACTTGAACTTGGACGAGGCCGGGAATGAAAGGAAGCTTCAATTGCAAGAGCTTGAAGAAATCCGGAATGAGTCCTATGAGAACGCGGCCATTTACAAGGAGAAGACAAAGGCATGGCATGACAAGATGATAATTAGGAAAACTTTTGAGGTAGGTCAAAAAGTTCTTCTATTTCAATCACGTCTTCGATTGTTTCCAGGCAAACTGCGTTCTCGGTGGACCGGACCATTTGTAGTTGTGAAGGTTTTCCCTCATGGAGCAGTGGAGATCCAAAGCGGCGAGGATGCAAAAATCATCAAGGTCAACGGCCAAAGGTTGAAACCGTATTACGAGGGTTTCAAATCGGAGATCCTAGAGGACATGTCTCTAGGCAACCCGGCCTACGAGTGATCTTTACCATGGAGGTACATCGTGCCGACGATGTTAAATAAACGAGTTTTAAGCTTTAAATACATTTCGTCGAACAATTTCAACATTTAGAACATTACCTTCTTTATATTTATTTGCTATGTGTATTTCATTAAACTTGTAATTCGAACATTATGCTAGTTTTTATGTTGTTTTTGTAGAAATAGGTTTGAAGCGGTGCAAAACGGAAAACGCCAAGGGGACATTCCTCGCGGTCCGCGAATTCATCGCGCGGACCGCGACCGAAGGATTCGCGGACCGCGCCGAGAACGCGCGAGCCGCGACCGTGTTTCGCGGTCCGCGTCCGAAAACTCGCGATCCGCGCGCAAGGCTGGATTTCCTGGAAATCCCTGCCACAAAAACGACGTTTTTCGCGGTCCGCGGCTTGATCGCGCGGACCGCGACACTGTGCTCGCGGTCCGCGGTTTCATCGCGCGGACCGCGAAGGTTTGCCGAGCAAGGCGCGCCGAGTTTTTGCGCGCGCGACCGAGATTTTGTCGCGCGCGCCGAAGTTTCACCGTGCCGAGACGCACCACGACGAGACACTGCGCGCACCGCGACGAGGATTCGCGCGCGGTCCGCGATTTCATCGCGCGGACCGCGACGGACTTGCGCGCGAACCGCGCGCCCGGCCGCGCGAACCGCGAAACCATGCCGAGTTTTCTCGAAATCCCTGGAACATTTTGGGCCATTTTCGCGGCCCGCGAAGCGGTCTCGCGACCCGCGACGGAAGCTCGCGGCCCGCCACGGAGTGCTCGCGGTCCGCGACGAAACGGGGAGCCTATTTCTTCAATTTTCTTCTATCTTTTTTCTCCTTCTTCTCCCAATCTTCCCACCCGACCCCAAACCCCTTTTCCGGCCACCTTCTCTAATCCTCCATTCCGGCGAGTTTTGAACCGATTTCTTCCGCCCAAATCAATCCCCCAAGCTTTCCCAACACAACCCACCAAAAATCCCAATCCAAAACACCATCTTTAACCCACATTGCCAAATTTCCACCGGAAAGTTCTTCATTCCGATTCGCCGACCTCCGGCGACCTTTTTCCCAAACCAATTACACAAAAACCTTCCCTACACCACCCTTAACCTTTTCCTCATCTCAAATTCCAAATGCCAAAACGAACTTAAATATCCCCAAATCTCAAGAACCCTAATTTTTGGGCATTTTTGATTTGGTGATATTTTGGTTCAATTGATGATCTCCTCAAGCTACATTGGCTCCATAGGCTTCAATTGACGGTACCCTACTGAATTTATTCAAATTTTGGGTGATTTAGGGCTTGCCGCCAATAGGTTTTCATTGAAATTTCAAAGGCTTGCCGCCTTTAGTTATATACTGAGCTTTTTGAGTAGGGGCTTGCCGCCTTATAGCTAGTTTAGCTGTGCTGGACTGTTGTTGAGTAGATTTTGATAATGGCACCGAGGAAAAGGTCACGCCGAGGAGAGGCCTCTAGTTCGCATGATCCTGTGGTTCCCGAACCCCCACCTCGCCAACCTAGTCCTCCCCCTGCAGAAAACCTGCCTCCTATAGACCTTATGGGACTGCAAGGTTTAGATGAGGATGCCCAACAACGGTGGAGAAAGTTGATTGGGAATGGGAGGCGAACAATCATGGAGACGAAGTTCTTGTCCTCTGAGCTACTTCAGGAGCTGGGTTTGCAGCAACCAGTTCTATTTTTATTGGATCGCGTTGGCATGAGAGGATTCATTGATCGGTCGGCACCGACCTATACCCGCTATACATTTGAGTTCTTATCCACTCTAGCCAAGCACTATGACGAGGACCATGACATGCATTACATCACCTTCAGGTTGAATGATGTGGACCGCCGGATGACCTATGATGAGATCCAAGATGCTTTTGGGTTCCAATATGCAGGGGGATACAAGAATCCAAAAGAAGCTAACCCGGACGGATTTGATCTAACTTACTTTTGGAATTGCTTGTCTGGATTTCCCAACATCACAGGCACTACGAAGAATAACCACATCATACATCCAGCTGTTCGTATGGTGCACAAGCTCCTAGTGATGACGATCTTCTGCCAAGGAGAGTTGACGCATATTACTAGGGAGCAGGTCCAATGCCTTTGGACCATGTGCTGGGGACCAGAACACCCTTGTTGGGTGGACCTTTTTGTGCAGAAATGTCTGGAGGCCTCTGAGAAGACCAAGGGAAAGATACCACAGGGGGGTATGATTTCACTTCTGGCAGCTTATCTGAACATCCACCTACCTCCAGACATTCAGGCAATAGGCAAGACAGCTGAGAGAGCTCACCAGTTTTACTCCATTGCTTCTTTGGAGTTCACTAATGTTTTGGCCATGCACAAATATCCTCCACCTAGATTCATTTGGCTAGTAGCCAAGAATCAGCACATGTACCTGCCGAATCCAGAGGCTGTACAACTGACTGGGCGCACCCGCATAGAGGATCTCACCTTGCCAACCCAGATCACAGTTCCTGCACCTACCATTGCCCTTGCCAGGCTAGAGGCACCTCCGGAACATGGAGAGCAGTATGTTCCTCCACATCAGGATCCTCAGTATGTCACTCAGCAGCAATTCCAGGAGTTCACGCAGAGACATGACGCGTTCACTCAGAGGTATGAGGACGACATGGAGGTGATGTTCGCCATGATGGCATCCATGCACCCACATGGACCAGGGGCTTTTGACTATGAGGGTCATCGCAGATCGCGAGCTCAGCGCCGTCGCGATGGTTCCGGCCCCTCGCAGTGAGTATATCCTACACCCTTTCCTTTCACTATGGTTTTCATTCATATATTTAAACATTGAGGGCAATGTTTAGACTAAGTGTGGGGGAGAGGTATAGGACTTTTATTGCTGCTTTTGTTGCTGTTTTTGCTGCTATTTTACTACTGTATTTTTCTTTAAAAAAAAAAAAAAAAAAAAAAAAAAAAAAAAAAACATTTTCTTTTCTCTTGTTTAAATATGTAAAGCTCTCAAATGTTATGTGCTTAATTATTTAGAGTATACACTTGGATCTTAATCGTTCTTTCTCGAGGACGAGAAAGGTTCAAGTGTGGGGGATTTTGATAGACCCTAGATATATTCTTGTTTTGTAGCATTTAAGAGCTGTTTTAGATAGTATTTTGTGTATTTATATTAGACTTTTAGACCGAATCATTCATAGTGGTTTGAAATTGAAGACGTGCATTTCAATCTTGAATTGCACTTGCGATGGATTTGAATGATTTGAAGACCTTCTATGACCGTCCTGACCGCGTTTGATACATTGAAGAACCGGTCGTAGAAGTGGCGTGAAGGCACACTCTCGCGGGCCGCGAACCCCAGGTCGCGAACCCCAGGTCGCGAACCGCGAGGGTGTGTGTTGCTGTTTTGAAGATGCCGAGTTTCGCGAGCCGCGAGGACCAGACGCGAACCGCGAGAGCCAGACGCGCGCGGGGCGCGAGACTCCGGTCGCGAACCGCGCGAACCAGCACGAGGACCGCCGAGGCACAGACGCGCGGGGCGCGAACCTTCGGCCGCGACTCGCGAGGACCAGACGTGCGCGAGGCGCGAACCTTCGGCCGCGACTCGCGAGGACCATGCCGAGACACGGGCGCGCGCACCACGCCGAGACCGAGACACGGGCGCGCGGGGCGCGAATCCTCGGCCGCGAGCCCGGCTCGCGGTCCGCGAAGGATTTCGCGCGACCCGCGAAGGCCCTGCAAGTGGCATTTTATTTTGTTTTATTTTTGTTAATTTTTAAAGTATAAATAGGACTTATCCTCATTGTTTGAGGGATCGAATTTTTACAGAGCTTAACTCTTTTCCTTCATATTTCTCTTTGATTTTGAGCTTTGAATTCACTATGGTTTGTTGTATTGATTATGGTTTCGATTACATAACTATGGTAGTAGGCTAAACCTCTTCTTGGATATATGTGATTGGACTTCTTGTTATGGATTGAGAACATGATTCATGAAGCTTAGGAATGGTGATTTGCTATTGAATGATCATAATCTATATGTGTATTTGATGCTTGAAATGATTAGGAATGATTTCCTAGTGATAGATATGTGTTGGATATGTGTTAGATATTGCTTTTCCATGGTTAGAATGTTATCATTCTTCCTATGTATGAGTAGTAAATTAGGAATTGAATGCATGTTGTTATCAATTGTATTTGTTCTTAAGATCATTCATTAGCATTATACCTATGTCAAGTTTGTTATCAAAGTGCATGGGTAGGGTTGAGAAATATCTAATTTGAATTTATATTGATTCAATTGAACTAGTTGTTATCATCTAGTAAAATTGTCAATTGAAGTTGTGAAGATGCTTTCATTTGCATAGCTTTGGTTAAAGATAGTTCTCACTAATGTTCACCATTCTCAAGGCATCATGATAAAGTTTGAGGAAAATCCTATAATAAGAAGTCACCAATCTCATATGTCCAAGTTTCTCATTCTCTTAGTTAAATCTCTAGCTAGAATAATCTTATGGTAAAGTAGTTGTAATTCTAAAAGTTCTAGTAGTTTCATTTAGTAGTGTCTTAAACAAAAACTCAACTCAAACCCCCCCTTTGTTTACATTGCTTTTATATATGTATATATATATATTTATGCTATGAGATATACATAGAAATAACCTTCTCCCTGTGGAACGAACCTTACTTGCCATTGTACACTTAATAGTGTGGAAAGGTAGTAAGTAATCTATAAATTGTATATTTGGGAGGTACGGCGACGACCTCCCAAATCCATTCCCCAAACATCAAAAAGTTCACAATATAGAGGACAATGTTGGGGCATTTCATTCCTAGAAGAGATGTTTCCTACTCTTTGGCATTTATCACAAGACTTGCAAAATGTGTATGCATCTTTATTTAAGCTAGGCCAATAGAAACCACAATCTAGCACTTTCCTAGCGGTTCGCCTAGCACCAAAGTGACCACCACATGCATACGAATGGCAAAAAGCAAGGATTGAGTTTGTTTCATTATTAGGAATGCATCTCCTAATCACTTGGTCGGCACAATGTTTCCATACATAGGGACCGAAGGGTTTAAAGAAAAATACAGTAGTAAAATAGCAGCAAAAACAGCAACAAAAGCAGCAATAAAAGTCCTATACCTCTCCCCCACACTTAGTCTAAACATTGCCCTCAATGTTTAAATATATGAATGAAAACCATAGTGAAAGGAAAGGGTGTAGGATATACTCACTGCGAGGGGCCGGAACCATCGCGACGGCGCTGAGCTCGCGATCTGCGATGACCCTCATAGTCAAAAGCCCCTGGTCCATGTGGGTGCATGGATGTCATCATGGCGAACATCACCTCCATGTCGTCCTCATACCTCTGAGTGAACGCGTCATGTCTCTGCGTGAACTCCTGGAATTGCTGCTGAGTGACATACTGAGGATCCTGATGTGGAGGAACATACTGCTCTCCATGTTCCGGAGGTGCCTCTAGCCTGGCAAGGGCAATGGTAGGTGCAGGAACTGTGATCTGGGTTGGCAAGGTGAGATCCTCTATGCGGGTGCGCCCAGTCAGTTGTACAGCCTCTGGATTCGGCAGGTACATGTGCTGATTCTTGGCTACTAGCCAAATGAATCTAGGTGGAGGATATTTGTGCATGGCCAAAACATTAGTGAACTCCAAAGAAGCAATGGAGTAAAACTGGTGAGCTCTCTCAGCTGTCTTGCCTATTGCCTGAATGTCTGGAGGTAGGTGGATGTTCAGATAAGCTGCCAGAAGTGAAATCATACCCCCCTGTGGTATCTTTCCCTTGGTCTTCTCAGAGGCCTCCAGACATTTCTGCACAAAAAGGTCCACCCAACAAGGGTGTTCTGGTCCCCAGCACATGGTCCAAAGGCATTGGACCTGCTCCCTAGTAATATGCGTCAACTCTCCTTGGCAGAAGATCGTCATCACTAGGAGCTTGTGCACCATACGAACAGCTGGATGTATGATGTGGTTATTCTTCGTAGTGCCTGTGATGTTGGGAAATCCAGACAAGCAATTCCAAAAGTAAGTTAGATCAAATCCGTCCGGGTTAGCTTCTTTTGGATTCTTGTATCCCCCTGCATATTGGAACCCAAAAGCATCTTGGATCTCATCATAGGTCATCCGGCGGTCCACATCATTCAACCTGAAGGTGATGTAATGCATGTCATGGTCCTCGTCATAGTGCTTGGCTAGAGTGGATAAGAACTCAAATGTATAGCGGGTATAGGTCGGTGCCGACCGATCAATGAATCCTCTCATGCCAACGCGATCCAATAAAAATAGAACTGGTTGCTGCAAACCCAGCTCCTGAAGTAGCTCAGAGGACAAGAACTTCGTCTCCATGATTGTTCGCCTCCCATTCCATGACAAGAACCATTTTGCAATGGTTCTATTGCAAAATTTGGGAGGTCGTCGCCGTACCTCTCAAATATACAATTTATAGATTACTTACTACCTTTCCACACTATTAAGTGTACAATGGCAAGTAAGGTTCGTTCCACAGGGAGAAGGTTATTTCTATGTATATCTCATAGCATAAATATATATATATACATATATAAAAGCAATGTAAACAAAGGGGGGGGTTTGAGTTGAGTTTTTGTTTAAGACACTACTAAATGAAACTACTAGAACTTTTAGAATTACAACTACTTTACCATAAGATTATTCTAGCTAGAGATTTAACTAAGAGAATGAGAAACTTGGACATATGAGATTGGTGACTTCTTATTATAGGATTTTCCTCAAACTTTATCATGATGCCTTGAGAATGGTGAACATTAGTGAGAACTATCTTTAACCAAAGCTATGCAAATGAAACATTAGTTGATTTTCCTCAAACTTTATCAAGAACCATTGCAACCCTTCGGCCGCGACTCGCGAGGACCAGACGTGCGCGAGGCGCGAACCTTCGGCCGCGACTCGCGAGGACCATGCCGAGACACGGGCGCGAGACACGGGCGCGCGCACCACGCCGAGACCGAGACACGGGCGCGCGGGGCGCGAATCCCCGGCAGCGGCGCCATTTTTTGACAAGCGATTTCCCCACGTCGTAAATGGGAATCCCACTCAATCAAAACACATTTATATTCACCTACGACTTCTAACTACTATAGAGTAGATAGTGGGAAGTAGGGATCGAACCACAAGGAGAAGGAGTCTTGTTTAGTGTTTTAGCAAAGATTATAAACACATACATATATACTATATAGAAAGCAAGGTAAACAAAGGGGGGTTTTGAAGTTGGTTTTTGTTACACTACGAAAGAAAGCAACTAAGATAGATTACACTACAATGCAAATACAAGGCCTTGGGAGGCAATTAACTTCAACTTCAACTATCGATTGATCATTGAGTGAACGCTTCACATCTAAGGTTTATGATCATAAGTCGTGGATGAAAAACATCCTATTCTCTCTATAATAGCTAGTGAGCATGAACACATCACTCAAGAGCCCTCATTATCAATCCACCTAGATGATAGCATCTAGATACATCGACAATGGAATTAACAATGGAGAATCAACAAACTCACCCATACTCATCGATAACGTGAGCGTTGGACAAGACATTTGAAAACTATAAAGAACTAAGATGATGATAACATACAAATCTCAATTCATATTTGCTACTTTATGATATTGGGGTAAATGCTAACATCTACCCACAAATCTAGCAATTCGATGCATATAATCACACATTGGAAATGAATATCTCAACTCTACAATTACATATAACGAGGGATCAATGATCACATTAGGTTCCTACGAAGACATGCAACAATTCAAACTCATAAACAATTCATTCCCATGACTATAATTTACCATGTTTCATAACAACAATCACACAACCTCTCTAATTACCAATTACTCTACCAACTAGGTTAAACTACTCCATGACTAACAAGCAAAAGGGTTTGTCACCACCCAATCACTTCTAATTAACCTAATCTCTAAATTAAACTAGAACTAGGGTTTAAACTACCATTACCCAAACTATGAGGCATGCAATTGATTTAAAACACAAAGCCCATGGCAAATATAGTAAGATTAACAACATTCATACACAATTCAACATCAAGAATTCAAATGATAATCTAACCCAAAATAGAAGCATAATGAAGTTCATGAAAATCTCAAGCAAAGAAGTCTACATCAATTGCTCCCAAGGAAGAAACTAAGTTAATACAATCATACTAATTAATACAAGTTTGTTCATCAAATTCAAGGAAAGAAAAGAGAAGAAAAGGAAGAAAAAGATGGAAAAATCTACTTTGGATGTGAGGGAACTCGTCCAAAATGAGGGAGAAAAGGGAGTATTTATAGCCCCAAAAATTCAGCTCAAGAGTGCAAGTGGGCAAGAGTTTAGCGACGCTTTATTTGGTCGCTGTTCATCATAGCGACACTTCTGGGCAGCTAGTGACACTTCTGGGCAGCAGTGACACTTTCTTCATCTGGAGTGACACTTCCTTCAAGCTCCAGCGACACTTTTCTGGGCACAAGCGACACTTTTCTGGGCATCTTTTACCACCTTTAGTAAAGTGGCCTTCTCGCCACTTCTATGACCAATTATTCAAGTTCCAAGCATCAAATCATCAACTCTATAACATAGTCATAGAAGGTCTTCAAGAATATCAATCCAATTACTCCAAAACATGTACATTATCATAAAATCTTGCAATTACAAATCTAATGTACAATGAGCTATTTAATACCAAAAGTTGCTCAAAAACAAGTCTTAAAATGTGCTAAAACTAGGGTATAAATAGGGCTCATCACATAGGCAGTTTCCAGTCCAATTGATAGAGCAGTGACTTCATCCTCCAAACTGTCCATATTGCCCAAGAACCTGGATTTCGCAATCAAGACTCTCTCTTCTTAATCCCTTATAACCACTCCAGCTCCAGCATCTCCATTACTCAAGGATGGACCATTGTATTGAGTTTTGCTTGTGTATGTGGAAGCTTCCACATCACACTAATAGCCTGTCTTGTCTTGGAACCTGCAGAGATTGGAGCTAGAGACATCAAACTAGGAGAGATGTTAACTGTTTCATACAATTTCCATGTTTTTCCATGGATTTTGATGATTGCTTTCACTGTGCTATAAACCTTTGAGGCCATTGTAAGCCAGTTTGGTTCCTTTTCTTCATAAAACCATGAATTTCTAGCACACCAAATGAACCAAACAACAATGCATGGGAGCATTCTTACAATCATTTCCTGTGTTTTAGCTTTAAATTCCACATTCCAGTAATAAAAGAATATATCCCATAAGTATTTCCAGAAGATTAGCACTTTATCACAGTTATTAAAGCAGTGGTGTATGTCTTCATTATTATTCTTACAGAATGGGCACATAGAAGGTAAGTGGAATTTAAAATCTTCTAATACATCAGAAAAAGGAATCAGCCTATTTAATAATCTCCAGCTAAATATAGTGAATTTTCTTGGGAGATACTTTGACCATAGATGTTGAAAGGATGGAATATCATCTTTCCTAGGTCTAAGTAATGTATATGCTGAAGACATTGTAAAATGACCATTTCTCTCTGGTTTCCAAATTAATGTGTCTGGGTAAGATTCAAACAGAGAGAAATCTTTTGATAATAAAGCAATATATTCCCTATCAAGACTTATCTGTAAGGTATGCACATATGTTTCCTGATTAAAAATGAATTCAGCAATGGTAAGGTCAGGAAATGGCATTTCATGATTTTCATTCCATATATCAGCTAAGGGATAATCAGTTAGCCAATTTGAGTTCCAAAAAGATACTCTTCCATCTTCAACTTGGAGTGTGGTATTTTCTGAGGCTAAATGGTGTATATCTTTAATCATTTTCCAAGTTTTTGAATTTTTAAGATAGTTGGGTAACCCCCAAATAAAATCAGACCAAAGACTATTACCTTTTTGCATCTTCCACTGTAATTTAAGTGAGAAACTATCAATTATTATATGAAGATCCTTGGTATTTTAGCCATTTCCACACTCTGGGAAGCATAAGTTTGACCAAGATCTCCATATTTTTTTCTGTCCAAAATCTGATGTTCTCCAATTTGTTTTTGCAAAAAGGACATGTATTTATCTATCACTCCTTTAGTAGGTTTAGATACAACTAGAATATGCAAGGGGATAGATGATAATACATGTTTTATCAAGACTAATCTTCCTGCTTGATTTAACCACTTATTCTGCCAGAGTAGAAGTCTAGATGTCATTTTCTCAAAAATAGTTTGGAAATAGTTATGCTTAGTTCTACCAACAAAGATGGGGCATCCAAGGTACTGAAATGGGAATGTGCCTGGAGACACTGATGCAATACTTTGGACCATGACTCTATGTGCTGAAGATGCATGTTTTGAAAGGTAAAAGGAAGATTTTTGGAAATTTATTTCTTGACCAGTATATGCTTCATATCTCCCTAGAAAATCTTTAAGATTATTTAAACTAGACCTATTTGCTTTTAATAAGACTACAGTGTCATCAGTAAAACTAAGATGTGTCACATGATACACTGAATTTGGCAGTTTATAGTATCCAATACTTGACTTTTCAAAAAGATTCCTCAGGTTTCTTGTAAACACTTGAGTTAGTAGGATAAAAAGGTAAGGGGATAGAGGATCCCCTTGTTTTAATCCCCTGGATGTTTTAAAGAATCCAAAAGGTTTCCCATTGACAAAGATGGAGAAACTTGCTGCAACCATATTGCCCATAATGATTTTTACAATTCTACCATGAAATCTTAATTTTAAAAGCAGTGAGTTTAAAAAAGGCCAAGATACTCTATCAAATGCTTTCATCATATCTAATTTTATGCACAAATTAGGACCTCCGGTTTTATTAGTTATCAACTTGACCATCTCTTGCATGAGTAAAACTTTATCTGCTAGTTCTCTCTCCTGTACAAATGATGATTGTCCAGGGGATATTAGCAATGGCATTATGGGCTTTAATCTCTCTGTATAGACCTTTGAAAAAAATTTATTTATAAAATTTGAGAGACTAATTGGTCTATAATTATTAAAACATGTATTCACAGACCTCCTTGGGATTAAAACTATGAATGCAGATGCAATGGTCCTAGGTATTGGTACTCCAGAAAAAAATTCATTCACAGCACATAGCAAATCAGAAGCTATTATATCCCAGTATATTGTATAGAACTTACTTGAAAAGCCATCAGGTCCAGGAGATGCATCTTCATCCATGCTACAGACTATTTCCTTCAGACTCTCCATGGATATGGTTTTCATCAAGGCTTCATTTTCCTGGTCTGATATCAGCTTGGGTATGTCCTGTAGCATTTCCCGGACTGCTGAACCATCTATATCTGTATTCTCTGCACTCAGAAGATTAGTAAAAAAAGACACAGCTTCATTACCGATTTCATCTGGATGTTTGATCCATTGATCAATAGAGTTCTTAATCTCAGTAATGGCATGTCTAGCATGTTTGGATTTTACAGATGCATGGAAAAATTTGGTGCTTGAATCACCTTCAGCTAGCCATTTAATTCTAGCTTTTTGTTTCCAAAAAATTTCTTTCCTATTCAATGCTAGTGTCAGTTCAGCTTGTGCCTGATGCAAGTCCATTCTAGTTTGAGAATTATTATGCTACTGATGTTCTAGTTCTTTTTCAAGTACCTTTCCCTCAGCTAGTTGGACTACATCATTAATATTACCAAATACTAACTTGTTCCATTCTTTTAAGGCAATTTTAAGTCTTCACAATTTAATGGAGAACTTTAACATGCCCTCCCCTTCACAAATTAAGTTCCAATTATCAGAAACTGTTTGCATAAAATTTTGATGGGTTGTCCAACAGTTTTGAAACCTAAATGATTTAGGGCCAGAAGAGTAGTTCAAGTTAGATATTGATACAAGTAGAGGAGAATGATCTGAAGGGTGTCTAGCTTTAACTCTGATGCAGTTGTTTGGAAAAAGGTTTAAGAAAGCTTCATTTGAAAGTCCTCTATCTAATCTTTTCCAAACATTTCCATTTCTAACACCACTCCAAGTAAAATGATTTCCAGATGTTGGAAGCTCAATTAGATCATTATTCTCTATGAATACATTAAATTCTATCATGCAATTTAAGTTAGGGGATGATTGGCCTAGATATTCACTAGGCTCTCTGTTACAGTTAAAATCCCCAATCAACATAATTGGATCATTGCAGTGAAGAGATAAATCAGCCCAGAGAGGGTATCTAGCAGCTTTATCATGTCTGCATATATGAAGGCAAAAAACCATTTAAAATTTGAAGATGAATGCTCTAATGTCTAATGAAGGCATATATGCTCTAATTTGAAGATGAAAACCGTCGCAACTATCGTTTTTCGTTTCTTTTACCTAATGTCTCTCTCTTGTTCTCTTACCCTGTGTTTTTTCTTTTTAAGTAATCTGAGGTTTATCCGAAGAGCTTTCCCTGGTTCCCGATCCTCAAATGACAGGCAACCACTTTCAACGTCGCCGGACTGTCGAGAAACCTATTGAGAAGGTCTCAAAACAAGTGCCATCTTTGAAGACCGCTTATGCCTTACCTCCTAAAGATCCTGCTTTCCTGGAGCCTTCCCTAGATTTCACTTCCAGGCCTCGGTCATCTCTGAAGAGGGCTCAGACTGATGAAGCTCGTCTGAATCTCCTCCCACTATCCGAGCCTCAACAGAAGCAATACCCTCTTTCTGCCAGCAAGCAACCTGCTTCACTCCATTTGGTCGACTCTTCAACGAGCCCCCCTGCTCGCTCCACTGTAAGTCTCACTTGTTCTATTTTCTTCTTTTACTCTATGTGTATTTTACCTCTTGTTAACCCGATTTTCTTGACTTAGGCATGTTCTTTCATTAAGAGTATCTGTGACTCTCCGCTATTCCAGTCTCTTTTATCCTATAAGCTCAACGAGTCTTGGGAGGTCGTCGCCGTACCTCTCAAATATACAATTTATAGATTACTTACTACCTTTCCACACTATTAAGTGTACAATGGCAAGTAAGGTTCGTTCCACAGGGAGAAGGTTATTTCTATGTATATCTCATAGCATATATATATATATATATACATATATAAAAGCAATGTAAACAAAGGGGGGGGTTTGAGTTGAGTTTTTGTTTAAGACACTACTAAATGAAACTACTAGAACTTTTAGGATTACAACTACTTTACCATAAGATTATTCTAACTAGAGATTTGACTAAGAGAATGAGAAACTTGGACATATGAGATTGGTGACTTCTTATTATAGGATTTTCCTCAAACAATATCATGATGCCTTGAGAATGGTGAACATTAGTGAGAATTATCTTTAACCAAAGCTATGCAAATGAAAGCATCTTCACAACTTCAATTGACAATTTTACTAGATGATAACAACTAGTTCAATTGAATCAATATAAATTCAAATTAGATATTTCTTAACCCTACCCATGCACTTTGATAACAAACTTGACATAGGTATAATGCTAATGAATGATCTTAAGAACAAATACAATTGATAACAACATGCATTCAATTCCTAATTTACTACTCATACATAGGAAGAATGATAACATTCTAACCATGGAAAAGCAATATCTAACACATATCCAACACATATCTATCACTAGGAAATCATTCCTAATCATTTCAAGCATCAAATACACATATAGATTATGATCATTCAATAGCAAATCACCATTCCTAAGCTTCATGAATCATGTTCTCAATCCATAACAAGAAGTCCAATCACATATATCCAAGAAGAGGTTTAGCCTACTACCATAGTTATGTAATCGAAACCATAATCAATACAACAAACCATAATGAATTCAAAGCTCAAAATCAAAGAGAAATATGAAAGAAAAGAGTTAAGCTCTGTAAAAATTCGATCCCTCAAACAATGAGGATAAGTTGTCTTTATACTTTAAAAATTAACAAAAATAAAACAAAATAAAATGCCACTTGCAGGGCCTTCGCGGGTCGCGCGAAATCCTTCGCGGACCGCGAGCCGGGCTCGCGGCCGAGGATTCGCGCCCCGCGCGCCCGTGTCTCGGTCTCGGCGTGGTACGCGCGCCCGTGTCTCGCGCCCGTGTCTCGCGCCCGCGCGCGCCCGTGTCTCGGCCTCGGCGTGGTACGCGCGCCCGTGTCTCGCGCCCGTGTCTCGCGCCCGTGTCTCGCGCCCGCGCGCGCCCGTGTCTCGGCATGGTCTTCGCGAGTCGCGGCCGAAGGTTCGCGCCTCGCGCACGTCTGGTCCTCGCGAGTCGCGGCCGAAGGTTCGCGCCCCGCGCGTCTGTGCCTCGGCGGTCCTCGTGCTGGTTCGCGCGGTTCGCGACCGGAGTCTCGCGCCCCGCGCGCGTCTGGCTCTCGCGGTTCGCGTCTGGTCCTCGCGGCTCGCGAAACTCGGCATCTTCAAAACAGCAACACACACCCTCGCGGTTCGCGACCTAGGGTTCGCGGCCTGCGAGAGTGTGCCTTCACGCCACTTCTACGACCGGTTCTTCAATGTATCAATCGCGGTCAGGACAGTCATAGAAGGTCTTCAAATCATTCAACTCCATCGCAAGTGCAATTCAAGATCAAAATGCACGTCTTCAATTTCAAACCACTATGAATGATTCGGTCTAAAAGTCTAATATAAATCTACAAAATACTATCTAAAACAGCTCTCAAATATTACAAAATAAGAGTATATCTAGGGTCTATCAAAATCCCCCACACTTGAACCTTTCTCGTCCTCGAGAAAGGACGATTAAGATCCAAGTGTATACTCTATATAATTAAGCACATAACATTTGAGAGCTTACATATTTAAACAAGATAAAAGAAATTTTTTTTTTTTTTTTTTTTTTTTTGCCTGATTCTCTCGTATTTTTGGAACCATCCGGGCATGCCTCTCATTTTTACCTGATCCTCTAGTATTTTTGGGACCATCCGGGCTGTTTTTTTTTTTTTTTTTTTTTTTTTTTTTTTAAGAATACAGTAATAAAAATAGCAGTAAAAACAGCAACAAAAGCAGCAACAAAAACAAAAGTAATAACAAAATTCCTACACCTCTCCCCCACACTTAGTCTAAACATTGCCCTCAATGTTTAAATATATGAATGAATACCATAGTGAAAGGAAAAGGTATAGGGTAGACTCACTGCGAGGGGCCGGAGCCGTCGCGACGGCGCTGAGCTCGCGATCTGCGATGGCCCTCATAGTCAAATGCTCCTGGTCCCTGTGGATGCATGGATGCCATCATGGCGAACATCACTGCCATATCATCCTCGTACCTCTCAGTATATGCTTGAAACTGCTGCTGAGTGACATACTGAGCCTCATGATGTGGAGGAGCGTACTGCTCTCCATGCTCCGGAGGTGCCTCTAGCCTGGCAAGGGCAATGGTAGGTGCAGGAACTGTGATCTGGGTTGGCAAGGTGAGATCCTCTATGCGGGTGCGCCCAGTCAGTTGTACAGCCTCTGGATTCGGCAGGTACATGTGCTGATTCTTGGCTACTAGCCAAATGAATCTAGGAGGAGGATATTTGTGCATGGCCAAGACATTAGTGAACTCCAAAGAAGCAATGGAGTAAAACTGGTGAGCTCTCTCGGCTGTCTTGCCTATTGCCTGAATGTCTGGAGGTAGGTGGATGTTCAGATAAGCTGCTAGAAGTGAAATCATACCCCCCTGTGGTATCTTTCCCTTGGTCTTCTCAGAGGCCTCCAGACATTTCTGCACAAAAAGGTCCACCCAACAAGGGTGTTCTGGTCCCCAGCACATGGTCCAAAGGCATTGGACTTGCTCCCTAGTAATGTGCGTCAACTCTCCTTGGCAGAAGATCGTCATCACTAGGAGCTTGTGCACCATACGAACAGCTGGATGTATGATGTGGTTATTCTTCGTAGTGCCTGTGATGTTGGGAAATCCAGACAAGCAATTCCAAAAGTAAGTTAGATCAAATCCGTCCGGGTTAGCTTCTTTTGGATTCTTGTATCCCCCTGCATATTGGAACCCAAAAGCATCTTGGATCTCATCATAGGTCATCCGGCGGTCCACATCATTCAACCTGAAGGTGATGTAATGCATGTCATGGTCCTCGTCATAGTGCTTGGCTAGAGTGGATAGGAATTCAAATGTATAGCGGGTATAGGTCGGTGCCGACCGATCAATGAATCCTCTCATGCCAACGCGATCCAATAAAAATAGAACTGGTTGCTGCAAACCCAGCTCCTGAAGTAGCTCAGAGGACAAGAACTTCGTCTCCATGATTGTTCGCTTCCCATTCCCAATCAACTTTCTCCACCGTTGTTGGGCATCCTCATCTAAACCTTGCAGTCCCATAAGGTCTATAGGAGGCAGGTTTTCTGCAGGGGGAGGACTAGGTTGGCGAGGGGGTGATTCGGGGATCACAGGTTCATGGGAACTAGAGGCTTCCCCTCGGCGAGACCTTTTTCTCGGTGCCATTATCAAAATCTACTCAACAACAGTCCAGCACAGCTAAACTAGCTACAAGGCGGCAAGCCCCTACTCAAAAAGCAAATTGCAACTAGTGGCGGCAAGCCCAATCAAAATCAACAAGAAAAGCTAGTGGCGGCAAGCCCTAATTACTCAAAAATTGCAATGTAGCATTCCAAATAAACAATTAAATGCAATTAAATCGCCAATTTGATCGAAACACCACCAAATCAAAGAATCCAAAAATTAGGGTTCATAAGATTTGGGGGTATTTGATTGGGAATTGGAATTTGGAATTAGTGATTGGGAAAGGGTTAAGGTTGGTGAGGGGAAGGTTTTTGTGTAGTTGGTTCGGGAAAAAGGTCGCCGGAATCCGGCGAATCGGAATGGGGAAGTTTCGGTTGGAATTTGGGCAATGTGGGTGAAAGATGGTGTTTTGGATATGGATTTTTGGTGGGTTTTGTTGGGAAAGCTTGGGGGATTGATTTGGGTGGAAGAAATTGGTTCAAAACTCGCCGGAATGAAGGATTGGGGAAGTGGCCGGAGAAGAGGGTGTTTGGGACGGGAGGGAATAGGGAAGAAGAAGGAGAAAAAGAAAGAAGATTTTTGGCTAAGTATTGGCTCGATCCCTCGCGGATCGCGCGTTTTCTGTGGCGGGCCGCGAGCCTCGGTCGCGGGTCGCGAGACCCCGTCGCGGGCCGCGAAAATGGCCCGTTTCGTTCCAGCGATTTCCGAGAAATCTCGGTCCTCGTCGCGGGCCGCGCGCCCTCCGTCGCGGGCCGCGCGCCAGTCCGTCGCGGTCCGCGCGATGAATTCGCGGACCGCGCGCGAATCCTCGTCGCGGTGCGCGCAGTGTCTCGTCGCGGGTCGCGCGCTGGAACTCGGTCTCGGCGTGGTGCGTCTCGGCACGGTGAAACTTCGGCGCGCGCGACAAAATCTCGGTCGCGCGCGCAAAACCTCGGCGCGCCTTGCTCGGCAAACCTTCGCGGTCCGCGCGATGAAACCGCGGACCGCGAGCACAGTGTCGCGGTCCGCGCGATCAAGCCGCGGACCGCGAAAAACGTCGTTTTTGTTCCAGGGATTTCTTGGAAATCCCCTGTTTTTTCGCGGGTCGCGCACTCATTCTCGCGGACCGCGAGACACCGTCGCGGCGCGCGCGATGAAATCGCGTGCCGCGCTCGGAAAAACGTCGCGGCCCGCGCGATGAAACCGCGGACCGCGTGCACAGTGTCGCGGTACGCGCGATCAAGCCGCGGACCGCGAAAAACGTTGTTTTTGTGGCAGGGATTTCCAGGAAATCCAGCCTTGCTCGCGGATCGCGAGATTTTGGACGCGGACCGCGAGACACGGTCGCGGCTCGCGCGTTCTCGGCGCGGTCCGCGAAACCTTCGGTCGCGGTCCGCGCGATGAATTCGCGGACCGCGAGGAATGTCCCCTTGGCGTTTTCCGTTTTGCACCACTTCAAACCTATTTCTACAAAAACAACATAAAAACTAGCATAATGTTCGATTTACAAGCTTAATGAAATGTACATATCAAATAAATATAAAGAAAGTAATGTTCCAAATGTTGAAATTGTTCGACGAAATGCTTTTTAAAGCATCAAAACTCGTTTATTTAACATCGTCGGCACGATGTACCTCCATGGTAAAGGTCACTCGTAGGCCGGGTTGCCTAGATTCATGTCCTCTAGGATCTCCGATTTGAAACCCTCGTAATACGGTTTCAACCTTTGGCCGTTGACCTTGATGATTTTGGCATCCTCGCCGCTTTGGATCTCCACTGCTCCATGAGGGAAAACCTTCACAACTACAAACGGTCCAGTCCACCGAGAACGCAGTTTGCCTGGAAACAACCGAAGACGTGATTGAAATAGAAGAACTTTTTGACCTACCTCAAAAGTTTTCCTAATTATCATCTTGTCATGCCATGCCTTCGTCTTCTCCTTGTAAATGGCCGCGTTCTCATAGGACTCATTCCGGATTTCCTCAAGCTCTTGCAATTGAAGCTTCCTTTCATTCCCGGCCTCGTCCAAGTTCAAGTTGAACCTTGTGATTGCCCAATATGCTTTGTGTGCTAACTCCACCGGTAAATGACACGGCTTTCCAAAGACTAATCGGTATGGAGACATACCAATTGGAGTCTTATAAGCCGTCCTATATGCCCACAATCCATCATCCAACCGAGTACTCCAATCCTTGCGAGTCGGCCTAACCGTTTTCTCAAGGATGGACTTGATTTCCCTATTGGAAACTTCGGCTTGTCCATTCGTTTGTGGGTGATAGGCGGTGGAAGTTTTGTGATTTACCCCATATTTCTTCAACAATGCGGCAATGGTTCTATTGCAAAAGTGAGTGCCTCGATCACTAATCAAAGCTCGGGGTACCCCGAACCTAGAGAAGATGTGGGATTTGATGAACTCTGCAACCACTTTAGAATCATCAGTACGAGTGGGGATTGCTTCAACCCACTTGGACACATAATCAACCGCAAGCAAGATATATTTGAAACCAAAGGAAGTAGGGAAAGGTCCCATAAAATCCATTCCCCAAACATCAAAAAGTTCACAATATAGAGGACAATGTTGGGGCATTTCATTCCTAGAAGAGATGTTTCCTACTCTTTGGCATTTATCACAAGACTTGCAAAATGTGTATGCATCTTTATTTAAGCTAGGCCAATAGAAACCACAATCTAGCACTTTCCTAGCGGTTCGCCTAGCACCAAAGTGACCACCACATGCATACGAATGGCAAAAAGCAAGGATTGAGTTTGTTTCATTATTAGGAATGCATCTCCTAATCACTTGGTCGGCACAATGTTTCCATACATAGGGATCATCCCATACATAAAACCTAGCATCATGCTTTAGCTTATCCTTTTGTGCTTTTGTGAAGTGAGAAGGGCACTTACTTGTGACAAGGAAATTCACAAGGTTGGCATACCATGGAAGAGAAACACCAAGAGCAAATAATTGCTCGTCGGGGAACTCTTCGTGAAGATGCTCCTTCAATGCTTTGGCCCCAAACTCCTCATTGGGCACCAATCGGCTCAAATAGTCGGCCACTAGATTTTCAGCTCCTTTCTTGTCCTTGACCTCCAAGTCGAACTCGCTCAAGAGTAAGATCCATCGGAGCAACCTAGGCTTTGCTTCTTTCTTCGTCATCAAGTAACGAAGAGCTGCATGGTCAGTGAAAACAATGATCTTTGTACCAAGCAAATATGGCCTAAACTTTTCTAAAGAAAAGACTACCGCTAGCAATTCCTTTTCAGTTGTGGTGTAGTTCCTTTGAGCATCATTGAGAGTCATGGATGCATAATAGATGGCATGGGGAATTTTCCCCACCCTTTGACCTAGCACCGCACCAACGGCGTAGTCACTTGCATCACACATGATCTCAAATGGAAGGGACCAATTTGGAGGTTGTATAATAGGGGCCGACACTAGCATAGACTTTAAACAATCAAATGCCCTTTTACAACCTTCATCTACCACAAATTCCACATCCTTTTGCAACAATCTACATAAAGGGGAAGAAATTTTTGAAAAGTCTTTTATGAAACGGCGGTAGAAACCCGCGTGGCCAAGAAAAGACCTCACATCACGCACACAAGTAGGGTAAGGAAGAGATTGGATGATATCAATTTTTGCTTTGTCTACTTCAATACCCTTAGATGACACTTCATGCCCTAACACAATGCCCTTTTCTACCATAAAATGACATTTCTCAGAATTAAGCACAAGGTTTTTATCAATGCAAGTTTTTAGGACTAATGACAAATGAATTAAGCAATTGTCAAAAGAGTTTCCATGAACAGTAAAGTCATCCATGAAAACCTCTACAAACTTCTCAAGATATTCTGAAAAAATGCTAACCATACACCTTTGGAATGTGGCTGGCGCATTGCAAAGGCCAAAAGGCATGCGTCGATATGCAAAGGTGCCAAAGGGACATGTGAAGGTTGTCTTTTCTTGATCCTCTGGTGCAATGGCAACCTGAAAGTACCCTGAATAGCCATCAAGAAAACAATAGAAAGAGTGGCCTGCAAGCCGGTTAAGCATTTGATCAATAAATGGCAAAGGGAAATGGTCTTTCCTTGTTACCGCATTTAACCTTCGGTAATCAATGCAAACACGCCATCCATTTTGGACACGAGTGGGAATCAATTCGCCATGGCTATTCTCCACTACGGTCACTCCGGTTTTCTTTGGCACTACTTGCGTTGGGCTTACCCACTTACTATCAGAGATTGGATAGATCATTCCCGCGTCCAACAATTTAAGCACCTCGGCTTTTACTACCTCCATCATTGGAGGGTTCAAACGCCTTTGAGGTTGTCGGACGGGTTTAGCATCATCCTCCAATAGTATACGGTGCATGAAAGTACTTGGACTCATACCTTTGATGTCGGCAATGGTCCACCCAATGGCCTCCTTATGATCTTGGAGCACTTTCATCAACCTTTCCTCTTGTTCCTTGGTGAGCTTGTTGGAGATGATCACCGGCAATTTCTCACCACCACCAAGGAATGCATATTTTAGATTCTCGGGTAGTGGTTTCAACTCCACCACCGGAGGTTTATTGAAAGATGGTCGGTTGCCCGAGCCCTTCAATACCTCAAGGTCTAAAATTGGTGCATCAAGAGAAAGTTCCTCAAAGGTATCTAGCTCAAAAATGCTTTCCTTCAAGTTAGCACTCAAAGCATATGTATGAACATTACTTGTGTGTAAACTATTGGCTAAAGCATTTAACAAGGGATCATCAATATCATTTTCATAAACTTTTTGCACATAAGGCTCAATCACATCAATAGCATTGCAAGAAGTTTCCTCATCATCGTATTTCATTGCACCATAAATGTTGAACTCTATTTTATCCTCATCAAATTCCATGGTAAGCCTACCACTATGCACATCTATGATAGTTCTTGACGTTTTCAAAAATGGACGCCCTAACAAAATAGGGGTAGCAAATTTATCATGTTCCATGTCAAGAACGTAAAAATCGGCCGGGAACACCAACTTGTCAACTTTCACCAAGACATCTTCAACAATACCCTTAGGGTATGCATTAGAGCGGTCGGCAAGTTGGATCACCACGCCGGTTTTATGCAAAGTGCCAAGATTCAATGATTCATACAATGTATATGGAATGACATTTATGGATGCACCTAGATCTAGCATGGCTCTAGGAAAGTAAGTGTTCCCTAAGATGCAAGGAATTGTAAACATGCCCGGATCACTACATTTAGTAGGCATTTTATCTTGAAACAAAGCCGACACATGTTCATTGATTTTTTCATTTTTAACATGCTTAGATCTTTGTTGACGATGGTTCACACATAATTCCTTCAAGAACTTAGAATATCTAGGAACTTGATCAATAGCATCGAGCAAAGGAATGTTTACCTCACACTTTCGAAGGACTTCGAAAGCTTCTTTGTCCATCTCTTTTTTGCGAGTATGCTTCAAGGCTTCGGGAAATGGTGCTTCCACATCAAAGGTAGTGTCCACCCTAGTTTTCTTGTGAAGAGGTGAGAATGGAGGTGACATTGGTTCAATATGAGAGGATGTCTCTACATGCTCCTCATCAATGGGTTCTTTCTCATTCTCAACCTCGGCCTCACCTTTTTCTTTGGCTAGCTCCTCAAGAATAACTTCTTCGTCGGCCAAGGTCGCCTCAACCTCGTCATTGGCTAAGCTCTTCTTCACAAAGCCTCTCTTGGGGGCCTTTTTCACAACCACCTCGGGTTCAAGAGCTTGTTTACCACTCCTCAAGGTCATGGCACTCGCATGAGGCCTTGGATTTAACTCCGTTTGCGCGGGTAGTTTCCCGGAGTTTTGTGCTTCCAACTTTCCCAAGACAGTGGCCATTTGACTCATTTGCACCTCAATGCTCTTGAGTCGAGCATCTTGTGGAAATTGGTCCGAGCTTTCACCTTGATTGTGAGATTTATCTTCCAACCTCGGATGGGCATTTTGAGGGGCACGGTTATTGAAACGGCCTTGACCTTGGTTCCTTTGGTATTGTTGTGGTTGAGGGTGATATTGAGGGTTTTGATGATCTTGGTATCCTTGATAGCCATAATCTTGGTATCCTTGGTTTTGGTAACCTTGGTACCCTTGAGTTTGGTGGCTTTGGTCCCCTTGGTACCCTTGATCATTTTGCCCCCTTTGCCTATCAAAAGATTGACCACCTTGACCTTGATAACCCCCTTGGTAGCCACCTTGTTGGCCTTGTTGTCCCGTCGGTTCATCTCTCCACCGAAAGTTGGGGTGATCTCTAGTTCCGGGGTTGTAGTGTTGAGCAAAAGGATCATACTTCCTTTGGTTACCCCTATCACCCCCTTGGCCTTGTCCACCTTGAAAACCCCTACCACCTTGGTAGCCTCGTCCTCCTTGGTAGCCCCTAAAACCTTGGTTTCCTCCTTGATCACCTCTAAAACCTTGGTTTCCACCATAGACCCCCATGGCATTGACTTCCTCGTTATAATCCTCGTTTGCTTGAGGACAAGATTCGGTGAGATGGTTCGAAGCACAAATCCCACACGTCATCACTTGTTGCCTTGGTTGGTTCCCTCCGGAGCTATTTCCCATCATGAAACCTTTCATCAATGCCGTAAGCTCCTTGATATCTTGACGAGAGCTATCATTGTTCCCACCAGAGTTACCCACTCGTAGTCTCCGGTCTCTCTTTGGTTTGCACCCTTCGGCTAGTTGCTCAAATAGCATCATGGCATCGGAAGAGCCAAGGTTTGCAATGGAGCCATAGCAAGACCGATTTATCAACTCGGTTTCCCTATCATTCAAGCCATTGTAATAGAAACACACCAATTGAGGTTCGGTGAAGCTATGGTATGGGCAACTTGAAAGGAGAGTTTGGAATCTTTCCCAATACTCATACAAGGTCTCATCATCGTCTTGAGTGATGTTGCTAATGGCTTGTATCAAGACCGAGGATTTAGAGGGAGGAAAGTACTTGTCAAGGAACTTTTTCTTCAATTGTGGCCATGTAGTGATTGATGATGAAGGTAAACGGCTTAACCATTTAGCGGCCTTGTCCTTCAAGGTGAAGGTGAAGGTTTTCAACTTGAACTCATCCACACTCATCTCGGAAGGTTTCAAACTACTACACACCCTATGAAAAGCCTCAAGGAAGTCATTCGGATCATCCACTTCTCTACCATGGAAAGTTGGAAGCAAATTTATCACTCCCGTCTTGATTTCGTATTGAGAGTTTGGGTAAACAATGCTCGATTGTTGTTGCTCATAGTTGGGTGACATGTACTCTCTCATAGAAATGTTGGTAGGAGAAGGGTTAGGGTTTTGGAAAGGGTTGTAGAATTGGTTTCGGGGAGGGCTTTGGCCGGTATCCTCTTCATCGTCCGCCATGTTGAAAGGTAGTGATTCACTTTCAAGGGAGAAAGGATTAGATGCTAGTGACTCTTGCACTTGCCTCCTAAGTTGGCGGAGACTTCTTACTAGCTCGGAATCGTATTGCAAAGGGTCTTGGTTCGAGGATCGTGTAAGAACCATGCACCAAGAGCTAGAGCAATAGGGTTCCAAACCAAAATAGAACCTAAAAAGAAAGATAGATTAGAAATAAAACTACAATATACACATAAAAATACGCCTTGTCCCCGGCAGCGGCGCCAAAATTTGGGAGGTCGTCGCCGTACCTCTCAAATATACAATTTATAGATTACTTACTACCTTTCCACACTATTAAGTGTACAATGGCAAGTAAGGTTCGTTCCACAGGGAGAAGGTTATTTCTATGTATATCTCATAGCATATATATATATATATATATATACATATATAAAAGCAATGTAAACAAAGGGGGGGGGGTTTGAGTTGAGTTTTTGTTTAAGACACTACTAAATGAAACTACTAGAACTTTTAGGATTACAACTACTTTACCATAAGATTATTCTAACTAGAGATTTGACTAAGAGAATGAGAAACTTGGACATATGAGATTGGTGACTTCTTATTATAGGATTTTCCTCAAACAATATCATGATGCCTTGAGAATGGTGAACATTAGTGAGAATTATCTTTAACCAAAGCTATGCAAATGAAAGCATCTTCACAACTTCAATTGACAATTTTACTAGATGATAACAACTAGTTCAATTGAATCAATATAAATTCAAATTAGATATTTCTTAACCCTACCCATGCACTTTGATAACAAACTTGACATAGGTATAATGCTAATGAATGATCTTAAGAACAAATACAATTGATAACAACATGCATTCAATTCCTAATTTACTACTCATACATAGGAAGAATGATAACATTCTAACCATGGAAAAGCAATATCTAACACATATCCAACACATATCTATCACTAGGAAATCATTCCTAATCATTTCAAGCATCAAATACACATATAGATTATGATCATTCAATAGCAAATCACCATTCCTAAGCTTCATGAATCATGTTCTCAATCCATAACAAGAAGTCCAATCACATATATCCAAGAAGAGGTTTAGCCTACTACCATAGTTATGTAATCGAAACCATAATCAATACAACAAACCATAATGAATTCAAAGCTCAAAATCAAAGAGAAATATGAAAGAAAAGAGTTAAGCTCTGTAAAAATTCGATCCCTCAAACAATGAGGATAAGTTGTCTTTATACTTTAAAAATTAACAAAAATAAAACAAAATAAAATGCCACTTGCAGGGCCTTCGCGGGTCGCGCGAAATCCTTCGCGGACCGCGAGCCGGGCTCGCGGCCGAGGATTCGCGCCCCGCGCGCCCGTGTCTCGGTCTCGGCGTGGTACGCGCGCCCGTGTCTCGCGCCCGTGTCTCGCGCCCACGCGCGCCCGTGTCTCGCGCCCGTGTCTCGCGCTCGTGTCTCGGCATGGTCTTCGCGAGTCGCGGCCGAAGGTTCGCGCCTCGCGCACGTCTGGTTCTCGCGAGTCGCGGCCGAAGGTTCGCGCCCCGCGCGTCTGTGCCTCGGCGGTCCTCGTGCTGGTTCGCGCGGTTCGCGACCGGAGTCTCGCGCCCCGCGCGCGTCTGGCTCTCGCGGTTCGCGTCTGGTCCTCGCGGCTCGCGAAACTCGGCATCTTCAAAACAGCAACACACACCCTCGCGGTTCGCGACCTAGGGTTCGCGGCCTGCGAGAGTGTGCCTTCACGCCACTTCTACGACCGGTTCTTCAATGTATCAATCGCGGTCAGGACAGTCATAGAAGGTCTTCAAATCATTCAACTCCATCGCAAGTGCAATTCAAGATCAAAATGCACGTCTTCAATTTCAAACCACTATGAATGATTCGGTCTAAAAGTCTAATATAAATCTACAAAATACTATCTAAAACAGCTCTCAAATGTTACAAAATAAGAGTATATCTAGGGTCTATCAAGTCTCATGCTGGCCTTGTGCAAACGTTGGAACTATGCAAAACAGAATTAGCCTCGGAAAAAGAGCGTTCACCCTCTCTGCAGAGTAAGCTGAAATCTTTGGAAGATGGGTTCCTCCTTAGGGAATTTGGGGAAACCTTAGTGTGGGAGAAGGAGGCCAATCACCGCCAAACGACTTTTATCTATAAGCTGATCCGTGGGTGGATTCCCGGGTCCTGGCGTCTCGAGCTTCAGAAATCTTACTACCATCATGAGCCTTGGGCCAGGTATGAGCAGCGCTTCCGGGCGCTCCGCCGAGGAAATCTACGGATCCTTGCTCCTAAGATATTGGTTGCTCTACATTCTTCCTCTCCTCCTATCTCGGCTAACGATCTGTTGGCGATCGGCGAACCCAAAAGTGTTGTGCCCGAGTAACATGATGGATTTAACCCAAAACCTGAAATTTGCTACAGTAACATGAGAGATTTAACTCAAAACCTGAAGTTTGCTACAATAACATGAAGGATTTAACCCAAAACCCAAAACCTGAAGTTTATTACAGTCACATGAGGGATTTAACCTAAAATCCAAACTTGTAATTTAGAAGATGATCAATATAACATAAAATATGGGGAGTTTAAACCAAAACCTAGAAGATTTTTATTATCTAATAAACTGAACTTGTAACTCAATAGGTGCTCGTTATAACATAAAATATGTGGAATTTAAATCAAAAGGTGTCACTTAAAACATTAAGGCCCTGTATGGTTCAGGTTTTTGATTTGGGTTTTGGTTTTGGTTTTGCCCAAAATCCAAAACCTTGTTTGTTTCGCACAAGGTTTTGGTTTTGGTGCAAAACCAAGTTTTGACAAGATTTTGACTTTTTATTTTAAATTATATTTTCATATTTTGTACAAAATGAGGACAAATATATAGTAAACTAAATATATTTTATAGAATAAGTTAAATTTATGTAAGATAAGGTAATTTTTTATTAATAAAATATAAAATAAAATAATTTTTTTATAAATTATTATATTACATAGGTAATAAACACACTACAATTCTAACTTTTTGCGACATTTAAATATTTCATTTATCTCTGATATAGTGTCGTAAATGCTAATTTGCGACACTATATGCCTCATTATACATTGTGTCGTGAAAGGTGGTGTAGCAAATTTAGCGACATAAATGTTCAATTATGACGTAAAATTAATGACACAAATTGCATCATTATTTTACATGTCGTATATATATGTAACACATACTGCTACTTTTAAGTTTTGTGACGCATATGAATTGCGGCAGATTTTGCGTCAGTTAAACTTAGTGACGCATGTTATTTTACAACACTTTATACGTCACTACATAGTGTCGTAAAAACCTATGTAGCAAATTAGCGACACTTAAGTTGAATTGTGTTGTAAAATGAATGACACAATTTGCATCATTATTTTACATGTCCTGAATATTTAGGACACATGCTGCAACTTTTAAGTTTTGCGACGCATATGTATCTCGACACATTATGCTTCATCTAATCTTAGTGACGCATGTTGTTTTACGACATATTATGTGTAGTTTGTTATTAGTGGCGCATAGGCGTTTGCGACACATCGTGCAACATTTATGTTCAATGATGCATGAATTTTTGCGACACACTATGCGTCATTTGAAAAAATGAAGGATTTTTTATTTGCAACACAATTTGAGACGTTACATGTGTCGAGTCACAATTGCGACAGTACACGCGGCACACAATATTGTGAAGTTATACCATGCAACACATAGAATAAAATTATTAAATTGTAATATTATTGCAACAACAATTAATTAAATACTTATAAAATTAAATTATTAATATATTATTTCAAAATATAAAAGTATTATTGAAATGTCAGACAACGAAATATCAAACTGCTAAAATCTATTATTCTATAATAGATGGTGTACATCACAATTGGCGTTGTTTTTCCTCCTGAACCACTTCTTGTCTTGATTTTTTTGCTTTTCCAACAAACCTATAAGAAGAATAATAATCATTAGAATGACTTAAACAAAAGATTCGGTAAGAGAACAATGAATTTACCTTTGTGCAGCTCTGCATCTTGATACTTGCTTTGCATATTCATATTGGCTCCTTTCATATGTAATATGATGGGGATGGAACAAGATTCCCCACCTAGAAGTTTGCTAAACAAAGATTAAGCACAACTGCACAGCGGAAAACAAGATTTCTCACAAGATAAAAGTTCAGCTGGAGATGCTCGGCTCGAGCATATAGGGCTGAAACTGGAGAGGATTTTCAGATTAAAATGCTCTGCTAGAGCATTTGGGGTTGAATTTCCAAGTTTTTAGAAACCCCCAAAAACACACCAAACAACAAATTCTTCAAGGAAATTAACGCACAAGACAAGACACATGATTTTTACGTGGAAAACTCCTTCGTTATGAAGGATAAAAACCACGGGACGATTAGGAGTCCAACCCAATAACTTTCATTATGATCAAAGGACAACAAACCCTAATCTCAAGTCTCTAATGGCTATCCAAGTTAATAACCATAGACAATCATAAGAACATCAACAACAAGAGAGAAATCGAGAAAGTCACCAATAATCGCAGATTAAAGCCGAGATGCCATAACTCCCAATCCGGAGAACCACTTGACAAACCACCTGTCCAACACACGGCCTCAAACGTCCCCTGAAAGCTGAAGAAAACCTAGCAGAATCGGAACAAAGACGACCCTTCAAATGGACAAGAAATCACAACTGCGCAAAGACCCGTTTTCAGCCAATAAATATATAAGTCTTGGAGTCAAAAGTCAAACACTCCAAAAGGCTTCTTCAAAATGGGCCAAAACAAAATAGGTTTCTCCACATAGGAAGAGACCTAAAAGCCCAACAATTCTCCCCCTCACGACTACGTGGAGGGGCTTGCCACACCTGCAAGCGAACGACAAGTCTCAAACTTGTCCCTTGGCAATACTTTAGTCATCATATCAGAACCATTGACATCAGTATGAATCTTCTCAAGCTCAATAAGCTTGGCATCAAGAACATCACGAATCCAGAAATACCTCACATTAATGTGTTTAGACTTAGCATGAAAAGTGGAATTCTTAGCAAGATGAATTGCACTCTGGCTATCACAGTGTAACACATACCTCTCCTGTGAAAAACCAAGCTCACGAATAAATCGCTTCATCCAAAGCAATTCCTTACATGCCTCCGTCACAGCGATGAACTCAGCCTCAGTAGTAGACAATGCTACACATTTCTGCAGCCTAGATTGCCAAGAAACTGCTCCACTTGCAAAAGTGATCATATAACCCGAAGTAGACTTCCTGGAGTCAATGTCACCTGCCATATCCAAATCTGAGTAACCAACAAGAACAGCCTTATCACCTCCAAAACAAAGCTTCATATCTGCAGTTCCTTTCAAATATCTCATAATCCACTTGACAACATTCCAATGCTCCCTTCCAAGATTAGAGAGAAATCTACTAATCAAACCAACTACATGAGCTATGTCAGGTCTCGTGCAAACCATTGCATACATCAAACTACCCACGGCTGAAGCATAAGGGACATTCTTCATACTTTCCTTACCTTCAAAAGTAGTTGGACACTGTTCTTTACTCAACTTAAAATGCAAAGCAAGGGGAGTACTTACAGATTTAGCTTTCTCCATATGAAATCTCTGAAGCACTTTCTGAACATAAGCTTCCTGAGACAACCACAACTTCCGAGCCTTCCGATCCCGCACAATCTTCATGCCTAAAATGTGCTTCGCTGGACCAAGCTCTTTCATAGAGAAAGTCTTACTCAACTGTTGCTTCAAACAAGCAATTCTGCTTACATTTTGCCCCACAACAAGCATGTCATCGACATAAAGAATCAAAATGATAAAATCATCAGCAGAAAACCTTTTCAGAAAAACACAATGATCGCAAGAAGTCTTCTTGAAGCCCTGCTCCCCCATAAAGGAATCAAACTTGTGATACCACTGCCTCGGAGCTTGTTTTAGGCCATACAAGCTCTTCTTCAATTTGTACACAAAATTCTCTTTGCCCTTGACTTTGAAGCCTTCAGGTTGTTCCATGTAGATGTCTTCATCAAGGCCACCATGAAGAAATGCAGTCTTCACATCCAGCTGCTCAATCTCCAAATCCAAGCTAGCAGCAAGACCCAAAACAACTCTAATAGACGACATCTTAACAACCGGTGCAAAAATCTCTTCAAAGTCCACTCTTTTCTTCTGATTGCAGCCCTTCACGACAAGGCTCGCCTTGTATCGTGGTTTCAAAGCATTCTCATCTTGCTTCTACTTATAAACCCACCGATTCCTCAAAGCTCTCTTACCCTTCGGTAGCTTCACGAGATCGAAAGTGTGATTATCATGCAATGATTTCATCTCATCTCTCATTGTATCCATCCAACACTGCTTGTCATGACTATCCATGGCTTCAACATAGAACTCAGGTTCTCCCCCGTCACTAAGGAGAACATAATCAGAAGGAGAATACTTCGTATAAGGTTGATGGCCTCTTGCAGACCGTCTCACGGGAATATGCTCAACTTCAGGAGTGCCTTGAGAATCAACCTCATCATCATGGTCATCTACCTCAGGAACATTGGCTTCACCGCCATTATCATGCACCTTCTGGGCAGTTTCAGGTGCAGAATCCAAAAGAGGTAGATCCAAATCAACCAAATCATGGCCACTGGAAGATGCAGTCTCACGAACCTTCTGAATATCTTAAATATTTTGGTCCCAACAAAAACTACATCCCTGCTACGGACCAACTTCTTCCCTACAGGATCATACAGCCTGTAGCCAAACTGATCTTGACCACAGCCTACAAACACACACTGACGGGTCTTAGGATCCAATTTTGACATTTCATCATTCGGAACATGCACAAACGCCTTACACCCGAAAACACGCAAGTGATTGTAAGAAACCTCTTTTCCAAACCAAACCTTGTCTGGAACTTCACCATCCAATGAAACACAAGGAGATAGATTAATCACATGGGTAGCTGTAAACAAAGCTTCACCCAAAAGTGTCTCGGTAACTTAGCTTCAAAAAGCATGCACCTCATTCTCTCTAACAAGGTCCTGTTCATCCTCTCCGCCACACCATTCAACTGGGGAGTCTTCGCCGGTGTTCTCTGATGTCTAATACCCAATGACTTACAATAGCCATCCAACGGTCCATGTACTCACCACCATTGTCAGAACGTAGGCACTATAGCTTTCGACCTGTCTGTCGCTCAACCAAAACATGGAACTCCTTGAACACATCAAGTAACTGGTCTTTGGTTTTCAAAGCATACACCCACAACTTTATTGAACAATCATCAATAAAAGTTATGAAATAAAGTGCACCACTAAAAGATCTAACTTTCAAAGGACCACAAACATCAGAATGAACAAGGTCAAGCAAACCTGATTTCCTCAAAGGAGGGTGCTTCTTGAAAGAGACTCTGTTCTGCTTCCCTGCAAAACAATGCTCACACTTCTCCAGTTTCACATTCTGCAAATCAGGTAGTGCATTCTTCTTGACCAAACAACTCATCCCCTTCTCACTCATATGGCCAAGTCTTCTATGCCATAGCTTACATGGATCAACATCTGCTACATTCACACTATCAGTGGTGGAACACGTGGCTTGCGTCAAATAAAGAAGTGTAAGCTTCTTCCCTCGAGCTATCAACAAACTCCCTTTCGTTAGTTTCCACTGACCATCACGAAAGGTGCTCCAAAAGCCTTCATCATCAAGTTGACCAATGGAGATAAGATTAAACCGAATGTCTAGGACATGTCGAACATTCTTGAGCACCATCTTTGCTCCAAGATTTGTCACCAAAAAAATATCTCCAACGCCAACAATTTTGGACAATCCATCATTACTGACAAGCGATTTCCCCACGTCGTAAATGGGAATCCCACTCAATCAAAACACATTTATATTCACCTACGACTTCTAACTACTATAGAGTAAATAGTGGGAAGTAGGGATCGAACCACAAGGAGAAGGATCTTGTTTAGTGTTTTAGCAAAGATTGTTAACACACACATATGTATTATATAGAAAGCAAGGTAAACAAGGGGGGGTTTTGAAGTTGGTTTTGTAGGAAACACTACGATGCAAAACAAATGAAAATCTAAATTATCATGCAATTATCTAACTAAAGATTAACTATCTAAAATGCAAGTCTTGGGTTCATGTGATTTCAACTTTCTACCATGAGTTCTTCCTCAAACTATGACATGTTGCTTTGAGAATGATGATTGTTTATCATGAGAAACTATCTATAATCATAGCTATGAAAGATGAAAGCATCCGCACAACTTTCATTGACAACTTTACTAGGTGATAACAACTAGTTCAATTCATCAATATCATTTCAAATTAGATGTTTCTCAAACCTACCCATGCAATTTGATAACAAACTTGACATAGGTACAATGCTAATGAATGATCTCAAGAACAAATATAATTGATAACAACATATATTTGATTCCTAATTCACTACCTTTACATAGAAGAAATGGTAGCATTTCAACCATGGAAAAGCAATGTCTAACACATATCCAACACATATCTATAACTAGGAAATCATTCCTAACCATTTCAAGCATCAAATACACATACAAATTATGATCATTCAATAGCAAATCACACATTCATAAGCTACACAAACAAGTTCTCAACCCATAATAGAAGTTTAATCACATGCCCCCAAGATGGGTTTTTAGCCTACTACAATAATCCTAATTAATACAAACATGTTTGTTCATCAAATCAAAGGGAAGGAAAGAGAGAAATTGGATGTTTTTGGATTGGGAGCTCTGTAAAAACCGACCTCTAAACATTGAGGATAAGTTCTATTTATAGTCCAAAATAATTAAAATTAAAGCTAAACAAAATGCAAGTTGCAGGCAGCTTCGCGGGTCGCGCGGGATCCTTCGCGGACCGCGAGCCTGGTTCTCGCGGTTCGCGGCCGAGGATTCGCGCCCCGCGCGCCCGTGTCTCGGCGTAGTCCGCGACCGGAGTCTCGCGCCCGCGCGCCCGTGTCTCGGCGTAGTCCGCGCCCGTGTCTCGGCGTAGTCCGCGCCCGTGTCTCGGCGTGGTCCGCACCCGTGTCTCGGCGTGGTCCGCGCCCGTGTCTCGGCGTGGTCCGCGCCCGTGTCTCGGCGTGGTCCGCGCCCGTGTCTCGGCGTGGTCCGCGCGCCTCGGTCTCGGCATGGTCCGCGCGCCTCGGTCTTCGCGGCTCGCGATCGGAGTTTCGCGGCCCGCGCGAAACTCGGCATGGTCAAAACAGCAACACACACCCTCGCGGTTCGCGACCTAGGGTTCGCGGCCCGCGAGAGTGTGCCTTCACGCCACTTCTACGACCGGTTCTTCAATGTATCAAACGCGGTCAGGACGGTCATAGAAGGTCTTCAAATCATTCAAATCCATCGCAAGTGCAATTCAAGATCGAAATGCACGTCTTCAATTTCAAACCACTATGAATGATTCGGTCCAAAAGTCTAATATAATTACACAAAATACTATATAAAACAACTCTCAAATGCTACAAAATAAGAGTATATCTAGGGGCTATCAATTACCCATCTTCAACACACCATAATCTCCTGGTGTATAAGAGGTAAAGAACTCCTTCTTTGAAGACACATAAGTTTAGGCTCCACTGTCAACTACCCAATTTGACTCGGAGATAGCCAAGTTCACATAGCTCTCATCCAGAACAACTACAAGATCACCAGTTGTTGCAGTAGCTGCTCGATCATCACTATCTGGTTCTTTCTGGTTATGCCTCCTCTCTTGCTTACCATTGCCACATTTATTCTCCCTTTTCCACTTGTAGCAGAACTTCTGAATATGACCCATCTTGCCACAATGATGGCACTTCATATTTTTATATCTTCCACGGGACTTGCTCCTACTCTTCTCCTTACTACCACTGGGACCTCTACTTTTACTCCTTCCCCTGTGCTCTGCAACATACACTTCCTCGGAAGAAGAAGACACACTATGAGACTTCTTTCTCATCTCCTCATTCAGAATACCGGCCTTAGCAAAATCTAAGGTAACCTTACCCTTGGGTGCTGAATTACAAAGTGTCATCCTAAAAGTATCCCATGAATCCGGAGGAGTGCCTAGCAATAAAAGCCCCTGGATTTCATCATCAAACTTTATTCCCATGGCAAACAACTGTTGAATAATGCCATGAAAATCATTCAAGTGGTCAGACATCGCCTTGCTTTCCTTGAACTTCAAACTCATAAGCTGCTATCGTAAACAACTTGTTGTTCCCAGACTTGCTTGCATAAAGAGAATCAAGCTTCTCCCAAAGTATCTTGGCATTAACTTCGTCATTGATGTGGTTGAGCACATTATCATCAACCCATTGACGAATAAAACCACAAGCCTGTTCATGCTTAAACCTCCACTGCTCCTCAGTCTTATCGGCTGGCTTCTCAGTAGAAAACACAAGTAAATGCCAATTCTTAACCAACAACAAGTCTTTCATCTTCCTCTTCCAAATATGATAGTTAGTACCATTCAAACTAACCATCCTAGAAGTATTCACACTAGCATCCATGGAGAAATCAACACAGAACCAAATCCACAACCAAGCTAACAAGTTCAAACCAAAAATACGGCTTAAACTACAGCTCTGATTACCGCTCTGATACCAGATTGATGGGGATGGAACAAGATTCCCCACCTAGAAGTTTGCTAAACAAAGATTAAGCACAACTGCACAGCGGAAACAAGATTTCTCACAAGATAAAAGTTCAGCTGGAGATGCTCGGCTCGAGCATATAGGGCTGAAACTGGAGAGGATTTTCAGATTAAAATGCTCTGCTAGAGCATTTGGGGCTGAATTTCCAAGTTTTTCAGAAACCCCCAAAAACACACCAAACAGCAAATTCTTCAAGGAAATTAACACACAGGACAAGACACGATTTTTACGTGGAAATCGTTATGAAGGATAAAAACCACGGGACGATTAGGAGTCCAACCCAATAACTTTCATTATGATCAAAGGGAGGTTACAACAAACCCTAATCCCAAGTCTCTAATGGCTATCCAAGCTAATAACCATAGACAATCATAAGAACATCATAATATGCAAACTCATGACATGCATTGTCTTAACTCTTGAAGAGTCTGAACTCTAAATCTTATTCTACAGAAACAAAACAATTAGCAACGTTACATACATTCACGTTTTTTTGTTATCTCATAAATAAATATCAGAAATAAAATAAACTCAATTGCAACTGTAATATTCTAAGATTTAAGCAAACACTGCAACTGTATTATTCTTCTCACAGTAATTATTGTTCTTGCTTATATATCAAGTGGAACCAAGTGAAGGCAACCGCAGATCAGACCAAAACTACGTGTCTTGCATTAAAAGAAATCCATTAATTGAATCAATCGTCCAGTCAATTGAATCAACCAAAAAAATATTGTCATACAACCAAGAATTGAGTTTAAAATCCCTTAACCCTTTGAGAAACAAATAAAATATATCAGTAAAAGAAAAGCTACAAATTAAAAAAAGTATCGAAAAGTAAAGAAAAATTTGATCTTATTTTGAGTCAACAGTCATTACTAAGGGTGCTTATTGAGTCGAGCCGATCGTGAGCAACTCGTATTCGAACTCGGTCAAAACTCGGTCAAAACTCGACTCGATTTAGCTCGACTCGAACTCGACTCGAAAACTCGCGAGCAAACTCGATATGTATGTATTATTATTTAAATTTAAATATTATAACTAATATTCCAAATTTAATTCATATTGTAATTGTTTACTTTATTAATTTAGTACTTAGTTATTAATTATATATATATATATATATGTATGTTAAAAAATAGGGGTGGTCTCTGGAGCGACCGTCTACATATGTAAACCAATGACTAAGTTATAAATAGGGTAATATATCAAAAACAAGGAAGGACCAATTTGCAATTTTTGAAAATTTTAAAAAATATCACGCGCTACAGTAATTTCGTGCGTGTACAGTGTTTGCTACAGTACCGCTACAGTGCTTTTCTACAGTATATGAGGATTTAACCCAAAACCTAAAGTTTGCAACAGTACACGAGGGATTTAATCCAAAACCTGAAGTTTCATACATGAGGGGTTTAACCCAAAACCTAAAGTTTGCTACAGTAACATGAGGGATTTAACTCAAAACCTGAAGTTTGCTACATGAGGGATTTAACCCACAACTTGAAATTTGGTACGATAACATGAGGATTTAACCTAAAACCTGAAGTTGCTACAGTAACATGAGGGATTTAATCCAAAACCTGAAGTTTGTTACATGAGGAGTAACATGAGAAATTTAACCCAAAACCTCAAGTTTATTACAGTCACATGAGGGATTTAACCTAAAACATGAGGAATTTAAACCAAAACCTAGAAGATTTTTATTATTACCCAAAAGGTGATCATTATAACATATAACATAAAACATGTGGAATTTAAATCAAAATGTGTCACTTAAAACATTGAGGTTATAACCTAAAACATGATGAGTTTAAAGCAAAACCTGAAAGATAGTTAATCATATAAAAATTGGTAGAGTATCAATTATCTAAAAAACCTAAAAGATGTAATTTATAAAATAAAACATGATCAATTTAAAACAAAATCTGATTTTTTTTACAAAAAAAAAAAGGAAAAAAAGTATTAGCACTGTAGCAGTACTATTCACAAACTGTTCACATGTTACTGTTCACGCGATATTACTGTACCGCGTGAAATTTCTAAAATTTTAAAATTGCAAATTAGTCCCTCCTTGTTTTTGAAATATTAGACTATTTACAATTTAACCTGGTCTACATATGTAGATGGTCGCTTCCAAGACTTTGCCTAAAAAATATGAAATTTTTTCGTATATAATTATATAATTATACATAATTGTTTGTTACATTACTACCTTATATTTGAATTATCTACATTTATTGTAAAAGATACGTATTTATTAGCAATTTATTTAGTTACAGATAATTTTATTGCATAATTTTAGAGAAATCAATTACTTATATTAAAATTTACGTATAAATTATTATATAAAAAATATTATTTAGTAACTTTTTATTAATTTTCAATAAAATTAATAGATAATAATAGTTTACGAGTTCGAGATCGAGTAACTCACGAGCAACTAGGGATGAGCATGGGTCTAGGACCCGACCCAGACCCGGCGTGTTTAGACCCATCGGGTCGGGTACGGATCCAATTTTTTAAGACCCGACGGGTTTGGGTCGGGTATGGATCCAAGATTAAATGAACGGGTCGGGTCCGGATCTTAATACTAAGACCCAGACCCAACCCAAACCCGACCCATAGACCCATCAAACTATATATTGTAAATAAATAATTAATAAAGTCATTCTAAATTTATATTAAATAAACAGCATGTTAAATGGACTAAATAAGGTATGATGATTAATTTTTACTCTTCACACGTGTAACAACTAACAAGATAAGGCTGGAAAAAGTTAATTCCATATTTCCATTCATTCAGTAAAAATGAGTGAATTTTTCATTGTTATTGCATGTGCAGACCCCTAATATTGTTCGGCGCCTAATATTGTAAGGCTAGAAAAAGTTAATCCCATATTTTCATTCATTCAGTAAAAACGAGTGCATTTTCCCCATATTTCATAACAATGAGTGCATTTTTCATTGTTATGAAAATGTTTTATTGCATGTGCGGCGCCTTAGTGTTATGTAGTTAAAGTGCTTTTACATTCTAGTTTTTCTAACAAAACATTATTTCTTCTTTAGTTGGATCACAGTCACAAACTAGAACACTTCAACACTGGCATTGGTACTTGGCAGCAAATTCTCGACTTCTTTAACAATATAAGATATCATTTTGGCTACCAATGATGTTTTTATTGTATATTGTTGATTGAAATTTAACAACGTCATATAGTAGACCATCTAAAAGCGTCGAATTTGTATTAACATTTTAGATTCTAATGTGTATTATGGATATTTTGTTATTATTTAACAATTTCTAATACCAAATTTTAATTTTTTATAAAATAATTTAGGGACTCGTTTAAGACCCTTGGACCCTTAGACCCAACGGGTTTGGGTCCGGATCTTACTTTTTAAAACCCAGCGGATATGGGTCGGGTTTGGATCTTACTATTTTTTAACAGGTCGGGTCCGGATATCACTGGACCGACCCAGACCCTACCCATGATCATCCCTACGAGCAACACTACATATTAACGAGTCGAGTTTGAGCTTTGATTTAAAAAGCTCGCGAGCAAACGAGTCGAGTCGAGCACGACTAATATCACTAATGAGTCGAGTCGAGCAAGCCTCTGCTCGCGATCGACTCGCTCGATAAGCACCCCTAGTCATTACCTTCGTAGAAAATGGGTCGGCCCTCAATGTACGCATGTTACGCAATTGCTTGAGGCCCCCAAATAATTTTGGAAAAAAGGCTCCATTTATTAAAAAACTATATAGTATTTTTATTAATTAAAACTCAATTAAATAAAGAAATTGTATCATTTTCTATAATTAGTCCCTTAGATAGAAAATAACTATAAATAATAAATTCAATATTTATAGTGATTTTTAATGTATAATTCATAAAATATTTTTGTATAAACCTATTTTTAAATTTTTCAGTTTTGAACCCTAAAAAATTATTATTTTCGCTTGAGGCCCCCAAATTCCAGGACCGGCCTGGTAGAAATCCAATGGTCGAGGGACTGAAATCCCAGACGCTGCTCGGATCCCATTGATGAAAACCATCGACAACTGCTAGAACATTAAGATCCATCCATCTAGGGCTACACAAAAACAACGGCCGCGATGTGAATCTTATTGATCTTAGCTTCTCGGAAAGTTTACTCGTCGATCAATTATGTTGTTTCTGTGCTGGATTTTGTTCATCTCTCCTCACGGTCTTACGTGCCCAATACATCTATTTGATAAACAATCTCCGATGGTAAAAATCAATTTCTTCGTATGAATTATAATCAATTTCGTATGAATTGTAGTTGACTCTAATACCGACAATATAAAAGGTAAAACTTGATTTTATGCTATTTTCATTCAATCTCATGAATCTTTATAATAAATTCCAATACGGAAGCACTTGTAATACTTTTGGTAAAGTTTTATTTACGATACATGTATGTGATAGTGCATATGTTCTTCATCAAATATAATAATATTTCTTGCTGTGATATTATTAATTTAATACAAAATTTATTTCTAGAATTTTAAAATATGAAATTGAAACTGCATGTTGTGAGTATTTTTCTAATACATTAGATTCCTTGTTGATATAATATTTTAATGTAAAATCTATTAATGGAAATTTAAACTAAGAGATCTCTTGACGACACTAAAGAGATCTTGTGAGCCAGTATAAATGTTAGGCAGAATATCCATGATCTCTAATTAATCAATCTTAGCTTGAGATGAATATTTTTCTTTATGTCTGGAAAAAAAATATAAAATATGATCAAGAAAATAATTATACACCAAATATATCATACCTAAATAGTGTATATATAAAAAATAGTCAACATTACATTTTTGATAGAATATACAATGCCATTTACATGGAAACTAATTTTTTTTTAAAAGACAACTAAATAAATTTTGAGTACACAGGTCCTGTTCCTAAATAATATATTAAAATAACTAAATTAAATTTAAAAAGTTTTAAAATTGCTGAACTGAATTGGGATACAACTAATGAATTGTATATAACGAAAGGTTAATTTAAGTTGAACTAAATCAAATTCAACTTGACGTGAATGAATTGAGCTTGATGAAATCAAGGTAAACTAAAATTGAGCTCATTAAAGATAATTGGACTTAATTGAATCGAATAAAACTGAACTGGATGATTTGAATTGATCTTGACTTTTGACTAAATTGAAATATATCAAAGGGAAATGACAAAAACTAAATGAGTTGAATTGAACTCAACCCAAATGAACTAAATTGAATTGAATTTATAATAGAGAGAATTTTATACAGGCCCCCAAGGTTTTCCAAAATGCCAGTTTGGCCCCCTATCGAATTTTGGTGTCAAAACGGCCCCCTATCCTTACATGTTTTCCTCATTTTGACCCCCTAACCCTAACCTTGCTGTTAAAATTATTTTTCCATCCATTCTTGGAAGGGTATGACTGTCTTTTTGGCCCCCTAAATTTTTGAAAAATATAAGTTTAATAACAAATTGAATACCTAAATTTGCTAAATAATGAAATTAATTAATTACCCTAATCAAAATAAAATTCTATCATTATTAAACTTATATTTTTCAAAAATTTAGGGGCCCAAAACAATTTAGGGGGTCAAAAAGACAGTCATACCCTTACAAGAATGGATGGAAAAATGATTTAACAACAAAGACAGGGTTAGGGGGTCAAAATGAAGAAAAAATGTAAGTTTCGGGGGCCGTTTTGACACTAAAATTCGATGGGGGGCCAAAGTGGTAGTTTAGAAAACGTTGGGGGCCTATATAAGATTCTTGCTTTATAATAATGGCTGGAGCTAATGAACTGAATATATAGAATGAAAGATTGAATGAAATTGAACAAAACTTATAATAATGGCTAGATCTAATGAACTGAATATATAGAATGAAAGATTGAATGAAGTTGAATAAAACTTATAATAGTGGTCGGAGATAATGAACTGAATACATAGAACAAAAGATGGAATGAAATTGAACTAAGTTAAAATAATGGGCGGAGATAATGATCTGAATATATAGAATGAAAGATTGAATGAAATTGAACAAAACTTATAATAATGGTCAAAGATAATGAATTGAATATATAGAATGAAAGTTTGAATGAAATTGAACTGAATTGATCTTATAATAATTGTTGGAGCTAATGAACTGAATATATAGAATGAAAGATGGAATGAAATTGAACTGAACTTTAAATAATGGTTAGAGCTAATGAAATGAATATAAAAAATGAAAAAATGAATGAAATTGAACTTGATGTAGCTGAATTGAGCTTTACTGAATCGATGTAAATATAATTAAAATTATTTGAATTGAACAAGGATGAATCTGATAAAATCAAGCATAAATAAATTGAATTGGAATAAATTAAACAAATTGAATTTGGCTAAACCCGAGATAGATTGAATCTATATGGATTGGATTAATTAAATTGAAAAAGATGAAACGGAATTGAATTATATTTGACTATATAACTAATCAATAAACTGAATCGAGGTAATTAATTTTAATTAAAATTATTGAATTTAATGGAATTTAATAAATTAAATTAAACTTAATGTACCTAAACTTGATCGAATGAAGGTAAATTTTTTCAAATTGAATCGAAATAAATTTTGAATTTAATTTAATCTTTGTCCTACAAGTGTTTTCATTTCATATTCTTGCACCTACTACTAATTACAGAGCTTATTTTTACCCAATTGCTATATGCATGACCGATTTTCTCATGCAGGACCGATTTTTTATCATAATACCCCCAAGTATACCCTTACATTTTGGTAAAAAATCGGTCTTGCGTGAGAAAAATGGTCCTACATGTAGCAAACCCTTATTTTTATCTACTATTTATTGTCTTCGATTTTTAAATTAGATTACATTGACATTTTAAAGAAACACCGTGGCTAATTGTATCCCTTTTAATCTATGGAAATAAAAGAAAACCAAGAAAAGGAAGGATGTTGTGGTTGTCATCATAAAAGGAAAATAATATGACGCGCGGGAAGAATAGGGAAAATAGTGCGGGAAGAATCAGCGGGAACCAAAAATAATGTATGAAACCCCATACATTAGTAGACTGATACATGCAATATAATATACATAATAGCTCAGTTGCCTTAACTAAAGTTGCAACTAGCATGCCAAAACATTTAAACATATGTATATAAAATACAAGAGAAAACACTATAATCTAAAAATTTAATAATGATAATAAAATTAATAGATAAAATAAGTTAAGGTTGTGGAAACAAACTGGATTGAATTGTTAAAAGAAGTTGAAAAAGAGCATGGTAAAGATCTTCTTTATTTGCACAAATTCTACAAAGAAACAATTATGTAACGAAATCGGAAAGTATTAAAAATATATTGGGTATAAGTTAATAATATCATGGAAAAAGAATTTAGTTGTGAATTGTTAAAATGGATAAGAGTAAATAAAAATGATAATGCATAAGCCTTAAAGAGAGCCACTTGGCCTCACATGCAAATCGACACCTAAGTGATGTGGTGTCACTTCCATTTCCATTTGAACTCAATTTTCACAATTGAACATTTCAATCTCTAGAATCAATTAGTTCAGCAAGCCAAATTTCACTTTCAATCAGGCTATCACATTGTGAATGCAAAACCCAACTCCAAACAAACCCCTATATCAAATCCCCCATTTGCTTCCCAAAAAGATCTTCCTTACCATCGTTACATAAATTCCGGTGTACCGCCAAAGAATCTTCAGCCTGGTTGTTGATGCCTCGGGCACGCTTGAGGCGCCAACGGAGCTCAACCGAAGAAGCATGGGACGTTCATATCCTCGCCGCCGCTGCCACCACTGATCTTTTCACTTTGAACTCCTTATGTTTGTGGAAGTCATTATTATTTCACTGATGACGGGCTCCGAACAAGGGGGAAAGCTGATCGGTGGTTACTCGAGAAGCTTATGGAATAAGGGATCAAGTTCAGGTCTTTTGGGCTCCTCTGTAATGATCTGCATCGGTTCAAATAATCTTTGTGGGGACCTTGAGATAGCAAGGTATGATCATGCCCACTTACAACTAAATGTTTATCAAGGAGATTGTGTCTTTATTGAAAAAAAAAAAAATCATTAAGAACATAAGAACAGATGCATGCATAGTTTAGACTTTATTAATCAAGCATACAGTTAAGGAAATTCAATAAAAGAGCCAAAGAAGGAACCTCAGGAAAATGTTTCGTTGGAGCTGAGGTTTCAGAATCATATCTCAAAATCCTTAAATTCAGTTGTATTAACTTTGGTATATATGAAAACTTGAGAGTTAGGTCATGATTTGGAATCAAGAATCATCCAGTTTGGTTAAGAAACGAGGGAGAAAAAGGAGTTTCGAAGTTCTGCCCTCTTTCATCAATATTACAGCATTAACCTGAACTTTAAAAATCTATAATTAATTAACCATAACTCCAATTTTGTCGATTGATGAACCTGTATAATCTTTGTAGAATAAACTTCAGTTTGGAACTTGAAATTATTGAAAAAGAATAGGTAATGAATTATATAATCGATGTTGAAGTCTGCTGTGACAGAACTTCTGCAGCACAGAATGAACATACTTAAAATCACCGTATCTTGTTAACCGTAACTCCAATTTTTATTGAATGTTATACCTGTACAACCCTTGCAATATGAAATTCATAATGGAATCTTGAATCATCCAAGTTAACCTATAAATGGGTGAGAAAAATCAAATTCTAACTCTGCTGCATATTTAGTTTACGTAAAAGGGTTTCCAAAGAACTTAAACATATTCAATGAACCATAATTCTACTTTTCCTAAATCTTGAACCTGTGTAACCCTTTTGACGTAAACTATAACATAGGTTTTTGAATCTTCATCAAAATAGACAAGGTAATGAGATAAGAAAAATCAACCTTGAAGTGCACTGCAATCATAGTCTGCTGAAGATGAGGATTAGTTTCAGTCTGAACTTTGAATATTCATATTTTACAAACTATAACTCGTATTTTGTTGAATTTTATACCTGTATAATCCTTGTAGGATAATCTTCAGTTTAGGATCTGGAATTGTTAAAAACAGATAGGTAATGAGTGAGATAATCACCTTTAAAGTCTGCTGCAACTTTAGTTTGCTGTAGAAGAAGAATATATGTAACACGAACTTTGAACCACCATATTTTGCTAACCATAACTTCTTTTTGGCTGATTTTTGTTTTGTTGTGACCTTCGAACTCTTATCTTCATTTAAAATTAAAAAGTAATCTTATTTTTTTGAGGAATCAGTGACAAAATGGACCTTATGGTTGCTGCTGCTAAAATTTGGTTTTCTAGAATTTACAATACCTGATTTCTAAAACAGTTTACCAAGTATGAATCCGTCTTTTAGGCTATTTGAACTTGAGAAATGAACCGAAGTTCTGATTCATGCTCGGTGTGATTAATTAAACAATGAGAAGTGTTTTCAAAATGTAATACGATAAATTGATTGCGAAGCTAGCTGTTGGCAAGAATATCTCTTAAACCTTTGATCTGTTTTAAGATAAAAATGTGTGCGCTTGCATAAACCGATCTTAAGAAATGTTTAGTATGTGAAGATTCAGAATAGAAATGTTTTCTTAAAGTATCTACCGAAAGTTCCTCAATTAAGACATTCATGTCCTCTTAACTGAACTACATCTTGCTCGAGTCCTGAATACTAAAATCCGGAATCCATAACCTCGTACTAATTTAACTTAAAACATCTATCTCGTTTAAACCGTGAAGCATTTCCTGATCTTTTAATACTTATAATCCTGAAACTTAAATGGTAGTTCTTAATTTGAATTGGCTAAGAAAAGAAAAACAAAAAGGGTGTCGTGAAGCTACTAATATTTTCCTGAGGCTTAACTTTTGTACTCTAATGCTCATTGACATTGTTTTAGTAATGGTTTCGCCCTATTTTTCAAATCTTAGAATGAACCTAGAACAACCGTAACTTAATCAGGAACAGTTTCTTAAGGTTGCATCACATTAACATAATCTTGTACTGCAACTTCCAACAACATGATTAACCATTTTTTGACTCCATCTTAAGCTGTCTTTACCACTTGACAAAAACTCCAAATATTAGAAAGAGTAGAATGAAAGTTTTGACTCAAAGAAAGATGATCATTAATTTATCTAGTTAATAGCTTGTTTAGAAAGCGGGTAAAAGGGAAACAAACTATTAAAAAGTACATGAACTATGAGTTAAGGAAATAGATCTGATACTTCGTATTGCCTTATCGACAGATTTGATAGATTAGAACCCGATACAAGAAGTATTTGATGACCAATACAGGTGAGTGTTTCATCGCCTTTGCATGAAATACAAATAAAAATAATTAGTAGAATGTTATGTTATTTAGGACCAATGTGGTTGTTTGCTACCTGTATATATTGCCATGCATATCATATAGGATGCTATTTACTAGTTTCTACATGTGTGAAAAGGACGGGGTGTACCTTATTGCCCCGGCCTCAACTTGAACTATTGTGTATAATCGGCTTGTACTTTATCTTGCCGAGAATTTGACTGTCTTGCTCTTTGCTACTTGAACTTGATTTGAACTTGTACTTGAAAATCCGAGGCCCTCGGCGTGATTGTAGTCGATTGTAGTCAACGGGGAAGGTAAGGGCCGGACCGTATGACTAGATCGGCTGCACGCGGTGACCACCTTTGTGATTGTGATTGATTGTTGGGGCGTGGCTGTCGAGGAATGTGATCTTGAATATCTGGTATGCCTTGTTGATGGTTATAGTACCCATTTAGGGGCTTAACTTTGACCTGGTATAACCGACCTGTATCCAATTATTGCGTGTTAGGATCTATGTGCTAATTGTAGGTTATGTGATAATTAAATTCCACTTGGTAATTAACTGCGGTGAACCTCACTGAGCTAAGGAAGCTCACCCTAGTTTAATTCAACCTTACAGGAGCCCTAGCTAGCCACGACCGAGTGTTCGTTGACCCTCACGTGTGAAGCCTTTACTTCTTTTGGGTAGATCCTATAAGGGCGACTATTATGTATAATAAACCTTAAAGTGCTGCTATGCATGATCTTTATAACTAACTCTTGTAAAACTCTCAAATGTTGTAAGACTGGTACTGTAATAGTATGTAAGATTATAAATCTAAATTCACAATACGCTTCCGCATAATACTCGCTTGATTCTGCATCTGAAGTCTGACTTAATGTGGACTCTTGGTAACACACTCCGGATTCGACTCTAAACCTGTGTCAAAGCAGGGTGATCGAATTGGGGGTGTTACATAATGAGCGGAAACAAATTAGTAAGAGCTCACAGCTTCTTCTCGACGAGGAATTATTAAGTTGAGAGAAATAAACCATCGAAGCCTCTACCAACACACTCCAATTTAGTTTCTTCAGCGAAAACTTGTATATGATCCCGTTCCAAACATTCACTTCCGAATTCTAATTCTTAGTCCTAGAGCCGGCGGAAGAATTTTCTGATCAAGCAAACATAAAACATACCATCTATCTGATTAGTTCGAAGAGGAGGTAAATTCGATGCGATAGAATTGAGATTACGATCTTCGATCGCAAATTAACTCATCCTTATCTTCATTCTCTAGATGATCATTCGCCAGAGAGGTATTCCCCCTGTAGCGTCCTATCCCCTGACTCTCGTCTCTGCCGTCATCCAAAGCGACCTTCACGGGTATTAATCAAATCCTCCGGCGCTGTGCAGTGCTCGGTGCCGCCTCCACCATCTTCGGCATGCAGGAAAGAGGTAAACCACGATCTGAGTTCCTTTTCATTTTTTCTGTGTGTGTGGGTGATCTCTATTTGAGTAAATGACACAATATATATTCAAGAAGGAAACAACGAACACTGGTTCACCTGTTTGTTTCATCTGGTTCCAACCTTCTCACTCTCTCCCAGTTAGCCACAGTATTGCCTGCTTCATCTATTATAAAGACATCTTTTAGATGTGTAGTATATTAATTGTCGTAATTTTGTGACATTATATAAAGTGTTGCATATTTGTCGCAAGAAGGGTGGCACAAGATAAAAAATGACACAATTGTGTCACAAATTCACAACAAATTTATAAATATGTGGTATATTTAAGACTTGTTATTTATGTGTAGTAAATAGTATGAAGCAATTCTGGAACATTAAAGAAAATGTCGTATATATGTCGCAAGCAATCCATCACTTGAAAAACATGACACAAATTGTGCCACAATTTTGCAACAGATTCATAATTGTGTCACATAATTAAGACATTTTTTTAAAGTGTTGTAAAAATATGTCGTAAATTTGGGATATTATATAAGGTGTCAAATAAGTGTCACAAAAACTACGACATAGCAATAAAATGACGTTAAAATGTCACAAATAAATATCACATTGACATAAATGTCGTAAATATATGACACTTATAGATTGGTCGCACGTATATATGTCGTAAAAGTTCAGTTCTCTTGTAGTGATATATGATTGATAGTTGATTATTATATTCTAAAAATATTATAAACATTATAAATCCGCTCAAATATTTATAATTAAAATTTACCTTTTCTAACATGAAAATGTAAATTTGTAAAAATCGTGTTTTGGCCCAAAAGTAACCATTTAAAAGAACATTACAAATAGTTTTATAACTACACACTTGATTTTGTTTTTAGTCTTTAGTCGAGTTAAAATTGTAGATTCTGAACGATTGGGTCAAAATTTATAATTTCATTCTATTTTTAAAACAATAAAATTTAGTCAAGTTTCTATTTCTATTTTTTTCAAAAAGAACATCTCAAACTCTTCTTAATCAAAAATTTTAAAAATATTTAAAATATCAACCGTCTAGAGAATAAGTCTTGGGTTGGGTTTAATTTTTTTCTCAAAAATTGACGATTTATTATTTTAATATTATATTAATTTAAAACTATGTATTATTTGAATTATTTTAGTCAAATTAAAATTTTTGACCCCATCCAAAATTAAAATTATAATTTTGGTGAAAAAAATGTCAAATGAGGTTGGGTCAAAAAAAATCCAAAATTTTTAATTGATCATAAATTCATAACCCAATCTGATATAAAATATTATCTGGCCCAATCTAATATTATCTGATATAAAATATTATGAATGACTAAGTAAAATTAAATGGCATGTCAAATTTTCAATCCAAAACTAAAATAACAAAATAATAATAATAATAGTTAATTCAAAACCCAAATCCAAAATTTTCAACCATACAAGGTTTTGTCCAAAACTGATTTTGGTCAAAACCAGGTTTTGCTCAAAACCCAAAAACCAAAACCCAAAACCAAGCGAACCACACATGGTCATAGTGTTTAGAATACTTTTTGATAAGTAATATAACATGGAGACCGGGAAACTTTATTGTTTTAACTTGTAAGTTATCAGCCATAACAACTTTATTAAGCATCCGATCATTTTCCACGCAAAAGGTAGAAGCCAATGTACTACACCAAATGCTTAATTTTAGAGATGTTTTAGTAAAGATTTTGTGCTAAAATAATGAGAACAATGTGCACTACAATTTACATATTGCCAAAATGAATTGCATGATGGAATTTTGTTGGAAAAAATATTAAGAGGATCATATTCGTTTATAACAATTAAGCCGTGGCAGAACAAATGTACATAACCTTTTGTAAAAGTCATTTATTACCTGAGTTTTTCCGCAACCGACAATATAATTCTCTTAGAAAAATAGAACCACATGTATAATTTGCTCAGAGGTTCGCACGAGATCCTACATAGGATTGTTTTTGTAGCACGATCGGGATCGTAAGATCGGAATCGTAGGATCGGAATCGTAGGATCATAAGATTCCACCAAAATTGATCAAATCTTATGCGGAATCACTTTGTTATCGGAATCTCATCTTAGGATATTTTGTGAATATATTGTGTATATCTGATTGATTAAAATAGGTTAGGGGAGATACCGTTCCTTTTGGGATTCTATTTGTAACTGGCTATAAAACCTTGCTTTGTGTATCAATACAATCATAACATTCTACGATATTATTCTTTACATGCTATCCGTTTTTCTTTCCTGAGACCTTACAATACTTTCTTACCATAATCTTCCCTAATTTATCAAGTCGCCGCCGACCGCTGCTGCCAGCTGCTCCACGCCGGCGCCGCCAGTCGACTTCCGCTTGCTACTACCACTATGTCGATTCACGGAGATGATGGATCCGACGCTGCTCGACAGGAGGAGTCACGCATTGCCACCGCTGCCCAACTGATGTTGCAGACCACCGGTAATCATCCACCTCCACCGGTTACTCGACCTTCGAACTCTACCGTTTTTCATCCACCGGTTTTTGCTGGATCGGCCGCCGCTCTTGCTGCCGTCCCTCCGCCGCCAGGTTTTGCCGCCGCCAGGTTTTGCCGCCGCCGTCTCGCCCGGCTTTGACCGTTCGGACATCGGTTCGGCTTTGACCAATGAACAGTGGCGTACCGCTCTAAACCTTTTTACTAAAATGCATAATCCTACTGGCAATATGCCAGGTAAGCTTGTTCTACCTTGGATACTTGATTCGGGGGCTTCTTATCACATGACTGGTGCTAAGGGTGCTCTTTCTGATATTGTTACTGCTGATCATACTGTTGACGTTGTTTTACCTGATGGATCGATTTCTACTGCCTGTGAATATGGAACTATTACTTTTGGTGGAATTACTTTACCTCATGTGCTTTATATACCGGAATTACGTTGCAGTCTATTATCTTGTTCTAGATTGTTAGGCTCTTTAAAATGTCTTGCTTTGCTCACTGAAAATTATTGCATTTTACAGAAAGCCAGTTCGAGGATAGTGATTGGCGTGGGTGAACAGTATGGTGAGGTTTATTGGCTTCGTGCGTTGGATGATGGTGATAGCTTCCGTCCGACGCCGTTAGAGCCGAGTCGAGCCGCCGCCGTTCCTGCTTCGTTCTCCAGTATTTGGCATCAACGTTTTGGACATCCATCCTCAACGGTTTTGTCTTCTCTTTTTCCTAGTAATTCAAATAAAAATAGTGCTCCATGTTCTGTCTGTTTTAGAGCAAAGCTAATAAGACATAGTTTTCCTGAAAACTCTTTTCGAGCTAGTGATTGTTTTGAATTGATACATTGTGATGTTTGGGGGCCTTATAGTCATCCTTCTACTAGTGGTGCTACTTATTTTTTGACTATAGTTGATGATTTTTCTAGAGCCGTTTGGGTTAATTTTCTTGTTGCAAAATCCGACGTTGCTTCTAAGATTAAGAATTTTTTTGCATTAGTTACTACACAGTTTAGTCGACAAGTTCGCCGTGTTCGTGCATACAATGGTACAGAATTCCTACCTTTGCAGTCATACTTTGAAGAAAATGGTATCCTTTTCGAGACTACATGTGTGTACACGCCTCAACAAAATGGTAGAGTAGAGCGCAAACATAGACACATACTCAACGTGGCTAGGGCGCTTCTTTTCCAAGCTAGTTTGCCTATCAAGTTTTGGGGTGAATGTGTTATTATGGCTGCTTATTTTTAATCAACCGGACACCAACTCCACTTCTTGATGGTCGAACTCCGTTCGAGCTTCTCCATGGCCGTGCACCAGATTACAAGTTATTGCGAGTTTTTGGATGCCTTTGTTTCGCTTCTCAACTTCCAAAGCCTCGAGACAAGTTTGCTTCAAGAAGCCGAAGGTGTATCTTTCTTGGATACTCTATTGGGAAGAAAGGATATCATCTCTTTGACCTTGAAACACATACATTCTTTGATAGTCGGGATGTTGTGTTTTTTGAAGACCACTTTCCGTTTGCTACTGAGATCGCTCCTTCACCGCCGGCGGACTCCTCTTCAATGGCTTCGTTGCCACTTTATGATGACCTGACGGATACGACTCCGCCGTTGGCTGCCGTGCCGCTCCAGTCTCGCCCGTCAGCCTCGCCTGAACTGTCTGAGCCGCTCGAGTCTCGGTCTCCAACCTCGTCCGAGTCTATCCGGTCTAGCTCTCCAGTCTCGGCCGAGCGGTCCAGTTCTCCAGCTTCAGTCGTGCCTCTCGAGTCCATCCGGTCTCGTTCTCCAGCCGCGACAGATGCCTTACCACCGCCTGCTCCTGCGATCAACCGTGACTCCGTTGCTTTCCCAGTTCCGCTTGGGAAATGATCAAGGAAAAGACCTGGATACCTGATGATTATGTCTGTTCTGCTACTGCTACTAATAAACCCCCCACTACTGTTTCTTCCGCTTTGCCGTCGTCACTATCTTCAGGTATTCCATACCCTATTACTGACTATGTTAATTGTGATAGATTTTCTGCTTTGCATGCTAGACTTTTGTGTGCCGTAACATCTAGTACAGATCCTACTATATTCCGGCGCGTCTAAGCACGTTCACTGGCGAGCTGCTATGGGTGAGGAGCTTGGTGCTCTAGCCCGTAATGGCACTTGGACATTATCATCTCTCCCTCCGGGCAAGTCTGCTATTGGCTCTAAGTGGGTTTACAAGACTAAGTACAAATCGGATGGATCTATTGAGCGACATAAAGCACGTCTGGTCGTTCTTGGAAACCGTCAAATTGAGGGGACAGATTTCACTGAAACTTTTGCTCCTGTTGCAAAGATGGGTTCTGTTCGCTTGTTTCTTTCTGTGGCTGTGATTAAGGGCTGGGAGGTTCATCAAATGGACGTTCATAACGCGTTTCTGCATGGTGATCTTGAGGATGAAGTTTATATGCGGCCACCTTGGGGTTACACTGTCCCACCAGGGGTTTTCTGTAAGCTCCAGAAGTCCTTGTATGGTCTGTGACAGGCTCCTCGTAACTGGTTCGCAAAGCTGACTTCAGCCTTACGAGCTTTTGGCTTTGTTCAGAGTAAGGCCAATTATTCCCTCTTTATCTATGTTCGTGGTACCCTCTTCCTATATGTTCTTGTTTATGTGGATGACTTGATTATTGCTGGTAGGTCAAAGACTTTGTTGACTGAGTTCAAGACGTATCTGAGTTCGTGCTTTCATATGAAGGATCTCGGTCCTTTGAAATACTTTCTTGGGATTGAGATTGCTAGGAGTGCTGATGGCATGTTTTTATCTCAACGAAAAATGCCCTTGATATTCTTTCGGATACAGGCTTGTTGGCATCCAAGCCTACAAATTTTTCTATGGAGCAACACCATGATTTGGCTCGTGTTGAAGGACCTTTGTACGACGATCCCGAGCAGTATAGGCGGCTGGTCGGTCATCTCATCTACTTGACCATTACTCGTCCTGAGCTTTGTTATGCGGTTCATACTTGACCATTACTCTAGAAATTGGCAAATGATGCAGATAGTGAAGAGGTTAGTGGTGATCGTTCGGCTTTATCACAGATTCATTATACTGTAGAAGAGTCAATTGTCCATACGCATCTTAACCATGTTAAAAGTGCTAGACAAGCATGGAGTAATTTGGATGTGATGTATGGTCCTTCGGAGGAAAAAAATAAAGGTTTTGGGTCTAGAGAGAGAATTGAAGATGTGTGAGATGTGAACACATGAATCAGTGCATGATTTTATCGAAAGAATTGCAGTGGTCAAGTCTGAGATGATATCTAACGGATATTATCCCAAAGAGAAGATGTTTCTGGAAAGAGTGCTTGTTTCGTTACCTCGAAAGTTTGATGATCTTGTAACGATGGTAATTGAGACAAGAAATCTTGAAACAATGAAGTTGGAAGATTTATGTGGTTGTTTGTGTTGTCAAGAACCGGCATTGAAGTTGCTTGATAAGCATCCGCATTTCGAAGAAGAGATGTCTGCTGAAAAAAGATATGCAAGTGCAGAAGAAGCACGTTGTGTAGAAGATGAAGAAATTCCAACCAAGGAGGAAGTTGTGAAAGTTTCCAAGATTGAAAAAGATGATATTTTGGAACAAGAAACTGTGACTGACCATGTGGAAGAGAAGAAATATGAAATATTTAGCTTTGAAGAACCTGAACCGGAAAAGGAAGAAGGTGATGAAATCGAAGAAAAATTAGATATAAAAGAAAAAGATGAGAAAGAATGCAGGATTGAAGACGAGGAAAATATTGTGCTGGAAGAGCCAGAAGATGTTATTGTTTGTCTGGGTAAGAAACCACAGGAAGCTGAAATTGATGATGAGATTGAAGAAAAGTTGGATGAAGATTTCCTTGTTGAAGAAACTGAGGAAGATGGGGATAAAGAAGTGATATTAGACTTTGAGAGTTTGCTGAAGATTTGATTTCTCTGGAGGAGATGTTTGAAGACGTAAAGATCAAAGTTGAAGTTTGCGAGAATGATGTTATGAATGAAATTGTTCCTTTGAGAGAAAAGGAACAAGTTGAGTTTAGTGACGATGGGAAAGAAGAAATTGTTCCTTTAAGAGATAAGGACGCTATTGAAGATGAGGTCGTGGAAGAAGTTATTCCTTTGAGAGATAAGGTTGAAGATAAAGAAAAGCACTCTGTTAATAAGTTAAAAGATGAGGAAGAGGAAAGAAAGAATTTGAAAGTTAAATTTAAAGATGAAGTTGAAGTTAGAACGGTTGTGAAGAAACCCTTTCTCAAAGAAGAGTGGGTAAAGATGAATGATTTCTTTGAGAACAGTTCAGAGAAAGTTTTCGAAAATTTGAAGTTCTAGGAATGGTTGGGATGGATGCATTGATAGTTCAATGGTTTGAGAAGTTCGTGCTGGAGATACATGTTGTTGATACAGCTACGGAGTTTGCAATGGCGTATGAAGCTCGTGATGGTGCTGGAGCTGATTTGATCAAGTTTGGTTTAAGGGAGGCTATGTTGGTAATTAAACCAAACTTAATTAGGATTATAGATCCTGCTTTATTTAGTTTCCTTTAAGGATTAGGAAGTTGATAGAATTATAGTTTCATGAATGGTTTAGGAGTTTATGTAGTCTATATAAAGACGCATAGGGCATTGATTGTAATTGAGGCATTAGGCAAGAGATATTTAGCAAGGATTGAGTTTAGGGTCGAGAGTCTCTTTGAAGACTGAAAGTCGGGTTGTGGCTTCCCCTTTAACGACGAGTCGGTTAACGACGTCGGGTTTGTAATTGCCTCCAATACAACTAAACATTAATATATTGATATTTGTTATCCGCTGCGTGTTTACTGGAATATAATTATTCACGGTAATATATTGACATAATGATGAGGTTCGATACTTCAGGGGGATATGGCTTGTTTGATTTGTAACCTAACAACCAATTGAATCGGAAGACCCAAGAATATTTGTTTATTGATTTGATAATTGATTAAAACATAGAAGCCTAAAATGCTTTTATAGGCATCTCTATGGAAATAACATTCTAAAAGGAAATAGGAATATCTAATAACAATTACCATAACAAATAATCTAATTAGAATAAAGAAAGGAATAGTAATATAAGTAAATAAGGAATAGAATCCTATCATTCTCGCGCCCCTGAAACACTGCTTGTCCTTAAGCAGGGCGAAAATCTTGATAATTCTGAGCTAGCTCTCTGAATCCCCGGTCTCCAAGTTGAACGTCCACGGTAGTGGAAGGAGAAACCTCCAAAAAAAGAATTTAAGGAGACTTACAATTATGACCCGGTTTGTAAAAATCATCACAATAGAAACAAAGACCTTTCTCACGTCGCTTTTGTTGCTCAACATAAGACAAACGTCTAGCACTCGTCGAAACTAATGCATTATCCGGAAGCGCCTTATGAACAGGATTTGATAAATGTGTCTGAAAAACAGATGGCTGAATGGTACCAGAAGCATGGAACTTCCGAGTGGCAGTAATGGCATCCTCTTGATTCATAGCCAAGGCAAACACATGAGACAGACTCCGTGGAGCAAGAAGACGAACACCAGCTTGAATATCAGCTCTCAATCCGGACAAAAACAAGCTCACTTGGTGAAAATTGTCCAAACCCGGAACCAAATTAATCAATGTCTCAAACTCGGTTATATAAGCTGACATTGTATCAGTTTGAGAGAGTTTAGCCAAAGTACTCATGGGATCCAAAATCTCCCAAGAACCAAAACGCTGACAAAGAGATGTCGAATATTGAATCCACGATAATTCGCCTAGTTGTGTAACGTTCCAGCGATACCAAGCAATCGTTGCAGCACTACGAAGGTGAAGAGCTGCCATGGAAACATGTTGGGCAGCAGGGATCGAATAGAGGACAAAGTATTGTTCGGCCTGAAAAAGCCAGTGTACTGGATCAATACCCTCAAATTTCGGAAACTCAAGACGGCCATAACGGACTGGTGGAGGAGGTGGTGGCAGGTTGGTATTAGGTTGTTGCACTAGAGGGGGAGGTCTGGCCTGTTCAAGGGAATCCAAACGAGCAAGAACTTGCGATTGAGTACGCATAGACTCCTGGAACAGTTCTTGACTCTGGGAAAAAGCTTGAAGTTGAGTCTGGAGCTGGGAGAAAGATTGACGTTGCTCCTGAAGCTGGTTTGCGGACGTGTCCATCTGTTGGCGCAACTGCTCGGAAAGACCGTTCATAGTAGCTTGGAGTGCCTTAAGTTGGGCGGCATGGTCAGCCAAGGTAGGGGTGTAAATGAACTGAACCGTTCGTGAACAACTCGCGAACAACTCGGTCAAAGTTCGTTTTTGAACTCGGTTTGACCAGTTCGAACTCGAACTCGAGCTCGTTCGTTTATAAACGAGCTCGAACTCGAGCTCATAAGAGGCATCTCGATAGGCTCGTCGAGCAGCTCGAATATAATATTTATATAGAATTTTTATATAAATAAATTAATTTTTATTCATTAATGCTTTAACAAGCTCGAACTCGATTTTTTATCGAGCTCACGAGTCGAGCTCAAACTTTCTTAAAGTCAAACGAATCGAGCTCGAGGTAAAATATCTCAACTCGTACGAGGTCGAACTCGATCACGAACATGCAATACGAACTCGAACTCGAACTCGAACACAGGTCTGTTCGAGTTCGACTCGACTCGTTTACAGCCCTAAGCCAAGGTAAATGCGTGGCCAGCAGTGACTTCTTCTAATGCCTTCACCATCATAATTGAATGTAGAAAAAAAAATTATCGAATTTTTCAATCTGGCTGTGATACCAAATGATGAGGTTCGATACCTCAGGGGGATATGGCTTGTTTGATTTGTAGCTTAACAACCAATTGAATCGGAAGACCAAAGAATATTTGTTTATTGATTTGATAATTGATTAAAACATAGGAGCCTAAAATGCTTTTATAGGCATCTCTATGGAATAACATTCTAAAAGGAAATAGGAATATATAATAACAATTACCATAACAAATAAACTAATTAGAATAAAGAAAGGAATAGTAATATAAGTAAATAAGGAATAGAATCTTATCAGTTTATATACTATAAATGTAGTGAAATAAACATTGTATTCATCATGCATATTAGAGAATGTCATATTTTGTATTATACTGTCGCTAAATCTGTAATTCTGTATTAATTTTATTAATTTGATATATATACAATATTAATATGTAAACAAAAGTAAAAGTAATTGAGCTCTATTACACTATTTGGCATAAATAATGTAAGCATGTACACATATTTCAACATTCAATTGATCGATAATGAAATCAAATATGTTATTGAAGTACAAATTTCAAACTAATTAGTAACACAAAAGTACACTAGGTAGTCATAAATTCATACATAAAATTATCATTGCAAATTACTGAGTGTTATAGTGAGCAAACCAAAATAAACCTTACTACAAATTGTCATCATTAATAAATGGAATTCCTTCCAAATAAAGAAATCAACACTACTGACCAAATACCACAAACATAAGTCAAAACAATTAACAATAAATCAAACACTAACACTGTGTATAGGAAATCACAAACTTAATTATAACGTAATCGTCTCAAGTCTCAACTAGAGGGAAAGAGATGCAGAATTGAACACTCATCGTCATTTACCTGTCAACGGGACCGTGGGAGCGAATATGCGGGTGCGCCACTACGGTGGAATGAAATGAGAAACGGTTGCAATTGTGAAGATGAAACTCGCACGGTCGCACTAAGAAATCAAAATGGATTGATAAGGTAGGGAGGTAATGTTTCAGTTTAATAAATAATTTGGATACAGACATACATGCCGCATAATGGACATGGACTAATGGATCATAATTCCTAATGGGTCACCGACCCAAACGGACCAAAAAAAGATAAGGCAAATCCCTAATGAGCAGGATCGTATGGGATCGTACGGGATCGTATGAGATCGTATGATCTAGGGGTGTGCATGAACCGGTCCGGACCGGAAAAATGGACCGGATCGGACCGGAAAGTAACGGACCGGAACCGGATATAGGGATTCCGGTCCGGTCTCCGGTCTAAGTTTTTTAGGGATTCCGGGTCCGGTCCGGTCCGGTCCAAAACCGGGTATTTTCCGGTCCGGACCGGATGGACAGGTATTTAATATACTTTATATTTTTAAATATTTATTAATTAATTTATGTGTTATTTTTATTTTTGGTCATTAATATTAGTATTATTATATCACTTCAAATTATATTTTTTAAAATTCATAGATTTATAAAGGTGGTTTTCAGTTGTTACAAATTTTTTACTCTCATTTGTTTGAACAATTTTAATCGTTTGTGAGATCATTACATCTTCTTTTGTTATTTAAAAATCATGCAATCATATTTCACAAACTCTATTTTAATATAACTTATTTTTATTCTAATTTTCATATTACTAAATTTTTTGTTGTAAAAAAAGTTTTATTTTTAACATAAAAATAAAGTTTAAAAAATAAAATATTAAAATTCCGGTCTAACTAGTCCGGTCCTGTCCAAACCCGGAATAATTCTGGACCGGTCCCGATCCAGAATATCCCCTTTCCGATCCGGTCTTCGGTCCAGAATATCCCCTTTCCGATCCGGTCTTCGGTCCAAGAATTATGGACATTCCGGTCCCGGTCCAAACCGGTTCCGGTCCGGTCCGGTCCGGGTCGGTCCGGTTGCACAGTCCTAGTATGATCCCACCCGACTTTACTGATCCCATGTGCAAAATAGATCTTGCAACCGATCCTGGATCGGAAGGGGGGTGTGGGATCGTAGGATCGTAAGATCCCACGATCCAGGATCGAGATCCTGACAACTATGGCCCAGACTATATCATTAATATGGTGGAAATGAAAAATATTTTAATTTAATCGGAAAAATAGTAGTAGTAGGAAGTTTATTACCATTACTCTAGGCCCTGTTTGTTAGACTTTTTTATAGATCAGTTGGTTCCATATGTTTAAATTTTTTTCAGTTTAGATAAAATAATTTTAATTTTTTTCAGTTAATTTCAATTCAATACATTTATTTATTAAGGGCATATTTAGGCCCTGTTTACCAGATCTTATCTGTAGATCAGTTCAGTTCAGTTCAGTTCAGTTCAATTCAGTTCAGTTCAGTTCAATTCAGTTCAGTTCAGTTCAGTTCAGTGAAAATGTAATTTGATGAAATTCAGGTTATTTCAGTCATGCTGATTCCATTTTTCAATACATCAATTTTCACTTCAGTTCAGTTCAGTTCAATTCAGTTCAGTTCAGTTCAGTTCAATTCAGTTTAGTTCAGTTCAGTTCAGTACATCAAGAAATAAGCTCTAGTAAACAGGGCCTTACTAGAGTTTATTTTTTACTGAACTAAAATAAATTTAAATATATTTAACTGAATTTTAAAAAAATAAAAAATATGCACCCATGAGTTCTTTGTTAAGCGCTCATGTGCCCTTGACTGGATTGAAGTTGACTTTGTATTACACGTCTAAAAGTTCTAATCGGCAGTTGAATGTATATTTTCAAGTCACTTAATAGTCGAAAATACACATTTGATGACTAACTAGATCTTTTAAAAATAAAATTTTAAAAAAAACTTGAACACATAAGAAATAATTTAGAGTTAGGCCGTGTTTGCTAGAGCTTATTTCTTTCTGTACTAAACTGAACTGAAGTGAAAATTGATGTATTGAAAAATAAAATCAGTATGACTGAATTAACCTGAATTTCATCAAATTACATTTTCACTAAACTGAATTACATTTTCAGTATGCCTTACTTTTTTAAAAAAAAAAAAAAATACAAAAAATAAGTCAGTTAAGTCAGTTACCTTGCCATCCCCACCCCCACCCCCACCCCCACCCCCACCATTTCTTTTCAAACGGCAATGGCGTCTTCTCATTCCTCATCCTCATCATTCACGATGCTCCTCTCTCAACCCAATCCCCGCCTCTCATCTTCCAGTCACCGCAACACTCTCCCCGCCTTTCTTCCACCGCAATTCTCTTCCTGCAAGCCGTTGGCGAGGACCACGCCGACAAGGAGAAGGAAGCACAATGGTTTCTCAGTCTCGGCGGCGGCGTCGCGTGCACTAGAAGCGCTGATTTTCGACTGCGACGGCGTTATATTGGAATCGGAACACTTGCACCGGCAAGCTTACAATGACGCCTTTTCTCATTTCAACGTCCGGTGCTCCCCTGATGCTCTCGAGCCTCTGAATTGGGGGGTGGAGTTCTACGACGTGCTTCAGAATCGCATCGGAGGCGGTAAACCAAAAATGCGATGGTACTTCATTTGAGTTTCTCAAGCGTTCTTCTTTCTGCCAGGAATGATCGATTGGATTGCGATTTTTTTTAGGTATTTCAAGGAGCATGGATGGCCGAGTTCGACAATTTCCGAGACGCCTCCTGAGAATGATGGCGACAAGGAAAAGCTGATTGATATTATTCAAGTTGAGTTTCCTGCTTTCGGTATGATTTTTCCCCAAATTGTTGTACTTGCGATTTGTTGGTAATATAACAAGTTTTATTGGGTGGAAATTCTGATATATCTCATGAAAGAAGTCAGGCTTTGATAATGATTTAAAAAGGGAAACAATTGCAAGTTAGAAGATTGTGAACTTCCGCCGATTCAATTGTGAATTCTCATGCATTTATAATCAACTGAGATCAATAATCATACCAACTTCTGTCAATAGTAGGTTGATACATATACTAGTAAATCATTGATAATTAGGGGACACTACATCACTACATAGTATATGCCAAACTGCAAATTTAAGATATTAGCTGCTGCCTGCGTTTACATTTTACTGGTAAATGCATAAATTTAGTCAATTGAGCTGCACATGTTCATGCCACAATCCTTGGAGAAAATTCTGGGTTTCATTACAGTTTATCAAAAAAAAATCACTGTTAACTGCTTTTTCACTAGTGATTGGATTTTCCAGGACTGGAAGACTGAGAGGTACAAAGAAATAATCAAATCTGGCACGGTAGGATCAGATACTATGCATTGTGAATGGTGCACAAGTTTCTACATTTCATTAGTTCATGACTTTTCTTCCTACTCTCTTGGCAGGTTGAACCTAGACCAGGAGTTTTGAGATTGATGGATGAGGCCAAAGCATCTGTAAGATCAATGTTTCCTTAACACTATCTGATGAATCTATACTGACAGTTATAGTCATTTCGTCTGTATTAGACTAGGTCGCTTACTCACTTATTTACCGAATGCCATTGTGCTATACTATTTTCCCACATTGCCATATTGGAATGAATTTTGTCTTACTATCTTTAGGTTTCAGGGCAGGAAACTGGCTGTTTGCTCTGCAGCGACCAAAAGCTCAGTCGTACTATGTCTTGAAAATCTTATCGGAATTGTGAGTCTTCCATTTCCTTTTCTTTTTGTTTTTAGGAAAAATAAAAATTCCACTCTCAAACATATAATCTTTGTACTTGTTTCTAGGAAAGGTTTCAAGGTCTGGATTGCTTTCTAGCAGGTATGTAAAGCTCTTTTTGACAAACACTGGCTTTATATCTATACTTTGCACATTCACTCGATCTGCTTTATGCTACATAAGTGATCAAGAATTTGACCGACTTTTCTAAGGTACTCTAGACATATGGAGAAACCATATTACATATTTATATAAAAACATCTAATGGCAAACGAAGGTGTCCTTCCATTTAATTAATTTATCTTGCATTTTGCAAAAGGGCACCCATGTGAATGGATGGGGCTGGGGGGTATATATTGGCTTCCCAAGCTGGAAACAATACCTAAGTCTTACAGAAGAATGCGTTACTTTACATTGGTACAAGATCTATCTTAACCATTAGCGTCTAAGAGCACTTGTTAGGCTAAAGTTTTCCTAGAAAATAGACTTAGGAAGAAAATATATAAGAATGTAGGAAGCAAAATAGACTTGTACAGGGATTGATAATCAATCTGGTTCTGTAAAATGTGCTTACAACTACGGTTGGGTAAAACTAGGCTTGTATAGCATATGCTTGTAACACCATCACTGAATCCTTAGAATGGTTCAAAATTCGTGAGAGTGACTGAAAGTTGTAATGTATAAGGTGATGATGTGAAGGAGAAAAAGCCCGATCCTTCAATATACTTGGCTGCTGCTAAAGTAAGTTTCAAGATGCTGCATTTGTCCTACATTTTATATACGATCCCGTGTTTAAGGATAGCTGAGATGATTATTTTGAATATCCGCAGAGACTTGGGGTGTCCGGTGGAGACTGCTTGGTGGTGGAAGATAGTGTGATTGGCTTGCAGGTTAATGCGTAACTCTTTTCAACTTAACGCATAAGATGCTCAAATTTTCTTGATACCAGTACTTTTTCCAACACATTTTGGAAACTAATCACACACGAGTATCACAAACTATCATAATGGTTGTACGCAAGGGTGTACGTAGTGCTGTGTAACCCAGCCTATTTTATAGCTTGTAGAGTTAATCCTAAATTTGTTTATGCTAGACATGTTGCTATAATAGTGGAAAAGGAATAACTTACTATATGCAAATTGATTACTGGGGGTAACGTGAGCAACGTATCCCGTGTGCACCATATAAGAATTGATGTTTGTAATACCGACACCATTGCTCAGAGAGACTACTCTATCGAGCTTTTAATATGAAACCCAGTCATTGATGCTGAACATATTTTTCATACTATCAGTCTAAATGGTATTTTCTCAGGCAGCAACAAGTGCTGGAATGCCATGCATCATAACATACACATCTTCAACAGCTAACCAGGTAAAACCTTTCTTGTTGTCATTTGCGTTGAGCTTTGAGGAGGACAGTGACTGATGCCCACAATTGTATTGGATATTTTGTCCAATTTTAATCACAGGATTTTAAAGAGGCTATAGCAAAGTACCCCGACTTGGGTGATGTCAGGTAAAAATAACTACCACCATCTCTATAGATGTTGCTTCACTATATAACTTTTTTCTCTTTTCTTTTGGTCTTTTATGCAATGCAGGATAAGTGATCTAGAAACTTTGGTTCAGAGTGTTGTTACTGCCAGTTGAAAAAAGCATTATAATAGATGAAACCTGCCAGTTGAACAGGTATTAGCTCGCGTGTTCATTTAAACATTCACAGTTCAGTGTAAATTACTATGAGATGTAGTTTCAGGTAAGCCTCGGCTACATCCTCCATGTTCCTCCCTTGGATTGTCAGCACCAGCCTTCAACTATCCATAGTGCAATTTGTTTCTAGAATGAGATTTCTGTCTCCAGGAAAGCTACCAATATAAGAAGCATGGTTTCAACTTTCAAATGATCGGGTAGTCCTACCAAGATCCCATATGTACATCTTATAAAGTTTGAGGGAGCGATTGTCTAAAATTGGCATCCGTTTTCAATATACATTCAAACTCAAAGTCTGGTAACCATGTTTTTGAACTTAAAAGTATCCACTGTTTCGTTCATGTCCCGAAAATGCGGTTTTCAATTAAAAGTGGCACCTAATTTACCCAATTTTTTAAATTTAAATTACAACTTATATTTTTGATGAAAAGGCACTATAGTATTTGGGACATAAATGAAAAAGTCGGCACCTTTTAAATCTCAGATTCAAGTATTAAATGCATCAGTATATCAATTCAATAATTTAGGTTAATTCGGTCATACTTCTTTTTTCAATACATTAATTTTCACTTCAATTCATTTCCTTCCAATTTAATTAAGTTGAATTCATTTTAATTTAGTTCAATTTTGTTCATGAAAAAATAAGCGGACCTTGCCTAGTTTTGGAATGTTTAGTTTGTAAGGGAATCAAGCCAGCCACTAACATCATGTAGTATCCTTTTATTCATGTCTACATGGATAGTAGCAACAAGAATATTCCAAATACAGAAATATGGGAATATAAAAACTTTGGCATGGTTCAGTAGTGGCTGATTACTTCTTGTGAAATCCCATTTTGTATTTTCGTCCTTAATAAAGACCCTGTTTACCAGAGCTTATCTGTAGATCAGTTCAGTTTAGTGAAAATGTAATTTGATGAAATTCAAGTTAATTCAGTCATGTTGATTTCATTTTTCAATACATCAATTTTTACTTCAGTTTAGTTCAATTCAATTCAGTTCAGTTCAGTACATCAAGAAATAAACTCTAGTAAACAGGGCATAATTACTCTCATTCGTCAAATCAGATGTGCATAAGAAAGCCTTTAAAACAAGAGAATAAAGTTACAATTAGTCTATGCTCTTTGTCTGTTGATGGACTTGTTAATTAGCTAAATTTTCAATTTTGTTGATTCAAATCAGCTACATTTTCAATATTTAACTGAGCTAAAATGAACTGATATAATCTTATCTATAGAAAATCTCTAGTAAGCAGGGCGTGTTTCGCAAACTCTTATTCAAAACAAAACAAAAAAAAAAAAAAAAACCCCTCAATAATGGCTACAAGCTTCCAAGGACACAAGTTGGCAATCACTACTACCCAAGAAGAAAAGGTAACTAAGAAATTATGAACCTCTTTTCAAATGATAACAATAACAAGAACTAGAACTAGTAGTATAAATGCAATGAGAATAGATATATGGGCATAACACAAGTGCTACAATTCTATACTCTATGGAGAAATCTATTAAGAAACCCCATGCAGTTTGCATCCCATACCCAGCTCAAAGTCATATCAATGCAATGCTACAATTTTCCAAACTCTTACACCACAAAGGCTTTCACATCACTTATGTTCTCACTGAGTATAATTTCAGACGAATTCTGAAATCAAGGGGTCCAAATTCCTTGGACGGATCGTCTGATTTCAAATTTGAGGCCATTCCAGACGGCCTCCAGCCGCCTGAAGGTGATGATGATGATGATGTTGCTCCACAGGATGTTTTCGAAGTCGGCGTTTCAATCTCCAAAAACGGCCATGGCCCTTTTCTCCAACTTCTCAAAAGCCTTAATAATAAGGCATCCGTTGATGACCATTTCCCGTCTGTGACTTGTGTTATATCTGATTGTGGCATGCCATTCACTCTTCAAACCTGTGAAGAATTATGTATACCGAATGCCCAAATTTGGACTGTCAATGCAATCTCTGCAATGTGCATGATGCACTATCCTCATCTAAGAGAACGAGGTTATTCGCCACTTAAAGGTACGTCTACAACTACTTAAATTAAAGGGCTCTCTATATTTACAGAACAGAGCACAATGAATAACTCTGATTTTTGACAAAATTGATTTATCATTTGACAGCTCCTCTGATATTTTTTGTTGTAGTTCAGATATATAATGACTGATGCAAGTTTACTGAACGTGTCAATTATTGTCGCGCAATTAATGATAGTCTTTTTAAGTTTTAACTGATGTTTAATTTGCAGATGAAAGTTGCTTGAGAAATGGATACTTGGATCAAACTGTGGACTGGATTCCAGGAATAAAAAGGATTCGCTTGCGAGATATACCTACTCCGATCTGGACAACAGACCCCAAAGATGCATTCCTTGCAGCATTACTAGAACTGTTGCCAGGAACCTTACAGGGATCTGCCCTGATTATAAACACTTTCGACACCCTAGAACATGATGTTTTGGAACAGTATGCGTCAATGGTGGATCACTTATACACTGTTGGACCGATACATTTGCTGCTCAAAGAGATTGAAACAGATGATCAAGATCGTGTTGTTGAAACACATAGCATTCAATCTAATCTATGGAAAGAAGATGACAGCTGCATGGAATGGCTTAGCTCCAAGGTTAAAGGCTCAGTTGCATACGTAAATTTCGGCAGCATCACAACAATGACCAAAGATCAGTTCACTGAGTTTGCATGGGGGCTTGCAAATAGCAAGCAGAGCTTTCTGTGGATAGTCAGGCCTGATCTCGTCCCTGAAGGCGCGGCTCTTACCCCGGAGTTCATCGAAGCCACCGAGGACAGAGGGATGATATTGGCATGGTGCAAACAGGACGCTGTTCTTAACCATCCATCTGTTGGCGTTTTCTTGACGCACTGCGGTTGGAATTCGATTCTCGAAAGCTTGTCCGCCGGAGTGCCGTTGATTTGCTGGCCGTTTTTCGGAGATCAGCCGACGAACTGCCTGTTTTGCTGCTCCTATTGGGGTGTGGGGGAGGAGATTATTAGTGGTGATGGGAATAGGGTCGAAGTGGAGAGAATAGTTAGGAAGTTTTTGGGTGGAGATGAGGGAATGGAAATGAAAGGAAAAGCGTTGGAGTGGAGGGACAAGGCAAAAGAAGCGGTAATGCCTAGTGTTGGATCCTCATACTTGAATCTGGATAAGTTGATTCTAGAGGTACTTTTGCAACCTAAAGCTTAATAATTTCCTAATTAAGTCACTTTATGCCATTAAAATTAAGCTTGGGTCTAAATAATTCCTGTCATATTAATGGTACTTCGTTGCGAAATTTGGAAGTTGAATGTGTTGTTATATGCTATTGACTTAGTTGTCTATATGTATATATAGGAAAACTCTTATGAGTGACCGTCACTATATAGTGACCATGGTCTTTACTGCAAATATAGAAGTAAATTATAAATAGTGCAATAAAGAAAATCAAGGAGGGACCAATTTGCAATTTTTAAAAATTAAAAAAAATCACGCGCTACAGTGTTTCTGCGTGTGCACAGTGTTTTGCTACAATGTTGCTATAGTGTTTACTACAGTGTTGCTACAGTGTACTTCAATGTTTCAGGTTAAAATGTTCATGTTTTATGTTTCAAGTTAAAATGTTAATCTTTCATGTTAAAACGTCCATGTTTTATGTTAAAATGTTTATGTTTTATTTTTCAAGTTAAAATGTTCATGTTTCAAGTTAAAATGTTCATGTTTCACGTTAAAACGTCCATGTTTTATGTTTTAAGTTAAAATATTTATGTTTTATATTTTCAAGTTAAAATGTTCATATGTTCATGTTTTAAGTCAAAATGTTCATGTTTCAAAAAATGTTCATGTTTTATGTTTCAAGAAATGTTCATGTTTTATGTTTCAAGTTAAATGTTTATGTTTCAAATTAAAGTGTTCATGTTTCACGTTAAAACGTCCATGTTTTATGTTTTAAGTTAAAATATTTATGTTTTATGTTTCAAGTTAAAATGTTCATGTTCATGTTTTAAATCAAAATGTTCATGTTTCAAAAAATATTCATGTTTTAAGTTAAATTGTTCATGTTTTATGTTTCAAGAAATGTTCATGTTTCACATTAAAATGTTCATGTTTTATGTTTCAAGTTAAAATGTTCATGTTTTATGTTGTACTGTAGCAACTCGACACTGTAGCAAATCGGTACTGTAGAGGCTCGGTACTGTAGCGCGTGGCTTGACACTGTAGCGTGTGATTTTTTAAAAAAATTCTAAAATTGCAAATTGATCCCTTCGTGTTTTTTTAACTTATGTCTTATTTGCAATTTAATTTGGCCACTATATAGTGACGGTCACCCAAGAGACCAACTCATATATATATCACATAGAATTAAAAATATCGTGTACTGTGATTTTACTGTATTCCTAAGAACGACCGCCAACGAAAAGACCACTAACATATGGTTTACCATCCAACAAAGAGCAACCATAATTCAACGCGTGAAGGCAGCCGCAGATACGATCCCATTTATACAGGGAAGATGACCACACCCTAAAAACACGCACTGTACACAAAAACCATTCAATAAATTTCAACTCGATTCAAATTCAAGAATTTAATAATTAAGAATAAGGGAAAATTGGGTTTAAGGGTAGTAGAACATTAGAAATTAGTAAGTACGGCTGTAGGGGTATGTTTTACATAATTTCTGAAAAGTCCGGCTCGTTTATGTTTATTAAAGCCTTAAAAAATTTATATTACAATAATATTCTAAAATTTACACTTAAATAATAAATTTATATATAACATAATTATATGATATATGCTCACTAAGTTCGAAGAGTCTAGCGAACTACAGTCGGAAATGTTGAGCTCGAGCTCGGCTCATATTTTTCTGATTCAAACTTGAACTAATTGATGAGATTCCATTCCTTATTTAGTTATATTATTATTAATTTTCCTATTCTAATTAATCTAGTTAATTATAGTAATAGTTGTAACTCATTTCCTTTTCTTAGTTACATTGTTATTCTCATATGTCTATATAAAGAGGACATATTCTATGTAATCATTCATTCAATACAATCATTAATTCAATAGAAGATGTTTCTTCAAGGTAGGTGAATCCCTAATCAAAAGGTTCAATAGGTTGACAGACCACAAATCAAAGGTCATATCCCCCTTGAGGTATCGAACCTCATCATTTGGTATCACAACCAAGTTGAAAATTCGATTATTTTTTCTTTCTTTTTCTACATCGCCTCATGCAGCTGACGAAGTTATACGATGATACTACTACACACAGATCCTCCATTAGGGACCTTGCAGCTAAGCTTGAAGTCATAAAAGCTAATATGCGAGTTATTTTCGAGCAGACACACAATCATAACCCTAATTTTGTCCAACCGCCACCCCAACCACCGCCATATCATGAGTTTCCAGTGTATGACGAGATGGAACCCGAAAGATGGATTTTTCGTGTACAACAATATTTTGCATTGCTTTCCATCACCGATGATCGACGAGTTTCGATGGCAGCCATCCATCTTAAAGGTGTTGCAGTTCCTTCGTATAAATCATACATTCGTTCACTTGGCGAATTGACTTGGCGCCAATTGTCCACACTCCTTTGTAAGAGATTTGGCTCCGGCAAGAATTTGTACTTAATGGCTACACACTACAAGCCTTCTCACATGGGATTGAGAGTTGATAGTCCAGCAAAAGTTCATGTTCTTCCTCCAACCAGTACTGCTTCAGAAGTGGTCGTATGTCAAGTGGATGTTAACCCTACCCTTAAGGAATTCAATGAAACAAAACGTGCTACAACTCCAATTCAAGATTCTCAAACTATCGTTCAAGATTCCACCTCCTCCGATGACTTTATACATCCCACTCTTGGTCATACATGTGATTTACAAGTTCCGGTAGTGGAAATCGTCACAAGTCCAAACAAGATTACTGCTCATCAACGTGAAATACGAGTTCAACAATCTCCAAGTTTTCGAGTTCAGGTTGCAGTTGAGAGGTGTCTGATCACTTTTGTTATGGAAGAAGTAGTTCATGCCCTTATCGACTGGTTTAATACGCATAGACTCCTCAAGCTGATCCTGAAACTGGGATACAGTTTGAAGCTGGTCCTCAAACTGCTTCTGAATCAATGCGCACAATTCTAGATTTTTATGCGTCCACTTGGAAAAATTGAACATTGGAGATCGGATTTCATCAAGCTTGGAAGTCATGAAAAAAAAATTATCGAATTTTTCAATCTGGCTATGATACCAATTGTTCGATACCTCAGGAGGATATGGCTTGTTTGATTTGTAGCCTAACAACCAATTGAATCGGAAGACCCAAGAATATTTTTTTATTGATTTGATAATTGATTAAAACATAGGAGTCTGACAATGCTTTTATACGCATCTCTATGGAAATAAAATTCTAAAAGGAAATAGGAATATCTAATAACAATTATCAAACAAATAACCTGATTAGAATAAAGAAAGGAATAGTAATATAATTAAATAAGGAATGGAATCCCATCATTCCTGCGCCCCTGAAAGGCCCTGTTTACCAGAGCTTATCTGTAGATCAGTTCAGTTCAATTCAGTTCAGTTCAATTCAGTTCAGTTCAGTTCAATTCAATTCAGTTCAGTTCAGTTCAGTGAAAATGCAATTTGATGAAATTCAGGTTAATTCAGTCATGCTGATTCCATTTTTCAATACATCAATTTTCACTTCAGTTCAGTTCAGTTCAATTCAGTTCAGTTCAGTTCAGTTCAGTACATCAAGAAATAAGCTCTAGTAAACAGGGCCAAAGAAGGCTTGTCCTTAAGCCTGAAAAGTGTTGTAGTACACCATGGAATCAAACATTCTCGAAAGGGATCATTATCCTCGTGCAACCCATAGTTCCCTTGATTGCTGAAAATGATGAGGTTCGATACCTCAAGGGGATATGACCTTTGATTTGTGGTCTGTCAACCTATTGAACCTTTTGATTAGGGATTCACCTACCATGAAGACACATCTTCTATTGAATTAATGATTGTATTGAATATTGAATTACATATAATATGTCATCTTTATATAGACATATATGAGAATAACAATCTAACTAAGAAAAGGAAATAACTTACAACTATTACTATAATTAACTAGCTTAATTAGAATAGGAAAAGGAATAATAATATAGCTAAATAAGGAATGGAGTCCCATCAGAAAACAACTCCTTTCATAACCAAAAAGGAAAGAAAACTCTCAACCGCAAGCTTAACTTGAAAATCCGAAGGTGGTTGAACACTTGAAGGATATGCGTATGGGAAGGTTGATTGCTGAACAACGGTGGAAAGCAATGCACGTGGTTCGACATATTCGATGAGTTGATCAAACTGTCCAATCTCTTTATGCTCAAAGTCAGCAGATGTATCGGAGAAATCTGACTCTTTCTGCTCAATGCATGTTGTGGTGGCGGGGGAACACTCGCGGAAGGCAGTCTGACTTGATCAAGAGAATCCAACTGAACTAGAACATGCGATGGTTTTGGTGGTAGAGGTGGAACACTAGAGGAAGGTGTCCCGCTGGTTTAATACGCATAGACTCCTCAAGCTGATCCTAAAATTGGGATACAGTTTGAACTTGATCCTCAAACTGCTTCTGAATCAATGCGCACAATTCTAGAGTTTTACGCGTCCACTCGGAAAAATTGAACATTGGAGATTGGATTTCATCAAGCTAGGAAGTCATGAAAAAAAAAAATTATCGAATTTTTCAATCTGGCTGTGATACCAAATGATGAGGTACGATACCTCAGGGGGATATGACCTGTTTGATTTGTAGCCTAACAACCAATTGAATCGGAAGACCCAAGAATATTTGTTTATTGATTTGATAATTGATTAAAATATAGGAGCCTGACAATGCTTGAAAGTGGGTGACATGGTCGAAAGAACTCCAAGCACAACAACATTGAGCAATTGTAGGAGCTTTCGTCAGACATGAGGAAACAGTCACATGTTGTTTCTCAATGGGTGGGACAGTTGACTCCTTGTGTCGCTGGATCACTGTCTCTTGTGTCAGTTTTGATGGTGGTTGCTTCGGAGGTGGTTGTTGTCAAGTGGATGTGAACCCTACCCTTAAGGACTTCGATGAATTCTCAAAATTACTTGGTCTGAACAAGAGAGGCTCAGAGAACATGGACCATGTTTTCAATGTGACGAGGTCTACACATTAGGACATCATTGTGCCGTTCCTAGGGGTGGGCAAAAAACTGAAAAATCGAAACCCGAACCGAAACCGAAAAATCCGAAATCGAATAATCCGAACCGAATTAAATATATGGTTTTCGGATATCCGAATTGATAAAACCGAATTATAAATATGGTTTTTGGTTTGGTTTCGGTTTTCGAAACTCAAACCGAAATCGAACCGAAAACCGAATTACAATTAATTAAATTAATTATTAATAAATATAAAAATTAAATAAATACTTATGAATATAAAAATAACAAAATTAGGGAACCATCTATAGGTTTTATTATCTTTGAATAATAAAAATAACCGAATTATGTTTATTCATAGGTTTTATTAGATTTTTGGCTTGAACCGTGATTGGATTTTTTTAGATTTAAAATTTTATTTAAAAGGAATTCGGGTTATTTGGTTTGTTCGGGTTAAACCGAAAACCGAATTCTGAATTCGGTTCGGTTTTTTCGGTTTGTTCGGTTTGGTCGGTTTGGTTTCGGTTTTGAATTTTTTTTGAAAAAATGGAACAAACCGAACCAAATAACCCGAAACCGAATAAACCGAACCGATGCCCACCCCTACCCGTTCCACAAGCAGTTTTAATTGAAGCTTGTCCTCCCAACTTTGATCAGCATGAGAACTCATCCTTACATGCTTTAGAGGGGTCTACTGGATCAGAAACAAAACGTGCTACAACTCCAATTCAAGATTCTCAAACTATCGTTCAAGATTCCACCTCCTCCGATGACTTTATACATCCCACTCTTGGTCGTACATGTGATTTACCAGTTCCGGTAGTGGAAATCGTCGCAATTCCAAACAAGATTACTGCTCATCAACATGAAATACGAATTCAACAATCTCCAGGTTTTCGAGTTCAGGTTGCAGTTGAGAGGTGCCTGATCACTTTTGTTATGGAAGAAGTAGTTCATGCCCTTATCGGATATCCGAATGTTTGTTTTCGAGTATGGTTGATTCCATGAGATGGTTCCCCGATCAAAATTTCTGAATGGTTGATTGCATGGTGCATTCATACTATTTCCAGGCTTGAGGACAAGCCTTCTTTCAGAGGCGCGGGAATGATGGGGTTTCATTCCTTATTTAGTTATATTATTATTCATTTTCCTATTCTAATTAAGCTAGTTAATCCTAGAGTAATATGTAATAGTTATTGGGTTGTTTCTTGGTTTCTCCCCTCTCAGATTTTCCTTTTTTTTACCCACGTGTTGAAAACGACGTCGTTTGGGCTAAACTTCTGATTACTCCTTCTTCGTTGTTCACCTCGTCTAGTACTCTTCCTTTTCTCTTCGAATTTCAATCCGTCTGTTCTTCTGCCAGCTTAATCATTCATTGTTTCAATTGAACTCCAATTCCATTGAGGATAGGTCATTATATATGATATTGTTTGGCGTAATTTTTTCCAATTCGAGCGTTCTTCAACCTAGCCAATTTCCAGTTGCCGTCCGAAAGTGATTTGCAGCGCCACCGCGGTTGCTTCCTATCATCCTATGTCTAGGCGGTGCTTCCTGTGTCGAGGCGGTGCTCTGAGATGATCGTAACACCGTCACGATTGCTTCCAGGTCGCCGTCTGAAATGAATCAGATACATTGAGCCGTTGATCTCGGCCTTCCGATCTCAGGTCTACCACCGTCATTTGTCTCCTGCGATCGGACGCTCCCTGAAGACGGGCATAATGCCATCGAGGCTTCCGCCATAGGTATCATCGAGCTCAGTTATCGATTGCAGGTTCCAGTTAATATCAGCCAGTTCTCTCTATAATCAAGCCGTATGTGGCTGCTTTAAGCTCTTGTAAGTGCTTTTTCATCACCCGATCCCATTCAGCATTCCAATCGGACTTGGCTCTGCCTCCAGAGATTTTCCGGCGCTGCATATTGCCGAATCTTCTTTGTGGATTACCGAGCTCGGAAGGCGGAGTCGGCGAATCGACGGAATTGAGCATGACTGGAGGCGAATTGACGGTGGAGCTTTGTACTGGTGGAGCGTTGGTCGCCGCCGACGTTTTCTGATCAAGGTAGACACAAAGTTCGATCTCATTTATCATCTGTATATTTTGTTCTTTAGACAGTCTAGGTGCCAATGTGGATGTTTTTTTGCCACTGATTTTATCTATTTGTTTGCACGCCATGGGCAACTATCATCGGTGGTCTCCTTGATTCTCTCCGTTTATCTCCTCTTCGAGCACCTCTTCGTATCATTTACTAATTCCTCGGCGTTTTGCACAGAAGGTTTGTTTAGCTGATCTTTCTGTTTGTTTCAATAACCAGGAGCAGAAGTTTCTGATCGGCTTTCTTTTGATGGTACCCTGCTATGCTGTTGAATCCTCACGTTCCTCTGTTTCATTTTATTTGACAGTTGCTTAAAGTTCTGGGTGGGTCAGCATGCTAAGTGTGTGGTTAGAAATATATATAGATTGCACATTGAGTATATGAGGTAACTTTATTTCCGCTAATGAAACCATGATGGATTAATGTGTGTCCAAGTTTGTGTAGTAAGAACTCCTGATTCCTGGCACCTATGTTCAGCCAGTATTGAAACCATCTTAAGAAGATTTTTCTGGATATTTTTCTATATTATTTTTACTTTCTCGGGTACACAGTATGTAAGGTGTGTTTTTTTTTTCTTACAAGATCGAGTATATTTATTGTCTTTTGTCAAACTTACTATTCCCCCAAATTTATGATTAATAATCTCAAACCTCATTGAAGGACAATTCGGAAACTAATATTTATTATTTTTTGACTTCTAGCTCTTATATTGTGCTCTTAGGAATTTGCATGTTTCAGCTTGACTCAAAATTATGATATTAGTGTTATGAATACATCATTTTTGTATTCACAATGTATCATATTTACTGCATTGTCTTTTATTCTGTTGAAGCATGCAAATTGGTTCAGGCTACCTATGCCAATTGGAATAGTATGTGTAATGTTTTTCTGTTATAGCATAGAGCCTAACTGAGAGCTCATCTTTCCAATAAAGTTGACGGTGAAAAATCTCATCATGTGCTGTGTGCAAGTTGCTAGAAGGTCGTTGGGTTTTGCTATGATGTTTCTTTAGATAGTTTGTTTTTGTGCAACATGTCTTAACATTTTTAAATGCTAAAATTTGCATTGGTGTTTATGTGTTTTTTTGTTTTGTTTTTTGATCAAGACTGGTAATAAGAATACACAATACTCTTTTTTTAAACTGTTGCCAACTAGACCGTTTCTTTACTCTAGGATTATAAGCTTGGTGGTGGTTTCTGCTTCCAGAAGTTTATACAATCTACATTGTTGAGTTTATTTTTTGCTTGTGGCATACACCACGATATATCTCTCTTTTCTGGGAAGTTGATTCTGTATCTGAACCGACATCAAACTGTGGAATGGAAAGGCTGGATGCAAGTAAGCCAACTCTGCATGTGTGTAGATCATGTTCTGTCGCAGAAGTTTCATTAATTTTTATGTACATGACGAAAACACAATTTTTCTGTTTTGTTTTTACAATTTACCATTTGACTATCATTGGTGCATATGTGTGGATGACAGGATTTGAGAACTTTTTATTCTATTATATCGGGTAAAGATTTCAGTGTTGGATGGTTTTCTCAGCTACTATATATTGTCAGTTGCTTGAAGTAACTCTGTAGTTTGATGTGGAATCAGCCTGGTCACATTGTACTTTGTTTCGGCAGATGATGTGACGGCTGAACTTCTTGGTTTTTTTTTTTGCTGCATTTGTCCCTAGTAATAGTTACATGCTATACTTGATTTTTCCATTGCACACTCTGTTCACTCTTATGGTGAATTTTTTAGTGAAGGTAGAAGGATTTCAAAATTTCACATAGTTGATTTGAGAAGGATTCCTGGAAGGTTTGACTAGCTTTTGTTGATGTTTTTATGTTCAGATGTCTGTTTTTGTAGCAACTAGCAAGTCATATATAAACTTGTAGCAACTAGCAAGTAAAGGTACTAGCAAGTCAAACTTGTAGCAACTGCAAGTCATATATATGTAGTTTAGCAGGTTAAGGTACTTCAATTAAATTCCATGACTTGCATCCGGTCTGCTAGCAATGATGAACTTGTTAAATGGGGTGCAGGTTTTTTTTAAACATTACACGGATTCACGATTGGTGATTTTTCGATGTTGCAGTTACAATGGATTGAATCAGGTATTACATGTCTGTATCACACGTTACTTTTGGAATGTAAGTTTCCACTAACTCTGATTCAACGACGTAGAAGAAGATTTAAATATCATTCGACGGATAAATGCAGATTCCAATTGTGTTTGTGTGTGTGTGTGATATTGAAGACAGCTTGGGCACGATTTTGCAAGGACTTGCTGCTACTAAATTGGGTGTTATGAACACCGTGACAGATGATCTAAGCTGAAAAAAGCTAAACTGTGTGTTGATACTTGTATTTGTGCATTTTAATAGCTTATGTGCTGGTGCATGCATCCTTTTGAATTGCACGACTAAGTTAAAGATTATAAGTTTGATGCCCTCTCTTGTTTTCCCCTTTTTATGTGATGTATATGAGCTGGATTGGTTAACTATTTGTTTCCGTGAAACTTTACTGTGGGAAGAATTAACACAACTTTTCAGTTTCTGAATTTTGTGATGTGATTCAGGGATTTTGTAAGTCAGTGCAGAAAAGAAAGCACTGAGCACTTAGACTCCACCACCACAGCCGCGGAAACTAACATCCAAGTCAATGTTATCCATATCAAAGCTATGCCAGACACCACCCCGGTTAATAGCCAGAAAGTGTGTCTGATTGATCTCAACAAGGTAAGTAGAGATCATGCCGATCACCGGCCCAATTTCAGTATGCTTTTTGCGCTATCGGTAGTTGTTGTCGGTTTGTTTTATGGTGGAGATGTGGATGAGGGAGAGTAGAGAAAGACGGAAGAGCAAGAGGGCTGAGGTTGATGATGCGTTTTGCCTCAGAGATGACTTTGTTGACGCTTATAAAGGAATTAGTCATTGATGATGAGGAAGGGAAGTATGCCAAACTGTAAATGTGAGATGTCTCAGACAAGCTTGTTTGGCAATCTTACAGGTTGTGTTTTATATTTTATCTTGTATTATAGCAGCAAAATTAATACGGGCATCAATGGAATATGCGAAACATATATGAGCAACACATGAGTAACACGTAATTTTGCAATAATGAGCTATGTTAACAACTGATCTTTTGGACAAACACATAGGGATATTTGCACACACACATAATTTGTTTATGAGCACTTCAAAGGAGGCGGACTGTGAAGAAACTGCAGCAGAGCAATCTTTCTTGTTAAAACGGTACAATTCTTGACTTCTTCTCTCTTGCAGAAATTTGAGCATTTTGGGTTACAAAGTTTGCGTCTTTGCATCCGTAGGAAGCTGAGAAAGTTGCCGGAAAAGAAAAGCAGGATAACGGAGAAAAGAAAATGACAGCGACAATGAAAAGAAAAAGGGCGAGTCTGGTGAGAAGGGGAAGATTATCCTCGGAGTGTGGATTTACTGCTTCGGGTGTAAAGAAATGGCAACGGGGATTTTCTTCATTTTTACTACGTACATACGGCAATGTTTAATTTTCCGACATGTTTTGTGATTTTCTGGGAGCTATGTTAGTAGATGAGTAATGAAATTGGGCAATAATGGTTTATTTGATTGAGCTGTGCAAGTTCCAGCAGCAGATAATCCTATTTCACAGCAGTCTGAAAATCATTGATGAACCTAACAAAATACTAAAGTTGCATTTTGAGATCATTTTTAGTTTACAGGCGGCCAAGAAACAATCTCATTTGGTTTCTTTTGTTCGTTCATTGTTTTGTTCAGTCCCTTAGCTTAGATCTTCATTATGCTCCATTTTTTATTTGGACGGAAAAAAAATCCATTTATCCTTCGTTGTCCTTTGTAGACAAAATTTTGGCAGGAAGGGTATTATTATACTCCTTTATAAAGTTTAAAGGGTATTTATATCCAATCAAAACTACAAGGGTGCTCTTACTAAAAAATGTTAGGGGCATTTGTGCACCCTTACCCTATTATTTTCTGTGCTTAATCATATGATAATTTTTACTAATAATTTTACAATGAAGTACAACCAAATTGAAATGGTTATATAGTATAAATATCAAAATTAATATTTTTGCACAAGTAAATTATAGCAAAACTATGTAATAAATTAAAAGTACAAATAAACCGCGCATGTTCATTAAACTAAGTTTAGGCATTGTTTGCATGAGTTTTTCTGTATATCACTTCATTTCAATTCAGCTTGGTTTCGTTCAGTGAAAATATAATCTGATGAAATTCAGGTTAATTCAGTCATGCTGATTTTTTTAAATCATTAATTAACACTTCAGTTCAGCTCAGTTCAATCAAGTTTAGTTCAGTTCAATAAGAAATAAGCTCACGCAAACAGAACAAAATTGAAAGAAGTACATAATAGAATTAAATTGAAATCATTTCGAAATTTATCATATTTCATTGTAATATATAGTTAAAAAGTAGAGAAAGTCTCAAGTAAGGGCACCTTACGGCAAGACAGACCAAAAGAATACCACCTTCTACAAGATTGGAGATACTATACAATTATTTTAATTTGTTTAATCTTTTAGATTTCGGGTTTGATGTTTTTATTTGGTTTGATCTTCTAGATTTTGGGCAATATCTTTTCATTTTATTTCCTTGATCTTTTATGTTTTATGACCCAAATAATTAAAATAATTATATAGTGATTCCCATTCTTGTAGAAGGTGGTCTCATTTTAGCATGCCCTAAGGGATCTTACAGGAGACTCTCCCTAAAAAGTAACATTTAACAAATAATTATTGAAATGAACTGAACTGAAAAAATTTAACTGAACTGAATTTAATTAATCTACAAAAACGCTCATGATAACCGGGTCTAAGACTTTGCATATTCAACGGTTTTATCACACTTTTATATCAAACATATTAACAATAAAATAAATATTAAATATGTAACACTAATATTATATTAAATATTTATCAAATACTTCGCGCATCACGCGAAGAGTGCACGCTAGTTATAGTAATAGTTATAAACTATTTCCTTTTCTTAGTTAGATTGTTATTCTCATATGTCTATATAAAGAGGACATATTGTTATTCTCATATGTCTATATAAAGAGGACATATTCTATATAATCATTCATTCAATAAAATCATTAATTCAATAGAAAATGTTTCTTCAAGATAGGTGAATCTCTAATCAAAATGTTCAATAGGTTGATAGACCACAAATCAAAGGTCATATCCCCTTGAGGTATCGAACCTCATCACTAACATTTTGTCGAACTATTTACAAGTTTCTCGTATACAAACTAGTTCATTTACGTTGCTACCCAAGACTTTGTCATTAGATAATAATCATAATATGCCAAAAGTAATGACCAAATTGGGGAATGTAAAATAAGTATCTAACGATTTGGCAGAGTACTAGTATTTGCTTATTCTTAGTAATTCAATTTTGGATGTCCTCAGTTGATTTATTCTGTTAACTTCCTGAATAGGATGAATGTGTACGCCTTATGACAAGTGAAAAGGCGATTATATCAACCTGTGCAGGGTTGTTGTAATTAAACTGATTGGCATTTTCTTGTTGATTCAATCGAAATGCTGAAGATGTAAATTGTAATGATATATATCATCATTTAACATTAAAACAACATCCAGTTATCCGGCCACAAAAGAAGAACGCATACATGCATACACAAATATCTTGTTTCATAGCTATTGTATCTAATTCATTAAGTGGTGCCATTTGTGAATTTTGTAGCTATTGCATCTAAAGTTTTGAACTTTGGATAATACTCTCATAATTACAAAGTGAATTCCGATTTTTAATCCAAGTGTAGACCATTCAATAGCGCTCCATTTTTTTATTTTTTTTGATAACAACAGGAATTTCATTAAAAAATATAGAAAGTTACATGAGGCAGAAGTACATTTAAGACCATTACCTAATCTATGCTCCTGATCTACTACCTGATCTACTACCTGCCTATCAACTTTGAGAAACTTAATATTTTGAAACAAACCAGCTGAACTCCTTAGATCCTGAATTAGAGTAGAAACTTCCCAGGGAGGATCAACTTCTTTATTCTGCAAAAGAGTGATCAATATCTGACTATCCGACATTATCAGCATGGGCTTTGTACACAAACCTCGGGAAGCTGCATGCTTTAGCCCTAACAGACAAGCTTTAGACTCTGCCATCAAAGCAGAGTTAGCTATAAAGTGCACTGTCCCATTAGATAATGGCAATGATGCACCAGAAACATATAAGGAGAAAGAAGCTGATGCATGATTCTTCTTTCTCCAGAAAGCTGCATCTGACTTCAAGATATAATCTACACCATTTGAATGAGCCAAGTCGTCACCATTAGATATTACTTGCTGATTAAAACCGGAACTTGCATGAACATCTTCTATATCCTGCAATTGACCCCTGCTAAACAGCAACCTGTGGTCTAGCATGGAAGATTGCCATACCTGAAAAGCATCCTGCAAAATATTTTCAAAAACAAAGCTATTCCTAGCTTTCCAAATGTTCCACAATATACACAAGGATATTGCCTCCTCATCAGGAGCAGCAGCCATCCAGTTCCAAAACCAGCACTGAAAGGAAACTGGCTGGCCTATATGGAAATTGAAACCAAGAGAAGACAATCTCCATACTCTCTTTGCCCTTTCACAACCCAAGAAGATATGATGAACATCCTCTGTAGAGCCTGAATTACACAATCCACAACTAGAGTCCATAATTACTTTTCTTTTTACTAGATTTGCAGCAGTTGGAAGTGCATTTAAAAGAGCTCTCCAGATACAAACAAGAATCTTCATTGGAACCTTCATTCTCCAGAATTTCTCCCACTGGAAAGATACTGAGATTGGGACTACATCCATGCACCTATATCCTGTCTTCACAGAATATTGACCTGAAGAAGTGTGTGGCCAGACTAACTTATCTTGTTGAACACTCTCTGGCACATGAATACTTCTGATGTTTTGAACAATCTCCTGAGGATACATGACATTAAGAAGGGGAAGTCTCCACTTCTTATCCTCACCAATTAGATGCTGAACTCTCAGAGTTGTATTTTGCAGAAATACTGGATGAGGCAATATACTTTCATCTTGACCTGGAATCCATTTGTCTTGCAAAAGGACCTTGTTTCCATTTCCTATAACCCACCTACATTGATCTTTAAGCAAATCTCTTCCCCATAGCAGACCCTTCCAGCCCCAAGTATCTGATGATTTCTGCCTAACATTCCAAAAATCCTCATGTTTACAATATTTATGCTTGAAAATTTGAACCATCAGAGAGTCTTTATTTTGCAGGACACTCCAAGAATGCTTAGCAATGAGAGCCTGATTCATTGCTGAAGTCTTCCTTAGCCCCAAGCCCCCATGCTTTTTAGACCTACACATATCTTTCCATGAGCACCAGTGCAATCCATGACCTTGAAGATCTCCTTTCCAAATAAACCTGGCAGTTATCTTATCAATCTCAACACAAATTGACTTTGGAATTCTAAAGATACTCATGGGATACAATGGCAATGATGAAATCACATGTTTTGCTAATGTGATCCTTCCAGGAAGACTCTACAACCTGTTTTTCCATGTATCATACTTAAGCCTTATCTTATTGATCATCTCCTTGTACAACACTCTTTTAGGCTTAGTGAAATCTAGCTCCATTCCCAAGTACTTGCCACCAATACCCCTGTTATGGATATTAAGTGTGTGCCTAATGAGTGATTCCATCTCAGGACTAGTATTAGGGCTAACTATGAGTGCAGACTTATCAAAATTAATCCTTTGCCCAGAATACCTAGCAAGCAATAGCGCTCCATTTGGTGGAGCCACTCCTCCGACTCCGTGATCTATTTGGTGAATACGGAAGAGTGGTTGGTGCAAATAAGTTTAAGAGAACGGCTTATGTCCTGTTTTCTAAAGATTATTTGAACTCATCAAAATTTAAAAACTTTATTTGAACTAAATTTTTTTTTATCTAAACTCATCTGAACTTAAAAAACTTTATCTGAACTGAACTCATTTATACTTAAAAAATTTAGCTGAACTCATTTGAACTTAAAAATTGAGCTGAATTGAAATATATAGATAAATTGAACTGAACTAAATTGAAACTAACTAAAATATATGATCATTTCCAATATATTTGAAATTTATTAATCTAAATATAACATAATACATTTAAATAATATTAAAGTATACTGAACTGAGTTGCACTGATGTAGATAAACTGAATTGAATTGAAATATAAATATGATAAATTCCAATCGATTTGAAATTTATTAATCTAATGTAGCATAATACATTTAATATAAAAATATATGGAACAAAGTTGAACTAGAATATATAGATCAACTGAACTGAAATGAATAAAATATGACATTTTCAAAACATTTGAAATTTAATAATTTGAGTATGATAGAGTTTATTTCTTGTGGAACTGAACTGAACTGGATTGAATTGAACTGAAGTGAAATTAATGTTTTGAAAAAAAAGATTGGTAGACTAAATTAATCTAAATTTCATCAAATCATATTGAAACTGAACTAAACTGAATGAAATTGATGACCTGAACTGATATGAACAATTAAGCTCAAAAGAAGAGGGTCTACGACTACGACGCATGATAGTAAAATTTCAAAATATTTTTAGCATTGTTTAAATTATTATAATATATAATATTGAACTGAACTGAACTGAATTGACATGAAAAAATATAAAAATATTGAAACTTAACTAAACTGAATGGAATTGAGCTGAACTGATATGAACAATTAAGCTCAAAGAAGAGGGTCTACGACTACGACACATGATAGTAAAATCACAATATATTTTTAGCATTATTTAAATTATTGTAATATACAATATTGAACAGAACTGAACTGAATTGACATGAAAAAAATATAAAAATAATGAACTGATTTAAACTGAAATGAACTAAAATACAAATAAGTTTACTGAACTTAAATTATCTGAAAACTAAATAAGTTTACTGAACTGAACTCATCTGAACTTAAAAAATTTATCTGAACTCATCTGAACTAAAAAAAGTTTTTCTGAACTAAATTTTTTTTATCTGAATTCATCTGAACATATAAATATTCAAATAATCTCTAGAGAACAGGGCCTTATGTGATATCAGTTTCAATTAACATCAATAACAAATGTTTATTTTCTAATTTTTAAGTCCGACTTGTATATATTTAACATGATTATTCAATGTATTATTATTGATCTTATCACTTTCACGTCTGATTTTTTAACTATCAAGACGGATCGAAGTTATAAAATGAATTTAGTCCCACAAAGAATTGACACAACTTAGAAAAACTAATATCGTTAAGCTTTCGAATATTCTTTAAATTTTGGTTACATATGTGTACTAAAAATCAGCCATGAAAATTTCAAGGCCAAATTAACTTTACAAAACTACAAAGAGCAACTTTACGAATTAAAATGAAGAACACTTCCAACTTGCAAAAATTAACACTACTGCCCAAGAACAAAGGCTAATTGAGAAAATACAAACACCTCTCCATCCAAACAACAAGAACAAGATACAAGAATTTACAACAAGGAACTAGAACCACTATAAAGAGCAAACAAAATAACTATAAACATAGTCACAGACATATATAATTAAGTGGTAGCACCAATATTTACCAGATTGCAGTTTTATTGCGATTCTTGAACTGATGGGAAAGTTAATGAAGAAACCCCATGCAGTTTGCATCCCATATCCAGCTCAAAGTCATATTAATGCCATGCTACAGTTTTCCAAACTCTTGCACCACAAAGGCTTTCATATCACTTTTGTTCTCACTGAGTATAATTTCAGACGAATTCTGAAATCAAGGGGTCCAAATTCCTTAGACGGATCGTCTGATTTCAAATTTGAGGCCATTCCAGACGGCCTTCCGCTGCAAGAAAATGATGAGGTTGCCCAGGATGTTTTCCAGCTCTGTATGTCCATCTCCAAAAATGGCCATGACCCTTTTCTGCAACTTCTCAAAGATCTCAATAATAAGGCATCAACTGATGATGATGATGCTGACTCTTCACCAGTGACCTGTGTTATATCTGATTGTTGCATGCCATTCACACTCGAAGCTTGTGAAGAGCTAGAGATACCAAATGCCCAGATTTGGACTGTCAATGCAATATCTGCCATGTGTATGATGCACTACCCTCATCTTAGAGAGCGAGGTTATTCACCACTCAAAGGTAAAAATATATATTAACAGAATCTTGTATCATAAATATCAATACTAAGTTTTTCTAATCTTTCTTTGAAAATTATATTGCAGATGAGAGTTGCTTTAAAAATGGATACTTGGATCAAACAATTGATTGGATTCCAGGGCTCAAAAGCATCCGTTTGCGGGATATCCCAACTCTAATTTGGACAACTGACCCAAAGGATGCATTCCTGGAATCTTTAATAGCCCTACTTCCTGCAACTTTGAAGGGCTCTGCTCTGATCATCAATACTTTCGATACCTTGGAACCGGAGGTTTTGGAGCAATACTCCTCCATGGTGGATCGCCTGTACACAATTGGACCGATTCACTTGCTTCTCAAAGAGATTCAAACCGATGAGGATCGCGCGAGAACTGAATCGTTTAAATCCAATCTATGGAAGGAAGATGATAGCTGCATGGAATGGCTAAACTCTAAGGAAAAGGGGTCAGTTGCCTATGTAAACTTTGGTAGCATCACAGTGATGACTAAGGATCAGCTGATTGAGTTTGCATGGGGACTTGCGAATTCAATGCAGAGCTTCTTATGGATCATTAGGCCTGATCTTGTCACTGAAGGCGCAGAGCTTCCACCGGAGTTTCTAGAAGCTACAAAGGATAGAGGGATGATTTTGACATGGATCAAGCAGGATGTTGTCCTCAACCATCCAGCTATAGGTGTTTTTTTAACACACTGTGGGTGGAATTCGATTCTGGAAAGCTTGTCGGCCGGGGTGCCGCTGATTTGCTGGCCGTTTTTCGCCGATCAGCAGACGAACTGTATGTGTGTTTGCTCTGATTGGGGGGTGGGGGTGGAGATTGACAGTAATGTGGATAGAGTGGAAGTGGAGAAAATAGTGATCAGGTTTTTGGAGGGAGAAAAGGGGAATGATATTAAGAAGAAAGCGTTGGAGTGGAAGGGAAAAGCTTCTGAGGCAGTAAAGTCTGGTGTTGGATCTTCATACTTGAGTCTGGACAAGTTGATTCAAGAGGTTCTTCTTCAGCCTAAATCTAAATCTTTTGCTTAAGTACTCTTGTGTGCTAATTAAGTGGTTCTTAAAGAAGGAATCTGTTGTACTTTTCAATGGTTTTTTTTCTTGTTATACTTGTTTCTTTTATTAAATCTGTTCAACGTTTTAATTCACCTATCAAATAAAACTTCATTTGTTATAATACGTACTTGTTCCTGTAAAATTATTCAGTTGTTATTGCAATAAGCTATAAACTGTTGATAAAAAAAAGCTATAAACTATTTTCTGATCAGGCACTTTTTGAATACTAAAGAACATTAAGTTTAAGACACTGATGAAGGTATAAGACCTGTGTATTACAGTTTAAGCTGTGTTTTTGGAGTACGGTTGTTGTTTCAAATTTAATTCTGCAGGTTTTAGACTCTAGTTAAAATTAAAAACCAGAAATAAGATCTACTTAACAGACAAAAAAAAGGTGAAAACAAAAGCAAAGGATCAAACAATTGATTCGCCGGACACACTCCATGTACGGTAAACTTATTCGAAGTAACCAAGGTTTGCGTGATGTGGAAGATATCCTATCGGTCCATTGGTGTACCATTTGCTACAACTACCCAAGTCCCAACTGCTACCTGAGTAGACACTGTCAAAATGATAATCAAAAATAATTTTTTACGCAACTCAACATGTAAACAAAAATAAAGATTTGATATGTGCAATTAATAGAAATGGAACCTTGCCCATTATATAGCCATATGTTAATGGTTTTTTTGATTAAGTCACTTAGGTAAAAAAATTGAGTAAGTTGTGTTTTTAGAAAATTAAAAAGTTAAGTATGTAAATAACAAATACAAATACAAATTCTCATTTGACAAAATTCTATAAGGGACCGTTATCGGTTGAAGTTGTCATTGCCAAACTTCAACCCCGCCGCCGCTGTTAGATTTTAGGATGTTGGTGTCGCTAGAGCTCAACCGGCTCACATGGACTGACTCGAGACTGAGTTTCAGCATGAATAACAATAATGTACCAAAAAAATTAGGAATGATTAAGGAAATTGACTAAAAGATCAAGAAAATTGAATGAAAGAGCAAATGAACTGAAAAATGAAAGCAGAACAAGAATGCTCAAGGGAACTAACTAAAAGATCAATTAAGCTGACTAAAAGATCAAGCAAAACGGTGAATGTTCAATCCCTTGTCCCTTGGTCTCCATAAGGACAGGTCTCACCCAAAACTTTCTCACAAGCAAAAAGTTAAGTAGGTAAAAGAGAGATATTAAAAGTTAAGTAAGTTGTTTTTTTTTATTAATAAGTTTGGCAGGTAAAAACAAAAAGTTAAGTATTTGAAAGAAAATTTTACGTAGGTAAAAAAAAAGTTAAGTAAATTGTCTTAATAATTAAAAAATTAATTAGAAATTTTTTGAACGCTGGAGATCTGTAGGTAAAAAAAGTTTAGTAAGAACTCTGTTGGTGAGAAATCGTTTTCATGTTTTGTGTAAGTTTGTTACACTTGCATTTAGCTTCTGATCTACCCGTGGAAGTTGAATCTCTAAAGCTTACCTTTTTTATTTCTTACATTATTTTTATAAACTCCGTATAAAAGGAATTTGTCGAGTGGTTTACTAAATGCAGTCACTTCATTGCCTTGGCTCATCCCTATACAGCAAAGCAAGTGGCTCAAGCCTTTCTAGATGAAATTTATAGGCTTCATGGATTACATGAGTCTATTGTATCTAACACGGATAAAGTGTTTACCAGTCATTTTAGGAATGAAGTCTTTGGTAAGTTGGGAGTAAAGCTGAGCTTCAGTACTACTTATCATCCTGAGAGTACAGTAGTCAAACTGAAAGAGTGAACCAAATTCTTGGGAATTATCTTAGGTATTTTTGCGGTGACTATCTTGGTAAATAGAAGGAGTAGCTTGGCACTGCTGAGTGGTGGTACAACACCAACTATCACTCCATCCTTAAGATGTCTCCCTTTGAAACTATGTATGGAGTGAAACCTTTAACAGTCCCACTGGGGATTCTAACTAATACTATATTCCCAGCAACTCATGATCTTCTCCAACAAAGAAATGAAGTTCAGAAGAAGTTGCAAGCTCATTTGAAGGCTGCTCAGGACATAATGAAGGTCTAGTAAGAGGACAAAGAGAAACTTTGTAGTGGGAGAGTGGGTTCTCTTGAAGGCCAACAAATATAAGCAAGTATCCTTGCAGGAACTGGGGGGTTAGAGCAAGTCCAACAGCTTCCCTACAAGATTCTCCAAGATATAGTACTACATCCTCATATTCCCCATCTTTTTTTGCTTCAACTCCAACAGCTTCCCTAGTGTGGGGATTATAATTTAATGCATGTGCATTAAATATTAGTATTTTATCTCTTTATTTCTATTTTTCACTATTTAAATATGTTTTGAAATCTTAATATTTTAAATTACGTATAATGAAAAAATGTGAAAAATATATATTATTAAAATACACATTATAACGAACATAACAAGATCTCACATGATAATATTCAAATTTATATATGCATGCGAACATAATCATGTAAGATCTTGTTACGTTTGTTATAATATGAAAATTAAGAATATATTATTTTTATAATTTTTTGATGTGTATAACTAAAGATATTTGCATTTGAAATGTATATTTAATTTGTTAAATAATAAAGACAAACATATGAATAGGAAAATAATCAAGTCATAAATGCAAAAGCATTAAATTTTGCTTCCCCAAATATTTTTTCTCTCTCTACAGATTTGGGGAAGCAACATGGGGATTTTGAAAAATCCCCAAGTTGGGGAATGGGTTGGGGAAGCTGTTGGAGCAAAAAAAAGGTCCATATTCCCCAGATTTAATGAAATCCCCCAAGTTGGGGAAGCTGTTGGACTTGCTCTTACGGTGCCAAACTCAGCCCCAAATTCCATGGTCCTTTTCAAATTTCATGTTTCTCTGTTGAAAGCATTTATTGGTGATCCTACTTTAGTGCCTAGTCAGAATGCTAATATTGGTTATGAGAACTTGGAGAGTTTGTATTCTTTGAAAGTCCAGCAAAGAAAATTAGTTTCTAGAAATGGCTTATCAGTGATGCAATGGCTGATTCAATAGATTAACTTGGAAATTGACGAAGCTTCTTGGGAGGATGTTGAGCTTGAGGACAAGCTGGTTTTCAAGGGGATGGGAATGTTGTGATTGGGAAGAATTACACTAACGGCTAATTAGTAATATGGCTACCAAGCGGTTCATTGACCGGTTCGGGACTAGAAATGGTTCTTGACTAACCAGTTCGGGACTAGAAGATTTCCTATATCAATGGGGTTTCCCATTTTTGTATTTTTATCCATGGTTTTAATCCAAACTTATTAGCTACGAAAATTCTCTGCTCCGACAGTTTTACGGTTATCGAAAGTTGTGGATCTCGTAACAGTTTTATCAACAGTTCTAAAAACAAGCAAGATACCAAAGCTTTTATTATGTAAAGTTTAAAGAACATGTTAAAAACCACTAGTTTGTTGTTTAAGAAACAAATCATTTCATGTGGCTTATTTTAAATTTACAAAATTGGTTCTTGCACTGGATTTGGAAGGGAGAGGGGCTTCAATAGTAACTTTGACTTTAGTGACCAAATTCGATCTGGTCTATCTACATATTGTTATAATTTGGGCTTTGAGAACATCTGAAAACCAAGAAAAAAAAGAGTTGCAGGGCTTCTGGCGAACTGAAATGAACCTAGTCCGGCCCAATTCCCATACCTTTTCCCGCCATTTTCCATCTCTTTATTCTCTCACATTCTACCAACACAACCCTTCCTCGTATCGCCTAATTTCATTTCTTCTTTACCCAGTTTCCTAATAGATACTTCCTGGGCTTCTTCTTTTCTTTTGGAGAATGCAGAACGATAATTCAGCGCTTATCGATGAAAACAGTTTACAGGTACGCTAATTTGTACTGTTTTTATTAGTTGGAAGCATTGTGCTGATCGGGTTGCCTTTTTCCGTAGCCCTTTTTTGTTCTGCGCAAAGCAACCAGAAGAAATTCTGCCAAATCCAGAAGAAAGATTGACACTTTACCCAAAGGTGATCCCGAATCCATCGGCTCCCTTGAATTACGCCTGCAAAACTTCCGTTTCTATTGGTCCAATATAGAATCCATTGTCAAGGTAGGTTCTTTGTTGATTTCTTTGTTTTCGATTTTGATGTATGGGTTCTCGGCTTGTCGGAAATTTTCCCACCACAGTGCTAAATTAAAGCAAAATGAACCAATAGAAATGATCTCGGATATGAACTTGTTTTATGCCGGCTTTCCTTGTAAGGGTTTCTATACGGCTAAACATATGTACTTCCCTTCTTCTTCACAGGATGTGTTGAGGAATTTGAATGCTCATGAATTTGAGAAGATAGATTCCTGGATTCGGCAGTCATTCAATGTTATCTCATCTAGCATGGTTTCGAATCCTAAGCATGTGACAAGTTCTTATCCGCTCCTATTTCCAGCTAATTACTGCACGACTTCTAGGAAAATCTTCACCGGTCTTGTTTGCACGAGTAAGCTGTTACTTTTGTAGATAGATTTCATATCAAGTTTAAGCTTTGCCACCCCACATAGTGCTTGATACAGAAATATATATGTATATGCTGTTTCTTAGGCATATCAATGTATATACAATCATTTACATAGTTTAGGATGCCCGCGATATCCCTCGTACTTCTTGTTCCGATTTTTCATTATTGTTGGAAAGGTGGCTGTAGGCATTTTCTAGTTATATACTGAAGGTACAAAACCTTACTTTGATGGTGCTAGAGAATCTGGAGTCTGTCGATGACATATTGACATTTGAGGAGCTTGCACAATCTCTCAAATCACGTGGATACCATGTAGCTAATCTTACATCCTTGGACTTCTCACAAAAGAATGGGATTAGTGGCTGTCTCTTTAACTTGTTGCAACAATTTATAACCACTGGTATCGATGTAAGCATGTTTGTCTCATGTATTTTACCGTAGATTGGTTACAGTGCTAGTTAAAGTACCTATTAATTTTAATCCCTCTTTTCAGGCTGCTGATATTTCTGCCTTAGGTTCATGGTATTGCGAACAGGGTAGCAATAAAAAGCCAATTATTGTGATTATTGATGGTGTCGAGAGGTGCTGTGATTCAGTCCTGTCTGATTTCATCATAATGTTAAGGTATTAGTTAGCCAAAGATTGTATTTAAAATTTAAAGACAGTTTAAGCATTCAATATCCTTATGTCCATTACCGTGCTATAAATTGTTCTTATACATCTGTTGCTAAAGAAGCTCTAGAAACACAGTACATGTCACTCTATTTGTTCGTGTAGGAGTTTATCTATTTCCAGCAGTTTAGATTAATGATTACTTCAAAAACTTAGGAGTTTTATATTATCAGCGTTACCTGAAGAAATGACAGACTTGCAATTCTACATGCTTAATCTTTTAAAATTTCACCTATGTTCACATTTATGATTTTGTCTCTTGCAAGCTTTTGCTGGTTTTTTTCTACTTTGATTTTTATAGTCATACTGTTCTGCTCTTAAAAGTGAATGGGCTATTAAAATCCCTATCATCCTAATGTTGGGAGTCACTACCACGGTTGATGCATTGCGAGACATATTGCCTTCATGCATTCATCAACATCTGTCCCTTTCGAAGTTTGTTTTGGAATCCCCATCTGAGAGAATGGATTCAGTCATTGCCTCGGTTCTTGTGCAATATGGTGCTTGTTTCTCTCTGGGACATGAAGTTGTGAGATTTCTGAGGAATTACTTCTCGAGGCAGGATGGAACACTTACCTCATTTATGAGAGCTTTGAAGGTTGGTTTGCAACTCTGTTGAACCTTTGTATTAGCTTATGATTGTTCCAAAAGTTTAGATCCACACTTTTAGGTGTTCTTTTCTCTTAATAAAATGTGTTGCAGATGGCAAGTTTCCAACATTTCACTGCGGATTCTTCAAGGCCCGGAAATTCAAGGTTTATAGGAAACAAACACTGTCAGGTATGATGTTATGCCGAGGTATATGTATATATATTTATTGTAAAATGTTCAAGTTATATTTCAATCCTCAATGTAGACAACTATATAGGCACAGAGCCACAGACCAATTATTATATACAAAGCTATGTTCTTCACTTTGATTTCCTTTGGCTTGTCTGCTTAAGACTTGCTAGATTCCTAGTCATTATGTATGCATTCCAATCTCACAAGTACACACTTTGTTTCATTCCTTTGTATGTACATAGTTCCTTTTAACCCTATGATATTTTATGATACAAAAAGATAGGTCTCTATAAATACATTTCCTTTCCAATTCCTAGGACCTGAGCTCTGGGAATATTGCTCTACTTCAGGCACGGTATATAGAACGGGCTTTTGGTCTTCCATCACATCCTAGGTAACTAGATAATTTATTAATACGCTTCATGGTTCCTTGAAAAATGAATTGATTGTATATTCAATTGAATTGTCGTCTCTATTAGTTCTGCTTATGTAGGAAGAAATGATCAAGTTGAACCAGATGCCGATGCTAATATTGATCTTGATGAAATGCAGAAGCAATACGCTTCCTGGAGATCCTTGGTTAAGGTAAATTGAGTTCAGTTTCTGAATTATATACCTTGGCTTAGCTTCTTAATGTCCGTATTTAAGTACAAAAATGTGCTGGATAAACTGAACAGTTTCTCTCTACATCCTGGATCTTATCATTCCTAGTTTTTATTAATACCAGCAATTCTCTTTAATAAATTTTGATCAATGAAGTGTCATCTATGTTCATGGCCTGTTAATATCATGTGCGGCGTGCCCGTTACTGGGGCTCGTCCTGGAGCCATATTACTGACCAGCACATTTCATCAACCTGTATCTGAGACCTGATCTTTGAAACCCTCTAGTAATTTGTTAAGCATCTCATATATTCTTTTTATTTGTCTGATCTTGGATTTTATGCTGTCTTTGGTCCAGAATGTTTAGTATCTTGGCCTGTGCCATGTTACTTACGCTAGTCCTACTCTTCTCATATTTTGCATTTGCCATTCTTCTTTGTTTAGTTATTATCTTTATTTGTGATATTTTTTGTCATCACTTATGCAGTGTCTTTCTGAAGTAGTCAAATATACCAAAGGCACTCTGTTTGATGTATATTGTGAGGTTCTTGATCCCCAGCTAAGCCAATCTGAAACATCTAATAAGCAGTGGGAACATAATGGTGGCACATTTTCAGCTACTGATTGTCTACTTGGACAACATTCACACTTGCAGAAGTGTGGTTCAGTTTGTCAAACAATTCGCGGGATAAGGTAGTTCATTTTCCATTTGACTAAATAGGTATAAATGGCCATTCTATTAGTGATTATGAGGAATGATTTTGGAGTGATATATATCTGATTGGTTTCTTTGGAAATTTCTCTTACACTCTGTTAAATTTTGGAAATCACCAAAGAGTCTTTTACTATGAATCCTACAGCTTTTGCTTTAGCTTGAAAATTTGCTTAGCACGTCACATTTAAAAGATGGGATTTGTTACTACATGTGAAGAGACCTAGGGATTTAGAAATTAGATGAGATCCCTCTACTCAATAGTAGACAATTAAAGTGATCCAGGAAAACTACAGTCTCCATTTCATTATAGCTGTCTGATCAAGTTTGAAGCTCTCCGTCATTAGTCACTAGCCAAAAGTATCTTGATATAATTGGTTCACCAGAGGATTATGTGTAAGGTATGCAAGGCAATCAACTGCAGTTTCTCCACGGACTAGTGCAACTTTATGTTCTGGACTACAACATTTTATGACAGTAATTCTCTCATTTTATGGAAGAATGATTACAGATGAATTGACTATTACCTATATAGTCATTCCATTTTTCAATTGTTTGGGGTAGTATGACACGGAATTGCAACATCTTAACTCTTATTTTCCATTTGAGATTAATTTGTGAGAAAAATTATGACAAGACCTTTTTGAAATGTTATTCCACTCTATAGGATCAGCTATGCATAATGTATTTAGGCATATTGCCTTTCTCTTAGTTTGAGTTTATGGCTCTCCATTATTTATATGCTCATGTGCATGCCACATGATGCATTTTGCTATATATCCCTTAGTTACCAATTTTGTTTTGGAAAATAGGGATTTACGACCTACAGAGTTGCGCAATCTGCTTATGAAATGGGAAAGTTTAACTGAAGGTATCAATGAGGTCTGGTTTCTATTCTTGCTCCATTTTAAACCATCTCGGCTTTGCTTTTGTATTTAATTTATTTGTGCCATCATGGAGATTTCAGAACACTAGAATTTAATAGGATTAGCGATAATTTGTTTTATCTGGCCATTATGTTTTTCAAGGCTCATGTATATTTAAACGCATCTGACAAAAAAGTCATTCTGGGACACATTGCTGGATTATATCGGAGAACAAGTGTCGCCAGCTATGATCTTTCAAATTACCATGTTTCCTTTTCACGGAACATATAATAAAGCTTGTTTCTGTATTTATGAACACTTTTGCTCATTTGGCTCATCCAAACTCCTTATATAGAACAAATTTTTTTCATAAAACTTAGTTTTGCATCGTATGCTTGAACATCTCTAAAGTAGTTAAGACGCTGTGTAGGTTCATGAGAAGGTCAAGGACTTAAAGAAATCAATCAGCTCTGTGGACATGGCGGGCTTGAATGTGTCGCCAACAGATATATCCAAGTATGCCTATTCTTAATTTCCAAGTTTCAAGCATTTTATTGACCTGTTTGAGTTACTGACCAAACTCCCTTATAAATGGCAAAAGTACTTTTCCACATAAGTCAAATTTCTTGAATCGATATGATTTTGGCAGAATAAATTAATTTTGTGAAATTCTTTGATCTATGGAACCTTTTAAACATATCACAGTTGGCCGTGACTGGTTTGTGCAGGTGTCCTAATCCTTCATATTGGATTCTTTTCCTGTTGGTAAGATGTTGAAGTTAAAACACGTGGCTTGTAACATTGCTCTGATTTTAATGGTGACAGTTAAAAATGTCCATCATTGATTCTGTGTATTATATAGTTTTTCCCTGCATAGATACCGGACCTCACTGCTATTTCCCAGTTCCATAATTTATGTCTTTGTGTTGAAAATAAATAACTAATAAGTGGCTATAAAATAAATAGAAACCCTTTGCTCACCATTGTTTAGCAACTGAGAGCAAGTTCAAGGGAAATGAAAGTTTTTTTTTAAAAAAAACTTGTGAAGAGCTGCAATAATTTATAAATTCATTAAATATGGATTTAGAGTATGTTTGATTAGTGGAGAAGAACGGGAACATAAAATATAATACTAGCAGAAATGAATATATTTCTGATTTAGGGGATGAAAGTAAGGAATCCTATGTATTGATGGTGTTGAGGTTTCATTTCATCTCATAAATTTATAGTTACACAATATTTTGACATTATATAAAAATCATAGTTTTAATGAATTATAATTTATATTTATGTAATTCTATTATGATATTAGTATTACCTATTAACAATAAAAATCATGTTTTAAAAGTATGTAGAGGGCAATGAAAACTCCCAAAAGTAATGGTTCAATATACACTTTTGCGGATATGGAAGTGTGAACCAAATTATCATATACTCCAACCAGGCACCCTACTTTATAATCAAATTCTTGGCACACCTTTAAAATCCTCAACCAAACCCTCATTATTGGTTAATAATTGATTTATGATGTTTACACAAAATACAGCCACAATCAAATAGATCTTTTTTATGAATTACTAATCTTTGTAGTGATCCAGTTTCATTTTTACATCTTTCCATTTCTGTATTAATTGCAAAGTTTTACCGATTATATTGCAACAGTTGCAAACGAATATCACATTTCCAACTGCTTCAAATCAATATATTTCACTCCTACTCAAATTGATATCACGCTTGTTCTTTTACTGTCGTAGAAGGCGCACAACTCGTGGAATTATAAATGGAGATATAAATACAGTTAACTTCAATCAGAAAGCAGCAATATTAGCAGGTTGTTTGATGAGGTTGGTGTTGCATTTCCAATTTTCTACCTTATACTCTAATTTTTGCATTAGTAAATTTGCTGATATACCCTCTTTAATATATTCGTAAGCCGTTTACCTTGTGCAGCAATCTAACTCATGATTGATATTGCTGTGGCCTATTTGTATTTATGGATTATTTTTTTATATCTTCTGCTTCATTGCTGAATGATAATTAAAGTTCACTACCCTTTTGTGTGTAACAGGGATAATTTGCAGCCAATGGAATCTTTTCCTTTCCATGGACTTGTATGCTTCAATAATGTTGATAAACTTCAATCAGTTGAGTTTTCTGAAATTGTTTTTGTTTTTATTTTTCGTCTGTTAAAATTTAATTGATCAAATTGATGCAGTTGGCCTGATTTCAACTTTCCGAAAGTATAGACCTCTTAGGACTGTAATATGTTTTCCAAATAATGTTGCTCTTAACTGGTGCCATTATGGTCTACTCCTACATGTCAGTGATAGGTTTAAGTTACCTTATCTTTTACATTTGTTGTTTCAGTGGGTTCTCAGTACAGATTCATTTAATTTGAGCTGAGACCTGGTCAATCTATTGTGTTTTTCAATGGAAGTGTTTGCTACCTGAAGTGAAGTAAATTCTAAGTGAATTTCTTAAAATAATTATTTCCTTATGGATGAATGTATCTATGTGAGTCTAAATATTATTGTCGTTGATGCTTGCAAATAAAAATGCAGAGAGTCAAATTTTATGGGATTAGAGTTATCTTTTACTAGTTAAGCAACCATGTTTACCAGAACAAGCATATCAAAGTTGTTTGGGCTGATTCTGCTGAAAATAGGCACTTCTATGGAAAATCTTGAAATCATGTACTGGGGACATGGGATTGCCACTTTACTTTTGTACACCAAAGAAATTGCTTACCCTTTTGATGAACTTTATCTCTGTTTTAAAATTTCCCATCTATTCTGATCAACTGCTCTTGGCTCCTTAGGTTACTTTTGCTTCCCTTCTTGAGGAGTCTCTTAAAAATGACATTGTTCCTTTTTGATTGATTCTCTAGCTAATCAGTCTCACAAATTGACCATGCATGAAAATGACAGCTGAGTATGCAATATTCTTTTCTTTGTACCTAATACTATGATTTAAACAGGAAAGAGCAATGGTTCGACATGTTTATTCATTTGTCAATAATTTTAAAATGCATTACTTGGCTAGCTGGTCTAATTAACACTGATTATAGGCTTTGATGGGAGATCCAAGGAGAAGAATTCAGTTTGATCTTTTGGAGTCACAAAAGCTCCTTAGATGTAGTTGCTGCAGGAAAGATTGCGGTGAATCACTTTCATCCTTGCATGATACTGCAATAATGTTAGTGCTGTTTTTGCTTCTGGAGTAAAAGTTTTCTATACTTTCTGTTTTGTTGTGAAGATATGTAACTATTCATGCAGTGTTCATATATAGTCTTTTCATGTATTTTTCAGGTATAGCTTAGCTCAAGAACATGGTGACCTTATCAATCTCCACAACTGGTATCAGTCTTTTAAAGAAACAATCTCTCATTCAGGGATGAGAACGAAAAAGAGGTTAAATCATTCTGTGTCACCAAAAAAGAGGAAGACTTCCAGCGAGCCACAAAGCATAAGCAATGCATTAATTCAGTATCCTCCAATCTACTTTCACTTGTCTTTTTTTTTGTTTTTTTGTGTCTTGTCATATTGATTGTACTTCAAACAATCGCTCATGTCTCTTTTATTAAGAAGCAACAATTAATCGCAGTGGTATCCTTAACTAGTTTTAGAGCACGGTTCTGCAGGGCAATCTCAGAGCTACAGATCACCGGATTACTGAGGATGCCTTCTAAAAGACGGCCAGATTTTGTGCAAAGAGTAGCATTTGGGGTGTGACTACTGGTTTCAATGTCCTAATGACCAAAACTTGTAGAACTGGAATGCACACACATTACAAGATGGTCATTTCATTAATTTTTTAGTATTTTTTAAACCTTTATCTATTTTACATTTTAAATCCTTTGATAGAGTTTTGTGGCATTTTTTAAACCGTGTACTTATAAAAATGGGTTTTCATGGTCCACTTATTAAACTTGGAGTGGAATTCTTTCTCAGTATAATTGTACTCTTCTATTCTGTCCCAGTTTAAACTGTACATTTTTTAGTCACTTTTGTAAGAGCATGTTTGACCGTAAATTACAATTGTTATATGTGTAACAATAATGTAAATTGCAATTGGTATATGTGTAATAGTATCAAGCAGTATATTGGTGTTAGATTCACCACTCCCTCTAGTTTTGAACTAATTCGTATACCATATTAATACATAAAAATAACTGCAAAAAAGAGATACTCCCTCCGTTTCAAAGATACTTATCAAATTTCCCTTTTGATCAGTCCCAAAGAGATTTACCTATTTTCTTTTTTGGCAAAAAAATATAATATAAACTATTAAGCTTCTCTCACATACTTCATCAACCCTACCACCCATATCAGTGCCCACATCAGATTTCTTAAAAACCGTGCCAAAAGAAATTGGGTACATGATAATGGGACGAAGGGAGTACAACATAGAAAAACGAAATGTTTATATATCATATTTTTTTTTAAAAAAGCAGAGTACTAGTTACAGGGTAGAGGTTCTATAGAGGCTTGAATGGGCCTTTGAGCGTCGCACTCGCGTATATTGAAAATGCGCATACGTATGCACCACTGATTTCTTCTTCTCCTCCTCCTCTTGCTTGACATGCGCTGGATTTGCAACAAACCGTCCCGTTGACGCCGTCCGACGACCAAAAGGGTTAGCCACCTTTCCCTCGAACCCCGTCGGAGGAAGCATTCCTTGAGTATTTCCGGCAATGAAGTGATGCCGCAAGAGCGTTTCCACAGTCGGCCGGAGCCTGTGGTCCGGCTGAAAGCACTGCTTCAAGAAATCCCTCCCTGAGCACGACACGCTTTTCGGTATTTCCGGGCTCCTGCCGGCTTCCAGCATGCGCCGCAGTCTCTCTTCACACATGTTGTGGCCCCACACCGTTTTCCCGCCGGACAGCATCCAAACGACGGTGCATCCAAGTGCCCACACATCTCTAGCTTTTCCGTGCACCTGTGAGTATAATCTGCCGCTCTCCGGCGATAAATAGGTCACCGTTCCTCTGGATTTGTTGTAATCTGATTCCCTAGGGTACTTGGAATCCCCGAAATCAGCCAACTTGAGCTGAGTGAAACCGTTCTTGGCCTTGAATGCGAGGATGTTTTCGGGCTTTACGTCGCAGTGAACGATACCCTTGCTGTGTACGCTAGACAGGCCTTTCAGAATCATGTACGCGTAGTATGCGACCATGGTTTCCAGCATGGTCCCGCCGTGGCTGTTCATCAAGTCCACCAGGTTTCCCTCCGGCGCGTGCTCGAGGAGAAGATTGTAGCGCCATCTTTCACCTTCTAAACTTTGGTCCCAACCAAAGCACTGAACCACGAAAGGATCGTGCCGAAACTGGTCAAGAAACCCCAGTTCCTTCTTCAGGGCGTCGCTTTGATCGAGGCTGGCGGTCTTCACAGCAATCACACTCGACGGTTGATTTTCCGGTGACGTCGTCGTCGTCGCTTCTCCGGCCAAATACACTTTACTGTGTTTCCCGCGTGCTACTTCATTATCAGCCTTTCTCCAATGCATCGTGACTGTCGGACGTGAATAACCGAATGACATGTTTCTCCAAGGCATCGTGACAGTCGAACGTAATTAAACGAATGACAACTTTTCTTCTTCTCACCGGATACTATGACTATGGATCAATATTTGGCTTGCTTAACATTATATTTATAGGCATTTTTCCTGCTCAAAATCCTAGTTGTATTCAGAAGCAAGAATAGGAATTCCATTTGATTTTTATTTGAAAATGTAAAAGGAGGATTGTTCTTAATAGGAAATTTTCCTACTCAAAATCCTAGTTGTATTCATCAAAAACAAGATTAGGAAATCTGGTTTTAAGTCTCGTTTAACTACATTGACTTTTCGTTCAAAAAAAAAACTACATTGACTTTTCGAAATTAGGATTAGGTCCAGTTTGTTTTTTTTTAAATTTCAGGCCCAATTTGCTTCTGCAAATATAAGTTTCGTTTGCTTAATCACCAGAATGTAACAATCCACTTAATTGCCCAGAAATTAAAGGTAATTTTACAGCTGAGAATTTGAGAGTTCAGAGTTAGGAGAGAAAGAGAAAAAGAAAATCTAGAGGAGAGAGAGAGAATCTAGCTACTGATTTCAGTTCATCAAATGCGTGCCTCTTCCATTTCATTTCCATGCTTTAATCCTTCTCCGCATCCGTCCAAAAATGCTGGTTGAGTCACTGTTAACGGCATCCCACCCGCGCCTAACGGAAAGCTAACAGCATCTAACGGCTCAGTTGACCGTTGGACTTTGAAGGAAAAGACCATGATGTCCTCCGGTTGTTACAATCCCCCCCTCTTAGCTTGTGCTTGTCCTCAAGCACTGAAGTTTGGAAATTGAGCTGAAATGAAGTCCTTGTCCTCCCAAGAAGCATCTTCAACGGGCATGTTCTTCCATTCCACTAGCCATTGTGTCACTGTGTCACTTCCTCTTCTGATTAATCTTCTGTGCAGCACTCCCTTTGGCTCCAGCTGGTTTTCTGCTTCAATTTCACCTTCTGGAGGTGTACTGCTATAAGAGGGAGCAAGGCCAACATGCTTCTTCAGTAGGGCTACATGAAATAAAGGATGTAACCTACTGTGAGAGGGAAGCTTCAGTTGATAAGCTACAGCACCAATTTTCTTCTCCACCTGGTAAGGACCAAAAAACTTGGGAGATATCTTGGGATGAATATCTCCCTGGAGTGATTTTTGCCTGTACTTGTGAATTTTGAGATAGACCCAATCATTCACCTGGAATTCTCTCTCAGACCTTCTGTTATCAGCATAAAATTTCATTCTGCTTTGAGCCTTTTTCAAGTGGTCTTGCAGCTTCTGATCTACCTGTTTCCTTTGCTCAACCATGTTCTGAGCAGCTGGAACTACAGAGTCTGTGAGATTCCCTAAGGGCATAGCCAATGGCTTAACTCCATATAGAGCCTCATAAGGTGTCATATTAATACTGAGATGATGTGATGTGTTATACCATCTCTCAGCTGAGCTAAGCCATACCTTCCAGCTGTAAGGTTGGTCACCACAGAAGCTCCTTAGGTAGCTTTCCAACACTTGATTCACTCTCTCACTTTGGCCATCTGTTTCAGGATGATAAGCAGTGCTTAACTGCAACTTCACTCCTAGTTTACCAAACAGTTCTTTCCAGAAATGGCTAGTGAATATTTTGTCTCTATCACTAGTTATGGATTCAGGGAGTCCATGCAATCTATAGACCTCATCCATGAATAAAGAGGCCACTTGGTGTGCTGTAAAAGGGTGGGATAGAGCAATGAAGTGTGCATACTTAGTGAATCTGTCAACAATGACCATTATTGTATCATACCCATGAGAAGAAGGAAGTTTCTCTATGAAATCCATGGTAACCTGCTTCCAGGCTTGAGAAGGTAATGGTAGTGGTTGAAGCAGTCCTGGAGGTAAACAATGCTCACCTTTGTTCCTTTGACAGGGTTCACACTGTTTAACAAAATTGATTATGTCAGCTTTCATGCCAGGCCAGACAAATAGAGAGAATATTCTCTTAATAGTAGCTCCTTGCCCAGAATGACCTCCCACTGCTGATGAGTGCATAGTGGACAGTATATCCTGCCTTGCTTGGCCTTGAGATCCTACAAATATCTTATGCTTCCTCTTTAAAATTCCTTTCTCATAGCTGTACTCATGGTTTCCTCCTTTTTCCAAAACCACAGCAGTTATCAGTTTCTGAGCTATAGGGTCACCTTCATAGCTGTTCTCAATTTGAGATAACCAAGTAGGGGTTACAGAAATAGTTGAACATTGTCTCATGTCACAATGACTTGTATCTGCACAGATAAAAGGATCCTTGAAATTCTTTGTAGTATCCCTGAGCATATCTAACAGACTAGCTTCAAGAACTCTTGCACTTGTTTCTCTATTTCATCCTTGTGAGCATGGGGATACCTGTAAGGTTTGATTTTAAAGGGGTGAGCATCAGGTTTTAGAGGTATTTGATGATCTACTGTCCTAGCTGGGGGTAAGGACTGAGGAATAGAGAAGATATCAGAGTAATTGTATAAAACCTGTTTAAAAGCTGCTGGCAAGTCCTTGTTGCTCAAGGAAGTCTCCAACTCCTCCTTTGAGTTCTGGTTAACTTCCAAGTTTGCTGACACAGGAGTCCGTTCTCCTATTCCATAATTCCAGCCTTGATCATCATAATATCCCCTCTTACCCAAACCTCTAGCTCTGTAATCCTCCATGTTTCTGAGTCTGTCAACATTCTCATAAGGGTCCCTTTCCTTTCCATGTGGTCTCTCTGAGATATACTCATCATAGGGAGTCCTGTGTAAATCCATCCATCCTTCCATGTCCTTCCTTGAAGTCTGCTGATAAACAAGTTTCCTCTTCTTATATTCAGACAGCTCCTAAGCCTCCCAGCCCCTCAACAGTCTCATTTCAGCTCCATCAGTGTTCCCTTGAAGGAACCACTGGGATCCTTTGCTGTAGAAAGCCACTTCTTCCTGTTTGAAATCAAAAGCAATGGGACTGAATGGAGTCATCCAGTCTACTCCCAATACCATATCCAAAGAACCAAGCTGCATCACTCTCATATCAAACCTGAAACAATGCTCTTGCACTTTCCATTCAGCCTTGGGACAGATGGTGCACCCTCCTACTTTACTACCATCAGCAATAGTTACTAAGAAAGGTTTAGTTAGTTCCTCCCTTAGTCCAAGTTGAGTCACCAGTCTGGGGTTGATAAAGCTGTGTGTTGATCCAGTGTCCAACAGCATCTTTACTGGAGTCCCCTTCATCATTCCAACTAGTTTGATGGTGTTAGGATTCTCATCTCTCCCCATAGAGTTGAGAGTAATCAATTCTGGTTCATCCTCTAGCTGCTTCAACTCATCACAATCAATCTCAGCCACCAGCAAATCTTGTTCTTCCCCCTGCTCAACATCAGAAATAAAGTTCACTTGCTTGAACTTACAAATGTGCCCTGGGCCAAATTTCTCACCACATTTGTAACAGAGATGATTCTCCCTTCTGTAAGCTTGCTCCTGTGGTGTGATTCTTTTAAAAACCTCATTTACTGGTCTTCTTTCAGCAAGTGGGGGATTAGGATTTCTCCAAGAAAGTCTAGGAACTTCATGCCTGGCCAACACTGCTGGATTGGCTCTCTGAGGATATGCTCTATTCCTCCTATTCAGGTTTTCCAGATTCATCTCTTGTAGCACAGCAATCTTAAATGCTTCTTGGAGAGTTGATGGCTTAAAGAGCTTCACCATAGGCTCCAATTCCTCCTTCAGTCCACTCAGAAAACTTGAAGTGAAATAAGCTTCACTCAGGTAAGGATTCTTGGTGATCATCAGTGATTTGAGAGCTTCAAACTCCTCCTGGTAAGCTCTCACTCCAGCTTTTTGGTAGAGTTTGTTGAACTCCTCAGTTTCATCATTGATCCCAAACTCATGGAATCTTTTCAGTAAAGCACTAACAAACTCCCCCCAACTAGTGAACCTCTAATTAGCTTTGACTGAATTATACCATATTTCTGCTCTCCCTTTCAAATACCAATCAATCACTTCTAGCCTAGCCAGTTCAAAGATCCTATAGTATCCAAAGAATTTCTCAGCCTTCCTAATCCATTCCTTTGGCTTGTCCCCATTAAACACAGATAGTTCCATTTTAGGGTGAATATTTCCTGGTCTCACTGGCACTGGTAACTCCAGATTCTTATTAGCATGACCCCTAACAGTTTCATCAAACACAGGCAACACATCTCTAGGGGGAAAACCAGGGGGTGTCATATGAGGTCTATCATACATATCAGTAAACATGTTCACAGGTTTTTTCCCTAGGTTATTCTTATACAAATTCGGAGCAACATCATCAAGCATAATAACCTTTGGATCCTTTAAAACAGAAGCACTACCACGATTCACAACAGCAGGGTGTTCAGAGTGAACCTGGATTGGAGTATTCAGCACCGGATTCATCACCGGAATGTTGTTCCTAGTGCCGTCGGCGGAACTCTCAGCGAAATTGTCTGGACGCCGTGTATAGATCTGAACCAACAGCTGCAACTGGCGACTGTTTTCCGCCTGAGTCTGCTTGATGTCGGCGGTGTTCCTAGCGGCCTCGAGTTGCTGTTTTTTCAGCTCCGCGTGCAAATCCTTCACCGCCTCCTCCATCTGGCCTCGAAGCTCGTTATTCTGGTTCTTAATGTCCGAAGTCTGCAGACGCAGCTCCGTAGTGTAGCTCGATAAATCCTGCGCCATCTGAGTCGATTGATTCTCGAAGCTGAGCGCCACCGCTCCGATCCTTGCTTCGAGCTCCTGGACGTGTTTCTCCATCGTTTTCATCCGTGTCTCCGCCATCGATGCCGAGGGCCGCCAAGCTCTGATACCACTTGTAACAATCCACTTAATTGCCCAGAAATTAAAGGTAATTTTACAGCTGAGAATTTGAGAGTTCAGAGTTAGGAAAGAAAGAGAAGAAGAAAATCTAGAGGAGAGAGAGAATCTAGCTACTGATTTCAGTTCATCAAATGCGTGCCTCTTCCATTTCATTTCCATGCTTTAATCCTTCTCCGCATCCGTCCAAAAATGCTGGTTGAGTCACTGTTAACGTCCCACCCGCGCCTAACGGAAAGCTAACAGCATCTAACGGCTTAGTTGACCGTTGGACTTTGAAGGAAAAGACCATGATGTCCTCCGGTTGTTACACAGAACTACTGTTCCAAAAAGAAAATTACAAAAAGGCGGGAAAGTTTTGGCGAAGGCGGCGCCATGGAAATCTCTGCAGCTCGAATGTAGAACTGTCATGGACTTCCAATTTTCTGAAATTTTGTGCTTCCCATGGTGTTTTAGTTCCGTTTTTATCAAATTTCAGAAACTGGATGCTCATTTGTTAGGTCATTTGTCGATTTTGATTTTGGAAATTGTTCAGTTTTAGAATTGGATTTGGGAAAGTTATGCGTGTATAATGCAACAATGTTGATGAGTGTTGCATTATAAGGAATGCGACTACAAATTTTCAGTAATGATAGAATGAGGATAGATGTTTCTAAGTTGTTACAAAAGTTATAAATGAGAATTTTTGGGTTTTGATCAACTTATTAAAATGTAGCGTAAGGTTTGTTGTTCGCTTGATTCGACACAGCTCTCGTCAAATGCAGTGGAGGATCTGTACTTATGAGTTATGAGCAGCTTCCGCTGAAGAACTAGTCACTTGAGACAGATTGAAGCAGGTTGGATTGAGACAGATTGAAGCAGGTTGGACCACCATTTTAGAGAGGATGATCGATGGCATTATTTTTTCGAATGTCGGGTAATCACTCAGCTTCTTTGTATCATTGACAGTCTGCACCAACAACCCTGGCTAAAGAATAAAGATACCTTCTTTAATCCGGAACAGACATGTTTGAGTTTTAGGATTCATGCATTTTTGGGAGTGATGTTAATCCACAGTAATCTATGATTGATGCATTTTTTTTTTGCTGGTTTTCTGACTGAATTAGTAGGACCATCCTTATGCTCAAGAGGAATTAGCACACTGGTACGTTGACCTCAAATTTAAGTTGACCTCTTGTGTTTATTGTTGCTTCAGTTACCATTCCTGCACTTGATACACAGTTAAATACTATTTTTTACTCACTTTAGTCCTGACTTTAACCACCATAACATGAGATTCTTGAAATTCTTATATCTTAATAGTGTCGAACTGAGCTCATCACAAATTTGTTCAGGTTCTTGCGAATTTTAAAATGATACATCCTTACATTTCTGAACCTTGTATTTTTATTTGGAAATTATACAAACCAATAATTTGGCACTAGCTAGGCAAAAGATTTAGTCTTAGGCTGAAGAAGCACCTCTTTAATGAGTTTGTCCAAGTTGGTGTAAGATGATCCAACATCAGGTTTTATTGCCACTTGAGCTTTCTTCTTCCACTCTAATGCTTTTTTCTTCATCTCCTTTCCCTTATCTCCTTCCATCATCTCCAGCACCACTTTCTCAACCTCGATTCTGTCCACATTCCTATCAATATCCATTCCAACACCCCAGTCAGAGCAAATATAAAGACAATTTGTCATCTGGTCTCCGAAAAATGGCCAGCAAATCAGCGGCACCGCGGAACACAAGCTCTCGAGGACCGAGTTCCACCCACAGTGTGTGAGAAAAACACCTACAGATGGATGGTTGAGAACAAGCTCCTGATTGCACCATGTTGATAGCATCCCTCTATCTTTGGTGAGTTTCAGGAATTCGGGTGGAAGCATTTCTGAACCTCCTGTGACAAGATCAGGCCTTATGATCCATAAGAAGTTCTTCATGCTATTGGAAAGTCCCCATGCAAATTCAACCAGCTGATCTTGACTCAGTACTGTTATGCTTCCAAAGTTTACGTAGGCAACTGATCCTTTCTCCTTGGAGTTAAGCCATTCGATGACGCTGTCATCTTCTTTCCACAGATTGGACTGAATGGTTTCAGTGGGGGAACTGGTATCATGATTTTCACCCTGGATTTGTTCCAGTAGAGTATGAATTGGTCCAATGGTGTAGAGATGATCAACCATGGTGGAGTAGTGCTTCAAAATCTCCGATTCTAGGCTGTCGAAAGTGTTTATGATGAGAGCAGATCCCATCAGTGTTCTTGGAAGTATGCTGATCATGTAGTCCATAAATGTTGCTTCTACTGTCCAAATTACTGGCATTTCATCAAAGCGAATACTTTTGACTCCTGGAATCCAATCTATAGTTTGATCCAGGTATCCATTCTCCAAACAACTCATGTCTGTTCATGGACATAAGCAAGAAAATGTTTACGAGATGGAATATGGAAAAAGGAAAAAAACACAATTAGACGAAAACCAGTTGAGCAGTAGTAATTGTACATATGCATATAACAGAACATGTTTTGAAAGATCTCATGATCAGTTACCTTTTAGTGGTGCATAACCTAGTTCAACGAGACGTGGAACATGCAGAGTACACATAGCAGAAACGGCGTTGATGGTCCAAATCTGGGCATTCGGTATCCCTAATTCTTCACAGGCTTGAAGCGTGAAAGGCATGACACAGTCAGATATCACACAAGTCACAGGTGAAGAGCAATCATCAATGGTTGCCTTGTGGTTGAGATTCTTCAGAAGTTGAAGAAATGGGGCGTGGCAGTTCTTTTCGGTGGACAAACAGAGCTGGAAAACATCCTGCGTAGCATCATCATTCTCTGCTGGTGGCAGCCCATCTGGGATGCTCTCGAATCTGAAATCCGGCGTTCCGTCGAGAGAGTTCGGGCCTCGTGATTTTAGCGTGCGGCTGTAGTTGTACTCTGTGTGCACAAAGGTGATGTGGAAGCCTTTCAGGTTAAGGAGTTTGGCAAACTTTAACATGGTGGTTATGTGGCTCTGAGCTGGATATGGGATGCAGACCGCATGAGGTTTCTTCATCATCAGTTTTCCCATTGCTAGAAAATTTGTCGAGTAATAATTCTCACGTCTTTGCAGTTGGAGTGAATTAAGGTTATGTTTAGTGTGATGATTCTCATGGCAATTTATAGTGCTTTTTAAGTTTGTGTTTCTTGTTCTTGTTGTTTAAAAGGTGATGTTTGTATTTTCTCAAATAGTTATTCTTTTTTACCACTTCTTGGGTAGTAGCGTTAATCTTAACCTTTGTACCTGGATTTTTGTATGGTTACTCATATTGTTTTTGAATATGACATTGTAAAGTTAGCGTTTATCATCTTGTCGGTTAACCTACGTCCAATGCCGGCAATATATTCTGCCATGAGATGATCTGGAGTTCGATCGCAGCTCTTGGAAACAAATTTAATTGTTTAAATATTCTTTTAGTATAAATTTGGTGTAGCATGGATTGATGCTTTATGAGACGCTATATATAAAATGTTATAGTTTTTGCAGTTACAAATTTATTTCATCTCTTAATTTGTAATAGTACATATACATATACTATTATCTAGTTTGGTTTACATGTATCATGTACGTAAGATCCTGTTCTCTAGAGATTATTTGAATATTTTTTAGTTCAGATAAACTTTTTTTAGTTCAAATAAATGTTTTTTAGTTCAGATGAGTTCAGATAAACTTTTTTTTAGTTCAGATAAACTTTTTTTGGTTCAGATAAATGTTTTTTAGTTCAGATGAGTTCAGATAATCTTTTTTCAGTTCAGATGGGTTCAGTTCAGTAAACTTTTTTAGTTTTCAGATAAGTTAAGTTCAGTAAACTTATTTGTATTTTAGTTCAGTTCAGTTTGAATCAGTTCAATCTTTTGAGCTTAATTGTTCATATCAGTTCTGTTCAATTCCATTCAGTTTAGTTCAGTTTCAATGTGATTTGATGAAATTTTGATTAATTTAGTCATACCAATTCTTTTTTTTCCAATACATTAAGTTCAGTTCAGTTCAGTTTAGCTCAACAACAATATAATTTGGTGCAATTAATTAAGGTTAATTTATTCATACTGCTTATTTTCATCACACTTATTTATTTTCAATTCAGTGTTGTTCAGTTATCTATATGCTTCAGCTCAACTCAAATCAATATGTTTAGCTAGCAAACATGATCATATTTTTAAACATTAAGATCCTGTGTGCCAGAACTTTTATATATCAGTTTAGTTCAATTCAATCCAGTTCAGTTCAGTAAATTGAAGTGTGTGATTTGATGAAATTCATGTTAATTCAGTCATGTTGATTCCTTTTTTTCAGTACATTAATTTTCATTTCACACTAGTGCACAGAACAAGGTATTAAGGCGGTTCCTGGATACGATTTACGGCGGTTGTGAACCGCCGTAGCTGGTGGTGCCGTAAACCGAAAAATGGTTTACGGCGGTTCTGAACCGCCGTTAATTTATTGCATGTTCCGATATCGTAACGTATTTCGTACCTGCTCAGATTTACTTACGAGTTCGTAAGTATGTATGCTTCCTGAAAAAAAATTCCACTCCCGATAATACTTACGAACTCGTAAGTAGTACTAGAAGTGGAAAAAAAAAGCTCCCGCTCCGGCTTAATCAACATCCAGCTTTAAACAAGCAAACCACAATAGCAAGAACTAAAACACAAATTACATATACAGATACTGGTATCTCATCAAATAATCCGTCTACAGATGTTCCCTAATCCAACAAATTTCATTAAAACTAACCAAAATTCTTAATCAAATCTCAGACGCCATGCTCTTCCTTCATCCGGCAACGCGATCTTGCAGCCGAGAGGATCAACGCCGTTTCGATCCAGATCGGAATCGTCACCGTCTGCCATCGTTCACCCTCCTCTACCCCTCTAACCCGCCCGAACAACAACGAATTCAAGGTCAAGGACCTTGGAATCGTCGGAGAAATGGCAGACCACTGGGCAACTGAAGGTGAACGGCGGTAAGCGGAGAAGTGGGATCGATGGAGACCAGAGAAGTGGAATCGGTGGGATGAGATGGGAAAAGTGTTGATCGACGTACGGAGAGGTTAGAAAGGGGACCGGAAACGGGCGGGAGTGGAATCGGTAAAAAGAGGGGATTGGGGAGATTGTTCGAGACGGCGATCGGGGGAGATAAGATTTGGGAATAAGGGGCGATATGTTTTGGGGAGATAAAGGGATATGGGGACTCTTTTTTCCTTTTCCCTTTTTTTGTTTTTCCTTTTTCCTTTTTCCCTATATCTCATATTTTCCTTTATTATTTTCCTTTTCCTCTTCCTAATTTCCTATAATAATTAATAATATTAAAAATACAATTATACTAACACATTTTCAATACATTAATTTTCACTTTAGTTTAACTCAGTTTAGTTCAACAAAAAAATAAGTTTATAAAGTTAAATAACTCGATTTAGTTATACACGTTTTTAGAAAGTTGACAAGCGATTTCCCCACGTCGTAAATGGGAATCCCACTCAATCAAAACACATTTATATTTCACCTACGACTTCTAACTACTATAGAGTAGATAGTGGGAAGTAGAGATCGAACCACAAGGAGAAGGATCTTGTTTAGTGTTTTAACGAAGATTATAAACATATATTTATATATTATATAGAAAGCAAGGTAAACAAATGGGGGTTTTGAAGTTGGTTTTGTAGGAAATACTACGATGCAAAGCAAATGAAAATCTAAATTATCATGCAATTATCTAAGTAAAGATTAACTATCTAAAATGCAAGTCTTGGGTGCATGTGATTTCAACTACCATGGGTTCTTCCTCAAACTATGATGTGTTGCTTTGAGAATGATGATTGTTTATCATAAGAAGATACCTCTAATCGTAGAGACATATTTCTCAATCTCACTATGATAGTTGTGGATGACGAAAGCATCACCACAACTCTCATCAACAAATGACATAAATGATAGCATTTAAACCGATTTGTTAATGGCATTACCAATTAGAGACTCAATAAACACTACCCATGATGTTCGATAGCGAAATTAACATGGATATAACACTAGTGAATGGATTCAAGAGCAAACACAAATGATAGCATAATGTAATTAACTCATAAATCTACTACTCAACAATAGAGGAAATGTTAGCATTCCAACCATGTTTCTAGCAAGATTCAACACATTTCTATAACTAGGAAATCATTCCTAACCATATCATGCATCAATACACACAAATACAACACAATCATTCACTTGCAAATCAAACATTCATAAGCTACACAAACAAGTTCTCAACCCATAATAGAAGTTTAATCACATGCCCCCAAGATGGGTTTTTAGCCTACAACAATAATCCTAATTAATACAAACATGTTCATCAAATCAAATGGAAGAAAAGGGAAGAAATGGAAGCAAAACTAGAGGAAATTTGGGTTTGGATTGTGAGAGCTCGTCCAAAAAAGAAGAGGATAAGGAGCTATTTATAGCCTCAAAATTTCAGCTCAAGAGTGCAAGTGGGTTGAAGCTTTAGCGACGCTTTATTTGGTCGCTGTTCATCACAGCGACACTTCTGGGCAGCTGGTGACACTTCTGGGCAGCAGCGACACTTTCTTCATCTGGAGTGACACTTCCTTCAAACAAAAGCGACACTTTTCTGGGCACGAGTGACGCTTTTCTGGGCAGCTTCTACCACCTTTTGTAAAGTGGCCTTCTCGCCACTTCTATGACCAATTCTTCTAGTTCTGAGCATCAAATCATCAACTCCATAGCATAGCATAGTCATAGAAGGTCTTCAAGAATTCACATCAAGAAGTTCCAAAATACACACATAAACATAGGAATTTACAAGCTCTAAACATAAAGCTCTAATGATATAATTCACTCTAAAATCCTATGCTTTGTTACAAAATGGTCTTCAAAAAAAGTCTCAAATACACTAAAAACTAGAGTATAAATAGGGTACATCAAAAGTCAATAAAGTTTGACTGATCATTACTTCAACTAGATTTAGTTAAGTAAATTTTGACTAATCATTAGTTCTAGTGACTTCTTGATGTATAGAATGAGTTTTTTCCTAGTGTTAATATGTAGTCTAGCTCATTCTTTTTGGAAGCTATGCTTAGCTTCGGGTAGATCCTTTTTTAGGTCTCTACTTAACCGTTATTATAAGCGGTTTTTGTAACATTACTTTAATTGTCTTGTTATTTAAAAGGCATGGGGAAGCTAATATAAATCCCTCCACCATTGGTGGTTTCAACCAAAAAAAAAAAAAAAAAAAGACTAATCATTAGTTAAATTCAATATTTTACTTAGTGTTTATATTTGAAAAAAAAGCATGCTAGAGTCTACTTCGATCAAATTTAGTTGGTGTTTCCAGAATGTCAATTAAAATTTAATTTTCGATTCAACTAAATTTATTTAGTGTCTAAGGTTGATCTTTAATTAATTAAACTAAGTAAATGTATTAATCTTATAGAAGATAAGTACAGATGGAGTTTATACAGTTAAACGTTTAACTATTAAGTATGAACATAAAATTCACATGTAAGTATAATTATGAGTTATCAGTAATTAAAAATTTTTAACCACAAGATCAATATGAGTTTTTATGACTTTGATTAAATTCAAGTATAACAATATCGGACGCAAATAAAAATAACACAAGTAATTTAAATAATTGTATAGTAACCCCAATCTTGTAGATTTAGGATTAATTTTAAGGTTTTTAATTAGTAGTGGATTTAGAGTTTATTGGATTGAAATTCATATTAAAAAAAAGGCAAAAAAAAAAGAAAAGCAGAATCATGTTAAGATTTCGTAAGTCTACAAGACACATGTTAAGACTTCATAAGTCTACAAGACACCTCTTAAGAGTTCGTAAGTCTATAAAACACCTCTTACGAATTCGTAAGATAATAAATTTTACGGCACTTTTCCAGAACCGCCGTTATTTATGCCCCAACCGCCTTCTCTGGTCACCCGACTCCATCCACCCATCCGATGGGTGTTACGAGTTCGTAACAGCTCTAAATTTACGGCGGTTCGTCCATTGCAGAACCGCCGTATTGCAGTGCCGTCTATGCCAAGATTTGCACTAGTGTCAGTTCAATTCAATCCAGTTCAGTTCAGTTGAACAAGAAATAAACTCTATCAAACTCTAAGTTATACTCAAATTATTAAATTTCAAATGTTTTAAAAATGTCATATTTATTTCGTTTCAGTTCAATTGATCTATATATTGCAGTTCAACTTTGTTCTACATATTTTCATATTAAATGTATTATGCTAAGACTAATAAATTTCAAATATATTGAATTGATCATATTATTTTTAATTCATTCAGTTCAGTTTATCTAAATCAGTGCAACTCAGTTCAGTATATTTTAATATTAAATGTATTATGTTATATTTAAATTAATAAATTTCAAATATATTGGAAATGATCATATATATTTTTTAGTTAGTTTCAATTTATTTCAATTCAAATTATCTATATATTTCAATTCAGCTCAGTTTTTAAGTTCAAATAAGTTCAGCTAAATTTTTGAAGTACAAATGAGTTTAGTTCAGATGAGTTCAGATAAAGTTTCTTAAGTTCAGATTAGTTCAGATAAAGTTTTTTTAGTTCAGATGAATTCAGATAAAGTTTTTTTAGTTCAGATAAACTTTTTTAAGTTCAGATGAGTTCAGATAAGTTCAAATACCGTGAAGAGAACATGACCTAAGCCAATTCCAGTTATTGTAATTAGAGCTGACAATCACGATGGATTGGCAGGTTAATTGAGAACTACTCTAAATTCAAACCCAACCTTGGGTCACAAAACTTTGATCCAAACCCGACCTAACTAGCAATATTCAGGTTACCCAAACCTAACCCATGTTGTGGGGGAAAATAAAAAACATAAACAAATAATTAATAAAACTTGACAAAAAAGAATTTAACATCCAAACATTTCTTCATAACGAACAAAGATTCGCAAAATATCTCCAAAACTAAACAAATCAAAGAACCCTTCATATTACAAAAATCATAACTATTCATCTCTTTCTGTGTTAAGATTGTCACACTCTTATTGTCTTCTTGGAGGGTATATTGTTGTCCAAGGTATACAAAGGAATAAAGCTTTCAAACCTTTTACTACTAACAACTCTTTGTTCCATTCCCAGGAAAAATTCAGGAATAAATTCCAACCATTGGAAAATCTCCCTCAAAGTTTACAGGACTTGATAGATGGACTTGCTACTCCATTGAGTGAAACACCAGTTTCTACAAATAATATCATTGAGGAAATCTCAAACTCTGAGGGTCAGGTAAACACAACTAAGGTACCCATTCCTAATCTTCTTAAAAGAACTGGAAGAAAGTCTAGAAAAAATGCTTATGCTGGTCAATTACACCAAGTTGCATATCTACTTAGGTCTTCTACAAAATGCTCCAAAAGTAGTCATATATGAATAGTACAACCTTAAAAATAAAAATGTTAGTCTGGAATATTAGAGGTATGGACACATCATTATTAAGATTAGAAAGACTACTCATTGCTCATAAACTTGACCTTCTGTGCATCATAGAACCAAAACACTCTAATCATGAATGTTCATCTTATATTCATACTCTTCATTTTGACAATTGCATGTTTTTCTCAACTGGACAAGTGTAGTTATTTTGGAAAAATTGCATTTCTATATCTCTCATCACTGACCATAGACAATTCCTAGCAGTGAATATTCTTAGTCATACACTGAAAACCCCAATGGAAGGAGTTTTCATATATGGATTAAGAACTAGAACTGGTCGGAAAGATATGTGGAAAGATTTAATTGCTTTAGGCTTATCCAATTCTGTATATATTGGTGATTTCAATGCTTATAAATCCATCTCTGAATACAAAGGCCCATCTGTCCCAAAACTTGGTACCATTAAGGATTTCAATGATTTTATTCAGTCAATGGCCCTAGAGGAAGTCTATACTGTAGGTAACCTCTTTACATGGACCAATGCTAGGTTGCACCCTACTATAGAAAGACTTGATAGGGGGCTGGTCTCTTCTCAGTGGAACCTAAATTTCCCCTCTTCTTCCATTTTGGTACTGAACAAAGAGACCTCAGACCACTGCCCCTTACTCCTCACAATAGGTAGTTCTATACCCTCTACTCCCAGATCCTTCAGATTTCTCAACACTTGGTTTAAAAGGTTGGAATTCATGCAAGAATTAAAGTCTAACTGGGATCCTCATATACATGATCAAGGGATGAATGGTCTATTTCTTAAACTTAACAGAATCAAAAGATTCCTTAAGTACTGGAACAGAGAAGTCTTTGGAAACATTAGAAATAATGTTTCCAAAGCAGAAGAATCCTTGAGGCTGCAAGAAATAAATTATGACCTTAATCAAAATGATAATGAACTGGTCAAATTAAAAGAGGCTAAATCTGTCCTTAATAAACCCTATTTGAAGAGAAGCATTTTTGGAAACAAAAAGCAAAAATTAAGTGGCTTAAGGATGGTGATGAAAACACTGAATTTTTTCATAAATCAGTGAAGCAAAGACAGAGTAAGCTTGGCATCACCAAAATCCAAAACTCCTATGGAGTTTGGATTGATGACATTGTGGAAATTAAACAGGAAGCCATTACTTTCTATGAAACACTCCTCTCTGCTGAACCTCCAACATCATCCCCTTTTCTTTCACATTTTCTCACCCAGATCCCCACTTTGATTACTCCTGAAGAAAATGCTCACCTCAACAGCCCTGTTACTCTAGATGAACTTAAATCAGTTGTTTTCAGTTTGAACAAAACCAGCACTCCTGGACCAGATGGTTACACTGCACAGTTTTATATCAAAGCATGGGATATCATAAAAGTGGACCTTCTAAGTGCAGCAAATGATTTCATGACAAACCCCATCATCCCCTGGGGTATATCTAGCACATGGATAACAATTATCCCTAAGAAAGAAGTCCCAGTTTCTTTCAATAGCCTTTCAAATGTCTCCAATAAGATTTTTTCAAAAATCTTAATGGAGAGATTAAAACCACTTATGCCAAAATTGATATCTCACCATCAATCTGCTTTTCTGGCTAATAGAGACATTGCTGATAATGTACTCTACCTGAAAGAGATGATGAGATTCATCAATAATAAAGAAAGGGGCACAAATTGCATTTTAAAGCTTGATCTACAAAAAGCTTTTGACAAAGTAAGCTGGTCCTTTCTTAGCTCTGTACTTTTTAAGTTTGGTTTTAATGGTGTTTTTGTACATGCTATTTTGAAGAATTTGTCACAGGCATGCTTCTCAATACTGATCAATGGCAAACCAGTGGGATTTTTCAAAGCCACCAGAGGAATCAAACAGGGAGATCCCATTTCTCCTTTTTTGTTTAACCTTTTTTCAGAAGCTTTTACTAGATCATTGTCATTTGTTTATGAAATCGGGAAAATTGATTATTTTAAAATTCCCATCAACTCAGTTCCCATTTCTCATCTTACTTATGCTTATGATACTATAATTTTCCTAAATGCTAATAAAACCAGTCTCACTACTTTGAAAGCTTTTCTTGTTGTCTTTGAAGAGATTTCAGGTCAAAAGATTAATTTTCAAAAGAGTGAGGTGTTTTTCAGTAAATATGCTTCTGTTCACTCAGTTCATCTATTTAAATCCATTCTTGACATGAAAGTAGGCTCATATCCTTTTAGATATCTAGGATGCCCCATTTTTGCAGGAAAGATGCTAAAATCTCATTTTCAACCTGTTCTTGAAGTGATTAACACTAGACTTGATAGTTGGAAAAACAAATGGCTCTCTGCTGGTGGTAAACTCACTTTGATAAAATCATGCATCTATTCTATTCCACAACATATCTGGGCTGTTTTTGATCCCCCCAAGTGCATCATAAAAGCTTTAGAAAAGATTGTTTCATCATTTTTTTGGGGGAAAAATGAACAAAAAGATAAAAATAAGTGGAGGAAGTGGAGTGATTTGTGTTTCCCTATTTCTGAAAATGGAATAGGGATCAGGTCCATCTCTACCATTGTTAAAACTTTCTCAGTTAAACTGTGGTGGAAATACCAAAAGGCACAAGCCCCATGGACACTTTTCCTAGCATCTCTGCCAAATTCATCAAAAACATCCCAAACCTGGAAGAGAATTGTTAAAGTTGATAATTTTGCATCTTCTCACATCAGAGTGATCATAGGTAATGGTAGTTGCAGCTTCTGGAACTCCACTTGGTCTGGAAATCATTCCATCTGTGATCTGGTGGATCCTAGCTTGACAAACATCCCAGACAACTGCACAGTTGCACAATTTATACTCCATAGACATTCCTTTTTACCTTCTTTATCACCTTTTATCCAGAGTACTGAGGAGTTACAATTCTTGCAGGAAATAAAACTTTTTCCTAATATTGAGGATAAGCTCATCTGGAAGCCAGAACTAAAAAGGAACTTCACCTTCAAATCTGCTTACCAGCTCCTCAGACCGAAAAAAGGTACAATTCCCTCGTTGTCTAAAATATGGTCCTCTAGATCACCTAAAAAAGTTTCCATTTTCATGTGGAGACTGTTCAATAACATGCTACCTTTTGATGATGTGCTTATTTGGTTTGGTTTTTGCTTGCCTTCCAAATGTCCTTTCTGTGATCATTCAGATAGTGTGGACCATTTTTTCAACAGTTGTGCTATTGCTTTGCAAATCCGGAAAGATATTCACTCTTTCTTATGCATTGGAAGTCCTATCTTCCCATCTCTATGGTCCAGACTTGCTTGCTATTGGTCTTTTACTGGTCTATCTACACTGCACACACAACTAGTGAACCTAGTCCCTTCTTTTGTATGCTGGTGGTTATGGAAAGTTAGGAATAAAAAGCTATATGATACTGTAACCCCATCTATCCAGCATATTCTCAAACAAATCAAAGAAATGATTTTTAACTCCTATGTAGTCAAACCTTTCTATCTGTCAAAAGCTCATGACATTGACATTGCAAGCTCTGGAGTTTTACCAAAATGGTTAAAACCCCCAAAGCCTAATATTGTCAAGGTCAAATGGGCTAAACCATCAAGTGGTATAAAGATTAATGTAGATGCAGTTTGGGATGAATCCTCTAAATATGCTAGGATTGGAATTATCTTTAGAAATAATAGAGGTGATTTCATACATGCACGATGTTTCTACATCAAAGCACATTCTCCCCTTGAAGCTGAACTGTTTGCAATTAAGTATGGACTTCATACTGCACATTCATTACATTTATTCACTTGTTGGTTGGAGTCTGATTGTCTGAATGCTATAAACATGATATCTGATCCATCCAAAGCCCACTGGAAGTTTTTACATCTTGTTCAGCATATCCATGATAGTCTTTTCCCTGCGTTTCTTATGCACACATTTAGACAGGGGAATCTTGTAGCTGATACTCTTGCCAAACATGCACTTAGTAAACATCTTTCATGTGAATTCAGTTTCAATGACATGCCACTACCTGCAAAGGGAGCTCTATGGCTTGACAAACAGGGTACTCCCTCCCTGAGAACCATGAATGAATACTGCTGATTAGGTTATTTTTTTCTAACTCTTGCAGATTCCACTGCAAGCTCTTTGGCTCCAGAAGGAGATCACCTCTAGCATGCTATCCCTGGAATTTTTTCCTCTGAAGGCAACAAATCATCCTTTTCTGAGCTGCACCACCATGAAGTGTCCAGCAAGGTGCTAACACATAGGCTGCAACAGGTTTTTTTGAGACTATATGACAAACTATATCCACAGGCTGCCTTGTGTCTCTAAGTCTCGGACTTTTGATTCACTAATAAGCAAGTGGACGAAGGTTTTTCATTTTAGTCTCAGAAACTCCTGTTTGTTACATCTTGTATACTGATAGAATGAGTTCTTAGGCTAACCTAACTCATTTTTTGGGGCACTCTAGTGCCCAGTGTAGTAATTCATTACTTCACTATGAGGACCTTTTTCAAGTTTCTCTTTTCACAACCGTTGGGAGTTAATTTACCCCTGTTTACACGGTCTCTGTAATTTTTCTTTTTCGTTCCTTTTAAAGGCAAGGGGAAGCCAAATATAATTCCTCCCACCAATGGTGGTTTCCTTAAAAAAAAAAAAGTCTTCTTGGAGGGTAATTCAAACCGAGAAGACGAGAGAAGAAAATTCCAAGAATTAGAGCGACACTTGTCAAGACGAGGAACAAACGGTTAAGAATGTGAGATTAATGATTTATGCCCTGTTTACTAGAGCTTATTTCTTGATGGTACTGAACTGAACTGAACTGAACTGAACTGAACTGAACTGAACTAAAGTAAAATTGATGTATTGAAAAATGGAATCAGCATGACTGAATTAACCTGAATTTCATCAAATTACATTTCATTGAATTGAACTGAACTGAACTGAATTGAACTGAACTGAACTGATCTACAGATAAGCTCTGGCAAACAGGGCCTTAGACTATTCATAACATCAATCAACATGGAAAGATTATCAAATACAAAAATTACTCTCCATTTGTTTGTAAATGACTTTCTCAGGATCCATAAGTTTTTCCTTAAATAATTTATTCTTTCCTATATTGGAAATTCGTGTTTGATCTAATATCAACCCATGTTGTGTTTTATATGCTAACCCAAATCCATCAAAGTTACGTTCATAAGTTTGCATAAAAGATCTAATATATACCTTTTATGTTTGATTTTCAATGTAAGTTGCCACTTCCCCTAAAGAAATTCCTTTATTTGCAATTTAATTCTTGTGACTTGACTTCCAAAGGAAGAGTTCAACGCCTCCTCTGTCCTCTCTCAGGCCTATTTGTCATAGTTTATTTGTAATTAAATCAATTCATTTCAGTTTAATTCAGTTCAATTCAATTCGATCAGTCCAGTTTAACAAAAAAATAAGTTCTAGCAAACAAGGTCTTAGTCAATTGATACTAAAATATCTTTTTTATCCCTATATCTCACAAATTTTCTATTTTTATCAATTCATAAAATTCATGCGTACACTTTTGCATGCGTATGTAGGACATTATCATTACTTTAAAATTCAAGCATTTTTAATTTAAAAATAAATTTTAAATAAATGCAGATATTTTGATTAATAATGAATAATAATTTAATTTTAAATAACAAAAAAAATGTAAAACATATTAGTAATAAAGATACTTTTTGATCTTCAACAAAAAATAATACACACTATAAAAAGAACTATAATGAATTGTACTAATGTGTATTTCAATCATTTAATTAACATAATGAATCAATTATCAGAACGGTCATATACAAAACCGCTCATTTCAAGGCTCATATAAATTAGATGAAATCACGGCTTTACCATTGGTATGGATTATTCATCTAGGATTTTAGGCAAGAGAGGTATAGGACAAGTTTCTTCCTATTTAATGCCTGACGTACATCTTCAATCAACAATAATTCTACTCCACAAATTATTAAATATATATATATATATATATATATATATATATATATATATATATATAAGTAAAAAATTTCAACCATGGCTATAGTATACAAACCACGTGAATCAATCGGTTTGATGATTTCACCAACCAGAAGTAATGAAAGCTGCTCCAATAATTAGTCCAATAATGCAATATCTCCTATATATTAATGTGCAAGAAGTCCAAAGAAATTACCCAGAATTATTAACATTTTTCAAGAGCATGGGAAAGATTAATGAGAACAAACCGCACGCTGTGTGCATTCCCTACCCTGCTCAGAGCCACATCAGCGCCATGCTAAGGCTGGCAAAGCTGCTCCACCACAAGGGCTTCCACGTCACCTACGTCCACACCGAGTACAACTACAACCGCCTCCTCAAGTCCCGGGGACCCGACTCCATGGCCGGAACCTCGGGATTCGAGTTCGAGACCATCCCGGACGGACTCCCGCCGCCGGAGAACGATGACGTCACTCAGGACGTGTTCCAGCTCTGCCTGTCCACCGCCAACAACTGCCATGCACCCTTCCTGGAGCTCCTGAACAGGCTCAACAGCAAGGAGGGTTCCCCGCCGGTGACTTGCATCGTGACCGACGTTTTCATGTCGTTTACGCTTCAGACGGCGGAGGAGCTGGGTATTCCGGCGGTACAGAGCTGGACTATCAGTGCAATGAGTGCCATCACCTTCGTTCACTTCCCGCATCTTAAGGAACGAGGCTATACGCCACTCAAAGGTACGTGCGGTGGATTTCAAATGCAATGATTCGTGAATTCATCAGTCCTTTGATTTGGGGATCAATCCTTCGATCTCAGCCATATATGCACACTTTGACTTTAATCAATTGACTTACAAAATGTTTGATCATTAACATTTGTAGTTACGTGCAAACACAAGTAAAACTTTAATGTTATGAAAATACATGATATTTAGGGGCGGACCCAGAAATTAAAGTTGAGTTGGCCATAACATAATATAACTAAAAATACAGTACTAAATTTTAATATTCATAAAATATTACAACTATATAATATGCAATTTTAATTTTTTTGGGGTGGCCGGGCTACCCTGGACCACTGCCCATGATGATATTATAAATCTAATAAAATCAAATAATATAATTTTCTAAATTATTTATCAATTTAATTTTAAAGTCAAAGTTATAAAATTTTGACTTTACAATAGTTCATGCCAATATTGGGCTCGGCACGGAAGGAGTATATAAAAATCCACTAGCTAGTCTCTTTTGCCCTTTCGTATCCAGATCAATGGAAATTTTGGTAATCTTATGGCAGAATTCTCATCCTCGTTAAGATAATTTGTATTCTTTATAAACTTTGTTTTTTCAATTTGTTCATTTACAATATTTAAATAAATAAATAAAATTAATAATTAAAAGAATAATAAAATAAAATTAATGACACGGATAATTAAACTAATTATATAGATATATTTACGATATCATTTTATAAAATAATTATATATATATTGACTCAGCTGATACTACTTAATATTATTTGGTATTATAATGAAACTCTCCCATATACAAGTGTCTATATATATTTCAAAATTAGATTACAAAAATACTCTAAAGAAAATATCTCAAAACTAGCCGTGGTAGACCCAGTCTTTTATTGTCTCCAGTGAACTGTCTGTGGTTCTTGAATATTGATGCAAATAATACAATCATTGCCAGAATCCTAATATCCCCAAATCTGTGAAACACCAACGGCACAACTAATTTGAACCGACAATGTATGTTTGGTCTATTAATTACCTTTGTTTCTGCACATTAGTCGTTCGTAAAAAGTTAAAATTGTTTAACTTTAAATATAATAATTTTTATCAATTTTAATAAATTCATAATATCATGTATTTTTGAAATATTAAACTTTTACAACTTACATTAGAGTATAATTAAATATACTAAAATCAAACATTTTTTAAATTAACTGATGAAAGGTCCAGATGTGCACAAGGATACCAAAATCACTCTCTATAATTAATAATCATAATTTTTTTTTATTTCAAAGATAGAATTATTCATGACCCATCCCAACCGAAAATAACTAAAAGTTACATCCGTAAAGTTTAATACTTCTTATATTCTTATAGGAGACACTTTATAATAGATTTACTACTTGCACATACACTGATCTACTTATAAACTACTCATCAAATAAAGTAACATTAAAAAAAAAATTGTGGATTCTAATATCATTAATATTACAAACTATAGTCCACTTATTTAAGTTACGTGGATTCGAATATCAATATTACATACTTATAGTTCATTCAGAATTTGGTACTGTATACATTCTCAATATTACATATATATGCAAACACTTTTTTGTCCAATATTTGCTATACTAATTATTACCAATTTGCAGACGAGAAATGCATCAAAAATGGGTACATGGACCAAACTGTCGACTGGATTCCGGGGACCGGAACAATCCGCTTAAGAGATATTCCAACAGTAATCTGGACAACCGATCCCGACAGTGCATTTCTCAAGTATTTACTCGACTTAATGCCCAAAACATGCAAGGGTTCTGCAACCATCATCAACACCTTTGAATCCCTAGAACCAGATGTTCTCAAATCCTTCCCCACCCTCGTTGACCGCGTCTACGCCATTGGACCATTCCACAGCCTAGCCAAACAAATCAAGAACGAAGAAGGTAATTCAATTGAATCCATCCAATCCAATCTCTGGAAAGAAGATGATAACTGCATTAAATGGCTTAGTTCTAAAGAGAAAGGGTCGGTTGTGTACGTCAACTTTGGGAGTATCACTGTGATGACTAAAGATCAGCTGGCTGAGTTTGCATGGGGACTTGCTAATTCCATGCAAAACTTTTTATGGATCATTAGGCCTGATCTTGTTTCGGAAGGTGCAGTTCTGCCGCCGGAGTTCTTGAAGACGGCCAATGAAAGAGGGATGCTGGCCAATTGGTGTAACCAGGAGGCTGTGCTTAATCATCCCAGTGTCGGAGCATTTTTGACGCATTGTGGGTGGAATTCAGTTCTCGAGAGCTTGTCGGCTGGCGTGCCCATGATTTGTTGGCCGTTTTTCGCCGACCAACAAACAAACTGTATGTGTGTTTGCTCCCGGTGGGGTGTTGGGGTGGAGATTGACTGTAATGTGGATAGGGAGGAAGTGCAGAAAGTGGTGATAGAGATGATGAAGGGAGATAAGGGAAAAGAAATTAAAGTCAAAGCCTTGGAGTGGAAGAAGAGCGCTGAAGAGGCGGTGAAGCCTGGTGTTGGATCTTCCTATTGCAATTTGGACAAGTTGATTGTAGATGTGCTTCTCAAGCCTAAGCATAAATCATATGCTTAAAATTAAATATCCAGCAATATTCGTTGTGTGTTTTGATTGTATTTATGTTTCAGAATAAAATTAAAATAAAGATTGCTTAATTTGATATAAGATAACTCTTATTTTATTTTATTTTACTTTTAAGGATCCTTCTAGAGATAATATATGCTCTTGCAGGACCAAATTTTTGAACTTGAAGTTTTACCCCTGCTAATTTTATGTTACAGAATATACCATTCAGTCGACCACTAACGCGCGTGACCTAAAAATATAAGTGGACACTACCAGAAAAATCAGCATTAGCACCGGTTTATAAGGGTTGTTTCACCGGTTTTTTTTTTCAAAACTAGCGGTGCTGTTGCTAGGTGGTGAAACGCTATTTTCGTTTCATCGGTGATGGACAAGTGGGACCCAACCATATGCTGACTGTACTGATGACTGGACAGTGAACTCGTTCAACGGTTGCCTGGTCAACATAACGTTGCACCGGTCGATTTAGCATGTAATGGCCGATGAAACGATTATTATAATATATAGTTTAGAGTTTATTAAAATAATATTTAAAAGTGGTGTAGTGGGTCCCACCTTGTTAAATGATTTTAATATGTATTATGTAATGACGTGTAATTTTGTGTTTCACCTTATTTGAACCGATGAAACTAATTTTATTTAAAATTAAAACAATATGCTATTTATTGTTTGGTCCCTTGACTAGTCAAGATGATGACTTGTTAGGGTTATTGCGCAACATGTAAGAACTGCGTATATTAATTGGTTTGCTTGTGGTGAAACAAATCTCGGCGGTGAAATGATTTGAAAAAAGTGCCAAAAAATATTGCTAGAAAATCGCACTGCCCTGCAATATTTGCAGCTACATTTGTCACTGCAATATTTACAGCTACATTCACCAGAACATGAATCCATAATTGAAAATAACAAAAGCTTTGTTTTTATTATAATGAGCTAGAATATCCCGCCGTAAGCTACAAGACTTATAAACAAAGTGTGGTTGAAAAACCATACTACAAAACAAAGTAGCTATTGGGAGCATCCCGACCACAGCAAAACATGGGACATAATCAAACTGCAATATCCCAACTACATGTAGCTATCACAAGCACAATAGAGCTATTGGGAGCATCCCGACCACAGCAAAACATGCAACCTAATCCAACAGCAATATACCAACTAAGTCTAGCTATCACAAGAACGAGTTATCGATATATAGCATTAACAAAAAGCACAAGATGAGGGGTTTAGCACCGCTTCCCAGTTGCCGAATCTAAATCAGTCCATTTCGATGACTTCCCTTTGTTCCAGCATTGCTGCAGATCTGGTTGCAGGCACCGGTGGGTTTTCATTTATGTCTCGGCACATTGGGGCAATACGCTGCATAAAAGTTCGACAGTAGGTGTCGATGAGGCCCTCAATGATCTGCAATGGGTATGGTTTGTCGTCTTCTGGGAACACCTATCAATTAAACAGACCATAGTTAGAGTCAAGACCAGATATATTATTAGAACTTGAAGTACTAAAAATATACAGGAGAAAACTTATAAAATGTATTACCTTATGTACATCAACATGAGTGTGAAGCAGCACAATCTTCTCCATATACAACATGCAATAGTAACCGCACTCCCAGTTAGTAGGTTGAACTTTGTGCTTCATATACAAAGATGGAAATCAGGTCGGTAGATCCAGTTTACATTAATTGGTGAAATTTGAAACATTGAATTAGATATAACTTACTATGATGTTGTGTAGAGTCCATGATGTGTACTCTTTGCGGATCTGTGCATCATATGCTGCTCCAATACTGCATGAAAACATCAAACCATTAACAAAGTGTAATTTAACTAATATGGGAGAAACATGTGCAACGGGATACGAAAATTACCCCATCAGTATATTAAGCTCAAGTGGCCTAGTTGTCGGTGTGATAATCTGTTTGTTAGGGTCAATGCAGTAAACTGCACTTTTCTCCGGCACAATCAACAACATAGTCCAATGTTCTCTGAAAAAATAGGTGAACAATTATTTCAGTTGTGAAGTGTAAATATAAATGATATAGTAGTGTTTTATATAATGATACAGTTTACTTACTTTACGCATATTGGCATCACGTACAAATTAGCAGGGTGAGCCTTCATTACCTCCAACACATTTTGTACGACTGTTTGTCTTGTTTCATCAGGGGTCCTAAAATTCATGTAGCTTGAATATGTGTGAATGAATTGGGTTCTTCCCTGATCTTCCGGTGGAATTCTTGCATGCAAAAAACTGAATTTGGAGCAATTTGTTAAAATCTGACATAAGGAAAAATATGTAAAATAGAAATATAGAAAAGTAAAATTAATAGCCAATAATTAAGAAGGGTTAAATGAGTAAAGAAATATGACCTTGCCCAGATGTTCATCTGATTGTCTTCAATCCACTGCTTCCGTCCAGGGGCCATGGATTTGTTTAACCATATGATATGATCCTTAATGGAAAACATCAGACTGTGGTTTCTTGGACCGAATACACCTTCTAATTTTAACTGATAAAAATCACGACCCCCTTTAGCTTTCAACATTTCTTTACAGAAATGTAACAGCTCTTTTCGAGATGCTGCGTCCCTTTTATGGTGTGCAAATTCCTAAAAAATCAAGAGACACAAAGTATTGACTTACACATGATGGTTCATTTTTAACATCTACAATCAACAAAAAATTGATAGCTTCAGTGTATTACCTGAAGAGGGTCAATAGACATGATGGAGAAATTTTCATTTATCGGATCCAAGTCGGGGGACTCTGGATATTGGCTGGATTTATCAGCACCGTCACTGTTACTATATGAACCAGTTCCCTCCGAACTCTCCTGCATCAATTTATAAATGATATAGATTATTAATGACATTTTTAGCATTTACATATATCTTGAGCATAAATAAAATTGATAAGCTAAATAACTTGCCTCTACTAGAGGCTGCTTCATGTTGTAATCGATGAACTCCTCTGGCCAATTAATAGGAATTCCAATAGCCTTGCCAACAGTGGGATACTCCTTTGAGTAAAAATGAACAGAGGCATTCGGTATGAAGATAGGCTCACATATTCTTACACACTTAGTGTCTGGGATGTCTTGGAGACGGTCAGGCCTTGCACACAGAACTAATCCACATGAAGCAGTGATAATTTTACCATCTCGATCTCTGATTTGCAGATGACATGGTACACCTCCCTACCACATTTATGCACACGTAAACATTTGGATTAGAATTAAATAAATGACCGATGTTTAGAAGAACTACAAAATTTAGATAATTAAAATGATGCTGAGATGGTGAATAATTTTAAAAAGGCAAATTTACCTTGTCATCTGTATCCCCTCCATCAGGTTCACCTCCAGCAGCTGTTTGGTTGTTCACATTGGCATTCTGCGATTGTGAGTGGGCAGGGTAAATTTCTGACTCGTGAAAGAAGTCGCGAGGTGAAATATCTGCTGGCATCTCCACCCCGGCCTGCTGACAAATCCAACCAGCGAATTCATCCAACTTATCAAAACCAAAGTTCGGATTCTTTTGAGGCTCAGATGAGGTTGAGGCCTTATTTTTGTTCGGCCCTCTGGTTCTTTTGTAGTGAGGTAGGGCCTCCCGTTGCTTCGCTGTTGAACCGCATGCCCGATAGTGACCAGGTTTGTCGCCTTTTCCAGTGGCAATGGATAAGATGTCATCCTTGCCATCTAATATCAGCTTCCCTTCTTTCACATCCTTGTTGAGCTGCATCTGAAGAAATGAGGATATGAATTGAGTACACTTATGAATACATACTTGTAAAAAAAATGAAGACATAATTTTGAAACAACAAGGACAGTGGAAGAAATTTTCTTACTATTTTTTCCTCCAAGTCACGAACAAAAGGCTCTGAAAAATCATCAGTGTCTTTAATTTTGTTGGCCTCCAGAAAAATAATGGATCTGTCGACTCGAAAGTAAATCTTTCGAACCTCGGCCTCGGCTTCTTGTTTGGTCATTCCCCGAGCAACCCTTTCCTCTATGGCCTCTGCTCTCATTTTCTTTGCAAATCGAATGTAAATAACCCTATATCCACCACTTCCAGTGTGGTGTCTATACTGTTTTTTATCAGCACTGTCCTTGCCAGCCTTTCTAAGTTTCTGAAACAAGGACATAACATGATTACATGAAATCCAAGTTCACAAAATAAAACAATGAACATGAGTACGATCTTACCGCGAACTTATCACTTCTCCTGTAGCATTCAAACAGCTCCCACTCTTTCTCATCCATCCAACGATACTTCTCCCATGGATTCCCAAGATTGGGATCTTTGTTTTCATCCCAAATGTACCTATCAGCCACTTTCGTTCTCCAGTTACGCATCTTATTTGATGCATAGGTAGTCCACTGCTTCTTCAAAGCTGCATGATCAGTCTCACTCAATTTTGTCCTTATATCCCAACTTGCCTATTACAGAGAAACAGAACAAGTAAGAAAACAAAACACATTCCCAAAAAATGACTACAATATTTAACATAAATTCTAATAATCGTACCAATATGTCTTCCCAAGCTTCATCCTTCACATTTTCCGGCACATGCGGCCAATTAATCCATGTACCAAACTTAATGCGTCTCCTAAAAGCATACGCCACATACCCGCACCACTTTCCAATCATGACTCGAGGGCAAAGAAACTCATCAAACCACATCTTAAATGGTTTTTTGTGTTTCATAAGCATTACAGAGTTACAAGTTGCTCCCCCACGGCGAACAATTGCTTCTTCAACCTCAAATCTGTCAAAGTTCCCCCCTTCTTTCTTTTCACACAAGGAATTTGAGTTGAGCAAATCATGGTCTGAGGGCTGGTCTATATCATTCGGGTGGGGTAGAGTTGGGTCAATCTCACCAATGTACTGCTCAATAGGGCGGTCGGGATCAATCACAGGTATATCACACCTGTTCTTAATCTGCTCTTTCGGTTTCTGTTGTGCATCAGACTTCCTTTTTCTTCCAGCCATGTCTACATAAACAACAAACAAACAGACTGAATTAACTTGATGAAATAAAACCAATCTCATCCATGGAGAACTCCAAAATGCACAAGTCTATCTACATTCATCCAATCTCATATTTTATGGCATACAAACTATTTATCAACACAGAAAACCTAGTTCCAGCAAGTGCATGTTCAAAAAAAATCAAAAATTTATGAGCTTTCGATTGAAAATTGGTATCCCCTGAAAACACCGAATTAAAAAACAATAAAGTCGATTGAAGCAGTGAAAGTTACCTCCGAAGTAGTCTAATACTGTCGCTTTAACAGGAGTTATCACCGACGGTGGTTTTTGGTTGGATTCACCCACCGGCGACGCCGTTCAATCCGTCACTGCGGGTGCTCTGTTCTCCGACGGATCGTATTTGTACGAAGGTGAATCGGCTTGAGGAAGCCAACAACTTTGTCGGAATGGGTACAGATCTTATCCGCGGCATGTACTGTTCGGTGAAGAACCCAGATCAAAAACCCTATGAAGATTGGTATTATATTTCTGGATTTTATTTTGGAGGCAAATGAAGGCTTTATACGCGCGGCTTATTTCATCGGTTGGTTAATGAAAGGGGTGAAAGAAAATTAGAAGGCAATAACCGGCCCGGTTGCGCGGGTTTTGAGGTACCTATAATCATTACAATGTTGAACTTAAATTTTTTTTCACCGCCTAAAAATTAGGTGCAATACCCATTTGTGCAACATTATGATGTTGCGTTTGTTGTATGATATGAAAAATAATGTTAAGTACATATCACCACTCATTGCAACATAGGTGAAATAGCCATTTGCTCAACTCTATATAGTTGCGTTGAAATATTTGTCTTCTATTTTAGGGGGAAAAACATTATTTCAAAACTCCCGCACAAATGCACGAAATAATTGGGAAAAAAATGTATATTATAATATTCATTTTATTTGCAAATGGATCCTTGAAGTATGCAAAGGTTACTCTAAGAGCTAAGAAGATAAGACAGATTGGGAAGTTAACCTTTAATATTTGCGGTGTGGCCCGACAAATTTGTAACTTATTCATTTACGCCCTTACAATTTTATATTGTAAATTGAATTATTAGTACAACAATTGATCAACTTTTCAGTATGAATAACTTGTTAAAATTGGTTCATTGACCCCAAAACCAATATATGAAATCATAGAATTTTTTTAAAATTTATATTAAATACATGTATAATCTAGTAAATGTGACGATCGATATAAATGTGTATGATATATATAAACTCTTGATTAGATTGATAATTCATGTTTAATGAAAGGGATAGGTGGAATAAATTAACAAAATCATGTTAGATCATAAAATTGGAAGTTGTATTTGGATAATCTCATACACATGTTACAACATTATACTACTTAACTTTTTTGATGTAAATAATTTTCTATTAATCACTCAAAAGGTTCATACAACGATTTTGGCCATCGCTCTAAGCCAACATCTAACAAGTGGAAAAAAAACCGAAACAACTATTCTAAAGCCACTCAGGGTACAAGTGGCACTACCATAACAAGTTTATCAAGATATTACTATGATTCTCAAACATCAATGCTAGAGTTTCATTCCAGTTGTCCATGCATATCTTGCTAAATCCGCTCCCACTTTAGAAGCTTTGAGGTCTTCAACGTTCCTTATTTATTTTTATTTTTCTCGGTTCTTATTGGATAGATGGATGATCCTCCGTAGCATATCTGCGAATTGACATGTCAAAACACAAGTCTGCCCCTAAGCAATTCCCACAGTTCCTGTGTTAACAGAGAAAACAAAGAAGCCATATGCAGTCTGAGCCTCAGTCTGTTCTCATTCAATCCAGCCCGTCAAATCTTTCAATAGTGTCATGGGTCAAGGCTGGGTAACTGGTTCTTACACCAGCAGCCCAACATCTCTGAAATACCTAAGGTAATCAGTGCGGTACCTACGACATATGCACAAGTTTCATACTAGGGTCATAACCCCTCATCCAGCCGTCAAATCCTTAGATAGTGTCATGGGCCAAGGCCGGGTAACTGGTTTTTACTCCAGCAGCCCAACACCTCTGAAATACCAAAGGTAATCAGTGCGGTACCTACGACATATGTACAAGTTTCATACTAGGTTTTCGAGAGATATAACAGTAATGCATGCACTATTGCTTCATTCTCTAAACCAACAACATATGTACCTAGTTTCATACTTTTGTAAGCAATAGAGTTCCGTCAATTCATAGTTACAACTAGGATATCCTCCCCTCCATCCTTAACTTCAGTCATATCCAGCTTCAATTCTCGCCTTTAAACCCTCCGGTTTCTGCTCCGTTTTTTGGAAGATTCTCCTATTCCTTTCCAACCATACGTTATAGAATATGCTAGGGTTGAATGACTTGTGCTTATGGTTAGGGTTGAATGACTTGTGATACTTTGAACTACAAGTACAATTTGTACTCATTAGTTTTCAAATTTTTTTGTATTAATTCATTAAATATGTTAAATAATGTCATTATCATAAAAAATGGTGACATAATTATGAGTTTATATAGTTAAAACAGGAGAAATTAAATTTAGCTTTTGTTTCATCGGGATGTAATAAGTAGGGGTGCAATAAAACACGTGTCAAGCAAAGTGGATGGCACGTCTATACAAATCGACACGTATCTACAAAATCATCAATTACGTGTTTGACAGGGATTGGTCTAATTCATAACCGTTGAAAAAAATTGGCGGTGAAACAGCCTTATGAAAAAATTAATATCCGGAATCGAGTTGACTCATTCATTCTATTGTGTGCAGCTTTCCTCTACCTTATCCGATCTGAGCAAATCCAAGACGTATCGGTTCCAGTCGCGACTGAGAAGATCATCCGGTGAGTGATTCTTATAGTTGATACTTTGGTTGGATTCTGTAACCATTTTTTCACATAGTTCTTAATAACAAGATTGATCTTAGATTCACCAATTTTTTTCCCCACAACTGAATTACATGATTGATCTGTAAGCCATGTTTTCATATAAATGGAAGACTTGGTTATTTTCTTGTTACAGACAGACGTGTATGTAATATTAGTGTCTATAGACGATTAGTGTATGGTGAACTCATTGTGTTTGACAAAATTCCTTAACCAATGAGGTGCAGAATGTTGGATTTTATAATTTTGTGAACATGGGGTTAGTATTATACGGTGAATGCATGATGTTTGAGAAAATTCCTAAACCAAAATACCTTTATCATGTTGGCTTCAATATGTTATTCTAGCATTTGTCAAATGATCCAGATTTTATGTGAATACTTGTGTGCTATAATGTATATGTTATGTTTTGTGTTGGCTAGGAAATGGCACCTGCAGGAAAGCGAAAGGCTGCAGCCATGGCTGCACCTCAAGATTTTGTTTCCAATGAGGCCAAGAGCACCTTTACGAATTTTTTGAAACGAAATGTGATTTTGGAACGTGGTATAATTACCAAGCCTCCATTTGAAGCTTACATCAAACTGAATGGATGGGAGTCCTTTGCTCACTCACCGGGAAATGCAAATATTACTATGGCTACGGAGTTTCTGGCCAATATGCGATACCAGAAAAAAGAGGATGGCATTGTTTTGTGCCGTGGTAAATCAATACCCCTGTCTGCCACAGTTATCAATGAGTACTATAATTTGCCAAATGATCCCGTGTCATTTGAAGCATACAAGAAGTTGAAAGGGGAGCTCCATTGGGAAAATGATGACAGGGTTGGAGATTGGGATGATGTTGTGAGGCAGATTACTAAGCCAGATGTTCCTTTGGAGGATATCCTGAAAAGGGAAAAATGGTGCAACATTGATAAGAAGCATTTGACCACGGAGATGAATGTGTGGTACACGTTCATAGCTGCCCGCTTATCGCCTGTGACCATTAACTCGGAAGTTCATTGGGAGCGGATCAGATTGTTGTATGCTATCAAGAAAGGGATAAAGTTCAATGTGGGATCTCTGATTTACAAATCCATTCGCAATAGTTTGAAGACAACTTCAGGCATTGGTTTCCACTCACTCATAACCGGAATTTGTCACCAAGCGGGAGTTGAAGATAGGTACGAAGATAACATAAAATCTCCAATGGCACTGCTGAAAATTGAAGCATTTCAGCGTCGTGTCAAGAAAGTGGCTCAGGATCCTCCTGTCGTATCAGAAAGTGGCACTTCTAGGGTCACAAATGAGGTAACTTTGAGTGATGTGATTGGTAAGATTGATGAGCTTGGACAGTTTATGAAACAGTTCTCAGAACATGCTGCAAAGATTTTTGCCGCTGCCATACCCGATGGGGTAGCTGTTCATGGTAATCTCCCTGTTTTTGAGCCACAGAATGATAAGCTAGCAAATATTGATGTTGCTCGGAATGTTGAAGAAGACAGAGAGATAGAGGATAGAGAGGAACAGCTTGATCATCCTTCGGATGTGGGTCAGAATGTTGAAGATGCTCAGATGCAAGATTAGTACTTGTCATGTTTTAAGACATTAGATTTTATGTTATTTATTGTTGAGTGATGCATGTTTGCAATTGGATACTTTGAATAACATTATTAATTTGTGATAACATTTGATTTTTCCATTATATAATCATTTGCTAACTATGTTCAGATTATATATGTATGAATGAACCTGAAAATAAGTTCATCATTCTGATTTCTGATTCCAGAAAATAAGAACGCAATTCCCACTAGTTGCGTTCATACAATGGCTTATTCCAAAATATAGGCGCAACTGAAAGTGGTTGCGAAATTTATTGTCCAGAACTCTCTGTTACCCACTGGAACCTGCAAGCAATAATATCAAGTTGCGTAACGCAACATAGTTAGGTTGCTTAATCACTGTTTATTTGTCCAGCAAGGCAAATCCAATAGGCCCGATGAAATTCTGGTGGTGCAATAGACTTGTGAGCAACATGAAATAGCTGCGTGTTTGAAAAAAATTCCAAACTAAAATATAAGTTCAACCTTATACAAAATAGTTCAATTCAAGTCATTCAAATATAAAAGTACACCAGAATAAACGACAAATAATCACAATCTTACAAGTTACCAATTCATATTATCAACTCCTTCGAGAACGTGATCACTTCTTCTTCTTCGCCTTCTTGTTGACCTCATCCACGATTAAGGTCCCATCCTCGTCTATCCATAATCCATCATCGTGTTTTCTTCGATAACTGACATCCCTGCTCTTCATGGCTAGCTTCGGAAAGACAGATGGAAACTCCGCCTTATGACATGTTGGTTGGTAATCAATCTCATCTTCGAAGAAATACTTCTTTCCTTGTAAAGCTATGGACCATTTTGCATCAATCGGATCATCAACATAAAACACCTGCCTAGCTTGTGAAGCAAGAATAAATGGATCATGTTTATACCCCTCTTTATCTTTCCTCACTCGGGTAAATCCCATTGGATCGTTCAGATCTACACCCTCGTTAGGATCAATCCACTTACACTTGAACACGGCAACCTTAAATGCTGTGTAGTCCACCTCCCAGATTTCTTCAACAACACCATAAAATGGAAGAACACCGGCAACATGTTTTTTACCTTTAGTGCGAATCAATGTCTCACCATCAACAAAAACACCACTACTCTGTGTCGTACTTTTTGAATCTTTTGCAAAAGTGGAAAATGAATAACCATTAATATCGTACCCTGAGAAAGATCTAACTGTACAATCAGGCCTTCTTGCAAATGCTCTCAAATTCTTATCCATCCCCTGGACATTGCACCTATTGTTGAACCAATCAACAAAACTAGCCTTGTGTGTTGATTCAATAAATTCCAAGTCAGAATTTATTCCACGAAGGATGTCAAGATGCTCTTGGACATATGGTGCTGTTTCTTGTGAATTCCTTAAAATATAATGGTGGAGATCATTCATCACTGAGTACAACGGCGTCCGCAACTGGCCTCCATTTCTAGGCAACCCTAGTTTCCTACCCTCATGTCTACTCTTGGGAACTCCAACTTGAAGTCCATCTTCTAAGTAGGTAGTACAAAACTCAATGATTTCTTCGTTAACATACCGTTCCACTATACTTGCATCAGGTCGGTAGTGATTCTTAGAATATTTCTTGAAAATACCCATATATCTTTCAAAGGGGTACATCCAATGCAAGAAAATAGGGCCACAAATTCGAATTTGTCTAACGATATGGACAAGAAGATGGACCATAATATCAAAAAAACTAGGGGGGAAATACATCTCCAATTCAGACAAAACCTCTGCTGCCTCATTTTCCAACACATCCAACTCTGCACGAGAAATTGACTTCCGACATATAGAGTGAAAGAAAAAGCATAGTCTAGTAATGCAATACCTTACTTGTTCATCCAACACTCCACGTAGTGCAACTGGCAATAACTGTTGCATCAAAACATGACAATCATGAGACTTCAAGGTAGACAATTTCTTGTCACTTGTCACTGCCCGACTAATGTTAGAAGAGTAACCAATGGGAACTTTCATCCCTTCCAAGGTATCACATACTGAGCTCCTCTCCTCCTTGGACAAATTACATGGACCGGGAGGCAAGTAAACACGTTTTCCTCTTTGCTCTGGTGCAAGCTCCGGCCTTATACCCATAGCGACCAAATCTTTCCTTGCCTTCAAATTATCCTTTGTCTTCGTCGGAATATTTAGTAGAGTTCCAATCACGCTCTCACACACATTTTTCTCTATGTGCATCACATCTAAACAGTGTCTCACATCCAAGTGCTCCCAATACGGTAAATCAAAGAAAATAGACCGCTTTTTCCATGGAGAATTTGCATCGTTCTTATTTTTGCGAACTTTTTTCCCAAGAAGAACCCTCAACTTTGATACTTTTTGATGAATCTGTTTTCCAGTAAGGGGTTCAGGGGCAGTCCTAACATCTCTCCCTCCAAAAAAATTTGCCTTGTCAAGACGGTATTTGTGCTTAGGTCGCAAGAATTTTCTATATCCCAAGTACACGGTCTTTCTCCCATGTTTTAACTGTTGAAAATCCGTTTTCTCCTCGCACACCGGGCATGCTTTATGACCCTTCACAGCATAACCCGACAAATTTCCTAAAGCCGGGAAGTCATTAATCGTCCAATGCACCATTGCCCTCAATTTAAATGATTCCTTTCGATATGCATCATACACAAAAACACCGTCAGTCCACAATTTCTTCAAATCATCAATCAAAGGAGCCAAATAAACATCTATATCATTTCCCGGTTGTTTAGGACCCGATATCATTAGAGGCATCAAAATGTATTTCCTCTTCATACACAAATAAGGGGGCAAATTATATATTGCTAACAAAACGGGCCAAGAACTATGTTTAGATGACAAGGTACCAAATGGATTCATTCCGTCGGTCGACAAAGCCAACCTCAAATTCCTATCACCTTTACCAAACTTTGGGAACATCGTATCAATTTTTTTCCATTGATCCCCATCGGCCGGGTGACTAATTAAATCATCATCTCCCTTTTCACGGTCGGCATGCCATGTCAAATTCTTGGCATCTTCTTCATTTGCAAACAATCGCTCCAACCGTGGAATTATCGGTAGATACCACAAACATTTGACCGGGACAAGTTTCTTTTTCCCCACAACAACAACCTCACCAACTATAGTTTTCTTCTTTGTAACCTTTTTATACCGCGATGCATTGCAAACCGGACATTGATCAAGCTCTCTATAATCATCACCACGATACAATATGCAATCATTGGGACATGCATGAATCTTTTCATATTCCAATCCCATTGGACATAAGATTTTTTTGGCTTCATATAAATTGTCGGGTAATAAATTTCCCTCCGGCAATTTATTATGCATAAATTTCAACAATGAATTCACACTAGTGTCACTCCAACCATTTGCCCCTTTCATGTTAAATATCTCCATCAAACAAGAGATAACTGTTTCATCATCTTTGCAACCGGGATACAATTTCCGATTTTTTTCACCCAAAATGGATGCAAGAATCTCCGGTGTCCCATCAAAATCCCTCAAAACATTCTCTAACATAGCATCAACCTTGTTACCATCTAATTTCTCACTACAACCAACCCCTTCTCGATTTCGAACCTCACCATGGAATGTCCATACATTATAACCCTCCTCAAAACCAAACCTTAGCAAATGCAACCTAATCTCATCTCGCACACTTTTACGCACGCGGTTTTGACACATCTTGCATGGGCAAAGCACACTACTTTCTCTTCCAAATGCTTTTGAAAGAAAGAAATCAACAAAGCCAACATGCTTTTTACTCAACAAGGGCGAATCACGAATCAACTCCAATCGAAATTCTAAATTCATATAATCATCTTCATCTCCTAATGAACAAAAAAATACGTCATTCATTTTTAGCATAATATGCACCATTTGTTTGCCAAAATTAAATACAATTTAAAATCTCTTCAATACAATTACCACTCTTCAAGACACAAATGCTAAAAATTTGTCTTCCTACTTCACATTCATCCACTGTTAGTCTAATTCAATTCGAATTTCAGAACATTCAACTCACACAATCAAATCATAGATCATATACAAGGTGAGATTTTCATATATGAACAACTACATCAAAATAACCATAATATATCATAAAATACATTAAATTAGAGTAACTTCACTCATAAATACCAAAAAAACAAAGGTTTTAATCATACCTTTCATATCTAAGAGGAAAGTGCATTCAATGTTTCTTGTTCAAGAGTTGGGAACCATTAATGGAGGAAAGAGAGGATTTTTCAGATTTTATCCGTTCAGAAAAGGGGTAGATGAGAAGCATTAAATGCGGCATTTCACCGCCATACTAAGGCAGCGGTGAAACACAACTCGTTCACACGACGTGGCAAGTTACCGAAACTTTCAAATTTGTCAGCAGCGGTGCAATACTCACATTTCACCACTCACAATATTCACTGTAGCTTATTTCTTTGACCTGCCTTGTCGTTGAATTTTTGTTTCACCGGCGACGGTATTTGTTCGCGGTGCAATACGATGGGTCCCAACTACCAATGTATTCAACAGTAATATCATATCACCGGTAGTCTATGTACCGGGGGTGAAATAAAATGGGTCCCACAAATTTTCATTCACTCCAGGTCAGCTACGATAATGTTGACGTTCAGCGTCATTTTATTTCATCCCCTCGGTGTTTCTTGACCGGTGCAACGTGACGGTCAAACATACTGTTTAACACTTGGAATTTTTTCCTACCGGTGCAATGCATGTGTATCACCGGTTAAAACGTTTATTGACCGGTGAAATAGTTATTAACCGGTGATATATAGCGATGAAATGTAATTTTTTTCTAGTAGTGGGACACTGATAATTTGCAAATACATGTATTTAGTAGATTGAATGATATATTAAATAAAAAAATTTTTGCTCATTGTTATTTCACATTTAATATTTCGCTCAATATTGCCCTTGTAATGTGAATAAATATTATTACAGAGAATGTTTTGTGAATATTGTATTTAGGTTACTTAGTTAGAAAGCTACTTAGTTTCCTTGTAATATTATTACAGACAATGTTTTGTGAATGTTTCCTTGTCAATATTGCGCCTTCAATGATCTCATGGCTCATCCTCATGATGGTTTTGTTGAGGATCTCAAGCAAGATGATCAACCCCTTCTCGAACTGGTTGCGGAGAATCTCGTCGACGTTGCCACCGCTCAAGCTACCGTTGCTGCTCAGGCTACCGCTGCCGCTACTACTCCGAATGCTGCCGCCACCTTTATCGGATCTACTCCTGCTATCACTACCTCATCCTCCAATGCTGCTGCTTCACCTCTAGCGTTGGGAGGGTTTTCGGATGGTGCACAAGCCGCTGCCTTGAACGCTGCACTCCATGCGGCTATTCTGGCCGTCGCTGATGTTGCCGCTACTCTCTTTTTCAGTCAGTCCCATGTCGATCCCCAGAACGTCCCTCTCCTTCTGGGAAATCCGTACTATGTTCATCCTTTGGATCATCCAGGCTTGCAGTTTCTCTAGTCATTTTGAAAGGGGACACACATCAGGATTAGAGCGACACGTTTCTTAACGCTTTAATCTCTAAGCGCAATGATGGTTTTATTTATGGAACCATCGTTAAACCTTTGCCCAGTTCGACTCATCCTTCGGACTGGCATAGTATTAACTCCATGCTTATTGGTTGGATCGTTCAGACCTTGGATGTAACGCCCCGGGATACACAAGAAAAAATTTTGGAAGGGGCGCCACGAGTACTAGTAAAGTTTACTACAAATTAATGAGTGAATTTTTTAATCTGAAGTTATAAATGTTTTGTATGCAATACTCTGGTCATTAAATATTACAGAGATGTCTAAACCAATATAAAATTAACTCTATACATTCATAAAATTAATTACTAAGAGGTTAATTTATATGAAAACATAACATCTAAAAAAATAAAAATTAAATTTACCATAATGAAAGTTAGTGAAGTGGTAAAGGGCCAAAGTTATCCAAAATAATATTTGTTGTGCCATACTTGATATGAATCTCCTTACGAAGATCCTGGATATGAACCTCTTTACGAAGATCCTGGTTTTGCGGAATGATTAAGAGCACCCTCCGAAGTGTCGATCGAAAGCACCCCCTTTCAAAGAAGAAGACACACTTCGAGATGAACTTGAAAGACACAACTTTTGAACTTCAGTAACACAAGGTCGAATTCCACACGCCAAGCACTACTTGCACCAACTTGAGATGGACACACCTAGATCTCAAAATCGGGGGTTTCAATCTAACGATTGACCTAATCTAGCGATTAGAGGTTAACCTAACGGTTGAATGAGATAAAACTCAATATAAGATGATTGTTGTATATAATTGTATATCAATAAATTCGTTCACCACCCTATTTATAAGATTATAGGGTGATTAAAAAGTGCAGGATACAATAAGGTAAGGAATATTACATCTTAACCAAAAAGGAAACACTTAAGGCAGCTTTTGCAAGCTAAAACCTTATTTAACTATAATTAAAATTCATCATACCATAACACAAAGGTATGAACGAATTTCTTAAATAAAAACAATAAAATAACCTAAATAATAAAGCGATAAACTGTTGTTGAACCAACCCACTAATTGAAGGCCCAATCGGTTCTTTTAAGGCACTTCAATAAAACTTCTTCACGACTTCAATCTTCAGAAATGAGAGTAATAACTAGCATAGCCCTCATCTTCTTCTAATATTCATCACGAACTTGTTTCATAAGAGTATTGAGAACTTTGAACAACTTCTTCCTTCCAGACCTTGGCACAGGAAATAACATTAAAGAATAACCTCTGGATATTCGTATCATTCCCTCCCTCTTCAAGAAGATTCGACCTCGAATCTTGGCTAAATGTAAGAAAATGAGATCAACATAAATACTCCACGAAGGAAAAATATTTCTCTTACGAAATGGATTCAACATGATAGGAAAAGCCTCAATGAGAGGTGTATCTGTATTAGGTAAAATATATAGACAGACATACAACAAGCACTAGTTAAACCCTAGGCTATACAAGATGGGCCATAGGCCCACTACTGAATCTCTTCTAATCTAACACCCCCCCTCAAGCGAAGCGTCGGATTAACCGAAACGCAAAGCTTGGAACGGAAAAATTCAAACAGAGGCTTAGGAAGCCCTTTGGTGAAGATGTCCGCCAACTGCAACGAGGTAGGAACATGACTGACACGGACCTTGCCCATAGTAACCAGCTCACGAACAAAATGATAGTCGATATCAATGTGCTTCGCCCGCTTGTGTGCCACCGGATTCTGAGCCAAAAAAATAGCACTATTGTTGTCACATAACAAAAGCGGAGAACCATCCAATGGAAACTGAAGATCGCGAAGGATATGAGACAGCCAAACAACCTCAGCAGCAGTGTTGGCGAGAGCACGGTACTCGGACTCAGAACTCGAACGAGAGACAGTGGGCTGCTTCTTGGCACTCCAGGACACCAAGTTGCCACCCAGAAAAACTGCATATCCATATGTCGAACGGCGAGTCTCTAAACACCGGGCCCAATCAGCATCAGAGTAAGCACAAACATCAGCAGAACCACCAGAGCGGAAAACCAATCCATGATGTGGAGTCCCAGCAACATACCGAAGGATCCGAGTAACAGCAGCAAAATGATCATCACGAGGATCCTGAAGGAACTGACTAACAGAGTTGACAGCAAAAGCCAAATCAGGCCTGGTGATGGTCAAATACTGCAAAGCACCAACCAAGGATCGATAAAGCGTTGGATTACCAAAAGGAGAGCTCGAACTACTATGAAGCTGGGACAGCGGAACAAATGGGGTAGTCACGGAGGAAGGATCACTCATGCCAGCCCGGCGGAGTATATCTCGAGCATACTTGGCCTGACTAAGAAAGAGACCTTGAGAAGTAGGAGATACCTCAAGACCCAGAAAATAACTGAGATGACCCAAATCCTTGATAGAGAACTCCTGATCAGTGCGACGAATGAACTGGCGAATGGCCCCATCATCGTTCCCAGTAAGAATTATGTCATCCACATAGACGAGAAGGTAGAGCAATGTAGTACCACGGGAGAAAACAAACAGCGATGTATCCGAGGAGCTGCAGCGAAAGCCAAGCTGACGAAGATAAGAACTGAACCGATCAAACCAAGCCCGCGGAGCCTGCTTAAGCCCATAAATCGCCTTCCGAAGCCGGCAAACATAGTCAGGATGAACGGGATCCTTGTACCCAACAGGCTGAGCCATGTAGACAGGAGTGTCAAGAACACCATTGAGGAAGGCATTCTTGACATCAAGCTGATGAAGAGGCCAACGTCGCATAGTGGCTATTGCAAGGACAGTACGAACCGTAGCTGCTTTGATCACTGGACTGAAGGTGTGATCAAAATCAAACCCAGGAATCTGAGAGAAACCTTGTGCTACAAGACGAGCTTTGTACCGGTCAATACCACCATCAGACCGATACTTGACCCGATAGACCCATTTAGACCCCACAATATTGGCAGATGCGGGACGAGGAACAAGCTCCCAAGTTTGTTGTTTCCGAAGCGCCGCCATTTCCTCGTCCATAGCAAGTACCCATTTGGGATCTTTGAGAGCTGCACGATAATCCCGAGGTTCAGATTGGTCCATAACCTGAGCAAGAAGACCAGTTACAAACCCATCAAAAGTCTTCTTCACTCGAGTACCATCCTTGTTCCTAGTGGTCATATGATGGCCACGTGGCGGCGAAGGAGGAGAATCCGGTGAAGAAGGAGGAGTCGAGCGAGCAGAACCAGGGGATGACGGAGGAGTCAAATCCGGTGATGTCGGAGGAGTAGGCCGAGACACGGTAGCAGGTAAGGAAACCGGAGCATCGGAGATGCATACAGTGCATGGTGCAGAAGCCGAAAGCATCGGCGAAGGCGAAGATGGATCAACGGAAGTCTGACCAGGCTCAATAAAGGTTAGAACATCCAAGGAGGAAAAAGCTTGAGCCCTACTATCCAACGCCATAGGAAAACATGTCTCATCAAATCGAGCATGCCGAGTGATGTAGACACGTTTCGTAGAAGGATCGAGACACCGGAAACCCTTGTACTGAGAGCTGTAGCCGAGAAAGATACAAGGAATACTTCGTGGAGAGAGCTTATGCTCAGCATAGGGCTGCACAAAAGGATAGACTCGACATCCAAAAGGCCGAAAGTTCGAGTACTCAGGAGATCGTCCAAAAAGCAAGCTATAAGGTGAAGCTCCATCAAGAACAGGTGTAGGGAGACGATTGATGATGTGAACCGCTGTGATGAAAGCGCTATCCCAGTGCGAGAGGGGCAAATGAGAATGAAAGAGCATCGTTAGTCCCATTTCAGACACATGACGATGTTTGCGCTCTGCTCGTCCATTCTGCTCCGGAGTGTATGGACAAGATATCTGATGGTGAATCCCCTTAGAGGAAAAATGAGATTTCAAGCGATTATTAAGAAACTCAGTCCCCCCATCACTCTGAAAGGTCTTGATAGTGCAAGAGAACTGGTTTTCAACAAAGGCCTCAAACTGCAAGTATATGTCAACAAAATCGGATTTCTTACGAAGAGGATACAACCAAGAGAATCGAGAGTGATCATCAACAAATATCGCATAATAAAGAAAACCATTCTCAGATAAAACAGGGGCAGCTCCCCATAAATCACAATGTATCAAATCCAAAACATGTCTAGCCCTCTTGGGATTATCAATAAAAGATTGTCTCTGTCCTTTAGCCATAACACAAGGGGCACACAGGCCTGGCTTAGGCAACAACGAAGAAGAAAACAAATGTCCAGTCTTAATCAAAAGCGAAATAGTACTAGGCGCCACATGGCCCAAACGAGCATGCCACAACTCAAACGAAGCTCGTTGCTTATTTTGCGAAATAAAAGAAATTAAAGCTGTCTCCCCTCTGTCCAGCACATATAGACCATCCTCACTGTGGCCTCTTCCCATTACTGCCCTGGTCACCTTGTGCTGAATGATAAAATTCCGGTCATCAAAAATCACATATACATCGAGATCCTTAGTCAGTTTACTGATAGATAATAAATTTTTAGTGACCTCAGGCACAAGCAAAACATCACTTAATCGCAAAGAGGAAGTAACTTGACAATCACCAATAGAATCAATTGAAATAGACTGGCCATTACCAACAGAGACACGAGTTTTACCATGATAAGGAGTGACACTCTCTAGCGCCGAAGCATTCGGCGTGAGATGACTAGAGGCCCCGGAGTCAATGTACCAATCCGAGGTGATGGGAGATGGCTCCAGCTGTAGAGAGGACTGAAACTGATGCGCCAGGTGTGCAGATTCGGTGTTGCGGAGGTTCGGAAAAAGCCTGTAGCAAGTTTGAGGAAAGTGGCCCGGTTTGTTGCAATAATCACAAAAAGGCCTAGATCTGCCCGATCCTCCAGATCCAGAAGCCCCAGCTGCAGCAGAACGACCACCATAAGCTGCAGAACGACCGCGGCCGCCGGAACGACCGCCACGACCGGCGCGTGGGCCCCACGCGCCCCTGCCACGCGCTCCACTCGCCGGCGCGTGGCTCTACGCGCCCCCGCCAGAACCACTTTCTGCCGCCAGAAAAGCGGCAGTTCCCTCCAGAGCCCTCGCTGGCTGATGGGCTCCCTGCAGACTTAGCAAAAACGACTCGTGGTTCTTTGCTTGAGCAACCACGTCAACAAACAACGGCACCGGTGACAAATTGATTAAAGGAGCAGAAAAAACTTGAAAATCCGGGCCAAGAGCAGTTAAAAACCACATGATTTGATCATCATTGGTTGCAGGTTCACCCATAAGACTTAATTGATCAAAAATACGCTTAAATTGCATGCTAAGATCATGAACACTACCATTCTTACGCAGAGTATGGGCTTGATGGCGAAGCCGCAGAACAGAAGACTTACTACGGTTTTGAAAGATCGCCGCAATAGCATCCCACATGTGCTTGGATGTGTCACAATCCGGGATCTCACTCAGAACCTCCTCCGTAAGTGAAGCAAAAAGAAGACTGCAAACACGTTGATCTTCCTCCATCCACGTGGAGTGGCTTGCAACGGCCGCTTCAAAGGCCTTCTTTTCCTTCGCCAAAGCATCTGATGAACCCGGAGTAGCGTCGTCGGTAGGAACAGGAGGATAAGGGATGGTCGGACATGGCTTCGAGCCGTCAAGATAGCCGAAAAGACCCTGCGGCTTCAAGACGTGATGAACTTGGCGCTTCCAGATGACATAGTTGGATGAGGACAACTTGATGGACATGAGATGGAGGAGGGTGTTGTACGAAACCCTGTCGTCGGCCATGATTCTGAAGATTTTTGGGGAAAAAAATTGATGAATGTGGACGGCAATTATGAAAAAAAGGGGGAAAAGGAAATATTTTGATGAAAGAGAGGAGGCGGCGGCAGTAGTGGCTGCGCAGAAAAGGATCAGAAAACCTAAGCTGATACCATGATAGGAAAAGCCTCAATGAGAGGTGTATCTGTATTAGGTAAAATGTATAGACAGACATACAACAAGCACTAGTTAAACCCTAGGCTATACAAGATGGGCCATAGGCCCACTACTGAATCTCTTCTAATCTAACACAACAGCTTCTTAAAATCCAGAGATGCCCAATATGCGTCATGGAAAAACTCTTGATCCCTAACACCAAAATCAGAATGCATATGAGCTTCAATGGACTTCTGAGCATCAACAACTTCGGGAACACTTGCAACTACTAGAATATATTCATCATCAAACGTAGGAATTTCATCAAGAACATAATGAGCATCTAGAACCTCATCATCCTTAGCCTCTTCGTCGAATACTGGAACATCTAGAACTTCATCATCTTTAACCTCTTCGTCGAATACTGGAACATCTAGAACTTCATCATCTTTAACCTCTTCGTCGAATACTGGAACATCCAGAACCTCAAAATCCTTAACCTCTTCGTCGAATACTGGAACATCTTTAAGGAAATAGTCAGCAACCCGAACATCACTCTCCATAAAAGTAGGACCAACATCGCCAACATGGTCAACAACATCAGTAAGCACAAACTCGACCTCGGGAACATGGAATAGAGGATGGTCTTCTTTTAAAACTTCAGCAACTTGAGAAGTAGAATGCATATTAACCTTTGGTGTCTTCACATGCATCTTACGAGGAATACTCTGAATTGAATTCCGGATGTCTTGATACTGCCGTTGACGTTCTTTTTCTTCCAGAAAAGATACAAGAAAAGATGCAGGGACAAAATGTTTTCTCAAATAGTACCTCAACTTTTCCCAAGTAACGATTTTAGACCTCCCTTGCCTACGACGATCTTTCTTCAAGTCATACCACCAGTCATAAGCATAGTCTTCAAATTGATCAGAAGCAATACGAACCTTCTCACATTCGTTGAACTTGTAAAACTGAAAGTGATATTCCAATTGTTCCTCCCAAGCCAAATATGCTTCGGGTCCATCATTACCCGTAAAGATAGGTGATGTGAAATACATTGAAACGTTCAGTAAGGATAAATCCGTATATGGTTGTAAGAATAATATTTCCAAATTCTAGAAAGAATAAGGAAAATAACACAACTTGAATCACCCAAAACGGAACTATAACGAAGAAGATATGGAATTTAGAAGAAAGTATGGAAACTGAAGCAAGCAGTTTCGGAAATTCAGTGTACTTCTCCAAAACCCAATCTGATGAAGTTTAATCACCTTTAAACTTTCCGAAAATGATACAAATTCTTCCCAAATCAATTTAGATCAGAAAACTCGTCAGAAACTTCCACCAATTATTCCAATCACAATCAAAGCACAATTAAACTTCACAACTTTTTTTTTTCTTTTTTTCAGAATCTACGAACCAACTTGAAAAATCGATATCTCCCAACTCGAAAATCCTTTTTGAACGATTCCAAAACCTTTACTCTTGATACCAACTGATATGAATCTCCTTACGAAGATCCGGGATATGAACCTCCTTACGAAGATCCTGGTTTTGCGGAATGATTAAGAGCACCCTCCGAAGTGTCGATCGAAAGCACCCCCTTTCAAAGAAGAAGACACACTTCGAGATGAACTTGAAAGACACAACTTTTGAACTTCAGTAACACAAGGTCGAATTCCACACGCCAAGCACTACTTGCACCAACTTGAGATGGACACACCTAGATCTCAAAATCGGGGGTTTCAATCTAACGATTGACCTAATCTAGCGATTAGAGGTTAACCTAACGGTTGAATGAGATAAAACTCAATATAAGATGATTGTTGTATATAATTGTATATCAATAAATTCGTTCACCACCCTATTTATAAGATTATAGGGTGATTAAAAAGTGCAGGATACAATAAGGTAAGGAATATTACATCTTAACCAAAAAGGAAACACTTAAGGCAGCTTTTGCAAGCTAAAACCTTATTTAACTATAATTAAAATTCATCATACCATAACACAAAGGTATGAACGAATTTCTTAAATAAAAACAATAAAATAACCTAAATAATAAAGCGATAAACTGTTGTTGAACCAACCCACTAATTGAAGGCCTAATCGGTTCTTTTAAGGCACTTCAATAAAACTTCTTCACGACTTCAATCTTCAGAAATGAGAGTAATAACTAGCATAGCCCTCATCTTCTTCTAATATTCATCACGAACTTGTTTCATAAGAGTGTTGAGAACTTTGAACAACTTCTTCCTTCCAGACCTTGGCACAGGAAATAACATTAAAGAATAACCTCTGGATATTCGTATCATTCCCTCCCTCTTCAAGAAGATTCGACCTCGAATCTTGGCTAAATGTAAGAAAATGAGATCAACATAAATACTCCACGAAGGAAAAATATTTCTCTTACGAAATGGATTCAACAGCTTCTTAAAATCCAGAGATGCCCAATATGCGTCATGGAAAAACTCTTGATCCCTAACACCAAAATCAGAATGCATATGAGCTTCAATGGACTTCTGAGCATCAACAACTTCGGGAACACTTGCAACTACTAGAATATATTCATCATCAAACGTAGGAATTTCATCAAGAACATAATGAGCATCTAGAACCTCATCATCCTTAGCCTCTTCGTCGAATACTGGAACATCTAGAACTTCATCATCTTTAACCTCTTCGTCGAATACTGGAACATCTAGAACTTCATCATCTTTAACCTCTTCGTCGAATACTGGAACATCCAGAACCTCAAAATCCTTAACCTCTTCGTCGAATACTGGAACATCTTTAAGGAAATAGTCAGCAACCCGAACATCACTCTCCATAAAAGTAGGACCAACATCGCCAACATGGTCAACAACATCAGTAAGCACAAACTCGACCTCGGGAACATGGAATAGAGGATGGTCTTCTTTTAAAACTTCAGCAACTTGAGAAGTAGAATGCATATTAACCTTTGGTGTCTTCACATGCATCTTACGAGGAATACTCTGAATTGAATTCCGGATGTCTTGATACTGCCGTTGACGTTCTTTTTCTTCCAGAAAAGATACAAGAAAAGATGCAGGGACAAAATGTTTTCTCAAATAGTACCTCAACTTTTCCCAAGTAACGATTTTAGACCTCCCTTGCCTACGACGATCTTTCTTCAAGTCATACCACCAGTCATAAGCATAGTCTTCAAATTGATCAGAAGCAATACGAACCTTCTCACATTCGTTGAACTTGTAAAACTGAAAGTGATATTCCAATTGTTCCTCCCAAGCCAAATATGCTTCGGGTCCATCATTACCCGTAAAGATAGGTGATGTGAAATACATTGAAACGTTCAGTAAGGATAAATCCGTATATGGTTGTAAGAATAATATTTCCAAATTCTAGAAAGAATAAGGAAAATAACACAACTTGAATCACCCAAAACGGAACTATAACGAAGAAGATATGGAATTTAGAAGAAAGTATGGAAACTGAAGCAAGCAGTTTCGGAAATTCAGTGTACTTCTCCAAAACCCAATCTGATGAAGTTTAATCACCTTTAAACTTTCCGAAAATGATACAAATTCTTCCCAAATCAATTTAGATCAGAAAACTCGTCAGAAACTTCCACCAATTATTCCAATCACAATCAAAGCACAATTAAACTTCACAACTTTTTTTTTTCTTTTTTTCAGAATCTACGAACCAACTTGAAAAATCGATATCTCCCAACTCGAAAATCCTTTTTGAACGATTCCAAAACCTTTACTCTTGATACCAACTGATATGAATCTCCTTACGAAGATCCGGGATATGAACCTCCTTACGAAGATCCTGGTTTTGCGGAATGATTAAGAGCACCCTCCGAAGTGTCGATCGAAAGCACCCCCTTTCAAAGAAGAAGACACACTTCGAGATGAACTTGAAAGACACAACTTTTGAACTTCAGTAACACAAGGTCGAATTCCACACGCCAAGCACTACTTGCACCAACTTGAGATGGACACACCTAGATCTCAAAATCGGGGGTTTCAATCTAACGATTGACCTAATCTAGCGATTAGAGGTTAACCTAACGGTTGAATGAGATAAAACTCAATATAAGATGATTGTTGTATATAATTGTATATCAATAAATTCGTTCACCACCCTATTTATAAGATTATAGGGTGATTAAAAAGTGCAGGATACAATAAGGTAAGGAATATTACATCTTAACCAAAAAGGAAACACTTAAGGCAGCTTTTGCAAGCTAAAACCTTATTTAACTATAATTAAAATTCATCATACCATAACACAAAGGTATGAACGAATTTCTTAAATAAAAACAATAAAATAACCTAAATAATAAAGCGATAAACTGTTGTTGAACCAACCCACTAATTGAAGGCCTAATCGGTTCTTTTAAGGCACTTCAATAAAACTTCTTCACGACTTCAATCTTCAGAAATGAGAGTAATAACTAGCATAGCCCTCATCTTCTTCTAATATTCATCACGAACTTGTTTCATAAGAGTGTTGAGAACTTTGAACAACTTCTTCCTTCCAGACCTTGGCACAGGAAATAACATTAAAGAATAACCTCTGGATATTCGTATCATTCCCTCCCTCTTCAAGAAGATTCGACCTCGAATCTTGGCTAAATGTAAGAAAATGAGATCAACATAAATACTCCACGAAGGAAAAATATTTCTCTTACGAAATGGATTCAACAGCTTCTTAAAATCCAGAGATGCCCAATATGCGTCATGGAAAAACTCTTGATCCCTAACACCAAAATCAGAATGCATATGAGCTTCAATGGACTTCTGAGCATCAACAACTTCGGGAACACTTGCAACTACTAGAATATATTCATCATCAAACGTAGGAATTTCATCAAGAACATAATGAGCATCTAGAACCTCATCATCCTTAGCCTCTTCGTCGAATACTGGAACATCTAGAACTTCATCATCTTTAACCTCTTCGTCGAATACTGGAACATCTAGAACTTCATCATCTTTAACCTCTTCGTCGAATACTGGAACATCCAGAACCTCAAAATCCTTAACCTCTTCGTCGAATACTGGAACATCTTTAAGGAAATAGTCAGCAACCCGAACATCACTCTCCATAAAAGTAGGACCAACATCGCCAACATGGTCAACAACATCAGTAAGCACAAACTCGACCTCGGGAACATGGAATAGAGGATGGTCTTCTTTTAAAACTTCAGCAACTTGAGAAGTAGAATGCATATTAACCTTTGGTGTCTTCACATGCATCTTACGAGGAATACTCTGAATTGAATTCCGGATGTCTTGATACTGCCGTTGACGTTCTTTTTCTTCCAGAAAAGATACAAGAAAAGATGCAGGGAAAAAATGTTTTCTCAAATAGTACCTCAACTTTTCCCAAGTAACGATTTTAGACCTCCCTTGCCTACGACGATCTTTCTTCAAGTCATACCACCAGTCATAAGCATAGTCTTCAAATTGATCAGAAGCAATACGAACCTTCTCACATTCGTTGAACTTGTAAAACTGAAAGTGATATTCCAATTGTTCCTCCCAAGCCAAATATGCTTCGGGTCCATCATTACCCGTAAAGATAGGTGATGTGAAATACATTGAAACGTTCAGTAAGGATAAATCCGTATATGGTTGTAAGAATAATATTTCCAAATTCTAGAAAGAATAAGGAAAATAACACAACTTGAATCACCCAAAACGGAACTATAACGAAGAAGATATGGAATTTAGAAGAAAGTATGGAAACTGAAGCAAGCAGTTTCGGAAATTCAGTGTACTTCTCCAAAACCCAATCTGATGAAGTTTAATCACCTTTAAACTTTCCGAAAATGATACAAATTCTTCCCAAATCAATTTAGATCAGAAAACTCGTCAGAAACTTCCACCAATTATTCCAATCACAATCAAAGCACAATTAAACTTCACAACTTTTTTTTTTCTTTTTTTCAGAATCTACGAACCAACTTGAAAAATCGATATCTCCCAACTCGAAAATCCTTTTTGAACGATTCCAAAACCTTTACTCTTGATACCAACTGATATGAATCTCCTTACGAAGATCCGGGATATGAACCTCCTTACGAAGATCCTGGTTTTGCGGAATGATTAAGAGCACCCTCCGAAGTGTCGATCGAAAGCACCCCCTTTCAAAGAAGAAGACACACTTCGAGATGAACTTGAAAGACACAACTTTTGAACTTCAGTAACACAAGGTCGAATTCCACACGCCAAGCACTACTTGCACCAACTTGAGATGGACACACCTAGATCTCAAAATCGGGGGTTTCAATCTAACGATTGCCTAATCTAGCGATTAGAGGTTAACCTAACGGTTGAATGAGATAAAACTCAATATAAGATGATTGTTGTATATAATTGTATATCAATAAATTCGTTCACCACCCTATTTATAAGATTATAGGGTGATTAAAAAGTGCAGGATACAATAAGGTAAGGAATATTACATCTTAACCAAAAAGGAAACACTTAAGGCAGCTTTTGCAAGCTAAAACCTTATTTAACTATAATTAAAATTCATCATACCATAACACAAAGGTATGAACGAATTTCTTAAATAAAAACAATAAAATAACCTAAATAATAAAGCGATAAACTGTTGTTGAACCAACCCACTAATTGAAGGCCTAATCGGTTCTTTTAAGGCACTTCAATAAAACTTCTTCACGACTTCAATCTTCAGAAATGAGAGTAATAACTAGCATAGCCCTCATCTTCTTCTAATATTCATCACGAACTTGTTTCATAAGAGTATTGAGAACTTTGAACAACTTCTTCCTTCCAGACCTTGGCACAGGAAATAACATTAAAGAATAACCTCTGGATATTCGTATCAATACTGATGAGCCCTATTTATACCCTAATTTTAGCACATTTTAAGACTTGTTTTTGAGCAACTTTTGGTATTAAATAGCTCATTGTACATTAGATTTGTAATTGTAAGATTCTATGATAATGTACATGTTTTGGAGCTTGTTGATGTGAATTCTTGAAGACCTTTTATGACAATGCTATGGAGTTGATGATTTGATGCTCGCAACTTGAAGAATTGGTCATAGAAGTGGCGAGAAGGCCACCTTGGTGAGGGTGGTAGAAGCTGCCTAGAAAAGTGTCCCTCATTCCCAGAAAGTGTCGCTGGAGTTTGATGGAAGTGTCATTGGAGATGAATAAAGTGTCGCTGCTGCCCAGAAGTGTCACCAGCTGCCCAGAAGTGTCACCAGCTGCCCAGAAGTGTCGTTATGATTAGCAGCGACCAAAGAAAGCGTCGCTAAATCTTCGGCCCACTTGAGCTGAATTTTGAGGCTATAAATACACCCTTATCCCCTCTCTTTCTTGGCCGAGCTCCCTCATATCCAAACACTCATTTCCCTAGTTTTTCTTCCCTTTTCTTCCATTTGATTTGATGAACATGTTAGTATTATTTAGGATTATTTTTGTAGGCTAAAAACCCATCTTGGGGGCATGTGATTAGACTTCTATTATGGGTTGAGAACTTGTTTGTGTAGCTTATGAATGTATGATTTTCAAGTGAATGATTGTGTTGTATTTGTGTGTTTTGATGCATGATATGGTTAGGAACGATTTCCTAGTTATAGAAATGTGTTGAATCTTGCTAGAAACATGGTTGAAATGCTAACATTTCCTCTATTGTTGAGTAGTAGATTTATAAGCTAATTACATTATGCTATCATTTTTGTTTACTCTTGAATCCATTCACTAGTGTTATATCTATGTTAATTTCGCTATCGAATATCATGGGTAATGTTTATTGAGTCTCTAATTGGTAATGTCATCGATGAATTGGTTTAAATGCTATCATTTAGGTCATTTGTCGATGAAAGAGTTGTGGTGATGCTTTTGTCATCCATATAATATTGAGATTGAGAAATATATCTCTACGATTAGAGGTAGATTCCTATGATAAACAATCATCATTTCTAAAGCGATACGTCATAGTTTGAGGAAGTACCCATGGTAGAAAGTCGAAATCATATGCACCCAAAACTTGCATTCTAGATAGTTAATCTTTACTTAGATAATTGCATGATAATTTAGATTTTTATTTGCTTTGCATCGTAGTGTTTTCTACAAAACCAACTTCAAAACCCCCCGTTGTTTACCTTGCTTTCTATATTATATAAGTGTGTTCATAATCTTCGCTAAAACGCATAAACAACTCCTTCTCCTTGTGGTTCGATCCCTACTTCCCACTATCTACTCTATAGTAGTTAGAAGTCGTAGTGAAAATAAATGTGTTTTGATTGAGTGAGATTCCCATTTACGACGTGGGGAAAACGCTTGTCACATACAATACACTTTAGTCTAATTTTTATACTAGATCTGCTTTATTTGAAAATAATCTATGAAAGAATTTTGTTTTAAACATTTAATTATGTTATATTAAACCAACCAAATTCCGTGTTTTCAAAACATTTAGAATGCAATTACTTTTTAAAATTATTCAAAAAATAATTACACTTTAAGATAAATGTTACATACAACAATGTTTTCAATTATATATTCACGATATTATCTGAATTTGTAAATTGGGTCATGATCGCGCAAGGAGCAAGTCCAAGAGATACTACATTTTGTAGATTTGGAAGAAATTAGAGATTTTATCCCATTTTTGAGCTCCAAGAGATACTACATATGGTACTACAAAATGGGGATTTTTTTTTTTTATTCATAACTTATTCTTTTTTTTTTTTTTTTGAGAAAAGAAGGCCGCAGCCAGTATGTAAATATTACAAGATTAGAGCCATAGGCTCATGAAGCAATACATTTGCTTCCAAAAGAATGAAAAAATAGGCTAGCATTCTATAATGAACTCAAAATATTAGCTAGTATCCTCCGAACAGATTAGAGAATCGTCGAAACAAAACTCAACTTAGTCAAGAGGACTAGCTAAAGGAGAGAAATATGTACAAACATTCCTAGCCTATTCATAGTTCAAATCAGTTCCAGAGCAAAAGGAGACTCCTAAATACTTCATTCTTCAATAAAGGCACCATGATTCTGCTGGAGTTTTCCACCAGAAATAAAAGAGAGTCATTGATGATCATTGATCACCAATGATCTGTAATACCTGCATAAAAGAGACTTAGTTAGTAGAATCCATTCTAGAAATTCTTAGAGAAGAAGTCCCCATTTGGTCCAATCTAAGCATACCCTGTATCTCATTAGGAAGCAAACCAAAAGTAAATGAGGAATCCTGTTTAGATGAAAGACAGAGTTTTGCAATGGCATCAGCTGGTAAATTTGCTTCTCTATGAACATGGGTAAGGACATATGAAGAGATGCTAAGTCTGATAGAATCAGCAAGATTGAAAAGTCTCCAATGTGCAGTGATGGGGTTTAAGATGGAAGAAATTGCATTAAGACAGTCAGACTCTATATTGATAGCTTCTGAATATCCTGCAGCAAGAGAGATAGCAAATTGAATGGATTTGATTTCAGCTTCCAGTGGTGAGGAAGCAGAGGTAAAGGAAGAATGACCAGAAATAAAAGCACCTCTGCTATCTCTAATGACAGTGCTGATGCCAGCATGAAGAGTGGAGTTGCACCAGGCAGCATCCACATTGAATTTAAGACCAGAAAGAGGTTTTGACCAAGCAATTTTGAAAATTTTGGGTTTAGGTGGTCTTTTATCAAGTGGAAGGAAACTGTGATTTGCTATTTCACAGTCAACAGGAGATGAAATAAAGAAAGGTTTAGCACAAAAGACCAAGAAAAATTGCTCTTTGATCTGTTTAAGAATGTGAGTTGAGGAGGCAGGGACATTATCATATAACCATTTGTTTCTAGCTTTCCAGAGAATCCAACAAGTAATGGAAGGAGTGAGTCTGATGATTAAATTATGCAATGAACTCAGTCCATTATATGTGAGATAAAAGGAAAGTCTTTCCCAAATAGAAGAAAAAGCCCTATCTGAGATACCCATAAAGAGATGCAATGATTTCCAAATGCCTAAGGTAAACTCACAGGAATTGTAAAAATGGTCTAAGGAATCCTCATGATTACATTTGAAGCATTTGGAAGGTAAACAGATGTGCATAGATTTCAAAATGTTATCAAATGGGAGAAAGGAGTTAATCATTTTCCACATGAAAACATATTATTTTTTTCTAATCTATGATTCCATAAATGATGAATGGAAGAGATAATACCCCTAGACTGTCTCAGTTTGTTGTAGGTAGACTTGAAGGTGAAATTTCCTTTGATGTCAAGTTTCCAAATCAGTCTATCCTCTCTGTGTTGCTGGAGTTGAGTTTCCTGCAAAGCAGAAAGAGTATCAGGAGCAAGATGAGGAGATAGTTGTTGCATATAATTGGATTTATCATTAATAAATGATGCAACAGTACTATCAAGAGGAATTGTAGTAAGAGAAGGATCACAGTGGTCGATTAATGGTCCTCTATCAATCCAGTTAGAGGACCAAAAATTACACTCCCCTTTACCAATGATAACTCTTGAATTTGCTTCAGCCCAAGCATTAATTTTACAAATCCTCTTCCAGTTAGGAGAAGATTGAAAGGAAACTGGGAGTGAAGCTATGAGGTGAGTCCATAAAGCCTCAGCTTGCTGGAACTTCCACCATAGCTTAACAGAACATGCTGCAATAATGGTATGAATAGATCTGAATCCTAAACCATTCTGAGAAACTCATCCTCCATATGTGTAGAAAGAGAAACAAAATTTGGAGGATTGAAAATTAAATGCCTACACATTGATCACGACATTCTTTCATTTTGAAAGACAAAATTTGTTCTCTCTTCATATTTCCATAAATTTTCTTGCTCTTTTCCTAAAAAAGAGATAAGAAAATATAAAATAATAGTGTTCATAAATGAAAGAGTATGCAAAATGTAGTATCTCTTGGAATTGGGCAAAAATATTTTGGAGATTGTTATGTAGTATCTGTTGGACTTGCTCTAACATGCTAGTACTTCTATATAAGAAAAGAAAGTTAAGGGCCGGAGAGATTTGAAAGAAAAACATGTGCAGGATATTTGTCAATCCAAAAATAATTTCCCTAAGTGACTAAGGCCCTGTTTGCTAGAGCTTATTTTTTGTTGTAATGAACTGAACTGAAATATATTTAAATTTACTGAACTGAACTGAACTGAAATAAATTTAAATTTACTGAACTGGACTGAACTGAAATAATTTTAAATAAATTTAACTGAATTGAACTGTACTGAATAAACATAAATACATTTTTATATAATTTAAACATAAAAACACGTTGAGGTGATATAATCTGAACTGAATTGAGTTAAATATCATCAAATTATAGTGCAGATGATATGAATTAAATTGTTCTGAATTTCCCTACACTGAACTAAATTGTTCTAAATTGAATTGAACTAATCTGAAATGAACTAAATTATACTAATCATATGATGATGACATATTATAATTGGTTGAGACGATTTAAATGAATCACGATTCAAATAATTTTATGTGAGTATAAAATGTAAAGGTTATGGTATATTAAGGAAATATATTGAGTTGAATATCATAGCCATGTATTTTTCAGGAGATATGAGTCATTGAGTTGTATATCATTCATTGAGTTGCCATATCATGACTGGATTTGAATGCGGGGGAGCTGCTATCAAAGTTTGCATTTCGCACAAAGTGGTTGATATGGCAGCCATGATAGCGTAGCTCAAAGAACTAGCAGCTAGCTCTTCCTCAGCATCAATCGTGTCTCCATCTCAAGTGGAAGTCGTCACTGCTTTTCTGTGGAAGCAGTTTATCAATGTGCAGGGTGCTAGAAAAGGTTCTACCAACAGGTAAGGTTGTGGAATGTTGAGTGAAGTTCTCTGTTTAATACTAGTCACTTATATTTCATATGCATTTTCGGGTAATTGTAATTTAAATGCCTGTTATATGTAAGAACCAGTTTATAAATGTAATTGGAATTTAACACAGTTGGTTACTATCTGTTTGTAGGGTCTTACATGCGGTGAACTTGAGAACAAGAATGAGCAGGCTGGCTGCTTTTGGGAATCTCTGCTACATTCACTTGCAATGGTGATTCTATAAGTTTTGGTGACTTGGTTGGGGTGACGAGTGAACCACGAAGATTATCTTCTTAGATTTTCTTTTACTAAATTTTACTTGTTATTGAATTGTGTTTTTATATAGTTGTATTCCAGTATGATACAATCATAATGTATAAAACTAATGTGATTGGTTTTGATTAATTCCGAGCTCATTTTTTCACCCACTCGCAATAGTGCTTACGAACTCGTAAGCACTATGGCGTGGGGTTTTTTTTGGAAGATTCGTAATGTTTTTCGAATGAGAAAAACCTTTCTGCTGGGTTACAAAGTTTTTCGAATTAGAAAGACGTTTCTGCTGGGTTACAAAAATTTTACGAATTCGAAAGGTTTTTTACGTTGACGCGGTTATAGTAGATGACACTTACGAATTCGAAACATGACATGTGAAACTTTTCGAATTCGAAAGATGTCAAAATTTTACGGTGGTTGGGGGAACCGCCTTAAACATGATTCCAGCTCTGCATGTCCACCGCCAACAACTGCCATGCACCCTTCTTGGAGCTCCTGAACAGGCTCAACAGCAAGGAGGGTTCCCCGCTGGTGACTTGCATCGTGACCGACGTTTTCATGTCGTTTACGCTTCAGGCGGAGGAGCTGGGTATTCCGGCGGTGCAGAGCTGGACTGTCAGTGCAATGTCTGCCATGACCATCATTCACTTCCCGCAACTGAAGAAGCGAGGTTATACGCCACTAAAAGGTACAGTTGGTTTCAGTTCATGATTTGATTTTAAAATTTTTAGGTTTTGGATTATATTGCTGAACTTATTAAATGGAAAACACAAGTCAACTTTATCTGATCAATTTTCAAACTAATGAGAATGATGGTAAAGGATACAGACACAATAATGGTGGTTTAAAGGAAAAATCGAAGTTGAATTAATTAGGTCAAACTCATTAATTGGGATTGTATCTCAAGTGGCCGTAGGAAGACTTTGTATATTATAGATCTGGTGACTTTGTACGTACATATATAGTGATTTTAAATTATGTGTGCAAGAAAATAGGATTTGTTGCAATCATATATGCATGAATAATTAATGGTTCGCAATATGAAATATCATATATCTACGCATAATCATTACATAATAAATATATAAATATGTCCAAGGATTACATTCTGCTCTGTATTGACCAATTTGGCAGACAAGAGTTACTTCAACAATGGGTATATGGATTCCGGGGACTGGAAGCATCCGCTTAAGAGATATCCCGACAACAATATGGACAACCGAGCCTAATGATGTCTTCTTGAAGTATACACTAGACTTAATGGCCAAAGCATGCAAGGGTTCTGCAACCATCATAAACACCTTCGAAGCCCTCGAACTCGATCTTCTTACATCATTCTCCACCCTCGTTGATCGCGTTTATGCAATTGGACCGATCCACATCCTAGAAAAACAAATAAAGAACAAAGAACCTAATGCCATTGAATCCATCCAATTTAATCTCTGGAAAGAAGACGATAGCTGCATTGAATGGCTCAATTCTAAAGATAGAGGCTCGGTTGTGTATGTTAACTTCGGGAGCGTCACGGTGATGACTAAAGATCAGTTGGTCGAGTTTGCATGGGGACTTGCTAATTCAGTTCAGAACTTTTTATGGATCATTAGGCCCGATCTTGTTTCGGAAGGTGCGCTTCTGCCGCCAGATTTCATGACTGTAACCAAGGAGAGGGGGATGTTGGCAAATTGGTGTAACCAGGAGGCTGTGCTTAATCGTCCCGCTATTGGTGCATTTTTGACGCATTGTGGGTGGAATTCAGTTCTCGAGAGCTTGTCGGCCGGGGTGCCGATGATTTGCTGGCCGTTTTTTGCCGATCAACAGACGAATTGTATGTGTGTTTGCTCCCGACGGGGCATCGGGGTGGAGATTGACAATAATGTGGATAGGGAGGAAGTGAAGAAAGTGGTGATAGAGTTAATGAAGGGAGAGAGAGGGGAAAAGAAATTAAAGTCAAGGCTCTTGAGTGGATGAAGAGTGCTGAAGAGGCGGTCAAGCCTGATGTTGGTTCCTCCTATTGCAATTTTGACAAGTTGATTGAAGAAGTGCTTCTACAGCCTAAGCAAAAATCTTATGCATAAAATTACAATATTATTGAAATTTTAGTATTTATTGGGTGTTCTGATTGTATTTTATGTCTGGAAAAAAAAGTTTATTATAATGAGTATTCTGTTGTTTCTTGCTTTCATTCTAAATTTAAGGACAATTCATAACTTAGGCAGCAACTCTGGTGAACTATTATTTTTTTTGCCCTAATTATAGTCCTAAGTTCTAATTAACTCTAACTTAATATATTAGATATTGTAACTCCGAGTTTTTTAATTCATGGAGATTATTGTACGCAGCTATACTCGCACAAATTATTTTTTTCAATAAAAAATTCTAAACTTTAAATGAATCTTTTAATGTATAGATAAACAAAAATATTATCGTATCTAATATTGTTGAAATTATTATAACATGAAAAAGATTCTATGTAGATTCAGTTGATACAGAGGGAATAACAATATATTAGGTTATTTTAATTTATATTATATTAAGCTGATGTCATAACGGCTTTCTCTCTACAAATTTTTCTCTCCCTTCTCTCTACTTTCTTTAATTTTCCGGTCACTGTTTTCTTTTTCCTCCACCGCTTTATTCCCGTTCTGACAACAAAACGGTCAGAAACAGCTACAACCTCACCGTGGCCATGGCGGCGCCTCCGCCTAATCGCGGCGGCAATGGCACCGGAAATACTTTTCTTCAAGCTTTAGCTAACAGACCCCCACCTCTAAGCAACTCACTACCCTCCAATCTGGAAATCGCGCCAAAAACTCTATACAAAGGGGAGATTGCCTGCATCGTGACACGAAAGGAGGCAGCGGCACTAGCATCGCACAACCAGAATGCCCTAGTTGGAAAGTTTGCAAGGGGCAAGCCAACAATGGAAGCCCTACATAAAGCTTTCATATTTGTGGAATTCAAGGGCAAATACCAGTTGGGCTCGATCGATTTCAGACACATCCTGATTAGGTTCAAGCTCAAGGAGAGGACTATCAACGTTTATGGCTCAGGGGAAATTGGACTTTCGCCGGAGCACCGATGAAAATCTTAAAGTGGACAATCGATTTCTCCCCTGAAACAGAAAGCTCCATTGTTCCTGTTTGGGTTAACATCCCCAAGGTACCGGTTTTCTTCTATAACCATGCTATGATTCAATCTATGGGAAATCAAATAGGAAAATTTATAAAAATGGACATTGCCACTGCTACACTGTCTAGGCCATTTGTAGTTAAGATCTGTGTTGAGGTAGATGTACAACAGAGGCTTCCAACTCACATTATGGTAGGAATTGAGGAGGATGGTGTTGAGTATGTGGTTGAAAAGCTGCCTATTGATTTCGAAGACCTCCCCTATTACCGCTCTCATTGTAAATGCATAACTTTGAGGATCAATGCATCCAGCTTCACACTAAGTTTAAGAGGACTAGACATCAATGGATGGATAATAAGGTCCCTCAACCTGGAAATAGAACACCAATGGGGCCAATTGACGTGCCTCCAATGATAGCTAATATCCATGCTGTTAAGCCTGCTTTGCTTTCAGTCCCTTTGAATTCAAAAGATCAAGAGAATGGTGTTGGGCTATCTGGTGTAGCTGCACATGATAAGGCAAGGACCATACAAGCACAGAAACTTTTTACTAAAATCCTACTCAACTAGTTCCAGAGAAATCAAAAGGTTAAAAAAACCTATATCCCTAAAGATGTGATAATTGAACCCATCTCAAACACAGCACTGGAAACTCCACAGCCTTCACTTCAAATAATGACAAGGAATGACCTACATGAAAAACTATTTAAGGCTATGCAACATACCTCACACCAGGGGGAGAGCTCTAGTTCTGAGGATCTCTGCGAATTTGTGCCTGAATCTCCACTTCATACAACCTCTACATCCAAGACCTGATGGACCTTCATCTTCTCAACCTCTATCATCCTCTCATGGTTTCATCACACCAAAACACAGGAGACATATCAGAAACTCTTGGGATGATATAAACCTCAAAATGACTTCAGGTAACTCCTCTCCAATAAATCCTTATAAATCTGATCAGTTTCTTTTTCTATCCCAAGATAGGAACAGGAATCAATTTATGCCATTGATAATGGAGGAGGAAAGTATGCTCAGAGAGGAGGACATCTTCAAAGAGGCAGAAGAATCCCTCTCAGATATCTCCATAGAAACCATAACATCATCTTTACTATCCCCACAGAAAGGTAAGGGCAAGGTGAGTTCAACCAAAGTCCCTTTAAGAACCTTTTTTACACAATTCAACAGATTCATAAATGGATCTTCAAACAGCCATAACAATGATTTTTAATGTGTACAAACCTCAAAAAAAAAGTGCTTGTGTGGAATATTAGAGGGATGGATACATCTCTAGATAGATTGGAAAGCATGATTTTCAAACACAATTTTCAACTCATTTGTCTTATAGAACCTAAGCATAGAAATGATGAATGCATATGTTACATGAAAAAGTTTCATTACAGTCATTGTTTACAAGCTGCTTCAGGCAATATATCGCTCATGTGGAATGATGATTTGCATGTAGCTCTTAAATAGGATAGTGATCAATTTCTGCACGTCTCAATTTCATGTCAATTCACTAGTGCCATATTTGATAGTGCTTTTGTGTATGCTGCTAGAAACCTAAGAAATAGAAGGTCCCTTTGGAATAGCTTGAAATTGCTTACATGCCCTGATACTATCTTCATAGGTGATTTTATTGCCATGACTTCTGTTTCTGAATATAAAGGACCAGCTTCTCCTAATCTAGCCAGTATTTCAGAGTTCAACCAATTCATAGATAGTTTAACTTTGGAAAGTGTTAACACAGTAGGTAACATTTTTACATGGACCAATGCTAGACTAAGATCTCCAACCATAGAGAAGCTAGACAGAGGCTTGTGTACCTCTTCCTGGAATTTGAAGCTTCCATCTTCATCTATCCAAGTATTAAACAAGCTTTCATCTGACCACTGTCCTTTATTTCTACAAATCGGCAGTCACATAACATCTAGTCCCAAGCCTTTTAGATTTCTAAATGCATGGCTTAAAAGAAAAGAACTCATGCCTTTCATTAAGGAAAACTGGGAACAGTGCCTAAGTGAAGATGGCATGATAGGTTTTTTCTTAAAGCTACAAAGACTGGAAAAGAGCTTAAAAGTCTGGAATAAAGAGGTTTTTGGAGATATAAACAAAAATGTAGATTTAGCTGAAGAAGCTCTTAGAATACAGGAATTACAGTATGACACCTTTCCTAATGACCATGAGCTCTCTGAACTCAATAAGAAAAAAACATTGTTAACTAGGGCAATCAGAGAGAGGAAAAGTTTATGGAAATATAAATCTAGGGTCAAATGGTTGAAGGATGGTGATGAAAACACTAATTTTTTTCCATAACTCTGTCAAAGAGAAAAGGCAAAGACTAAGTATCTAGGGCTGGAAAAATATACCAAAAATACCGTACCAACCAAAAACCAGCCCATACAATACCAATTTATACCGTACCAACTTAGTACCGAAATAGTTGGTACGGTAATACCGTACCATTATATATATTGGTATGGTACTTGGTATTAAAAAATTTATACCACGGTATTACCGTACCGTACCGAAAATAAAGAATAACTTAAATAATATTAATAAAGTGAATTAAATATTTATTTTTATTTTATTTTATAGCTGATGTCATTTGCTCTTCTTCAAATTCCCAGTGGTCTTTTAGTATTCTCCTACAACCTAAAATTTTAAAGAGTCTTTTATTCTCCCGTGATTTTTACTACTATTTTCTGAACGCTTCATCTTATATTTGAATCACAATTTTTTTTCTCAGGTAAACTTTAATTGTTTAAGAGTATGGCCGACGAGGCAGGGGTTTAGTAAAGAGGCATTTTTTCTTTTTTGTTTGAAAATTGATAAATTAATCTACAGATAATATTTTGAAAGTTATTATTTACGATTGCATTAGTTGAGTCTAGGTAGGTTGCATGATCAATTGATCTAGGTTGGTGTGTTAAGAAAATACTTAATAATAGAAGTACCAAAATGTGTACAACTAATTAAAATTAACTAAATGAATATTGTTGAAATATGATAGTATTATTCTTAAATTTGTTTACAAAAATAGTTGATGAAATAATATTGGTATGGTACGGTAAATACCGAATACCAACTGAAATTGTTGGTTACCGACATATTGGTATACCGACTTATTTGGTTGGTATTGGTATTTAAAATATGTGTACCGAAATACTGGTATGGTACATGGTATTGAGAAAACAAATATGGTATTGTACCAATTCCACCCCTAAAGTATCACCAAAGCCAGGGGTAGAGATGTGAATAATTGGCTGGATGAAAATTCTGAAATAGAACATGAAGTTGTCTCATACTATGAGGAGTTGCTTTCATCAGCTAGTCATCCAGATCAGGGCCTTTTTTACTCTCATTTTTTATCTAAAATCTCAAACTGTATCACTCCTGAAGAAAATGATATATTAATCCTCTCTGCCATTCATGAGGAGGTCAAGAACATTGTTTTTAACCTCAATAAAAACAGTGCTCCTGGCCCTGATGGATTCTCAGCTTATTTCTATATTAAATGTTGGGATATAATTTCCATGGATGTTACAAAGGCTGCTAATAAATTCCTAACAACAGCCAAAATCCCCAGAGGTATATCCTCTACATGGATAACACTTATCCCAAAGAAAGTCTCTCCTATATCTTTTGATGACTTTAGACCAATTTCCCTATCCAATGTCATCAACAAGATCTTTACCAAACTGTTAATGGAAAGGTTGAAACCGCTCATGCATAAGCTGATTTCTCCTAACCAAACAGCCTTCATGAAAAACAGAGATATTTCAGATAATATTCTCTATCTAAATGAAATGGTCAGGCACATCAATAGGAAAAATAGGAACCCTAACTGTATTATTAAACTAGATCTTAGGAAGGCATTTGATAGAGTTAGTTGGTCTTTTTCAAACAGTGTATTGCTTAAATTTGGATTTCATGGTCTGTTTGTTCACTGTATAATGAAAAATCTGGCACACTCATGGTTTTCAGTTTTGGTAAATGGTAAGCCATGTGGTTTCTTCAAACCAACCAGAGGTATAAAGCAAGGGGATCCCCTCTCTCCTTTTCTCTTTAACATTTTTTCAGAATCATTTACTATGAACATTTCCTTTGCTTTTCAAACTGGCAAGTTGCATTATTATGATCTACCAAGGAATGCAATTAACATTTCCCACCTATTTTATGCTGATGACACTGTTATTTTCATGCAAGCCTCTAAAATAAGTCTCACCAGGCTTAAGGCTTTCTTAATACAGTTTGAGATAGTTACTGAGCAAAAGATCAACTTTGAAAAAGTGATTTTTATGTGGGTAGACATGCATCTGTAGGCAAGGTACATTAGATAAGGAATATACTAGGGATGAAGCAGGGTAGTTTTCCATTTAAATACCTTGGATGTTCAATAATCCTAGGTAGAGCCTTAAACATTCATTTCCAACCTGTGGTGGAAATGGTGGAAAAAAGGCTAAGTAATTGGAAAATTAGATGGCTATCCTCTGGTGGAAAGATCACTCTCTGCCACTGATGCATGTCTACCCACATCATATTTTTTCAGTGCTAACCCCAACAAAACACATCATCAAGGTCATCACTAGGCTAATCTCAATTTTCTTATGAGGGGAAGCTGATTTAAAACCAAAAAAAACCTGGAGAAAATGGCATGATCTGTGTTTTCCTACCACACAAAATGGTTTGGGTTTTAGGTCTTTTTCCACCATCATTCTTGCATGCTCTGTAATACTGTGGTGGAAATACCAAATTGCATCTGCCCCATGGACCCAATTCATTGCAACCTTCCTCATATAAAACTTCATCCACATGGAGAAGAATTAGTCTTGTAGATGAGTTTGCTACACAACACATCAAAGTCTTACATGGAATTGGGACATGTAGTTTCTGGAATACTAAATAGACCCAATGGGGAGCTATGATTGATATTGTACATCATGCTCAGACCATAACTCCAGAAACTGCATCTGTAGCTGACTTCATCAATAACAAGTCTATATTTCTACCCTCCATAGCTCCATGGCTTCCATTTGATGTTCTTAATATTTTGCAGGAGGCTACTATTCAGACACATAGGGAGGACATACTTATATGGAAACCTGAGCTCAGAGGAAAGTTTTCTTTCAAATCATCATATTCGATGATCAAAGAACAAAGAGGTACATCTCAATCCCTCTAAAAACTCTAGAATAAAAGAATTCCAAAGAAGATATCCATCTTCATGTGGAGAGTTTTTAACTCATTACTGCCTTTTGATAATGTATTCATACATTATGGTTTTCAAATTGCATCCAAGTGTTGTTTCTGTAATGCTACTGATTACATTGATCACTTTTTCAATGAGTGTCATCTATCTGTTCAAACTTGGAAACATGCTTTGTGCCTAGTTGGTATTATAGATCAAAATTTCCCTGATATCTGGGCCAGACTAGCTTACTTTTTGTCATACACTAGTTACACAGCACTGCAATCCACTCTAACTCAGAATATAACCTCATATATTTGCTGGAGTTTATGGAAGGCAAGGAATAAGATGCTCTTTGAAAATATTAAACCTAATGCCAATGCTCTATTGAATGAAATCAAAGAAATGGTATCTTATTGACAAACAATTTGACATTGACATGTACTCCAACAATCTGATACCTCTATGCACCAGACCACCAAAGGCAAAAATCATCCTAGTTAAGTGGAAAAACCCAACACATGGTTTTAAAATAAATGTAGATGCTTCTTGGTCAAATGGTAAAGCTGGTATTGCCTGCATAATTAGGAACTTATTTGGACTGTTTGTGACTGCTTCTGTGTGTTTCACTAATGTTTCCTCTCCAGTATTGGAAGCTGATCTTAAAGCAATAAAGCATGGAATCTTGTATGGTAAATCTATAGGGTTACATAGTTTTATTATTGAATCTGACTGTCTGGTTGGTATTTCCATGATTTTAAATCCAATTACTGCTCACTGGAAACTTTTCAACTTATCAGATGAAATAAATAGGCTTTTAATTGATATCCATTTGCATCATGTTTTTAGAGAGGCAAATACAGTTGCTGATACTCTAGCAAAACATTCTTTCCAAAACTCTATCTCTTCTGCTTTGTCCACTCTCCCTCCATACATCAAAGCCCTTATATATATGGATTTTAAAGATTCCCAAACTTGAGAATAATGGATCAGAATAGATACTGTTGAGTCTTTCCCTTATGACAGGTACACCACATAAGACCAGCACTGCAAATGTGCTTCACTGATCAGAATTCATAAGAGATGGCATATGGAGATCCAAACTGCAGAGGATAAAGATGCTCCATACCAAACTGCACTACACTGGATTCCAACTGCAGATGGATTTCCTTGGAGATTTTAAGAAGGGGAAGGAAATTTTGCTGTTTTAGGGTGAAAACTAGAAATCTTTCTAGTTTTGTGATGGAATTTAGAAACTCTTCCATTTATAGGGTTGTTTTTGATTGAGTTCTAAGAATGTTTTACATTCTAGTCCTTTCTTTTATTTATTTTTCTATTTTTACCCCTATGTTTTAATCAGATAGGTTTGATTCATCTGATTCTGTTTCACTGGAACTAGAATCTATTTCTATGATGTAAACTTTTTCTGTTTCATCATATTTTTCTTCAATGGGTTCATATCCCATTTTACATGCAATTTCTAACAATTTTATTTTGTTATTATCTTGCCTATTAGGACATTCATTAGCGTAATGTCCTTCTATGTTGCAAATCCAACATCTACAATTTTTCTTTCCTTTTGGACAGAATTTTTGTTTTTCTGATCTTGTATCAGACTTTTTCTTAAAGAATTTTCCTGGTCGGAATTTCTTTCTCTTTTTAATAAACCTATATTTAGAAGATTTTTTCTTAGAAAAGAATTTTTTCTTCTTTTTATATTGTGTTTTGCAACCATATTCTACCGGATTTTCTCCTGATATTGCACAACAGTTTTTATTAAATTTTTTAAGTTTTTTCTGAATTCTTATCAGTTCACAAAATTTTGACAGTTCGTCTTTTACTACTCTCATAGCATATCCTAGACTGTAACTAGTAGTTCTACTATTGAAAGTTTCAATTTTAAACCTTTCTAAAGCTTTTTCTCCTACCAAAGGGATTTTTCTTAGATACTGAAGTATCATTTCTGGAAATTCATTTTGTTCTAATTTATAAAGATTTACTTCGTAATCACAATTGAAATCTTCTAATTCACATATATCACAGAGTTGTAGCTCTGTTAGCCGTTTTTTAGCTTTTTCTTGTACTAATTGTTTTTCATGTTCTTTGTCTCCGGAAAAATCAATTCCTAAGAACATGGTATATAATCCATCTAGAACAATATCTAGAATATTATATGGAATGTTGTTGTTAGCATCTGTCCAGATGGTGTTTTTTATAAATTCTTTTGCTATTCCCAGACTCTTATGTTCTATTAATAGCAAAATTGTTCGTGATTCTGTATAGGCATCAGGATTAGTTTGAATTACTAAACTTAATTCTGCTGCCCATTTATCGATGATTTCTTTCCTATTATTTTGACAGTCAATATTTAGGAAATTATCATCTGATCCTTTTGAACTATTAACTTTGGATTTTGCACTTTCTGGAAAATACCATGGTTGATTAGCTCTTCTTCTTTTAGAGCCCATATATGAGCTTTCTCCTTCTTCTCTTTTAACATTTATGTTAAAGTTTTTTGATGTATAATCTGAGTCACTATTTTCCTGTTCACTTATTTCAGGTTCACTAGCTGACTCTTCATTATTTAAGACTTTTAAGTCTTCAATTCCAAACAATTGTTTTAGTTTGGGACTGTTTTCTATTTCTTGGTTTGCTAGTTCATCATTTTCTAATTCTAGCAACCTAAGAGCATGGTCAAGTAAATCAAAGTTTTCTTCGTTTACTTGTAACTCATCACCTTCTAGATGATCCCAAAAGATTTTTTCAATCTTTGGTATATAATTGGTCATATTGGTTGTTTGTCATTTTTACCAAATGGCCAAGTTAATGCTTTAGGATTTCCAGAGGATCCTAGTTCAGCATTTCCTACTCCATAATTGGGGTAAGAATATTTTTCTAAACCTGTAGGTTTAGGTTTTTCTTTGTCGTCAAAAGGAGTTATTTTTAAATCTTTTTGCTCTATAGCTTCTAAGACTTTAAGTTGGTTTTCTTGAATTATTATTTTTAATTCAATAATAATTTTTGCTGCTGCAGCTTCTAACTTATTTTCCTCGTTAGTTAGGATATTTAGAATTTCTTCTAATTTTATTTTTAAAGAGCTTATATCTTCTTGTATTTCTTTAAGACTCATCAAGACATTTATTCAAGTTGAATTTCCATGTCTTCTATTCTTTTTGAAATTCCTATTAAGAGATCTCTCTTGCTAGGTTCTTTGGAAATACTTTTTCTGGAGGGTTCTCCAATTATAAGCTTATTTCTTTCTACTTTCGATTTATAACGTTCTCCCAGGAGTTTTTTATCTTTAGCTATATCAATAGCCCAAGAATTATCCATAGGAGAGACTTCAGAAAACTGTTTTTCTTGAACAGTTCCTATTTGTGAAAATACATCTTCTAGTTCGATGTATTCTTTCTTTTTATAGTCAATACTGTGATGACTATTGGTTAAAGCATAAGCAACCAGATAGGTTAAGCTAAATACTTTATCTCCTTTATTCATTAAATTTTCTCTTTCAAATTTATGAACGAAAGATAATGTTTTGTCTAAATTTGCTGTATCTATACTAATACCAAATTTAGGATAAACTGTAAACATGAATTTTTGGTAAGCTAAATTTCCTCTAGCTGCACCTAAAATGCAATCTTGTCTATCATTTATTCGGTTATCTATTAAGACCATTTTGACTGGGGAATCTATTCCCTCTTGAAATTCTGATTTCAATAGGATTTTGACGGCACCAAAGTGTACCATTGTGATAGTATCCCTGATTTTACTATCTATTTTATTTAAATTTTCTTTAATTTCTTTTAAAGTAATTAAAGGTAAATATACTTCTCCTGTAGTATCTTTGATATCTACATGCATTTCTTTAGTACCTACAAAATAGTAGATGCTATTTTTCCTTTTTAATCTCTCTAAAAGAGATATATTAAAAATATTTTCTTTTCTTAAATTAAGTCTTGAGGACCTAATTTTTGAAAGTAGTTCTTGTTTTATCAAGAAACTTCCGTTGAATCCTTGATTAGATTCAAAGGTTTGGACATTAGAAACATCTTGATTTTCATCAATTGTTTCTTCTATATCATTTAAATGATTCATTTTAATGTTGAATCTTTTAGATTATTGTTATTTTAAACATGGCTCTGATACCAGGTTTTTGTAGGTGGTGCGGAATTTTTTGGAATTTTTAATTTTCTTTTATACATTTTAAACATCCTTTATAAATGTTCATATAATGCACAAGAGTTTGATGTTTTTCACAAAATCTTGTTCCGAAACTATACCTAGATTGACTATAAGGGCCAACTCTACGGAATTTAGATAATTTCTTATCTTTTTTAGTTATTTCTCTGTCAAGAATTAATTTACAAACGTTTTTATTCATTTGAAATATTTTTAAGAGTTCATTCTTTTTACAGAATCTTGAGATTCTTTTATACATTTTATGCATACTTTAAAGGTATTCATAAATTGTATATAAATTTGGAGTTGATGTTTTTTACAAAACTTAGTTCCAAAACTATATCTGGATTGACTATTATCATTATTCCTACGGAATTCAGATAATTTTTTATCTTCTTTTGTTAGTTCTCTGTCGAGAATAGACTTACAAATGTTTTTGCTCATTCAAGCTTCGATATTTTATTTAATGTAGTTTATGATTTTAATACTTTAGGACCCTAAGTAATTCATGCAAGATCCTTATATCTTCCTTACTATATTATTAAGTGTGTATAGTTATCATGCTATCTGTTTATAACTTAACCAATCCTGCGAATCTTGTTTCCCTAAACGGCCACTTGCCTAAGCGGTACTCCCTATTCTATGGACTCCAGGTTTCATTATAACAGATAAGCATGTATACAACAATCAATAATAAGAAAGAAGATATAAATTATAGAAACTTACATGTAATTACAAGAGGGCCCTAAAGGGCTTTTTATTCACACATAGTAGATCCGAAGATCAGACAGAATCCTGAACGAGGTTCGTCTTCAGGAGATTACAGAGGTTGAATTTAAAAGACAAGGAGGCACAGAAGTGAGGGGCGCTCCCATATTACAAGAAATGAACTCCCTTTTATAGGTAAGGAAGGGTCTGAATTATTAAAGAGGGGTGCGTCATCCCTTACGTACAAACGCACTTACATTATTGCACCTTACTAAAGCAGATGCATTATTAGATCCACCTAAAGTAGATGCATTATTCTCCACTACCTGCTGTCACTTGAAGTGGAGGGGTCCATCGAGCTGTCGGCAGCCTTGTTGGTGGAGAGGTCACTATCTTCTTTAGTGGGTGATCCACTTTCTTCTGGGCATCTACCGCATAGATAATTACTGCGGTAATTCTTCATCCTTTTACAAAGGTCTGGTATGTGATCTCCCAAAATAAATGGATTGACCAAAGTATTTTGGAATTTGACAAATTTGTCTTCATCGGCTTCGCTGATCTTCTTGGGTGACTTGCTGTATATCAAGATGGTGGCATCTTGATAGTTGACAAATAGTCCATCCTCTGAGCTGAAACTAAAAAGTTTTTGAATGAAACCTTCTAGTCTTCTTATTGCCAAGGGTAGCAGATCGCTTGCCTCGAGCTTGCATTCCATGGGCTGAGACGGTAGATAATGATCTCCTTTGCAAATACCAATTTGGATTAAATGCTGAGGATGATATACCAATAACCCTAATTGATTCCAGTATGGACCGGAACTATTAATTTTCAGGAAAATTTCTTGCCCTGGCTTGGTGCATTTTTTCCTGAAAGTCTTAATTGTGTCGATAACAGCCTTAGGGAAATGGCTGATTTCTAACAAATTAGGACTTGGATATATGGTTTTTACCAAACCATATTGGAATGCTTCATAAACCTGTTCAGGATTAGCATTCTTAGCGAAGTTGTAATAACTTAAATTTTTGGAATCTGTGGTGAAGAATTTTTCCTCCAAAAATTTTTCTTCGTTGGCAGATCTTGCATATCGGTAGCAGTATTCAAAACCTGCTTCCGTGATTTCATTAGTGTAATCTATTTTCGTAGATTTTGCCATATCTTCCCTTGGTTTGCTGGGAAGTCTTCCTAGAGAGGTCAATGACTTCTTTTTGGACAACAGAGCTGCACTGAAGGTGTTAGGCTTCATCATCTCGCCATTGGTAATTAGCTCCAGAGGTGCTAATAAAGATGACCCAGTGTATAGGTCTGCTGAAGTTCTTGCTTCTTGGAAAGATTTGAACTTCTTGTGCGCAATGTTGGAGACTCCTTCAGTTGCTTTTTTGGCGAAGCTCCAATCTTCATAGATTCCAGCATTGGGACCATTATAAACAACATAATATGTTTTAGATCTTTTTGGGATTTGAATTCCCTCTTCGGATTTCTCCGATGCTAAAGGCGTAACTTTAGACTGTGGGATTGGAATTCCCTGATTTGGCCTTAAGCAAAATTCTACTGGGCTAACCAGTTTGATGGAAGTTTGTACTTCCTTCTGGATTTTTGGCAAATCCACAGCCTTCAACGGATTTGTTGATTCTTTACCAACTGCCGTTTGCGTTGGAATAGTCTTATCTTTCTCTTTTGAAGGAGAAGGTGATAAGATAACCTTTTTCACTTCATTTTCAGAAGTTTGTTCTTTTTCTTTACCCACTTTAATCAGGTTGAGATACTTGAGCTTGGCTCGAACCAGCTCTAGTTCTTGGACTAAAAGTCCTTCTTGCAGCTTTAGCTGCTCCATTTCATCCATGCTGGATGCTTCACAAAGAAACAAACGTTAGAAACATTTGTATTATTCTTTATAATCTTGCTGAAACTCTCTGGTAAGAAAATCTGCAAAATAATTCTTGGTACCTGCAATATGAATAACATCAAAATCATATCTAGATAACCACATTTGCCATCTAACTAGACGACCTTGCTTTCTATCTCCTTTTAGATTTATTTTTAGAAAATAAGTAAAATTCTTATTATCTGTTCTTACTAAAAACCTACAAGGAGTTAGATAAACAGAGAATTTCTTAATTACTCTAATAACAGAAAGGTATTCTTTCTCGTTACTATGATAATTCTTTTCAGCAGCCTTAAAGCTTCCTGAAGTGTATCGGCAAATGTATTCTTTACCATTATTTTCTGCTTTAAGAATTCCTCCCCAGAATAAATCTGATGCATCAGTCTCTATGACCAGTTTATCCTCAGGTTGTGGGTGATAAAGCTTAGGAAAGTTTTTTAAACTTTTCTTTACTTTTACCATATAGTTGGTATCTGTATCTTTCCATTCCCATGGAACATCTTCTTTAAGTTTTGCTTGTAATGGTGCTCTGACCTGAGCTAGCTTAGGAATATAATCAGAAGCATAGGTGAGAATTCCTAAGAATCTCTGCAACTGTTTTTTGTTTTCAAGGATATCTGGGAATTTTTGAATATGTTCCAAGATATGATCTTGAGGTCGATGAGACCCTTCTTCAATTTCTAGTCCTAGAAAATTGATTTTAGTTTTAAAAAGCTGTGTTTTCTTCTTTGAGAGTATTATTCCCAGAGAAGCACATTTTTTGAGTACTGCCGCTACTTGCCACAGATGTTCTGTTTCATTATTGCTGAAGACTAAAATGTCATCAATATAAACACAACAGAAATTTTCAAAGGTTCTAAATGCATTTTGCATATGTCTTTGAAATATGGCTGGAGCTTGTTTTAACCCAAAGGGTACAACATTCCACTGGTAATGACCTTGTGGACATGTGAAAGCGGTTAATAATTGTGATTCTTCATCTAGCAATACTTGCCAGAATCCCGATTTACAATCAAAACTACTAAATATTTTCTTTCCTCTTATTAGAGTTAATAACTCATCTTTATTAGGGAGGTTATGACTGTCTCCTATTGTAGCTGTGTTTATAGCCTTATAGTTGACTACCATTCTCTTTTTTCCTCTACGTTTCTCAGCTTCATTTTCTACCAAGAAAGCTGGAGACATGTGAGGTGATTTGCTAGGTTTAATTACTTTTAATTCTAGCAATTCCTTAATTTGCTTTCCAAATTCTTCTCTATCCTTAGGACTATATTGCATTGGTTTAACCTTTACAATTGTCTTGGGGTTGATTAATTTTATGGTTGCTGTCATCCAATATTTTGACTTGTTAGGGTCTATTGGATTTTCTGAACACACAGAGTCTAAAAGTGTTTCTATTTTACAAAGTTTTGTATTTTGAAGCACAAAAAGTTGTTGTTCTTTAGTATATATACCCCCCCTCCTTAAAAGAGAAGCAATTTTATTAGGGCTAATATTTAGCGCCTCTGGTTTTGGTAATTTAGACTTCTTTTTCATGTATTCTAAATAACCTGGAACTCCTACTTTAAGAGCTTTTCTTATTTTTCCTATATGTACAGGATTATTGTTTAGAGTGAAAATTATCCTATCTGTGTATTGGACAAATGGATGATACAACAGACAGAAATTATTTCCAATAATAAAATCTATTCCAGATTCTTGTTGATATACAGTTGGAATATGAAATATTTCACCTGCTATCATTATGTTAAGATTTTTACAGACCTTAGAGAGTATAATGTGGGATCCATTTCCAATTTTTACTCTTATTGGTCTTTCTACATTTACCCAGTGTTCCTTGGGTATTACATTTTTGCTAGCAACACACATGCTTGCACCGGTGTCTACATAGCAATGTAACTCAATTTGTTTATATCCAGAAAATTTTAATTTTCCTTTTATATAAATTGAATTAGAGTTGGTAATATTATTCATTACAAAGTTTGTGGGTCAATTTATGATTATCACAAACTTTGAGGTGGAATGAGTAATATTCATAACTCTAGTTTGCATTTGCCAAATGCGAACTACCTAGAATTAGAATTCTTCAAATTTTGAGCATAGTTTTTGAAACTCTTTTCATTTTCACCCCCCTTTGGGAAAGTCCTCGAAGGAAATAATCCATATGCTGACTTGTGTTTCACTGTGTCTCACTTTGATTCACTAACAAGCAAGTGAATTAATTTTCTCCCTAGTTTAACTTCCTCCCTTTTTCTACTACAGAATGAGTTATCACTTGTATTATATATTATATATTATATATTTTTATATTTTAACATGGTATCAGAGCCTAAGATCCTAGAACCTTAAACCCCAGATTTTTTTCTCCTACCCCCAAAATTTCCCCTAACCCCGTTTTCATCTTCTGATCATGTTTTGGGCACTTCCACCACCGCCGTGCTATCACCGCCGCGTCCGTCGAAGATTGCCGACCCGTCAACTTCTGTTGAATCTCTACTCATAGCGGTCCTCTCACCGCCGCCACCGTTGCCGCCATGAAGATCGCTGCCCAAATCGTTTGCCAGCGCTACTTTTCTCTACTGCAGGTGCTACTCCGTTTTGCCAGCACTACTTTCTCTACTGCTGGTGCTACTCCGTTTAACCAGTGATACTTTTTCTATTGTTGGTGCTACTCCGTTGCTTGCTACTATTGTTGGATGTTTTGCTGCATACACCACCGCCGTTGTCGTAAGAGGCCACCGCCGTCGTGGATGCTGTCGTGATTTTTGTTCTCCTCGTATTTTTTGAAAACTACTGTATTGTTTTCGCTACTGATGTTGATTCAAAACTATGGAACTTATGTAGAGGAGTCACTATACTCTTTTTCCCACTGGGTTTTTTAACGAGGTAATGTGCTCTTTCTAACAGAATTTGATGATCTTTTTCGCAAGTCGGCCATGGTTTTCACCATGCTCCAACTTGAGGGAGGGTATAGAGATTAAGGAAAGAAAATAAAGATATTCAGTATATCGTTATGTTAGGAATATAGATATTTAGCTATATTGTTTTCTTAGTGAGAAAGTTATTGATTAGAATGGTTTCCCCAATTAGTTTGTATTGTAGGTCTATAAATATTGTAGCCATCATCATTGATGAATGACCTTTGATGATAATAGAAGTGTCATTGTAAATATCATTATCACTTGTATTATATATATTTTATATTTTAACAATACACGAACCATATTATTTAAATAAAGTTTAGAGAATTGTTGACGGTTTCTCAACTCAAATAAAAACAAATGACTATTTTCAACTTTTGCTCAGAAGTAAAAACTTGTCTGAAAACTTATCAAAGTGCAGGATAAAAGCACAAATAAAAAGGGATATATCGTAAAATCTTACGGTCTAATAATGAAGAGTACTGAATATGATTCATTTTTGCCCTTTTTAATTTGTTTAATAACACAAAGGCCCTGTTTACCAGAGCTTATCTGTAGATCAGTTCAGTTCAATTCAGTTCAATTCAGTTCAGTTCAATTCAGTTCAGTTCAGTTCAGTTCAGTTTAGTGAAAATGTAACTGATGAAATTCAGGTTAATTCAGTTATGCTGATTCCATTTTTCAATACATCATTTTTACTTCAGTTCAGTTCAGTTCAGTTCAATTCAGTTCAGTTCAGTTCAGTTCAGTTTATGGTGGAAATAAGTTCTAGCAAACAGGGCCAAATTATTTCCATTGAATCAAATTTATATATTTTGTCTACTATTCTATTCGTATTCAAAATAATTGAAGAAAAACTAATTTAATATGTTACAATTTGTTTTTTGTGGTTAATGATAGAGTGTCTAACATGAATTATTTCGAACGTAAATCATGATAGTGAATCATTAAAACCTCCCTATATAAATCAATGGAATAGTTAGCTGCCGGCCAAAAACACACACAGAGCTTCAAGGCCAAAAAAATGGGTTTCCCCGGAAAACCTCACGCGGTCTTGGTTCCATTTCCAGCACAAGGCCATGTGAACCCATTCATGACACTCGCGAAGCTTCTGCACTCTCAAGGCTTCCACATAACCTTCGTCAACACCGAATTCAACCACAGACGTCTCATCAGATCCAAGGGCCCGGAATCCGTTCGCGGCTTCGACGATTTCAGGTTCGAGACCATCCCGGACGGCCTGCCGGCGTCGGACAAGGACGCAACCCAAGACGTGCCTAAGATCTGTGATTCCACGAGGAAGACTTGCCTGGTTCCGTTTAAGGAGCTTCTGGTGAAGCTCAACTCGAGCCCGGAATCTCCGCCGGTGAGCTGCGTGATCGGCGACGGTGTGATGAGCTTTGGGATCAGAGCAGCTGCGGATTTGGGGATCCCTGAAGTTCAGTTTTGGACTGCATCTGCTTGCTCCTTCGTTGGATATCTGCACTACAGGGAGCTCATCAACAGAGGAATCGTCCCTTTCAAAAGTAAGGCCCGGGCCCGTATATATTTTAATTACCTCACGTATACGGTACATATATATCGCTATTTGTTAAATATTCGTATATCTTCCTTATTCGATTAGTTTATTTAAGATATTTAATTTATAAGACAAAAAATTGTAAAAAGTAAACAAAGGAATTAAAGTATAACAAAATGTTTACAACTAATAAGACAAATACTTAATATATATCTACAATATTTAAATTTAAATTTAAAATTAAGATTAAGATTTTTAATTAATTTTCATAATAAGAGGCTAATGAAATAAACACATGAATTAGCTTTAGTTAAATTACTGTATATCCCGGGTGTATTCCAGTGCCAGCATAAATTTAGGTAAATGCATGTCTTGCCATTAGAGAAGTAATTTTTTAAGTAAATAACTGTTTACACCTATTTCATACCTTGGGGGTTTATATAGATATAAGAATTGCATTAAATAATCTCATAAAATGTTAAATAAATAACGGTATTATAGTTGGTTATTTTTTAACGCTATTACTAATATTCAATATGATTTATTTTTAAATTTACATAGTATAATTTTTTAAATTTTAAAAGAAGCGACATTACAATTGGATGACACTGTCTCAATAATACAGAATGATATTGTGGATCTGAAATTTAGTACCCAAATATTCAGAAAATTTCATAATAATTGATAAAACAATCAAGTATTTAATTCACTCATAAATGACACTGACTTATCAGTGTCAATAATTGGTAAGGTCTATTTTCATTGGTGGCCATATATATGTAATTTGAACATTGAATGTTTCTTTCTTAATTTGTGGCATTACGATCGAAAATTCGATTTTAAACCTTTTTTTTTTTTTTGCTTGTTTTCTATATTTCAATTCTAAGATACTCGTTGAAGAATATGCGAATATTCATGTCAACTTAATTCATGTAGATCTAAATTTTGTTTTTAGTAGCTAGAAAGTTGAATAAGTTTGGTTGCATATTATATTTTAATTTGTTTACATCGAATGATTAGCCGGCTTAATTATTTTCCTCGTCATATCATGATGTCGGCAAAATTCCAACAAAAGTAGGTAGTTATTCGATTATTTCAGGATTCTTAATTAATTACTACTCTCAGTTGTCATTTGAAGATCTAGTCCTGACATATGATCATATGTACGCTAATGAATATGATAAGGAAGACCGGCCTTGAAGAATAAACTTTTTAATGTTAGTCGCATTATATTGCATTAGCAGTACAAACCTCATCATATATATTTCAACAATTTACATTTACAAATTATTAAAACCATAACAAACTCTCTCATATATGTGATCCAGAGTAAAAGTTACAGAATATATAGACTATTAAATTGAACTTTTACGCAATTTTATTATAAACAAACGCAACACCAATGAGTAATCATTAAAAAATAAGGCGTAATTCAACAAACACATATACAACATTAAGACATAAAATATCACCTAACCATTCTCTAAAAAGAAATATAATGTACTAATCATAATTTTTGAATTTATCCATTTATTTATATTTTAATAAAGAATAGTAACTAACATTTGGTGATACGAAGTAGCTTCTATATATCGTTATAAAAGTTTTACTTATTTCAGGATAAGTTGTAAAGTGGGTTTGAAATACATAAGAAAATTATTTAAGTAATGCATCTTCTAAATTAGCTTTTTAATACTTTAATGTGTACATTGAAAGTATTAATAATATAAAAAGTAGAGCCAAAATATAGGAGAAACATATACAAAAAGTGAAAATCATATGGTATACATTTTCACTAAATATTAAGGGTGTTGTTATTCGTAACCCAATATTTTGGGCTTAAATACCAGGTAAAAAAACATAGATATCATATTAGCATACTTTGTAAGAACTTGGGATACATACGGCAATTCAGAATATTAAAAGACAGGCAAAGTTAGGGTGTGGCTTTAAATTCTTCACTTGATTGTTTCCAATTTGACAACGTCCAGAACGAGCCCGCACCCCATGCCATGTTCAAATGCGTGGAAGATTACCTACCACATTTTCTACAACTCTTTCATATCCCTCAATATCAATGACAAGAACACTTGCGTAAAAAAATTGAAGAGGATCGTATCATCAGTTCACTAACTACAGGTTAAAATGTTAAATCAATTTTCATAAAATTTACGTAAATTTAAGTTTGGTGTAAATTTTAATACTCCCTTTGTACCAGCACATTAAACTTTTTTCAGTCAACTATACTAACTTTTGACTGGATTTTTAAAGGTAAACATAAATAATAATATTATCGTATCTAATATTGTTAGAAACATGTAGTTTGTTAATATCAAATTTTTATATGATGAAGGTAAAGATAAATAATAATATTATCGTATCTAATATTGTTAGAAACATGTAGTTTATTAATATCAAATTTTTATATGATGAAAATATACGTAGTTAAAGATATTAGCAGTCAAACACGTGTATTGAAGACCGTGAAAAGTCAGCTGTACACATCTAGCTGGTACAGAGGAAGTATCATAAACATCAAAATGCAAATTAAAAAATAAATTGTTTGAATTTATTTAATAATATTTAAAAATTTGTTCCACAGGCGAGGACTACCAAAGGGACGGCAGTCTGGATGCACCAGTAGACTGGGTTTCCGGGATGAAGAACATAACACTGAGAGACCTTCCAAGTTTCCTCAGGACAACTGATCCCGATGACATCATGTTCGATTTCCTACGAGAAGAAGCCCAGAACTGTCTCAACGCGCCGGCCATAATCTTCAACAGCTTCGATGAACTGGAGAAACAGGCTTTGGAAACAGTGATCACCACCTTCAAATTCCCAAACATCTTCACAATAGGCCCTCTTCATCTCTTGAGCACTAAGCAAATCGCCCCAGAAAGTAAGGTCAGTGCCCTAAACTCCAGCTTGTGGAAGCCCGATTCCAAAGTCCTAGAATGGCTGGACGAAAGGGAACCTCGATCCGTCGTCTTCGTCAACTACGGAAGCGTGACAACCATGTCCGAAGTTCACTTCACAGAGTTCGCATGGGGGCTCGCCTCGAGCGGCCGTCATTTTCTGTGGATCGTTCGTCCTGACATCGTGAACGGCGAGGATTCTTCCAGAAGCTTCGCTGATGAAGGGTTTCTCGAGGAAGTTAAGGAAAGGGGTTGCCTAGCTACCTGGTGCGAGCAGGATAAGGTGTTGAACCATGCTGCGGTTGGCGCGTTTTTGTCGCACTGTGGGTGGAATTCGACGGTGGAAACGATCTCTGCCGGCGTGCCGGTGATCGGGTGGCCATTCTTTGCCGATCAGCAGACGAACAGTCATTACCTTTCGGCTTCTGATAAATGGGGAATGGGAGTGGCGATGGACGCGCGATGACGTGAAGCGCGAGGAAGTGGCGAAGCTGGTGCAGGATATGCTGGTCGGAGAGAAAGGGAAGGAGACTAGGGCTAGGGCACAGGAGTGGAAGAAGAAAGCTGAGGAAGCTACGGATGTTGGTGGAATATCCTGCAACAATTTCCACAAATTCATTCACTACATCAAGGGTTGAAAACACAAATTTATTTACTAATCATGTTGTTGATGTCTTGTTGGATTTTGAAATGTATGTTATTTTCTTAAAATGTTGATTAATTTGCCCATGTTGGCTTTATTCTGTTTAAATTACAATGGTTTGATGGATTAAATAGATTTATGATTGATTAATCTTCACTTTTCACATTTTTTACTCCCTTTGTACCACTTGTTTCCACTCATGAGACTTTTCTTAGTCAAAGATGATAATTTTTTTACTAAACTTTTGAATGAATAGATAAATAAATATATATCGTATCTAATATTGTTGGAATATTAATAGTCATAACATGTATTTTATTAATATCAAATTTTTATATCTTGATAATACACGTAGTTAAAGATATTAACAGTCAAACACGTGTATTGAACACGGAGGGAGTAGCAATTTCTACATCCAAGCTGAATCTATAATTTTCCTTTTCAGCGTCTTCCAAGCAAATCTTCACACTTTTCAAACATCTTTTATTTGGATTTTTTTTTTTTTTTGTAATTTCTTAATTTATTTTAGACTAGGCCTGAGTCTATTCACTCTCTCCTATTTTTTGGATTCATGTAATGCCTTGTTCTCCTCAACTTCATTGAATTTTTTAGTTAAATTCATATTACATCAGTTCAATTCAATTCAGATATGATCAGTTCCGTAAATTAAAGATGCAATATAATTTCATGATTTATGATAAATTTAGTTTTTCTGTTCCTATTTCGATCGAAATCAGTTTAGGTAAGATGGGAGGCCTGAACCCAGTTATATTAGGTTAACTAAATATATTTGTAAAAGGTCATATTACCAAATCCGACCTTAGCTCAGTTGGTAGAGCGGAGGACTGTAGTTGTTTGGCTGTAATCCTTAGGTCACTGGTTCGAATCCGGTAGGTCGGAATTTTGGATTTTTTTTCCCCTACATTGTAAATCTTTACTCCGCAATATAAGACCTTTATTATATGATTATTCTCATGAATTTACTCAGCAGTATCTTTATTCTTTACCTTTATTGTATGATTTTTCTCTTCAAAATTTTAATAGTTTCAACTTTCAACATGTGTTTTGCATTGCTTTGAGAAAAGACGTGATTTTTTAGTTCCGGATACGATGAAAGCTTATTTCAGATGGAGCATCGGCTGTTGGAAGATGAAATACTTTTTTCGCATTATAAAGATGAAGGAAGACTAATAACACTATCACAGTGCATCTCAGAATATTCTTTCAATTCAATAAACTGGTACTATCACAATTCACCTGGCACAATGAGCAGCTTCATCATCATACTGATAATAAATCGGGAAGAACAGGCTAATCCATGTTCCATAACGTAGTATTTCATCACATTTAATATAACTTTCCAGTTTCTGGCAAACCTCAATCATCCTTTCGGCTGCTGCCAGAGGGAGGAGTAATGAGGAATGACTTCAAGTGCTTGTACAGCTCGTTGGATTTCTCAAGATTGATGGCATGCCCCGCATTCTTTATCACTACAAGCTCTGCATTTTCACCCAAATGCCTGTACTCATTTTGAAAGAAGCAACGGTAATCATACATCTAGCAGCGCTATAATACTTCAGCAGCATTGTGAAAGAAGCAAGTTTAACTCTCAAGAAATGGAGATATTCTAAAACTGACCTCTTTAGTCTGTGACCCAACTCCAGTGGGAATACCTGGTCATATTCTCCCCATATAATCAGTGTGGGCTGCGAAATCATACAAAATCAGAAACTTGAGCACATTTGTCAAGCATGCTACAGAGGATTGGTGAATGAAATGAGGAACAAACTTGAGTGATCTTCGGAAGATTGGAGAACTTCCTATCCTTGTGTAATGCATGAATCAACTCTGCTCGCTCTTTACGATTTTCCACACACATTGTCTGTAAGAGAATTCAGATAGAAAAAGTACCATCATTAACTATGACAGATTGCCAAGAGCTCACAGAAAGCGCTGTTAAGCCAAGAATCTGCCTAGGGAAAACAAAAAAGTGTTCTCCAGAAATAAGTTTTCTGATTATAATTATTAAGGCTGTACATGTAATCTAATTCAACACGGGTTACGTTAAGGCCAATCACATAAAGCAACTCTTTGACTAAAACTCACAGAATTCTTGCTCATTAAGCAACTGTCACAGAACATAATAACTTTATAAGCTATGTTAAGTCCGATCACATGTCTGCAGAAACCATGCAAGGACATAAGATCGAGTCAAATGAGGAAGTTGCATATTATATTTGCATCAATATGATCAAAGATCACCAAAGATGCAGATCCATCTGTTATCTTCTCTTCAAAGTATCCAAGTACTCATGAATTTATACTTGTCATATTCCAGGTCAGAAGTATTATTATCCACATTGAAGTCGACTGACAATATACTTAAGTTTTTTAATGCACGAAAACTCAAGAGATGCTTAAACTATTTAAAGGAGTATCGAACAAAAGAAGTTGTAAACAGTCGATGGGAAAAGGGAAAGAATATATTCAGCTGAATTGATAGCGCAATGAGAGAGCATCAAAGACTATTATCAAACTAATCAACTTTATACAGATTCTACTTTACTTCATATCTACCACAACTTCATATATTCCTTGCCTGAAACCCACTCATATTACCATCAACATGAAATAACCAGTGATTAACAATGAGCTGATGTTCTTGACAGAAAAGGTCTATTAAACCATTTTACAAGGCAGAAATCAGATAGCATGTGCCTATTCCCATTTCTGTCCAGGTTAAACACCAGTCACTCTCCAAAATATAAATCCTCAAAGACAGTACATTGCATCCTTATAATCTAAGTGTAATAACGATCACATAATCTAATCATAGTTGAATCCACACACTTTAAACAAACCCAAAAAGACACTATCTTTCTATCTTAATCAGCACATCACCAACTACATTCGAGTAATCACAGCTCAGTAAATCAATCAAAATGTGATGGTGTGAAATCAACCAATGCCCAAATAAACAAGACTTACATCTATGAAATCGACAAGGACACAGGAGGGCAAACGCTTCTGGGGCTTGTAAAACGAGAGACTCATCAATTCCCTCAACTTCTCCGGGGACTGGGGCAGCAGAATGGAAACCGCCTCATCCACACTCTTCACCTTAAACATGCCCTCCTCCATATCCCGCTCCTCCAAGCACACCCCAGCACAACCGATGACCAGCTTTTCAACAGCTTCAGGGAACTGCACAGCCATGCTGTACCCCACAAACCCGCCATAGCTGATCCCCACAACGTTCATCCTCGAAACGACGCCGTGAGCCTCCATGGTCTTCACCACGCACTGAGCCTGGAAAGCCTCGGTCCTCTCCGGCCTGGTGGTGTATGATTCGCCGAAGAAGAGCAAGTCGGGAACGTAGACGTTGAACTTGGAGGCCAGGGGAGATACGAATTCGCCCCACTGCCACATTGCGTTGGCTCCGATGCCGTGGATGAGAACCAAGGTGGGCTTTTTAGGCTTGTGAACCGCGGGCACCCAGCAGTGCATGATCGTGCCATCTTTCAAGTCGGTGGTGGATGATTTCAGGCCTGCGTTTGAGAAGGAGAACTTATAGCACCGATCCCGAGAGGATGCGAAGCTGAAACACTTGGCCATTGCCTGATTCTGGGATCAACGGAGATTTCTGCAAGTGTTTTCTGTGTTTTTGTGTTTTCGTCTGTGTGTGGATTTCCGTGAAGTTTCTGTCCTGTCTCAAACCCATTGGCCGGCTGGGATTGAGTAGTAATGATTCTACAAGGTAGGTTGCTGAATTGCTTTTCATGATTGATTCGAGACTGTATTCTTTCCTTGGAAATATCAAATGGCATTTAATGATTCATTGATTCTTCACCGGATAGTTCAACAACCAGGGATAAAAATTTGGCTGAGTTGTACTAAAAGTTGGTACTTCTCGGGAATTAGCGTTTAGGCCATGTGTGTGGTCTAGTCGATTGCGGGTTTGTTAGTTATAATTTTTTCTGAGTCCAAGAGATACTACATTTTGTAGATTTTGGAGAAAGTATGAAGATTTTATCCATTATTGAGCTCCAAGAGATACTACATGTGCTACTACAAGATGTAGATTTGGGGTAGTAATTAGAGAAACTCATCCTACATATGTGTAGTGTAAGAGAAATAAAATTTAGAGGATTGTAAATTTAATGCCTGTACATTTATCAATGCATTTTTTCCTTTTTTAAACCCAAATTTCACTCTCTCTCCTCTCATGTTCAATGCAAAACATCAAAAGTCCCAAAACAATGTATTGTTTAAAATTAAAGAGGTAGAAAATAAAATTAAAAATGTTGCTAATATTAATGATAATCAATGCAAGAGCTACAAAATGTAGTAACTCTTGGAGATGACCAAAAAATTTATACTACATTTTAGCATTTCATACTACATCTTGGAGATTTTTATGTAGTATATGTTGGACTTGCTCTTAATTGCTAAATGTAGCTCATATTTTTACTCTTTATAGCCCAAAATCTCCATCAAATGACTATAATGCCCCTGTATTTAGGCTACTAGTCTTCATGAACTAAAAAATAAGGGCATTTTTGTCATTTTACTTGAATGTTGGGCTACAAGAGTACAATGTTGGGCTACATATAGCAACACCCTTTTTTCTTGACTAAATTAAACTAGAAAAAAAAGGGTGGTCTGGAGCGACCGTCTACGTATGTGGTAATATATCAAAAACAAGGACCAATTTGTAATTTTTAAAAAGTTAAAAAATCACGCGCAACAATAACTTCGCGCGTGTACAGTGTTTGCCTACAGTGTTTTGCTACAGTAACATGAGATGTTTAACCCAAAACCTGAAGGTTGCTACAGTACCGCTACAGTACCGCTACAGTAAGATGAAGGATTTAACTCAAAACTGAAATTTACTACCGTGTTTGTTACATTAACATGAGGGATTAAACCCAAAACCTGAAGTTTACTACAGTAACATGAGGGATCCAAAACCTGAAGTTTGCTACATGAGGGATTTAACCCAAAACCTGAAGTTTGCTACATGAGGGATTTAACCCAAAACCTGAAGTTTGCTACAGTAATATGAGGGATTTAACCCATAACTTAAAACCTCAAGTTTATTACAGTCACATGAGGAATTTAACATAAAACCCGAACTTGTAATTTAGAAGATGATCATTATAACATAAAACATGGTGGGAGGTCGTCGCCGTACCTCTCAAATATACAATTTAGATACACTTACTACCTCTACACACAATTAAGTATATAATGGCAAGTAAGGTTCGTTTCCACAGAGAAGAAGTTATTTCTATGTATATCTTGTAGCATGCATATACATATACATATATAGAAGTAATGTAAACAAAGGGGGGGTTTTGAGTTGAGTTTTGTTTAAAACACTACTATGTAAAACAACTAGAACTTTAAAGTTACAACTACTTTACCATATGATTATTCTAACTAAATATTTAACTAAGAGAATAAGAGACTTGGGTACATGAGATTAGCATCTTCTTGTTATGGATTTTTCCTCAAACTTTATTATGTTACTTTGTGAATGGTGATTGTTTGTAATGGGAAATCATCTATATTCTAGTTGTGAATCATGAAAGCATCTTCACAACTCTTATTGACAACATATCTATATGATAGCAAATAGATAAATTGATCAATGTTAATTCAAATTAGATGTTTTCCCACCTTACCCATGTAATGTGATAACACAATTGACATGAATATAATGCTAATGAATGATCTCAAGAACAAATATAATTGATAACAACATATATTTGATTCCTAATTCACTACCTTTACATAGAAGAAATGATAGCATTTCAACCATGGAAAAGCAATGTCTAACACATATCCAACACATATCTATAACTAGGAAATCATTCCTAACCATTTCAAGCATCAAATACACATAAAATTCATGATCATTCAATGACAAATCATCCATTCCTAAGCTTCATAAACCATGTTCTCAAACCATAACAAGAGATCCAATCTCATATACCCAAGATGGGTTTTAGCCTACAATCATACTTATATAATCACAATCATAATCCATACAATAAACCATGATGAATTCAAAGATCAAATTGAAAAGGAAATGAAAAAAAAGAGTTTTTCTCTCTGAAAATCGATCCTCCAACAGATGAGGATGATTTTCTTTTATACTCCAAAAATAACAAAATAAAATAAAAACAAAGTGCCACTTGCAACATCTTCGCGGGCCGCGAGAAATCCTTCGCGGACCGCCAGCCTGGTTCTCGCGGCTCGCGACCGAGGATTCGCGGCCCGCGCGTCTATGGCTTCCGCGGTCCGCGACCGAGGTTTCGCGGACCGCGCGTCTGGTCCTCGCGAGCCGCGGCCGAAGTTTCACGGATCGCGCGTCTCCGGCTTCCGCGGTCCGCGACCGAGGTTTCGCGGACCGCGCGTCTGGTCCTCACAAGTCGCGGCCGAAGTTTCGCGGATCGCGCGTCTCCGGCTTCCGCGGTCCGCGACCGAGGTTTCGCGGACCGCGCGTCTGGTCCTCGCAAAACAGCAAAACACACCCTCACGGCTCGCGACCGAGGTTTCGCGGCCCGCGAGAATGTGCCTTCACGCCACTTCTACGACCGGTTCTTCAATGTATCTAACTTCTTCAGGACGGTCATAGAAGGTCTTCAAATCATCCAAATCCATCGCAAGTGCAATTCAAGGTCGAAATGCACGTCTTCAATTTCAAACCATTATGAATGATTCGGTCTAAAAGTCTAATATAAAAGTACAAAATACTATCTAAAATAGCTCTCAAATGCTACAAAATAAGAGTATATTTAGGACCTATCACATGGGGAATTTAAACCAAAATCTAGAAAATTTTTATTATCTAATAAACTGAACTTGTAACTCAAAAGGTGATCATTATAACATAAGTACATGTGGAATTTAAATCAAAATGTGTCACTTAAAACATTGAGGTTATAACCTAAAACATGAGAAGTTTAAAGCAAAACCTTCAAGATAGTTATTCATATAAAAATTGGTAGAGTACCAATCATCTAAAAACCTAAAAGATGTAATATAAAAATTAAAACATGAGCAATTTAAAATAAAATCTGAATTTTTTTATTTTTTATTTTTAAAAATGAAATTAGCACTGTAGCAGAATTGTTCACATGTTTCTGTTCACGCATATTGTTCACATGCTAGGTCCTATTCTCTAGAGATTATTTGAACTTATCTGAACTTATCTGAACTTATCTAAACTAAAAAAACTTTATCTGAACTAAAAAAAACTTTATCTGAACTTAAAAAACTTTATCTGAACTCATCTGAAATTAAAAAACTTTATCTAAACTGAACTCACTTGTACTTAAAAAGTTTAGCTGAACTCATTTGAACTTAAACGTTGAGCTGAATTGAAATATATAGATAAATTGAACTGAACTAAATTGAAACTAACTAAAATATATGATCATTTCCAATATATTTGAAATTTATTAATTTAAATATAACATAATACATTTAATATTAAAGTTAGGGGTGAGCACGATCACGAGCGTTCGTTAATCGGATCGCGATCGGATCGGTTAAAAATCGGATCGAGATCGTTCATTTAATAAATGAGCCGATCATGATCAAAAATTTTTGATCGTTTAATAAATGAACGATCAACGATCATAGACATTAAAAATCGATCATGATCGCGAACAGATCGATAAGGTGATCGATATCGATCGATAAGATAATCGATTAATATAATATAAATATATACATCTAAATGAATTATTTTCTAGTAATTTGTTAATTTTTAACTTTTTTAAAAAACTTTTAAACTGATCATGATTGATCATTGATCATTTGATCGAGCCGATCGTTATTGATCATTGATCATCTGATCGATTATCTAAACGAATCGATCGCGATCAGATCGCGATCATTATAATTTTTAAACGATCCGATCATGATCATGAATTATTTTGATCGCTTTGATCGCGATCGGATCGTGATCACCTCAAAATTTAAACGAGTCGATCATGAACATAGTGATGATCGTGATCGGATCGACTCGTTATCACCCCTAATTAAAGTATACTGAATTGAGTTGCATAAACTGAAGGGTAAGTTTGGAAGAGACCGTCTCTATATAGAGACCGGATTAAATTGTAAATAGTTATATAAGTCAAAAACACTGAGGGACCAATTTGCAATTTCAGAAAATTTTAAAAAATCACGCGCTACAGTATCAAGCCACGCGCTACAGTACCGATTCTCTACAGTACCGATTTGCTACAGTACTGATTCTCTACAGTACCAATTTGCTACAGTATCGAGTTGCTACACTAAAACATAAAACATGAACATTTTAATGTGAAACATGAACATTTCTTGAAACATAAAACATGAACAGTTTAACTTAAAACATGAATATTTTTTGAAACATGAACATTTTGACTTAAAACATGAACATTTTAACTTGAAACATAAAACAAATATTTTAACTTAAAACATAAATATTTTAACATAAAACATAAAACATGGACGGTTTAACGTGAAACATCAACACTTTAACTTGAAACATAAAACATGAACATTTTAACTTGAAACATAAAACATAAATATTTTAACTTAAAACATAAAACATGGACGTTTTAACGTGAAACATGAACACTTTAACTTGAAACATAAACATTTTAACTTGAAATATAAAACATAAACATTTTAACTTAAAACATAAAACATGTGTTTTAACGTGAAACATAAAACATGAACATTTTAACTACATTGAAGTATACTGTAGCAAACAATGTAGCGCACTGTAGCAAAACACTGTACCCACGCGAAAACACTGTAGCATGTGATTTTTTAATTTTTTAAAAATGAAAATTAATTGGTCCCTACTTGATTTTCTTTATTACACTATTTATAATTTAGTCCGGTCTCTATATAGAGACGGTCTCCTCAGAGACTAACTCTAACTGAATTGAATTGGTATAACTAAATTAACCTTAATTTCCTCAAATTATATTTTATAGAACTAAACTAAATTGAACTGAATCGAAGTAAAAAATAATGCGTTGAAAAAAATGGTATGAATAAATTAACCTTAATTCATTGCATCAAATTATATTGTTGTTGAACTAAACTGATCTGAACTGCACTGAAGTGAAATTAATGTTTTGAAAAAACAGAATAGGTATGACTAAATTAATCTAAATTTCATCAAATTATATTGAAACTGGACTAAACTGAATGGAATTGACCTGAACTTATATGAACAATTAAACTCAAAAGAAGATCTATGACTACGACGCATGATAGTAAAATCACAAAATATTTTTAGCATTATTTAAATTATTATAATATACAATATTGAACAGAACTGAACTTAATTGATATGAAAAAATATAAAAATATTGAAACTGAACTAAACTGAATGGAATTGAACTGAACTGATATGAACAATTAAACTCAAAGAAGAGGGTCTACGACTACGACGCATGATAGTAAAATCACAAAATATTTTTAGCATCATTTAAATTATTATTGAACTGAACTGAAATCATTTTCAAATTCATCATATTTAATAAAAACAAGTAAACAATATTGAAGAAAAAAGTATAAATATGTTTATCTGAATTGAAATAAATATAAATATATTTATATGAACTAAAAAAAATTAATATACTAAACTGAACTGGAAAATATAAATATATTTAAGTCAACTGATCTTCAATAAAAATAATTCAGTAAAATATATTTCAATTTATTTCAATTCAGTCCAGTTAAATATATTTAAGTTCACTTTAGTTAAATTCAGCGTTCCTAAATGTTATTCTTTTGGAAAATTCTGTATGTATTTTTTTGATTCATTTTTATTTTATTAAGGTATATTTGATTACGTTTAGTTCAGATAGATGAAATACAAGTTTATGACATTCGGTTCAATTCAGTCGTACTATTTTTATTTCAAAATACATTATTTTTACATTAGTTCAAAATAATTTTGTTCAAATCAAAATAGTTCAGCTTATTTCAGAGTAGATGAAATATAACTTCATGAAGTTTGACTCAATTTAGTCGTCATTTGTTTATTTTCCAATGTATTTTGTTTATTTGTTTCTGGAGACTTCACCTTAACACTTACGTTGCTTCAGTCTACAAAAGGTCTGATAGTGTAGCTTTTTCTTCTTTTCATTTTTCTCTCTTTTATTTCATTTCAGTTTCTAGGTTTATCTGAGCCTCAACTTTCTTGTTGTTTGTTGGTGTATTTTGATTGTTTTTGTTGATTCTTGATAAAGGTGTAAATGTATCATTTAAGTATAGGTTGTAGTTTCTTACATTACCTTTGTAGTTTGATGATTAAACATTCTTGTATATATTTGTTGGATTGCGGTTACTGATTAATTGACAGGATTAAGTTTCTATTTTCATTGCATTACTCATGTTGTTATCTTGTAGGAATGAAACTGAGTTTGGAAGTTATCTTGTAGACAAAAGACCTTATTTGGGTTGTTTATCTCTCTTCTTTAACTGCATTTCAGTTTTTTTGTTTGTCTGATCCTCAATTCTTGCATTCTTCCTAGGTAAATGAAGGCTTTAAACCATTTTAATGTTGTTTTTGGACTGCATACACAAAGTTGGAGCTTGACCTCAGATGCAGTATTTACGTTTTTGTTGGCAATAGTGTTGTCAAATCCCTTTTGTAAAATGATTTCGACTTGAACACTTGAGCCCTTTGCATCAGAAAAGCATTGAACACAGGTAATGTACACATGAGTAAATGGCCAAATTATGGACATAGAGATTTTGATTTTCAATCACTTAACAACACATATATAATTGAAGTTTGGAGTTCGGGCTATCTTGTGCCCCTTGAAGTACATTTGGACATTTTTGAATCTCCATTTCTATACTAGCCTCTTCCTCAAATCCTCCAAGATTTGGTGCTCATGTCTCGTCAAATGAGAAATTCTTTCTACCCGATTTTTCGTTGTACCTGCAACAACGCTCTTTTTAAAAAAAATTATCACGAGAGGACAACATGAAAAAAAAGTTTCTTTGCCAGATTACATAGATATCAGGAAAGTTGCAAATTCATTTTAAGTTGTAAGGCAGAGAAATAAGATTTCATTTCTTTCGACTGAAAGAAATCTAACCATCATCTACGCATGTATAACTCGTTTCCCTGCTAAGTAAATCAAGTGTAACGCCATAAGCACGAAGGTTTTAGACAAAAGCTATCGACTATAGCAGTACAAAATACATGCATCCCTAAATTATGACTATCAACCAATGTGAGCACTTCCATTTCATAAAAGCTCATATTTCACATTACATAGAATCGCATAAGAAAGTATGAATCCCCAGGTAAAAATGTAACACTTAACCAAACATCCCAAATAAGAAATGATGGAACTGGCAAATCAGGTTCGCGTCAGTTTCACACCAAAGCCAGAATTTAATAACAGATCACAAACTATTGGAATGACACAAACCTCTAAAACAGATAGTAATAAATTAAAGGATAGAAAGGAAGAGGCAATAGGTGAAGAAAGAACAACATAATTGCAAAAGGCTGGGGGAATTTCAGAAGAAGTATTGTAGGCAAAAGGAAATTGGTAGAAAGAAGCAGGAATGTGCACCAAAGCAACAAGAGGATATTACCTGCATACCATATGCACACATTGCTTTCCAGTGATAGAGAACACAGAGTGAACTGTTTGTCAAACCAGGGCCATAGTTCTTAGAACAGTTCATACAAACCCTCCTTTAAGGTTAAACTTAACGGAATATCATGCCAAAGATCAACCTCTAAGTCAAGCTACTAGTTAGGTTCCGTTCAATTCATTAAAATGCACTCCAACCTACCCTCTTTCTCACTTCTCTTCCCTTCATTACATCCCTCACCCCTTCTACCTCCTCCCATAGCCCCATTGAACTATACATGTCTGAGAGTGCCACATAATAACCATCATTTTCTGGGTCAGATTCAATAGCAAGTCTTGCAATTCTCATTCCAATTTCGGCATCATTGTGGAGTTTGCAAGAACTTAACAAAGAGCCCCATATACCTGCATCGGGACATATGGGCATTGACAAAATGACTTCCTCGGCCTCATTTAGATTACCAGAACGACCAAGAAGATCTACCAGGCAGGCATAATGCTTTAATGTAGGCACTACAGAATATAAATTCATTCTTTGAAATAGTGACTTACCTTCTTCAACCAATCCTGCATGAGTACAAGCTGAAAGTATAGCAAGAAATGTTAGCTCGTTGGGTCTAACATCTGATTCTTCCATCTGCTGAAAAATTTCCATCGCTGATTTTACATCTCCATGCATACCGTAGCCCGAAATCATCACATTATAAGAGATGGCATCTCTTCCATTCATTAAGTTAAATACTTCTCTGGCCTTTCTAAGTTGTCCACATTTTGCATACATATCAACAAGTGCAGTATCAAGCGACAAACTGGGTTCAAATTCCACTCTCTTGATGTACCTATGTATCTCCTCTCCTTTCTCCAGAGATGCAGCTTGGGAGCAAGTAGATAGTAAAATTACCAGTGTAGCTGCATTAGGTTTGAAATCCTCGGAAATCATTTTATCATATAGGGCTAGAGCCTCAGTAGCATGTCCATTATGAGCATAACATGAGATCAACACGTTCCATGTGACAGTATCCTTCTCTGTCATACAAAAAATTCTCCTTGCGGTGTTCAGATTCCCACTTTTACCATACATGTCTATAAGTGAATTGGCAACAGATAAACTTTCACATGTCAAACTTTTCATAGAGTGGCAATGCAGTGACTTACCTAAAAGTGTGGCTTCCAACCGAGAACAGGATGAAATCACAGATACCATGCAGTTCACATCATATTTGATTCCCATATGTTGCATTTTTCTGAAAAGTTCAATGCATTTTGATTCTAGTCTTGCTTTGCCAAAGGCAACCACCATAAGGTTCCATGACTCAGTGTCACTTACACGTGCACTAGAAAACACATTTTCAGCCAGATTTGCTAATCCAAACTTACAATACATTGACAACAGCCCATGATAGACCAACTGATTCAGATCATGATTTTGCCTCAAAATGAAGCCATGAAAAGCCTTCCCTTCCAGGATCCTCTTTGAATTGCCAAAACCCAAAAGCACACAACTAAGCAAAATGCCATCAGGATATAGATCACAATTTAGCATTTTCAAGAACATCTCAACACATTTATCGATGTCTTCCAATTTAGCATACAATCCAATGATGAGAGTCCATGATAAGAGATCCTTATTGACAATATCAAGAAATGAACGACACGCATCCTCAATAGAGCTGCATTTAGAGTACATCGACAGAAGTGAAGCCTGGATAGCATGTGAACAACCAAACCCTGATTTTATTGACAATCCATGTAAGCATTTGCCCTCTAAAAAAGCACTTGAATTTGCACATGCCTGAAACGCACCTTCTAGTGTCCGAAAGTTTGGCTTCTCGTCAACCCCACCAGTATTATGCATCTCACGAAAACATTCCAACCCCTTCAAATTTCTACCATTCTGCACATACCCAATGACAAGTGCAGTCCATGCCACCACATCTCTCTTAAGAATTTCATCAAACACGAGAGAAGCATCATCCACATACCCACATTTTGCATACATATAAACAAAAGATGATCCAACAGCAGAGTTTGCATTGAAAAGATTTGATTTTGATATCATGGCATGCATTTTAATCCCATTTTTTACCATCCCAAGTTCAGCACAAGCTGAAACGACCATAGGAACTGTAAACTGATTGGGAAAAAAGTTGGAAACTCGCATTTGATCAAAAACCTCAAGAGCTTGGAAATGATTCCCATTGGAAAAATGAGCCTTGATGATTGAATTCCAAAGAAAATGGTCTCTGGATTGTGTTGAATCAAAGACTTTGGTTGAGGAATTGACCTGGTTGAGTGTAGCATAGAGTGAAATGAGCTTTGAGGCTAGGAAAAGGTTGTTTCTCTGACCAGTGGTGAGAAGGTATGCATGAGATTGCAGAAGTGATTTCAAGTCTAGGGATTGACGCGAGAGCAAAAACTTGATGCGGCAGTTAAAGTAGTGAGAAACTATATCAGAGGTTGAAGAGCAATACGATCGTGTATCCAAAGGGGATAATTTGAACCTGTGCATTTTTAAGGACTAGGCTGGGCAGCCGCACTTTATGCAGATTTTACGTGAACCCGCGCTTCTGTTTCGCAACCTCAAATCTAACCCGAGCAGCTGAGAAAGTAAACTTGCACTTAAAACTGATCTGAAGTTCCTGAAATGCCAAAAAGCTAAAGCCTCAAAAACAGTCATATTGTGCCTTAAGAAAATAAGTCCATAATTACTGATAAACTTGGGGGGTGCACATTAAAATTATAATCAATATTAATGAAACTCTATCTGTGCTAGTTAGCATCAATTTGGTATGCTTTTACTGTATCGATCAACTTCTTTAAACTGATCATTGTTTTCTTCAGTATGGATCTAATGAAAAGGAATAATATCACAAGTGTCTTACAACTATAAGTGGGAGAAGCAGATTAAAAGTTGTGAGAGTTAATTTCAAGAACTCTTACCAGAGGTTATTAAACTACACTAATTACAAGTCTATTTTGGACAAAATGAAATATTAAACCACTGTATTACATATAATTCAACAATCCATAGTGAGTCAGATGAACCATGAATCCGTATACCACCATCACCATGCAACTTTATATGATACCCCTATACTCTGAGACGAAAAACTCACTGAAACAACTATCTTAATCGGCTTAAGCAAATATTTGAACATATGCCACAGTGGATTATGTTACTTGGTTGCTGCAATTGAGTTCATATTTGGCATATTTGGCAATTGAGTTCATATTTGGCATATATCAAGATGCAGTACTTCCACATCTCCCCCTCACTAAATTGGGATACATGTTATTTTCAGCTATCTTTGATCCCTCTACATATTCATCACTATAATCATTGATTTACCCGCCCACCAGAGACGAGTAGAAGCAGCAGAAAAAGAGAAATCAAATACTTGATACCTAAGAGGTTCAATTATTTTTAAATTTTGAATCACTTTATCATCCCAATAGCTTCCAACGTCTGAGCAACATATTGTGCATTACAATGACTTGAATGCACTCAGAAGGAGTAGATAAAAAAGGAAGCTTTACCACATTACTCATCTTCTGCATGATGCTCATAGGAAGTGAACCTCTCTTGTAATGGATTTTATTCAAAACTATCGCAGTAAAACTGTGAAAAGTTTATCATTATATATGGCTAAAATTCACAATCAAACACACAGACATATTTTCCCTACCGACAAAGTGGGAAGGAACAATAAGAAAATGCAAATGAGGAAATATTGAAAAGGCTATCTTTCCATACGAAATCATTTTTACACAGTTTCAAAGCCTTTTTTTCAATAAACAGAAAGTTGACTAACCTGTACTGAACAGGAAAAACTTGATTGAGAAATGGAAGTGAATGGCTCCCGCGGGGACAATCGGGGCAGAGCCGATATTAACAGTCCTTCGCCCATCCCAGTTTTAACAGTCCCAAAAACCCCTTCTTGTGAAACGTCGGAAACAAAAAGGTTGAAACTTGTAAATAAATAAAGAGAAGGCAATTCATAATTTAAAAAGAGGAACTATATGTAAATATAGGATTTTGTAAGAAACACAATTCGTAATAAACAAAGAGAAGCACAATTCATAATTCATAATTTAAAAAGTGGAACTTTTTGCTGAGGGTGACCCTAAACATATAGGAGGAGTTGGGCATAACAGCTTTGATATATCACATTCTACGCATTATTTTACATTGCTATTGATGTTGTACTAGGTGGGGAGCTGCACTTCGCGCAGCGTTAGCCCATGGAAAGAATTTTCTGTCAATTTATCCTTGTAATTTCTGTGGAAAAGAAAGAGCATAGTTTGACACAATTGTCTAAGGAATCAAGATACATATGTTGGTTGCTAAATGTTAGCAGTACATCAGTGTATGATTTTTTGGTTTCAGCTGAAGACCTTTGGTGCCAAATGTTGCATTCATGTGTCTTCTTCTTGCTAGTATTACCTTGGTAAATACCCTTCTAACTTCTCAGTATGCCATAAACTATTTTTTAAAATTTTCTTCAAAAGGTTGCCAGCCAACTCCAAATAAAAACTCACGTCTTTTATGTATCAAATGTAATGGTATATTTTGCCTTTCTTGGCTAATCAACAGTTGTATGACTTTATTCATGTAGAGAGAATCAACAACTTAGGTTGAATCTGCCCTTAAAGTGTTAAAGAGGTTAATGAAGTGGAAAACGGAGGCATAAACTGGACTGAACTGGTACTACTTTTCATTTTCTATTCAAAAATACTTTGCAGCTTGACCTAAACACTTTTCAAGTAAAAAGTCAATAAGATATCATCATATCAGAAAAATATGATGAGAAAATTTTAAAGAACAATAGTGCTTAAATATAACAGCAAATACCAAGACCATCACAATAATATCAATAGTATAGAACTTAAGTCGAGAGAGGAAAGTAGAAGATAGAAATTTGACTCGTCATACCTGAAGCCTCTCTTTGACTTTCTGTAAATGAAAATTTCTTTTAAACCTTTTACTCATGCCTGCTTGCATTACATCCTTTAAATCACACAAAAATGTCAAAAATCCATCGGACTAAAACGAACACGAATGCAATGAACATATATTATCAAGTAAAAAATGGATATATGAACACTATGAGCATGACAGATAACATTTTAAAAGATGATTCAATAGATCATCATATGACTCTTATATAATTGGAAACAAAATCATCTAAAAGACTCTGAGGAGAAAAAAGTAAGATACTTCACCAAAAATCCACAACTTTTCATCAATCCATCAATTCAGGTATAATAGAATTAATGGTATAATTGTCTTGGATTTTATTGACACTATCTAGATACAATCATGTTTGCTTGATTTTAAAAAATACATTAAACTGTGAACCAATAATTAACAAAAAATTTAAATGTGTACTGAGATTAAGACTCTTATTATATTTTCTCCATTACTTTAAAATTCATCTCTTCTGCCTATCAATTCAAATGGTTTGTTTCAAAATCATGTACAAGCAGTGATGAATAAACAATTAATTAAATAAACAATTAATTGAAACACCATCTCTTTTTTCAGAACCTACAAAGTCCCGTAGTTGAAATGTTTGAAAATAGCGGCCTAAAGCCATAAATTTAACATCAATTTACATACACCATAAAATAGGGAAATAAAACAATACCAAACAAACAGTACTCAACTTATTAGGCTCCTACAAATCAGTGTAGTAGCCTAATCACTTATCAAGCTCCCATAAATCACTATTAGATCCAATCATATGCATATTCTCCAATGCAAAACAAACTTTCTGAAGCAAACACATGCCATTAGCTTCTTCGGTGTTACAGGCCATTAAATGACAACAGCTATTTTATTCAAAAAAGAAAAGAAAAAAGAGAGGTTCTGTTATACATAAGTCTGATAAAATCCTGAACACAGTAGAGACTCGATCCAATAAAAACAGTAGCAAAAGACATATGATTCTAAGAGGTGACAATGATATAAAATTGTATGATCTGAATCATTAGGCCAAAAACAAAATGAAGGAAGTCACCAGTATACATTGACAGGCTATTTCCAAATTTGTACAACTTATATTGAAGATTTGTCTGTGGAACACACTGTACACATTGTTACATATTCTATTCTTCTAATTCTTTAAAAAGCAAAGAAGTCCAGCCTAAGCCTGCAGTATAACTATGACAAAAGTATAAAGCTAGTGATTTATCTGGCTAGAACAACAATACACAACCACTTATTACATTTAATAAGTGTATATACCAGTGTTTAACTATTTTTGTCATTGTCAGAATTTTTATCATTGTCAAAATTGCAGAACATGTATGATTTTGCAACATAATATTCAATAGTTGTGTTCAAAAGATGTTGAGCAGTACTTGAGTAAACGACATTTGAAAACATAATCTGTTGACAAATGCAAAATTTAAAATGTGAAAACTGTAAGAAAGGAAGCTACAACTTAAGCAGAAAGAAAGCAAAGACTGTAGTATATGATGAATGCAGTGGCCGCTGAACTATTTAGGAGCAAAAAGTATTCTTACGCAGCAATGAGCATCCAGCACAATAAGGTTGTTAAAAGTGGACAAGAAAAAGAGCCCCACTAACTATGATTGTGAGAGTTTTTTCCAGGCCGTCATCATCATCATCATGGTCTGCATTTCAAGATTGCAATATATGCATTTCAGCTATTAGGACCTGTTTATTGAACTCGTCTGTAAATGAAAAAATTTATTCTTTATCAATGCACATGCTCCTATTAAATGGAGCTGGTATGTCAAACAATTTGGAGATACAAGACTAAAAGATTATAATGCCAAGTTCAGAGCAAAAAACTTCGGTAACACTAAACTTAGAGAAAATTTAAAAATAAACCTGAACTTAGATACTATACTACAATGAAAATGATTATACCTAAAAACAGAAGCATAGATATGGAACTGAAGTGAATGAGGATTAATCCAAGAAACTGAAAAGAGGCAAAGTCAGTAGCAAATTAATTCAACACAAGTTTATACAGTTGGCTAAGAGGGAAAATCAAATGTAATAAAAAATAAAAGGGCAGGGTTCATGTAGCCACAAATTCGAATCAAGACTCTAGAGAATGTAGAGAAGTAGTTCTAACAAGCATTTCATCAAGCATCTGTCGTAATATAGTTGGTAAAACGGAATACCCAAAATAACAATATTCTTTGCGGAGCATACTGTCAAACAATATAGTTTAGGACATAGAGGCGGGGAACTGAAACGATTAAGCCGATAAGAGACGCGGGTGTGAAGGAACTCAAGTATAAATACAAGGAATGGTGAAGTAGGCAGGAGCGTTATCGGTGTGTTTAGCAGGAGGAGGACACGTATGTAGCAGATTAGCAGTTGTCAGAAGATGGTGACCGGGGCAAAATGGTAAAGATACCTGGTACTTGGCGGCGGGTCACCGGAAGAAGAAGCCGGCAGAAAAAAGGGTGACCGGTGAAGCATGCAGGAAGAAAAGGCGGGCGTACCGGTTGATGGCCTAAAAATTCCGCTTTTTATATATTGTAGATTATTAAGAGAAAATGCTTTTTATGTTTACTAATTCTCAATTGAGACATGTCTCCATAGAGATCAAGGACTAGAAGGTCTATTTACTGTGTATGAGAAACTCGCCAAAATTAGGCACAAGTATAAGGACTATATTGCAATTATTGTTTTTATATTACCCTGACCTCTCTTTCTCAAATCAGAAACTCAATCGGCGTGATTTCGAGAGCTCCAAAGAAAACTCAACCGCGATAGGGTTTCGGCGACGGCGATATTCGGCAATGGCGATATTCAGCGACGGATTTTGATAGGTTTCGGCGGCGACAATCTCCGGCGTGATTTCCAGAGCTTCATATAAAACTCAACCGCGATAGGGTTTCAGCGACGGCGATATTCGTCGACGGATTTCGATAGGTTTAGCGGCGGAAATCTCCAGTAATCAGGTTTTTCCGACGCTCGTCTTCGATTTTCAGGTGTGAGTTTGATTTTGTGTTTTGCTTGAGTTTAATCGCATTTCTTCGTTTTTGCTCTAGGTTTTTCGCCAGACATCCTGTGTGTTTGGAGTTTGTTCTAGTTGAATCAGGTATGTTCTGGTCGATTTGTGCGATTCGTGTTTGCTAGGGTTTCTGTTAAGATTTTCGCGAAGAAATATGCAGGTGCGGTGGAGTTTTTTACGAATTGTGTTGATCTTATTTGCATGCTAATTGATGATTTTGTGGATGTTGAATGATTTTAATGCTGCTTGATCATTTATGTTGTTTTGCATGATCTTTTATGTCTTTAAACTGATCTGTGTTTGTCCTGTTTTTAAAGAGGATCTTGGTTATGACATGCTTGATGTTTTACAGTAATATCCTGATTATTAATATCTATTACTTGATCTTATTTCGATACTACTTGATTATTTTGTGGATGTTGAATGATTTTGATGTTGCTTGATCATTTATGTTGTTTTGCATGATCTTTTATGTATCTAAACTTATGTTTGCCCTGTTTTTAAAGAGGATCTTGTTTATGACATGCTTGATGTTTTATAGTAATTGTTTGATTATTTATATCTACTACTTGATCTTTTATGTATCTAAACTTATGTCTGCCCTGATTTTTTAAGTGTTTTGCCTGAGTTTTTATGTTCTTTGCATGATCTTTTATGCTGCCTGATCTTTTTGTGTGTTTTGCCTGAGTTTTTATGTTCTTTGCATGATCTTTTATGTTGCTGAATTTTTGTGTGTTTTGCATGATCTTTTATGTTGCCTGATCTTTTCATGTGTTTTGCCTGAGTTTTTATATTCTTTGCATGATCCGTTCTGTAGCATGATCTTTTTATGTTTTGCATGATTTTTTATGCTGCTTGATCTTTATATGTGTTTGCCTGAGTTTTTATGTTCTTTGCATGATGTTTTATGTTGCCTGATTTTTTAAGTGCTTTGCCTGAGTTGTTATGTTGTTTGCATAATCTTTTATATTGCATGATCTGTTCGTCTGTTTTGTCTGAGTTTTTATGTTCTTTGCATGATCTATTTTATTGCCTGATCTTTTTATGTTTTTGCATGATTGTTTACTTGATCTTTATATGTGTTTGCCCGAGTTTTTATATTCTTTGCATTATCTGTTATGTTTCCTGATCTTGTTGTGTGTTTTACCTGAGTTTTTATGTTCTTTGCATGATGTTTTATGTTGCCTGTTTTTTAAGTGTTTTTCCTAAGTTTTTATGTTCTTTGCATGATATGTTTTATTGCCTGATCTTTTTATATTTTTGCATGATCTTTATGTGTCTGACAGGTATCTCATCTCAAAAGACGATGTATTTGATATCGTTGTTGATGAGATGTTGAATTGATGATGATGATGATGATTGGTGATGAATACATGACGATGATGATTTTGTGATGTTGATTTTCTAATGTTTTTGTGTGTTTATTTGATCTTGTTTGTGTGTGATTGATGTTTATGTGTGCCCATTCGATCTTGTATGTGACTGGAGAGCTTGTGTTTGACTTGTTTTGGGTCTGCACTTACTGATGTTTGTTCTGTTTAGTCCTCTGTGATTTCAAGTTTTGTGTTGTGTTATGTTGTTTTGTGTTTTGAGTTTTGAGTTTTGTGTTTTGTGTTGTTCTCAATTTGTTTCGGTGCAATGAGGTTATGTAGGTTATGGCTGAAATCACAAGTCGGTTTAAGAGTAATGTAGTGGTGATGATGGTGTGAATTGCACAACAGAAGAACTTGTTGAAACTACCCCATTTTCGGTGAAGAAGAAGCAAAGAATGGCGAATCAGGATCCCCTATAAGTACTGCCCTTAGATTAGAAAGTGCGCGATTCATGTGTGCCAAGATTAGGAAGGAGCTTTGTGTTGATTTCTGATGTTTCTGTTTTTTTATGGGTGTGGGACCGTTCACTTGATGTGGAATTGGCAATTTTTAGGCTTTCAAATATTTTAAAGAGAAAGTCTTGGGTGAGACCTGTCTTTGTGGAGACCAAGAGCAGGGGAATGAGCATTTACTGTTTCTGCTTAATCTTTTAGTCAGTTTGTTTGATCTTTCAATCAATGTTCTTGAGTATTTTTGTTTTGCCTTGATTTTTCAGTTAATTTGATCTTTCGTTCAATTTGCTTGATCTTTCGGTCAATTTTCTTGATCATTTCCTTGGTCAATTTCACCAACGACAAATTCAATCAAGGAAATCAGCGGGTTTAAAGCTCACCAACGACAAATTCAATCAATAGCAGTCTCATATAATCTTTGGTCTCATTTGAGACAGGTCTCAAATGAGAATTTGCCTATTTTAAATCATATTTGTAAGTAGGAATGCATCCGACTTTATATCGATATTTTGATCTTTTGCTTTGATCTTTTGCATTTATTAGTTGATCTTTTTCTTCTTTTTTTAAATTTAAACCACCAATGATGGGAGGAGATTTATTAGGTTCCTCAAACCTTTTAAAATTTAGAGCAAAAATTGATAGAGCAATTGTCAATAAAGAACTAGGGACTTCATTATAATCCTTGAAATTGATAGAAGGAGAAGTTCTAAAGAAATGATTCATTCCCCTGACACACCTACCCCTGGTGTGTCTTCATCCCTGAATGAAGCATTCTAAAGCCATTTCTCCCTTATCAATTGAGAGGATTTAAATGAAGATCATTCTAAGTAGCAAAAAAAACAATCTAGGAGGCTAATCTAAATCTCCAGATTGATAGAGCACCAATGGAATTGGAGTGGCAAAGGCCACACCATGGGAGCTTGTGGTGCTGTTCAGAAGGTCCTTCAAGGGCCTGTACAAAAACGTGTTGTTTAGGTTGTCCTTTATTTTAAAAGGACCTGTTGAAAAGAGAAGTGAAGTGAAAACAGGAGGAAGATGATTGGCTCTGGAACTTCTGCACACCACCTTTGGAATATATTCCCAAAGGGTCTTCCCCACCCTGCATAAGATAAATGGAGCAGTATCAAGGACTCCCTATAAAATATCAAGGGGAGCATATGGACAAAATTGGTCAGATGATTCTAACACTTGGGATTCCCATTCTATCTAGAATAATAAGACCTCTAAGCTTTGGTGTAGCTTCTGAAGGAGTCATGTCCGTAGAGAGGGAAGACTTGGAACTCATTTTTGCTAAAAAATCAGCTACCAAATTGCATTCCCTAAAGACATGCCTAATTCTCATAGCCTGACCATGAAGATCATAACAGAGACTCAGTACTGACCAGTTGACAGACTTAGGATTTTTAATTCCTTTGACTGCAGTTAAACAGTCAGTTTCAATAGAGAAATCGACACCAGTTGCATGGCCTAAGCTTAAACCAAATTGAATCGAGAGAAGCTCAGCATGCAAAGGGGAAAGAGCACTTGTATGTTTCATATGCAAAGAAATAACTTTCCCTCTAGTGTCTCTAATAACAGCCCCCAAACCAAGTCTATCTGGTGTTATGAAAGACCCATCCACATTGATCATATATCCCCTATCTGGTGGGTGCCATTTAACTATTCTAATAGGCTTAGGTCTTTTCCTTTTAAAGAAAGGAACTAGTCCTATCATAGTTAGGTCACTATATTTCAAAGCATTACCAGATAGAGGAGTAGCAGTAAAGATCATAGAGATTTGTTTTAAAATGGAGCCAAACAAAATCATACTATCAATGACAGCATTATCAAATAAAATCTTATTTCTTCTACACCACAGATTCCACAAAGTAACCATTAGAGCAGTGACTGTAACAGTTGTGTGTATTTTTGTTTTGCCTTTGAAATTAAGATAGTACATGAGTCTGTGTTTAGCAGATATAAAAAGTGGTACTGGCACTGATAATAAATTGTGCATCATTGAGAGGACTCTGAGATTTTGGGTGCAGTCATTGAAAAAATGTTCACCAGAGTCATTCTGATTGCATAAAGAGCATTTAGATGCAAGGCTAATACCAAATTTCATTAGCATATCATCAAAAGGCAGTAAGCTATTAAAAAGTCTCCATACGAATATAGATATGTTACCTGGAATATGCTTTGACCAGACCTTATGAATAGTATGATCCTGAGATTGTCTGATTTTCAGCACTAGATAAGCTGATTTGACTGTGAATTGACCATCTGAAGCAGGCTCCCATATAAGTACATCCTTGTGATGGTGATTCAGCATGAGTTCCTGCAAAAGAGATAGAGTATTGGTAACCAAGTAAGGCTCCAGCAGAGGTAAGAAGGCAGTTTTATTCTCTAAAAATTGTGCAATACTAATATCAGGAAAAGGAGTATCGAAGTCAGGCCATTCATAACATATAGCTCCAGTTCCTGACCAGTTAGAGTCCCAAAATGGGGACTGACCTGTGCCAACTATGACTCTAGAGTGACTATTAGCGAATTCAGTCACTTGACAGATTCTCCTCCATGTGAGCGAGGTTTTATAACTGACTGGAAGGTTCCATAGAAACCTTGTCCAGATAGTTTCATTGCTTTATAGTTTCCACCAGAGTTTACATGAAAGAGCAGTGATCATGGCTCTTATATCTCTGAAGCCTAGGCCATTTTCCTCTTTTGAGACTGCCATCTTTGACCACTTTCTCCATATTTTCCTTTGTCCAAACTCGTGTTCACCCCAGAAGAACCTTGAGGCCATTTTTTCCATTCTCTTTATCACTACCAGTGGAGGCTTCAACACTGTAAGAATATGGATTGGAATTGCTAGGAGGGTGTGATTAATGAGAATCATCCTCCCAGCTGGTGTTAGCCACTTCACTTTCCAGTTAGAGATGGATTTCTCCATTCTCTCTAAAACTGGTTGATAGTGTAGGCTCAAATTCCTGCCAGAAAATACTGGGACACCAAGGTAACTAAAAGGGAGGGAACCCTTTGTCATTCCTGTGACCCTTTTAACCATGTTAACCTTAGTCAGTGTTGCTTTAGGATGTATAAAGAAATCAGATTTTGAGAAGTTGATTTTCTGGCCTGAGCATTCTTCATAAGCTCCTAGAAAATCAATCATTCTCCTCAGATTTCTTTTTGAGGCTTGCAAGAATAATGTTGTATCATCAATGGTAACTGCTGTTAGAAGACCTTCATTGTCCTCATCAGTTACCATCTTAGGTATCACTTCCATGAAATGTTGGATGTACATTCCATTATTGATGTTTCCTTCATCTTCGTTAAGGAGTTTCTCAAAGAAGAGGGATGCTTCCTCTTGTATCTTAACAGGATCAGTGGTCCAGTTTCCACCACTATCTTTGATTTTATTGATTTGTGATTTGCATCTCCTCTCCTTCACAGAGTTCTGGAAAAATTTGGTGTTGGCATCACCTTCACTGAGCCATTTTATGCTAGCTTTCTGTTTCCAGAAAGTGGTAAGTTCAGATTGAGCCCTGGAAAGGATAGCTTTGTGCTTGTTAAGCTCAATAAGGTCCTGTTCTTGACCAGTGACCTGGTAAGCCTCCTCCCTTTCAGAAACTTTATCCTCAACAATTTGGATATTGTTATGAACATCATCAAATTTTTCTTTGTTCCAGTGTCTGATAACAAGTTTGAGTCTCTTCAACTTTGACACTATCCTTCTCATACCAGATTCTTCACACTGTAGGTTCCAGTTTGCACTGACCATAGCTGTGAAGTCTTCCCTTTTAAGCCACATCTGCTGAAACCTAAATGGTTTAGGCATTTGAAGCTCAGAGTTCTGGATTTTAAGAACTAGGGGGTTGTGGTCATAGGTAGCCTATTAAGCACCTGAATAGAGCTATGTGGGTAGTTGGAGTGAAAATCCATGTTACCCATTCCTCTATCTAGCTTCTGTAATAAAAGCTCAGATTTGGACCTATTATTAGTCCAAGTAAAATGGTTTCCTACTGTTGGGATATCTATGAGCTCAAGGGTGTCAATGAAGGCATTGAATTCCTTTATGCTACATAAAAGAGGGGAGTGGGGACCCCTGTGCTCATGTATTGAAGCTACAGTGTTAAAGTCACCTACGAAGATAGTTGGAGCTTGTGGGATCGAAACTAAGTCTTGCCACAGTTTTCTTCTAAGTGACCTTAGTACTTTAGCATACACAAAAACACAGTTAAAAGAGTAACTACCAGTATTATCAGATATCACAGTATTTATAAACTGGTCAGTTTCAGATGCAACATGCAAGTTGTAATTTTCATTCCAAAATAACCATATTTTTGCAGAATTAGCATGCATAGAATTATGAAAATGAAGTTGGTGTTGTAGGTTTTGAATATCAGAATTTTGATGCCAGGGTTCAATAATACACAATATGTCTATTCTATGAAACCTAAGCAGTGTTTTCAACCTTTTAAGAGAAGTACCATATCCTCTAATGTTCCATATCAAAACATTGGCGATAATTTTATGCATAATCATTGGGAAAAGGATTTGTTTTTTTGTGAAGACCTAAGCCTAGTTGATCTTTTTCTCTTTGATCTTTTCTTTTATCTTCTCCCGTTGTCACTTGAGGCTGGTCTTTTGCAAGAATAGATTGATAATCTATGTTTATTACTTGATCTGTGTGCATGCTTATATATGTGGTGAAAATTCATCATACAGTTTATATACAAATTCAATCATGTTACTTAAAAACATCAAGATATAAGAACGTACATGGTCAAGCAAATTGACTGAAATATCAAGAAAAAACAGTAAATGCTCAAGCAAATTGAGTAAAAGATCAAGATATAAGATTATGTATGTGGTCAGGCATACTGACTAAAAGATCAGGACAATGTAAATGCTCAAGCACATTGAGTAAAACATCAAGACATAACAAAGAATGCTCAAGGAAATTGACTGAAAAATTAAGGAAATTTGACTGAAAGATCATGAACATGCATGAAAACACATTGAGTAAAAAGATCAAAACAAAACAAGTAATGATCATGTATGAAAGTGAGAAAATCAAACTAAACAATGATCAGACATTAAAATGAGAAGATCAATATTTATCATTGAATCATCGGGCGTTTAATTAACATGCTCAGAATTCATTACTAGATACTGGAACTCAACAATTAGGCATAAATACATTGTACTCATGTTAAGCATGTGAAATATCAAGAATTAAAGTGAGAAGTTCAACAGTATTAGAAATACATCTGACTTTTTATTGATGTTCCTTGATGTTTTTTGTTTTTTCTTTGATCTTGTTCAATTATAACATGAATTTAATGACGAGGCCCAAATACATGATTGAGGCCCAAATAGCCCATTGATGATGAGGCCCAAAAACATGATTTTAGCTAGATTTGGCTGCGGGAAAAATCTGAACTTCAATCTCGCCGGAATATATTCCGGCCGACGAGACTGTAATCCAGTGATTTGAAGAATGATTGACGCTAATTTATACTCAATTTTCGACGCTGTGAATAACCCAATCAATGCCAACCCATGGATTCGTAAACAAACCACTCAATGTATGAATCTGGACTTTTATCCCCGTTCTTGGTAGCTTCGATTTGGCACCCGGAATCTTTGATCAATGATATCTCGTGCTCTACTGTGATCAATGATCTTTCGGTGTGTTGGCTTCGTCTTGACCGGCGACAACACCGTCAACCCGGCGTGATGTTTCTTGAGATCGCCGGCGGAAACGGGCTTCGTCAAAAGCTTACAGAATTGGGGAAGATAGCCAATATTTGTATATTTTGCAAATTAGTCCCCGTAATTTTGCGACTTTATGCTATGGCGCCAGATTTGAAATCTTTATTTTTTGGCCCCAAAACTTATGATATAGGGGTTTGCCTTGTTGGTCTCCATAAACACAGGTCTCACCGGAGAGTTTCTCTTTTATGTTGGCAAAATCTTGGGAGCGACCGTCTACATATGTAGACCGAATTAAATTGTAAATAGGGTTAAGGTCTGGTGGGCGTCGTTTGACACACCAAAATAAACCTGCGATCTCAATGAATAAAGAGTGATTAGTATAGAGGAAAGCAGGGTCGATCCCACGAGGATGGAGCAAAAACTATTAATTTATCCTACTAACACGTTTTGGTTTAGCAACCACGCCTATAATTTGAAGATTGGTTTTCTAACAACTACGAAAGTAAAGCAACTAGAGCTAAAAATCAGCAAACACACAAACACAACAAGGGAACGAATGCAAGAAAGTCTATAAGAGAATGCAATCGGCTTAGATTACTAGTTAGTTCATATCATTGATCATTGGCTAAAGATAAATCTATCTCATGCAAATCAGTCAGTTATAAGGAAGCAAGTATTTGCTAAACTCCCCAAATCCCCTCTTATTATTCGATAACGAGCAAGTATTTGCTGAACTCGTTATTCCTCTGATCAAAGTGTTCCCCGGAAAGTATTTGCTCACCCAGTTACACACTTTTATCAGTGTTTAGCACAAAGAGAACCCAACATAGATACCCCAACACGTATTCGCATGCAAGAACTATCTACTTTATTGTTCATCATCTTGTTATTACAGTCTGTATCAGTTATCTGCTTTTCACAAGAACTTTGCTACTTAATTAGCCCTAGCCCACAAAGATTAAGGTGATCAATCTCAAACTAGCAAGCATGGATTATATCATGAACAAATAAAGAACCCACAGAGAAGATTATAAGCACAATATCCTCACAACTTATGAACTAACATCGAAATCTAAGCCGATCTACGAAATTAGCTACTCATAAATATGGTGAAACAATCAACAATCAAAGATGCGAACATGATGAAATTAACAAGAAGTAGAGAAGAGATTATCGAAATAGGAATTAATATCCAAAATATCAGATAATCAAAGCCCTAGTTCTTGGGTCATTGTTCTTGGCGGAAAAGAAGAAGACAGAAAGGACGACAGAAACGATTTTTGGCAGAAAGGGGAAAAACAGAAAGTGTGCGTTCTCGTCTGTGTTCTCTCCCGCAAAAGAAAAGGGGCATTCCCCTTTTTATACTCCCCCTTTCCTAAACCCTACTACTATTCCAAATAGGAATGGGTTTACAAAAAAACCTTGGGCCAGAAAATGGAATTCAGCCCAACTCCTTCTCCATGCCTTTAGCTCCATAATTTAGTTTATTTCAGCTCCATTTAGCTCCAAATCAGCACTTCTTGCTCCTCTTGTTCATCTCCAACTATGTGTGTAATCTGATTATCAAATACAGTCCATCAGTGCTTAAATTCACATAATTCAGCAATTAATTCTTCAGAAAACACACAAATATCAACACATCAAGGTCAAAAACAAGGAGGGACCAATTTACAATTTCTGAAAAATTAGGATTTTCTCATGAATAGTAACGATGAACGGTAATTTTTGTTTTTAAAAAAAAAAAAAAACTCATGTTTAAGTTATAAAATCCATCTTTTAAATTACAACTTTAGGTTTTTAGATGATCAATACTCATCTTTCATGCTTTGTTTTAAAATTCTCTTGTTTTAACTTACACATTTTGTTTTAAATTTCTCATGTTTTGGTTTAAATTCATCATGTTTTATTTTAAAGTTCTCTTGGTTTAAGTTACACATTTTGGTTTAAATTCCCCATATTTTATGTTATAATGATCATCTTCTGAGTTACAAGTTCAGTTTATTAGATAATAAAAACCTTCTAGGTTTTGGTTTAAATTCCCCATGTTTTATGCTATAATTGTCATCTTCTAAGTTACAAGTTCAGGTTTAGGGTTAAATCCCTCATGTTACTGTAGCAAACACTGTAGCAACTTGAGGTTTTGGGTTAAATCCATCATGTTAGGTTTTGGTTTAAATTCCCCATGTTTTATGTTATAATGGTCATCTTCTAAGTTACAAGTTCAGGTTTTGGGTTACATCCCTCATGTTACTGTAGTAACTTCAGGTTTTGGGTTAAATCCCTCATGTTACTGTAGCAAACACTGTACATGCGCGAAATTACTGTAGCGCGTGATTTTTTTAACTTTTCAAAAATTGCAAATTGGCCCCTCCGCATTTTTGATATATTACTCTATTTACAAATTAGTCTCTGGTCTACATATGTAGACGGTCGCCTCAGAGACCACCTCTATGTTTATCTGGTATGGGCCAAAAGCCGAAACAAGCTAAAAAAGAGTAAAAGACGGTCTTATTTGATAAAAGATTTTTTATAGATTAGTTTATTTGTTTGTTTTATAAATCTCTTTTATATCCTGTTTGTTAGAACTTATTTTTTGCTGAACTGAACTGAATTAAACTGAATTGAACTGATTAAATTTAAATATGCTTTATTGAACTTAACTTAAATTAACGTAGCTAATTTACAGAAAAGTTCTAGCAAACGGGGTCTTACAAAAGTATTTTAAATTAGTTTTTCTATGTTTAAAGGTTTTGTTTAGTTGAAGTGTTTAAAAATTTTATACAAATTCTTGGGTGAGACTGTCTGGCCATAAACTTATTGTAAGACAAATGATATCTCATGTTTTTAATAGATTCGTTTGGAATAAGTCTTTAAATAGACGGTCTATATTCTACTAGAATATAGACCAAGCCTCTTTCATAAATTATAAATACAAGGAGGTACTTAAATTGCAATTTATCAAAATTAGAAGATTACACGCGCATGCACGTGTACACGAAACCAACGTATTCCACTTACACGCGCATGTACGTGAATGTTAAGCTGCCCTCCAAGGGAGTCGCCCTCCCCCTGACATGGCGAGATGTGATTGGCTCATGTTTCTAATTCTTTGTTTGTTATTTTTGTTCTGGGGCCTATCGTCTGAAGCATGTTTAAAAATAGGGGACCGACCCGGGTAAAAACCTGTATCCGTTTACAATTTACACGGTACCCGTATTTGAATTGTCAAATTACTAAATAAATTTCAAAAATCTCTTTATCTGTTCGAATCCTTATCTGTTCGTTGTTCCTTTCTTTAACCCGCTCCACTGGGAACAAACCCTACTCTTGAAACACCAAAATTGAATATGCTCATCTCCCCGGAAAACATGTTTATGATGATCTGAGTTGAACCCGTGCCGGTGCCCATAAGGTGTATTTGTTTTCGGATCCGTAATCGTCATATACGTTTTGAATCTAGACGCAAGTTGCCAACACAAACTGGAGGAGGTAATTAAACGTTATGTTTTTGTTATGAAAAATGTTGGATCGGAATCGTCTTTTTAATATTTCTCACTGCTTCTGTTGAATTGGATACATATATATGTTATTTGTATTTGTTATGAAAATTGTTGAATCGGATGAGGATGTATGATATTTCAATCCAATTTGTTCTATTTATAGAAATTTACGGGATTGATTCTGTTGCTGCGAATGGGAGCGAGGGTTACAGTGGGGGAAACGGTGGGCTGAATTATATCCTAGTGGATGCGATCCAGTTGTTGTAGGTGTTGGCCTAGTTGATGTTGTTGGTGATAATGTGTGTGAAAATGATGATGTAATGGATGTTGTTGATGTGGGTGAACATGATGGTGCCGTTCCTGATGGTGCTGATGTTGATGGTCAAGATGTTGTAGACGTTGATGAAGATGATGGTGTTGATGAAGATGATGATGCTGATGAAGAAGAGGGTGTTGTTGTAGATGATGGAGCAAATGTGGAAGATCATGTTGGTGCATTGGATGTGGATCTTGAAGCACAGAATGAAAATGGTAATGGGTCAAGGTTGGATGGTGATGATCAAGACAATCTTGTTGTGGAGGAATTAGGACAAAATGGGGATCTGTTGTTGAAGATTCTTGAACGAACAGAAGATGAGAATAGTGAAGAAAGGTCCAAAGTCTAGAAGGAATGAGATTTGGTAGTGGGATTGAGTTTGTAGGTTACATGCACCGATATACTCAAACAGTTGAATTTGGTGTAATCATCAAAGACTCTCAGATTGACAAGAGGGATCCTAAGAATGTTAAGAAGGCGAGGGAAAAACTCTCAAAATGGTATAATCTTAGTGATAAGTACAAATACCACAAGAAAATCATAATGGTGTGTAGGAAGGGAAGGGACTTTAAATCTATAAGTGTGGATCCAGATCGAAGCACACAACATGCAAGTCAAATTGCCCGTACATTGTGAATGCGTGCAAAAGTCCTATCAATGGTCGTAGTTGGAAAATTACGAAAATGCTGGATGTACACAATCATGACTTGGATCTTGAACTGTGTAGGCACTTGCAAGGGTACCGAATGATTAGTTTGGATGATCAAAAGATTGCTTGTGAACTCCACAAAGGCTGTGTTGTTGCAAATATGTTTGACATATTTGTGAATCGGTACGAGGGGTATCTGAACACCCCATTCAGTGAGCATGATCTAAGAAACTACATTCACTTTAAATTCCTGAAACCTTTGAAGGACACAGATTTTGCAAGAATGAAGGTTCATTTCCGCATGATGAGAGAACAAAGTCCCGACTTATTCTACGATTTTGATATTGATGATCTAAACAGGTTGAGGAATGTATTTTGGGCATATTCCAGATGTATTGAAGCGTTCAAAGTATTCGGTGATACAATCTTGTTTGACACAACGTTTGTGTCAAACCGCTATAAGATGTCGTTTGCACCGTTTATAGGCGTCAATCACCACGGGAAGACTATGCTTTTTGGTTGTGCTCTGACTAGTAAGGAGGATACCGAGAGCTTTCAATGGCTGTTTAGAACATTCAAAAAATGCATGTCAAACCAGGAGCCAGCTTGCATTCTAACTGACCAAGACAGAGCAATTGGTAATGTTTTTTTATAATTTGTGTTTGCAATTATTTGTTGCTGCTATGAATTGGTGCAAATGTATTTATTTTCTCGGAATGGAAATTTCTGAAACCATGTGAACATAGTGCAAAAGTATATATACCAGCAATATATTGCAAATGTTTTATGCAAAGTGGCTTACGTAAAATAATTGCAACTGGCCTACATAATATGCTTTTGTTGGTAGATTGGATTGTCATGAACAAGTGTAGTACATTTAATCAAATGTATATCCGAGGGTTATATTTTGATGTAATATGTAGTAGAAGTATTAGGAATGGTAGTCCTTATTTGGTGGTAGACATGCTATAAATGTGAATTACCTCATACATATGTGATCTCAAGATTAAATTTTAATTTTTGAAAAATGGATTAGTAATACGATGATTTTGAACTCAGGCAAAGCTATTGCACTGTAATACCCCAACAGCAGTCATAGATAGTGTATTTGGCATGTGAAGCGGAATGATCGGAAGCATCTTGGAATGCGCAAGGATTGGGGAGAGATAACCGCAAAGTTGCAAGACATTTTGCATGATTCCTTTTCGATTGAGGAGTTCGAGACAGAATGGCATGCCTGGGTAGCTCAATATGGATTGCAGGAGAGTTCATGGGTGAATGATATGTTTAGGGATAGGAGTAGATTGGTACCAGTGTTCTTCAAATTTCAGTTTTGGGCAGGAATGTCGAGTACTCAGAGGAGTGAGGGAATGAATCATTATCTGAAGGGATTTGTCGACATCAATTGTGGGCTTGCCAAATTTGTTGAGCAGTACATAAAGGAAGTTTGTAAAAGAGTGGAGCAGGGGGGTAAAAATGATGTTGTTGGAACTGACCGCTCCTCTAGGAAGACTGGCCAACACGCATTTCAGCATTTGTTTGAACAGTTATACACACGTGAAAGGTTTAAGAAAATTCATGAAGAAATCATTGAGATGCGAAACAGGTCTACAAGTGTTGTGAAAGTGCATAACGATTGTTTGGTATAGTACAATGTTTTGGTGAAGAAGTTCCGTGTTGGTTGGACCAAAAAACAAAACTTCTTAGTAACCATTGATCGAACCACTTTGGAAGTAAAGTGTGAATGCAGTCTTTTTGAGTTCTCTGGGATCATGTGCAGTCACATGTTGCGCGTATTTTGGGAGGAGGATGTTGTAGACGTGCCTGAAAGGTACGTGTGCAAGAGATGGCGCCGGGATGTTTGCAGGAAGTATCGAAAAGATCCTTACCCCCTGGCCGCTTTAGTTGAGTCTGTCTCTTTAGAGACGAAGAGGTACAAAGAGATTCATGATGTTGCCGAAGAGGTATGTGTTATGGTTATGAATAACGAGGACCTCCACAGGGAAGCTCTTGGCAAATTTTCCGAACTAAAGAGGGAAATTGAAATGAAGACAGAAAATCCCGAAGGCATAACCTCAGTTGTCATTGGTAGTGTTGGAAGGGTTTATAGGCATGCTGGCAGTCGGAAAGAAGATACGATCCCAGAGACGGAGACTGCAGCATTTGGGGCAGGACCAAGCATGGTGAAGGATCCCGTAGACAAACGGGGGAGGGGAAGAGGGAAAACAAAAAGGAAGTTGTCTTTCTGTGATCGAGTTTCCAGGGGTAATGGGGATGGAAGTGGAAGAGGGAGTGGAAGACCAAAGCGACATGTTAAGCCAACGACACCAACTCCTACTAGTACACCAACCAAAAGTGTTGCGGTAAAAAACCAATCACTTCGATATACGCAATGCATTTTAAGTTTTTACTGATTACACTCCATCTGCATATCAATGCAGCTTCGTTACACCAACCATCTGCATATTAATTAAGTTTGAACTTATATTTGAATCAAGTTATTTTGTTTGGTAATTTGAAGTGTACTGACATTTGTTTAATATTGCAGTTTTTTCATTGAATCATGTCTCTACTGCTTGGAATATATTTTCATATCGTAATTGCTATGAAATGTATAGAGAATAGTAGAAGTTTTATGTTATTATGAACATAGTTGCCTGGTTAAGAAGGACGGCTGGTGGATATGTCATGTTTAGGGCTGGTGTCTTAAACAATCCTCATGAATAACCAAAAAAACCACCTGTATGATTTGGGCTGTAGCCAAAGAACATTTTTGGGCTGAATGTTATACACATCTTCCAGCATGGCCTGTGTTGAATTCAAGTTATATAAATTGAAGGTAAATACAACATGGCCCACATGAATTAATCAAAATTGACATTATCATCAAATTACATCTCCCATCCATTTGTATTATCAAAATTATTACACTACAAATGAATCCTCATTAATAGCTAGGAAATTCCCCAGTAAGTTTTATTCCAAAAACCATCATTGGAATATTTTAATTCACGTGGGCAGAAAACAACAATTCAGATACGTAGCAAACAATCAAGCTTGATGAATCCATCCATAGAGTCGACGGTACTGGACAACCTCTCTTGCTGCGCAGAGGACTTCACTCCCCTTGTCCTCTATGAAGCGAGGTAACTTTCCAACACGGCCTGGCGTGACACATTCAAAGTGTTGATGACCATTTCAGCTGCATGTTCTATTCTTAGCTTCACACGGGAATGCTCCTGTAATTTGGAAGGAAATCACATGAGCTACTGATCTTGAAAGGTGGAAATGGAGCATATACTCAAGATGCTATTTAAAAAAAACAGGGACAAGTTATTAGGTTTCATTATGACAGTACCTTATCCATGTTCATAACATCTATTGAATTTGCAGTTCCATCGTAACGCTCCATGAAGTGCATCACTCCTAATCCACTTTCCGGATCATGGACAGGTCTAGCCCAACGGGGATTGACCAACTCAATATTTGAATTTATTAAATTCAGCATAACGGGAGTCTCCTAGCCTCTGGAGCAGATGTTTGAAATGACATCCCTGACATTCCATAGAATAATGCCATGTTGAACAATACTTAATAACCGTACATGTTTCTGCACATTCAAACAATTGCATATGTTTATCCATAATCATAGAACAATTGCATGTAACTTACTATTGACTGTGTAACCATATCCCAACATTTCTGATCACAGTGAAACACGATATCAACCGACTGGAGCCTATTTGTCATGAAATTGACTACCAGGATAGAGTAATGGTTCCGCACCCGTATTGGTATCATGACCTATACAATAAAATGCAAGTTTAACAGTCGTATTTTGTATCGCTATAAAATTATAATGATTGTTGGATGAAGTTAATATACCAAATTTGGAAGGGTATTTATTTCACAAACTTGTAACCACGTCAGCCAGCTATCCACTAACTTGTCCTCCTCACGAATTATTTCTCCCTACCAAACACATATATGTGAACAAACCATAAAAAAAGATTATCACTTTAATGTTATATGTAACTGCTGACTGCTTAAGTTACTACGGGCAACAAATAATATTTGTGATCTTACCTTGTTGACTAAGTCTAGAAAAATCCAGGTTTTCACCTCCTTTTGTTTGACATTCATCATTCGAGCCCATACAGAAATGATCGGAGCTGCAATTACACACTCGTGTTCCATAGTATTCATATGCCGTCTTTGAACTAGACATGACCCCCATCATGGAAAATAGTTTCACTACATCATTATTAACACATACACTTGTTCATCAATGTTTGTTTATCAAGCGTTTGGGAATGAATGAATTATGGAATTCATTGAAAGAGTATCATTTAAGGGACATACCTTGAACTAAGGAGATCATTAACCGCAATCGTGTAATCTGCTATTTCAGTTAAATGTAGGGGAACAGTCTGTACCACAGCCATGTATCTATTTTACAGCTTCGTCAGGAATACCCTGTCTCGATTATAGGGCCAACGTACCCACGATTTTTCATCATTTCCAGGGATGTAACAGGGGAGAATTTGACCACCACAAGTCCCTTTATACATGTCCAACATACTGGACATCAGCTGTTTTATGCTACTTAAATGGTTGATAACATCATTCAATGAAGGATATATAGAATAAGGAGGGGATCTCCCATAAGTGTAGTCTGAGGATTGAACCGACTCAAAAAATCCACCCAGCTGTTTAATGTTCTCAACATGGTGGTTTGTAACCACCTTCAGATCGCTTGCCAGTGTGGCAAATGTCCTTGCATTATCCTAACATCAAAACCAGTATATTAGTGGAATCCTCCAGCACAATTTATGTTTATATACATTCCAATTACAAAAATTACAAGTGTATGTAAATCATGTACCTGGGGATATATGGGTAACAAATTAGAATTCTGCTGAAATTTTGTGGGTACTGAAAATTTAATGATAGGATCAAAATCTTCTATACATTCCACTGCAACTTGTGTGGTAGACATCGAGATAGGTTTGAGTTCTACAAAAGAAATATCCCGTACTTTGCGTCAGTTGACATTTTGAAATCACACAAATAAATTATTCAACTCAATGTAAATATGCTGCATGATGGAGTTTGGTGTCATGGAGTAACTGATTCCTTTGTCTTATGTCGGAGTGTGAGAGTGACAGAATCTTGGATTTATTACATAACAGAGAGACCACATTAGGGACCACAAAACCAGGCTACATCGAAAAAGACACATTCATAATTAAGTACATACGTACAAACACAATTACCCGTTAATTTGGTATGCCGGATATGAATAAACCCATCCAATCATAATTGAGATAGTAAAATATGTTGCAATATGATATCAAAACACCATATGCATCAAACAGTTGGATCTAATGTTGTTTATAACAATGATAGCGACAAATATGAAGATATAGGTATGTAGTCAGTTTTACCTGACTCGGCTCCGTCATTCTGATTGAACGATTCCTCGATATCCAACATTCTCGGCACGGTTACCGTATCGTCATCGGAACAGGAAACATCAGTATATGAATAAGGTTGGACACTCATCACGTCTCCCCAGATTGCATTTAACCGATCTTCCTCTGACCCGGAATCACTACCTAGAACACTATCAAAATTGTCTCCATTGAACCTGCTTTCTCCAAAGACAAAAGGTCACTACTTTTTTCACACAACTTAATCAAAAAATGACTGGCTCCCTTTCAAAAAGCAAAATGGTTGGTGAAACATGAATAGTACAACCTCTCAAGTTAAAGTTCTAGTCTGGAATATTAGAGGGATGGACACCTCAATATTAAGACTAGAAAGAATGGTACTTGAATACAGGATTGAACTATTATGCATCATAGAGCCTCTTCACAAAAATTTGGAATGTGAAGCATACATGAAAAAACTCCATTTTTCAAATTTTATTCATGCTGCTAATGGTCAAATTTGGATTTACTGGAAAGATAATTTGGCTGTAAATTTATTGCTTGATCATAGACAATTTCTCTATGTACACATTAATAGTAACACACTGAACTGTCCTATGCATGCTTATTTTATTTATGGTCTTAGGAGTAGGAATGGTAGAAAGCAGATGTGGAAGGACCTTAAAAATCTCCCAACTACAAATTAATTGTATATTGGGGATTTCAATGCTATCACTTCAGTTAATGAATATAAAGGATCTTCCACTCCTAATCTGGGTAGTATTAAGGATTTTAGTAAATTCATTGATACTATGGCTTTGGAACATATTAATACATCTGGCAACATTTTCTCATGGACTAATGGGAGAATTATAAATCCAACTATTCAGAGACTAGACAGAGGTCTATGTTCTAGTAGTTGGAAATCTAATTTTCCATTATCCTCCATTCAGATGTTTAATAAAGAGTCCTCTGATCACTGCCCAATGTTTTTAATTATAGGAAGTAATATTCTGTCTAAGCCAAGGCCTTTCAGATTTTTAAACACTTGGCTGAAAAGGAATGACTTACTTCCAATGATCATGGAGAACTGGAATCTCCCAATGCAGGTATATGGTCACACACAGTCCCAAGGTATGTTAATCTTCTTCCTTAAATTACAAAGACTCAAAAAATCTTTGAAGATATGGAATAGGAATGTGTTTGGTAACATCTATGATAATGTCAAGGTAGCTGAGGAAAGTCTTGGAATCCAGGAAATCCAATATGAAAGTAGTCGTGTTGTTTCCGATCTTATTGAGTATAATAAATGTAAAGCACAACTACTTAGAGCTTTAAAAGAACAAAAACACTTCTGGAAGTCTAAGGAAAAAGTAAAATGGCTAAAAGAAGGTGATGATAACACTCAATTTTTCCATAATTCTGTTAAGGAAAAAAAGAGTAGATTAGCAATCACTAAGATACAATCAGCTGCTGGACTTTGGCTTGACTCACCACAGGATATTGAAACTGAAGCAATTTCTTTTTTTCAAAATCTCCTATCTTCTTCACATGTTCCAGATGATGCTCTATTTTATTCCCATTTTCTGAGTCAAATCCCATCGATTATAAGTGATGAACAAAATTTGCAGTTGCATAGGCTAGTAAATATAGATGAACTGAAAAGTGTTGTTTTTAATTTAAATAAAAACAGCACCCCAAACCCTGATGGGTACACTGCAATTTTTTTTATTAAAGCTTGGGGTATCATTGCCAATGACTTGTTATTTGCCTGTAATGATTTCATGTCTTGGGCTAAAATGCCAAGAGGAATAGGCAGTACTTGGATTACTCTAATTCCTAAAAAAGATACCCATGTCTCTTTTAGTGATTTTAGACCTATTAGCCTCTCTAATGTGCTTAATAAAATTCTCTAAGATTCTGATGGAAAGGATTAAGCCCCTTATGCCTGACCTCATCTCCCCTCATCAGACAACATTTATGCAAGATAGGTACATTTCTGACAATGTTTTATATCTCAAAGAGATGATTAGGCATCTGAATATAAAGGCTAGGACACCAAATTGTTTTCTGAAACTGGACCTCATGAAAGCCTTTGACAGAGTCAGTTGGCCTTTTCTTAATAGCATACTATTGAAATTTGGTTTTCATGGTAGTTTTGTTAGATGCATTATGAGGAACTTGACACAGGCTTGGTTCTCTGTCCTTATAAATGGTAGTCCAGTGGGTTTTTTTAAATCTACTAGAGGCATCAAACAGGGAGACCCACTCTCTCCATTTCCGTTCAACCTTTTCTCTGAATCCTTCACTAGAAGCCTTGCTTATGTGTTTAGAATTGGTAAAATAGAACATTATGGTGTACTTGGTAATCTACCCCCTGTATCCCACCTTTCTTATGCTGATGATACAATGGTTTTTCTGACAGCCACCAACCCAAGTCTTGTTATCTTAAAAGCTTTTTTGGTTAAATTTGAAGAAGTCTCTGGTCAAAAAATCAATTTTGACAAGAGTGACTTCTTTGTGAGCAGAAATGCAACAATTCACAAAACCAATCAGATAAAAGCTATTTTGGGAATGAAAAAAGGTAGTTTCCCATTCAAATACTTAGGATGCCCTATTTTTATTGGTAAAACCCTTAATATTCATTTCCAGCCAATGTTAGAGGCCATTGATAAGAGGTTAAATAACTGGAAAAATGTGTGGTTTAGGGTAAGCTCACACTGATTTAATCAGTTTTATACTCTCTGCCACAACATATTTGGACAGTCATGTCCCCTACCTCAGCCACCATTAAATTGATTGAAAAGAAATTTTCAAAATTCTTTTGGGGCATGACTGAACTTAAACCAAAAAAGACCTGGAGAAAATGGAGCAAATTGTGTCTAATAATTATTTAAAATGGTTTGTTTTTGTTAAATATGTTTCATGAGGTAATCACAAGAAAACCCCCCAATTTAATAACAGTTGTTATCCCTTATATGTGTGTAAATTAGGAGTGGTGTCTTTAACCCCACAATTAGTTAAATTGATTTTTGGGAATCATAATTTAACTCACACTTGGATATATATTTTTCTTATTTGATACATGTATATTTTTTAACAAACATTAATGAATCCATTTAGTATTATAATCTTGAAGCTAACATGTTATGTTTTTTAAGATTGGGCTGAAATGTCTACCTTGTATGTTAACTAATTATAGCAATTTGTTTGTGTTCAATTACACAAGTTAAAAATTTGAACATACTAGTTTATGTATAAATTTCATACAAAATATTAAACATTGTCCCATTTATTCCGTTAATAGCAGTAGAACTAGACTTGTATTACTATAAGGTTAAGAAATTAATCATCTCTACAATAGTAAACACATGAACTATTCATCTTATTTCATAAATGTGGTTGTTAACACATTTTCAATATAGTAAACCATGCATTAAATACGTTCTTTTTAAACCTTTATAAAATAAAAAATAATTTCGAAATTACAAGCTAAAATAATTAAGAAAAGCTCTTATAATTTTAACAGACTTGTTTTCCAACCTCAAGGGTTAACAACTCAAGGGTTGTTGCAATACAGTTTGTCAAATTGTATTATAAAAAAGGTTTTGTTTTCACTTCCGGGTTTTTACCCGGGTCTAAACATTTTTAACCAACCTCATTAATGTTGGATGGGCAGCTGTGTACGTAGACTTTTTTTGCCGGGTGGATCTTTTCTTTTCTGGCCTTCTTTAGCCATTTCCGTGTGCTCTCTTTAGTTTTTTTTTTTGCTTTAAATTTATAATATTTAGTTTTTATTCAATTGTTGATCTTTACGTTATCATATTCAATCACAAGAAGCGAAATCATCTTTTAAATACGAGAAATGATGATACAGATTTTTGTTTTAATACTGAGCATTAGCAATCTATTGAGCTTAATACAGCTGATACAATATGCAGAGAACCGGTCACTACAACCACTGATTCGGCTCCAGTTTTGGCACCAAGTATCTGGCCTCCAAGACTCTCGTAAAGAAGATGCTGGAGTTGTTCTAGATTTCTCTCCAGCACTCCCAACTTCAGTGAAAAACACTGCTTTCAAAGATGCAGCTGCCATGAAAAAATAGAGGAGGGTTATAAAAATATAGCTATCGATTTATAATGGCATATCCTTCTCTGTTTGCAATGGATGATTTTAATCGGAATGGAGACCAACCTGAGAGCAGTTCTCTAGCAAAACCTAAATGATCTTTGTCGTTCGCCATGGCAACTACTAGTACTAAACTTGATTTCGGAAATGCCATCTTGATCGTATTCACCAAAGCTCCAGCAGATTCCATGGTATGGCTGAAAAAACTATCAAGCTGTCAAGAATTCTAATTATGTTTAGATTGAAACCGGGAAATCTGGAATGAAGGCCAACCTCCATCTAGCATTATAGTTGCTTTGGGAAGGCCCAGCCTCTCAACATCATTTGGTGTCAAGATTTGATTCCTTCCAAGCAAAAACGCACTTTGTAGACCAGCCCGAATAGCCTCATCTGACTAACTCCACCCTGATAAAATTTTAGGGCATAAGCTAAATCAAAACTTATACAAAGTCCAACCAAACGAAGTACAAAAACAGAACGCGTGGGTAACTTTGTTTTCCGTGATCAGTTGTATTGTTCCAGCATAGCTACAAAAATCATCCTACTACAGTGACCTTAAAATCATATCACAATTCGGAAAATATAATTCTCTGGACAAAGAATGAAAAAGAACACACCTTGATGGCGAAGGCTGAGTGCTGCACAAGTGGCAGTTGCAGCATTCTGTAGCTGGTGCTGACCAAGCAATGACTAGCTTCACATTGAACAATTTAAAGGACTGTAAAAATAAGACACCATGAATGTGGTGAGATCATAGCAATAATTAACCAAGTAACTTAACACACTAAAAATGTGATTGTTCATATACCAGAGGAAGGTCCTTCTCTATCTGGAGCACCAGGTCACAAAACTGATAAGGTCTGCTACTCATTCTATCAAAGCTTTGTAAAGCACTTTTATTTCCAGTGTCTGACACAGACACAACTGGAGAAGACATAGAGGAGGCTTTATCACGAAGAATGCACTCAATGTACAGAAGGAACGGTCCTCCTAATACAACCTGAGAATTTCATCATTATATTACTGTACAAATGGAAATTGCTACAATTAGCATGCATAAATGCCAAGGATGTCAGCAGGAAATATGACTCTAATCATGAAACAAATATACGTAGACTTAGAAACAAAACGAAGTTACTCAAAGATAATTCTCCTAGATGATTGGACAATACATCCTCAAATTCACTATTAGCCATAAATGAGTAAATATGATTTCAGATCTTTACCAACATATACATGTTTCCTGAAATACATAAAGAAGCTATCCATGCAAAAATCAAAGCTCCACTTAGTTCTTAGAAGAATAATTATATGCACAATGGAAAGATCACTTACGAAACAAAAAATGTATGCACAAGGAGACCTAACTGGACGGCGAATGCTCATCTTTTATTATTCCAGATTTTGCAACAGCAATACTTTCCAGAGAGCCGCCAAGTGCAGCCAAATGTTCCTCTCCAATTGTAGTTATGATTGCAGCAGCAAGACTGGAACTCGAGATTATATTTGTTGCATCACGTGCTCCGCCCAATCCAGCCTATGTAACAGGGGTCAGATAAAGAAGAACCAATCATACTCGGAATAATTTCCTTCGAACATGAATGGAAATTTAGGAATGCAGTAGAAACATACACAGAGTAGTTGAACATAAACACAGTTAAAATGATATATCAGTGTAAATTGGAGTTGAGCATTCAGAGACTCAAAAATATGGTACAGTACATTCAAACTTCACCAACCTCAATGACAGCAATATCAACATTCTGCCGAGCAGACAAGCTGAGAGCCAAAGCAGTAAGAACCTAAACCACAAATTCAGACCAAACTGTAAAACCTCAGATATTTTAAAACAAGAATGCATACCTCAAAATGTGTTAGACAACAATTTTCCAGTTCAATAGCTCTCTCATAGAAAATGATCGTTCAGCAAACTTGCTGGTACAGGGCCACCGACTGCACCCAGGGTAATCCGTTCTCTAACAGTTCGTATGTGCGGGTTAATCCCACGAGAAAAAAACACCTATTTCAGTTCATCTTATTAAAATAACAATAACATTCAAACAGATTCCAAAGAACAAAACGCAGCAACCTACTGAATAATGAATATCCTCCTGCCCGCAAAATCCCAGAAAGAAATGCAGCCGTTGATCCTTTCCCCTTCGTCCCAGCAACATGCACTGACTGTTTTCAACCAATTTAGCAATTAATTGATACAGTGTTTGGTTGAGGAGGTAGCACAACCGAACAGAACAAAAGACTAACCCTTGAACTTGCCTTGTGGGTTTCCGAGGGGTCCCATCCGTCTGAGGTCGAACCCATCCGAGGATTCTGTCCCTGAGCCTTTAGGCACACCGAGCTTTTCGTAGCTCTTGAGGTTATCCATGAAATCAAAAAAAAATCCTTAGCTTCTTCCTTCTCTTTAGCCACGGTGCAAATAAATTGAGTCTGCCGGAGATGTTTCCGGCGGAAAATTGAAGAAGCTCCGACGTTGTGTAACGGAAAGCAAACGGTGAATCGGTGGAAAATTCCTTGAATATTATTCAGGGGAATACTATGTACAGGTACAAAAGTCCTATGTCCGGATATATATTTATTTTTAATTTACCATAATACCCTTACACCTAATTCCTTTTGTATGTACTTTACAAATGGGAGTGGCGGCTCGGTACTACTACCGATTTCGGTAGTATACTTGACTACTTGTACTAGACTTATTACTCATTTTTGTGCTTCATTTTAGATAATATTTATTTATTTTAAATTATTTAATCTTCAAGATTATTGGATATTGTGGAATATTTTTGTCAGTTGTTTTTGAAAAAATATATTGTAATTTTAGCATATGCATATCTGATTTTTTTACTCTCACAATAGGTATTTATGGTTTGCAAAATTATCATATATTTTACTATACGTATTTAATACTTTTTAAATGACAAAATCCTCTTTTTAACCTTATAGAATTACCATGTTTTCTCAAATAATCATAATAGTACTTTTGAAACAAATATATAATAGGGGCAATATTACTACATAGTAATAAATATTTTGCCAAAACATTCCATATCAGGATAAAATAATTATATACTTCATTATTCTAAATAAAATATTTAGAAATTAAAACAAAATACAAAGAGTGAAGAAGTCTTGTACAAAGAAAAGATGTTTTTAATAAAAGATTTAGAAATTAAAATAAAATACTACAAAGCGGAGAATTCTTGTACAAGACAAGTCCTGTACAAATACTACCGATTCGGTGGTAGTAAATGAGTGCCGAATCGGTACTCAAAATTGTTCAACATGCGTTAGGATCTGATTAATTTAAGGGTATTGTGGTAAATTAAAAATTAAAATGTACCTGTACATAGTGTATTCATTATTCTTTTTCTGACAATACAATTCTCGGAGTTCTTCAATTATTCCAATTTCATGGATTTTTATTATTCACTTCAATTTTAATAATTTATTTTTTTAATAGAAAAAGAGTGCTTCTTACGTGCGTTCCATAATTTTTCTTAAGTGCTTCTTGTTCTTGTGTACTTGTACGTAGGATGTCATACAGTACTACTTGTGTTTAAAAAGGTTATGTTAAAAACACGTTTTGACACAAGCAACGTTTTCCCGGGCATGGTCTATGTTTAAATCACGTTGCAGTCAAAACTTTCTGAGAAAGTTTCGAAGTTTGATTGGTTTATGCCTTGATAGGCCTCTTCGTTGTGACAACAAAATTACCCCTTTTCATATCCTTCCCTCCTCTGAAAAGCACAAGCACCACACACCTGTTCGACGAAATGACCCAAAGAAGAAGCTTATGAAATTATCAAGGAGTGCAAATGTAGGGCCTAAACTGTACATGAGGGACACCATTTCAAGAATCTCCAATTTACTGAGGTATTCCAGTTGGGACTCTGCTCAAGAGCAGCTGGAGAAGGTGGCAATAAAATGGGATTCTTACACTGTGAATCAGGTCCTCAAGACTCATCCACCCATGGAGAAGACCTGGCTATTTTTTAATTGGGTTTCCACCCGAAAAGGGTTCAAGCATGATCAGTATACTTACACTACTATGTTGGACATTTTTGGGGAAGCAAAAAGGATTGAGTCCATGAAGTATTTGTTTCACCAAATGCAAGAGAGAGGTGTAAAGGTTGATGCTGTGACCTATACTTCTATGCTACATTGGCTATCGAATGATGGAGATATTGATGGGGCAATAAATTTGTGGAAGGAGATGAGGGACAAGGAGTGTTATCCGACAGTCGTTTCCTACACTGCATACATGAAAATTTTGTTTGATCATGATAGGGTGAAGGAAGCTACTGGTGTGTACAAGGATATGCTCCAAGCTGGTTGTTCACCCAACTGCTACACTTATACTGTATTGATGGAACATCTCGCCAATACTGGTGAGGGTCGTCATATGGAATCTACCAACAGTTTTGTTTTGCATTTTGCTTGATCCTTGCTTAATTGCTCCTGCATTCATTTTCGGTCAAGCTTGCTCAATTTATGTTTTTTTTTCCGTCATTTTGTTGGATGTTCAGCTGGATTTAGCAATAGAATGGCTTGATGAAACCTGATAGCTAGTGCAAGGAATTATACTTTGATTTTGATTTTACTATTCTGTCCTTCCTTTCATAAGGAAAAAGCTTTGAAAGACTTTAGTATACAAAATCAGCCTCAGTTAAAATTATGCAAATGTGCTTTCCCTTCCTTGTAAACTAAGTTCTCTGGTTAATATTTTGCTAAACAAGAAAACCCATGCTTCATCTTTATAATTTATGACCTGGTCAAGTAGTTACATGCATAGCTGTCAATTCCTTCATTCTCTACTTGTGAAACAATTTGAGCTATGGATTGAACACTTAAACTTGTTTATAACTGATACAGGAAGATGCAAAGACGTCATGGAGATATTTAACAAAATGCAGGAAGTTGGGGTCCCACCTGACAAAGCTGCTTGCAACATCTTGGTTAGCAAATTCTGCAAAGCTGTGGAAATAAAGTCACTACTAGAGGTTCTGGAATACATGAGAGATAAGGCTCTTGTCCTTCGTATTTCTGTGTATCGCCAGGCTATTGAGACTTTGGAAACCACTGAAGAGGGTGATGCCCTCCTTAGGCACATACACCGTCACTTAGCTATGGAAAACTTTGACAAGGATATACATACCAAAGTCGTTAGTGATGATAGCTCTGTCCTGGATGGAGCAGTTATTTTGCACTTATTGAGTAAGCAAAATATCTGGGTTATTGATAGTTTACTGGTAGAGTTGAGAAAAAAGAATATTAAAGTAGACTCTGGAATCATTTCAATGGTTGTAGAAGTACAAACTCATAAACACCGTGAAGTTGGTGCTTTGACAGCTTTAGAATACAGTTCAGAACTAGGTATTTCAGTGGACAGAAGTGCTTATCTGACTTTACTAGGATTTTTTTTAAGAACAAATAGACCGGCAATGGTTGTGAATGTTGTGGAGAAAATCAGTCAAGCAGACTTATCTCTGGGAAGTCAGCAAAGTGCACTTCTTGTCTATCGTCTTGGATATGCCAGAGAGCTTGTTTCAGCTGTGAAAGTATTTAGCCTATTGCGCAACAAAGAAAAGAATACTGCAACTTATACTGCACTAATAGCTGCCTTCTTATCTTCGGGAAACTCTGATAAAGCACTGGAAACCTTTGAAGGGATGAGAACTCGGGGAATTAATGCTTCACTGGGCACGTACTGTGTAATGCTAGCTGGCCTTGAAAAAACAGGTCAAATTCACAAGTTGGAAGGTTACAGAAAGGAGAAGAAAAACTTGCAGGCCAGAAGCTGTGCAGCAAATGTTTCAACAGAGGAAAAGATATGTAATCTCATGTTTGCTGGTGATTTTGTCATTTGAAAAGTTCTACATTTTTGCGAGGCATTTGTGATAAAAGGGGTTGCTCCATGCATGTCCATTTTTCTCTTGCAGGTCCGTATTTTTACCATAATACCCCTAATATTGTTAAGACAAAAAATGAGCTTGAAATCATAGGGTTCCATCAGAGTCATTATGGTAAAAATACGAATCTGAAAGAGAATAATGGACCTCCATGGAGAAATTGCTTAAAGGATCTGGCAACTATCCAGAAACAAAGGAGTGCACATTTGCTTGTCACAACGAATTGTACGCATGATATGTAACTTCTGTTCTCAAATTAGTTTGATCTTTCTTTGTTTAGTTCGGAACAGTAGAATGTGTCAAAATCTTACTCTTCCACCACACACATGTGTCAAAGGTTCCCATCCCGTCAAACACGTGTCAAAACTAGAGAAATATGTTAGGAAAAGCCCATATAATTAACTATTTTTCTATAATGTATGTTTACAAATTACAATATACGTATACATCTATTATACATTATACATGATTAGACTAAATTGCCAATTCCGGGTTGCCCCTACTACCCCCGATCAGACTAAATTGCACACAAAAGTATTTCAACACTTGTCAATGGTATATGTTTGACCGTAAATATCTTTAGTTACATGTATTAGTGACATATAAAATTTGATATTTGATACTACATGTTACGAATCATATTGATATCACATATGATGATATTCAGTGGTGGAACCAGGTTTTCATCTCAGAGGGGACGTGAAAAAATTGAGTTCGTAACAAACTAACAAAATGAAAAAACCAGCGGTATACTAAAAGTAATTTATTGAAAGATGTAACAAAAAAATACATACACAAGATTAGCTAGTACTAAAGAAAATTATTTGAGTTGTGCTCTTCTCTCTTTGATCATATAAAAGGTATCGATAATCGAATCCACACCAATGGTCTCTGCATTCTCTCTTTCAATATACAACAACAAATTATCTCGCAGAAAATCATCTTCCATTTGTAGTATTTTGTAAAGGGTTCTCTATACTCGGACCACCAAAAATAGTAGGATCGATTGGTGTTTGATCATTAATATTTTAATTATGTTCAAACACAAGTAGTAAAAAATTGATATTGTGAAAATACATGATATTATAAATCTAACAAGATCAAATACAATCATTTCTAAGTTATTTACCAGTTCAATTTTAAGGTCAAAGTTAAGCAATTTTGACTTTATGAATAGTGAATGTGCAGATTGGGCTGGGACAAAAGGAGTAGTCACTTTCCTATATTTGCAACTTAGTTCAGGCCTACGGTCTCTCAAAAGGCTTCTCTAATTTTTATGGTTAAACATTCTAACCTTGCAATCTCTCCTCCATCGTCAATAACATGTGCTCCCACTATTCCAACTATTTATGCAATTCAATTATTCATTAAATCAAAATTGAGGGAAAAGGGTTGATGATACAGAATGCGTCATCAATTAATGGGAATTGTGATGACGCAGCTATTTAAGGAAATTGCCAGAAAAATACACGGGCACGTGAGAGGATCTTAAGCAAGATACAGGAGGTACAGTCTCACGTGAGGTATAGTCTCACGTGAGGTATACGTGGGGAGGAGGAAAAGAATGATGAGTCAGTAGGGGAAAAGGGTCGAGCTAGGCGCTCCAAGACGCTTATAAAAGGAGGCCGCAATCAGTCATTTCAGGTAAGTTCTCTAACTCTTGAATACGGAGTTTATCTTTTCAATACACAAAATCTCATCATCACACCGGAGCTACCACCATCGGGTAGCGCCGGGAGGGGGGGAGGAGTCATTAGCGAGCAACTTGCATACTTCATCAACAAGTCATCCATAAGCCCTCGGATACATCAACTATCCGAGGCACCGATTTACTAGTGTGGATTTGCCCCGCATCAGTTGGCACACCTAGTGGGACCCGACTTGGAGGGTTCATCCTTTCATTCGTCATGACAGACACAACAAAGCGCCGACCTGGTCGGCCTTGCAAATCCACTACCACCCCAGCTTCCACGGTGGCAAACAGGACGAGGTGATACAAAATGAAGATGATCCTACGTTGTTGCAGCTGCAAGCCGAAGGGCTAAGACAAAGAAACACGCCTGAAAACCCTATCGAAGGGGAACCCGTCACGGAAGGAGAAGATGAGGAAGCCAAGGACAACCCATGAGAGTTGGGTATGAGAGCACCGCCCGAGGTAGGGTAAACTGAGACCGTTCAAAATAACCCAAGGCAGACGGACACAGTTCAAAACCATCTGAGGCCGACCGGGGCAGCTCGGAGCAATCCAAGACAGAGGGGTGAGGATTTTTCGGTATTGGATTTCATGTTGGGCCACAAAGAGTTATATCACCAATGGATGATACATCATCGGAGAGAGCAGAAATGGGGACTTGCTTCGCCTATAAGATCGGTGATCGACTTAGATGCTTTGGACAGGATGAGGGAGCCAGAGAGAATAATGTTGGTCAGTTCTAGCACGGTGCTTCCGACTGTTCCACCTCTGAGGACCGGTGCAGATACTGTAAATCTCCAACCGAGCCATCTGCATGGAAGCACAAGACAGGGAGGATGGGCATACCCCCCAGGGCCGGCGCTTCCGGCAGTATCGTTTGCAACACCAGGATTCTTGGTCTCCGCCCCGATGAGATTACCCAATGAGCAGCTACCTCCAGGGTATTATAATGTAGGAATCTCAGGAGGATATCAGACGACAGGAACGCAAGGCCAAAGCCATCTGATGACCTCGGCTGGAGCAGGAGGACATCAAGGAGGGCATTAAGGAGGATACCAAGGAGGGTATCAAGGGAGAACTTACGAGGATTTATACTATATAAGAGAGGATGTATACCCTTCGGATCCAAATTCTTTGGAGACATGCTTAGACAAGTTGATTGGAAGGAATGGGGTGAGGCCCGCCTCCCCTTGGATTCCGAAAATTCTGGCCGAACCTTGGCCTCAAGGATTAAGGCCGTCATAGGGGATTCCTACCTACAACGGAGAAATGGATCCTGAGGAGTTTGTAGGGACATATCAGAATTTGATGGTATCCATAGATATTCCGCACAACTTGAGGTGCAAGTTGTTGGGGTGCTACCTTCGAGGCAACTTTCTGATATGGTTCGATTCTCTCCCAAGGGAAAGTTTAAGAAGTTTCTATGATTTTAGCCGAGCCCTGTTATACAGGTATTCCCAGTTGAAGAAGTCAGGAAAACTGTTAGTCGAGTTGCTGGCAACCAAGCAGAAATCCTCGGAGGAACCGATGGAATACTATAGAAGGTATATGGACGATAAAATGCAGGTGTCAGGTAGGAAACATCAAGAGAATGTTGTCATCAGTGGATTTATCAACGGCCTCAAGGATGAGGCGATGTTCCAAAAGTTGATGGAAAGCATCCCTAGCACTTTCCATGCACTCTAAATTGATGTGCAGTTATATTGTGATGTCAACGATGCGACCCGCAAGAGGAAGAAAGATAATGACAGCCTTCTCTTGGGAAAAGGTGATGAGAAGAAGGGACCTGAGACAGGAAAGAGGGATTCAGGAGCCATGGTAACTAGGAAGTCCAGGGTAGAAATCTACACACCGCTAATCAAGCCGCGCTCGGAGATATTGGCGGTATACAAAAACCTATTTGGCAATCCACCTCCGATTCAAGGGATCCCATCAAAGGAAAATGCGAAGAAGTGGTGTGCCTACCACAAATCTCATGGGCACACCATGGATGGCTGCCGCACCCTAAGGAATGAAATAGAAAAACTGATAGAAAGGGGGCAGTTGAGAGACTGCGTTTCTCTAGAGGCCAGGAAAGAGGGGCAACAATAGTTCGGGAAAAAGAAGTGGAGAAGGGCGAATCAGTATGGTGCTAACCAATATCCGAACCAGGCTCGGATACAAGGAGGGGAGCAAGCTTATGAAAACAATGTAAACCAAGCTCAGAACCAGATTGTAGCGGTAGCTCAGGACCCAGAGCACATCCCGAACCGAATGATAAATGTTATCAGTGGGATTGTTAGAGACAGCTGCCAATCGGTGACGACGTTGAAAGCATAGACTAGGTATGTGCCGCCAGGAGTAGAGCCAGGTAAACATTTCCGACCTAATGAAACCATAACCTTTTCCGAAGAGGATGCGGCGCCTCAGGCCCTATACTCAGATCCGATGGTGGTCACGACGGAGATACAAGGCTTTGTTATAAAAAGAATTTTTGTAGATGATGGCAGTAGTGTGGAGATCATGTTAGCCACCTGCTTCGAACAGCTAGGAATAGGAAGGCAGAATCTCAGGCCACCGATGTCACCATTATCAGGGTTCATTGGAAAAGCTGAGATGCCCCTCTGCATAATTACCCTTAGAGTGACAATGGTGGACGACAGGGACAGGAGCCGCCGTATTTCGGCATTATGCAATTTTGCGGTGATAGACGCTCCCTCTCCATACAACACCATTCTCGGAAGGCCCTGGTTGACACAGGCTCGAGTGGTGAATTGCCCCTATCTATTAACGATGAAATTTCCGACAGAGCAAGGGATGACGTCTGTCCGATGTAGCCAGACAACAGCGAGAGGCTGCATGTTGACGGCCATCCTAGATGCTAGAAGGGCCGTGGGGGAAATACATCAAGGGTCGGCAAGCAAAGGGAAAGCAAAGATTAAAGGTACACCCTTAGAAAAGGGTAAGGCAAATGAGGGGAAATACTCGGAGGTACTAGAAAAGGGGGAAGGTGTCAATACCTCGGACACGGATGAGGAGAGCCCATAAAAGGAGCCATCAGGCAAGGGGGTCGAGGTGATAATGGAAGAAAATTGAATCAGGTAAAGCCCCCTTTAAAATTCAGGAATTGTTTTAGGAAAGAAAGAAGGAATTTGGTGTGGATACACTTATGCCAGTAGCGTGGATACGTCAAAAAAGATGTAAGGTATTGGATAATACTTTGCGGAAAAAGAAAGGGTGTGGATACGCCCTAGGAAGGAAAATTACGAAGTATTGGATTGTACTTTGTAATAGGAAGTCGGGACTTCGGGATCGCTCCCACGATGGTGCCCCACAAAAAGAAGGATGTTTTATGAAGGAATTCAGTTTTAAAAATTTTAAGAATTTAAGGTTTTCAAATCCTTGGATGGATGCACTCATCAGAAGAGGACCATCCGATGAACAAATAAGGAAGAATTAAAGATTTTAAGAATTTAATGTTTTCAAATCCTCGGATGGATGCCCTCATCAGAAGAGGACCATCCGATGAACGCATAAGGAAGAATTAAAGATTTTAAGAATTAAAGATTTTTAAATTCTCGGATGGATGCCCTCATCAGAAGAGGATCATCCGATGAAGTCATAAGGAAAATTAAAGATTTTAAAATCCTCGGATGGATGCCCTCATAAGAAGAAGACCATCCGATGAACGCATAAGGAGGAATAAAAGTTTTTTTAAAAAATTTTTAAGATTTTCAAATCCTCGGATGGATGCCCTCATAAGAAGAGGAGCATCCGATTAACGCATAAGGAAGAATATAAGGCTAGATGTCTTCAGATACATTTGAATGATGCAGGATTTCAGGCAGTTGGCTACCTTCGCCAGAAGGGGGTAAGAGTACGTGGATTTGACTCGGATAGTCGAACTACAGATTTGCGAAGGAAAGGACGACAAAAGGTACGAAAATGAGTTCTTTGAGCATTTGATCTTATATAAGCTCTAGAACACCGGGCATCAAGCTTAGGATCTTGCACCCGATGCTCCAAGTGGGGGAGAACAAGGGGATAAATAATAAACGTTGCATATACATAAGGTAAAAAACACAGGTGCATAAGGTGAGACTTAGAGAAGAATGTGCATAAAAATAAAAGGGAAAGCAGAGCAAAAGTATCTTTCTCTCAGATATTACATAGGAGAGGAGAAATTACAAAGAAAACAAAGATTACGAAGGGTAGATGCAATGGATAATTAAGAGCCAGAAGGACGGGAAGCATCGGGAAGTTGGGACCGAGGGTTTTTGCAAATTACATTTGGTCGACCATCCTGAGAATCCACGGAGAACCCATATAGGACAGAATGAGTGCAGTATTCGGAGTAACCACGAGGAAAAATAGTGGATTCAGGGCAAACCCCTTTGTCGTTCTTAACGTCCTCGGGGGGAGGAGAGCCAGGTGGAGACAAAGGTCCCTCTGGAATAGATAGGGCTCGGAGAGAAGAAGCTGAAAGAGGAGGAGAGGCAGAACAGAGAGCTCCCTAGATTTTGGGAGCCAATTGGCCCAGGGTCTTGTTCAGCAGGCACCGGAACTTATAAAGATAACGCCGCTCTGCACCAGGTTTGTAGAAAAGTCTCTGGTAATCGAGCCGGGGCGCCCCAGGAACCCATCCTCGCATTTGCTTATAGACCCAGGTGGTCTGGTGATTGTTTGACTCGATCACGACTTCTTTTACGGCTTTCTCAAATTCGGGGGATCGGATGATCTCTTCCGAGAGGGCAACACTATATTCACGGAGGTTGGAGCCATCTCTCCAAGGTTTTACTTCTTCCTCGAGTTCGGACAGACGAGATTCCAGCTCGGCCAAGTGGAGTTTCCTTTGTTCCAACTCCTGAGCTAAGGCAGAAGATCTACGCTTTTCCTTAGCAAGGTCCCGGAGAAGGGTAAAGAGGTAGCGTGGATGGGTGGATTTGAGGAAATCTCGGAGATAGGCCGAGCCGAGTATTTCAGAGGTAAACTCAGATATCTGAAGCATTAAAGGTTAGGAGTTGTCAATAAAATGCGTAGAAAACAAGACACAAAAGAGAAAGGAAAATTACCAAGGGATCGGAACGAGGAATTTGTAGCTGCGTATCGCTTGGGAGAGAGAAGGACTGATGGATTGGACTCTCCGGACGAGGTCTTTTTCGACAAAAACTCAGAGGATCATTGGCAAGGGCGCCGACCAGGTCAGGAAAAGGAACAGGTATGGAGACCATACCCACGGGCAGAGTCTCACTCGGGAGGCTTGGGCCGTCCAACTCTGGCAAGACGGAGGAGTCAAGAGCTGGATGGCGAGACGGATCATCCGGGAGAGATCGGAGCACTAAAAAAGAGGAAAAATAAATAAGAAAAGAAAAGAAAACACAAGGAAAAAGGGGAATCAATTATCGGAATAAAAGTCTTGAAGGGTAACCTTGATCGGGCCAGATGGCACGGTAGTTAGGAGTGGAAAAAACCTCGATAGGGTACACCTCGTAAGGCCAGGAAAACCCTCCGTTCTCAGGGATCCAGTATTGAGACAAGTTTACTGGGCTATTCAGCAGAGTCTCATGATCCAGGTGTAACCTGTCAGGGAGGCAAGGTACCTGGTCCTCAGATGTGATATCGCGGTTCCACCAAGGAGCTGGATAGGTCAGATGGTCATAAGAATAATGACCGTCCACTAACCATCCCTTCGGATAATTGACGAAGTCCTGGATGAAGTGGGCATTGGGAACATGAGATGCAAAACCAAAGATGACAAGGATCCGGCTTGCGTTCCCAAAAAGGTAGAAGAAAGATCGAAATAGGTCTATGGACTCAGAGACCTCTCATCGGCGGCAGTTGACTAGAAACGCTATGATAACTACAAACCCGTTGGGATTAATTTGAGCAGAAGAAATTTTGTAGTGGTAAAGGAGTTCAGAGTATAAAATAGGAAAGGGCAGGCTCAGACCATACTGGAATAGGTGCTTTGGAATGCATGGCCCATTGGTCTGATATTCGTCTGCTTGCAAGGGAGTGAGTTGAGCGTCCATCGCTAGAGAGCAGAACATCCTGGAGGCGGCTTTAATGGTTTCGGTGTGGATCCAATCCTATGCAGAGTCAGTAGAGAATCCCAGAGCATTGGAGACGACCCTCAGCGGTCGAAAACGTAAGGATTCGTTTGGGGTTTCACCAGTTCCTGTTCGAGAATCCGGACAGCGAGAGCTGGGACCCTCACCAAAAGGGACAATCTTGGGGCGGGTCATATCGCTGCAAGGAGACGAGGTGGTGGCACTATCAGAAGATTTACCAGAAGTTGGCGAAGCTAAGCGAGAGCGATTTAGAACAAGTGGACAATAATCTTTAGAAAAAGAGGAAGAATTGCAGGAAAGATAGTCAGCCATGCGAGTGGAATGAGGGAAAAGAGGGAGGAATTTATAGTACAGATAAAAGGATCAAGGCGGTGGAAGATAAAAGGGCAAGGACAAGCCGTACCTAGGAAGAAGACCAAATGATTAAGTCACTCAAGAGAAGGGGAAAATCGAAAACTGCGCAACCGTCAGGCGAAAAGCGCGCAAATTGGGGCCCACTCATTAAAAGGATGTCGCCCCCGGGATAACGAAACGGCAAAGCCCAAAAGGCTTTGGCTAAGAGAGTTCAGATAAAATGGGAGAAGGGTCGGACAAAGTCAAGACAAACGTTGCGCTAACACTCGTCTTGGGGGGCTTGTGATGATACATAATGCGTCATCAATTAATGGAAATTGTGATGAAGCAGCTACTTAAGGAAATTGCCAGGAAAATGCATGGACACGTGAGAGGATCTTAAGCAAGATACTGGAGGTACAGTCTCACGTCAGGTATACGTGGGGAGGAGGAAAAGAATAATGAGTCAGCAGGGAAAAAGGGTCGAGCTAGGCGCTCCAGGATGCCTATAAAAGGAGGCCGCAATCAGCCATTTCAGGTAAGTTCTCTAACTCTTGAATATAGAGTTTATTTTTTCAATACACGAAATCTTATCATCACACTGGAGCTACCACCCTCGGGTAGCGCCGGGGGGGTTTGTTTTGCAAGCATCGGAGAACAGGTCCCAGGACGCTCTTATCCGGCGCTGAGGAGCTTGGATAGTCAGGAGTCATTAACGAGCAGCTTGCATACTTCATCAGCAATTCATCCATAAGCTCTCGGATACATCAACTATCTGTGGCACCGATTTACTAGAGCGGATTTTCCCCGCATCAAGGGTGAAATCATATCTCTTTGATTATGTTGGTGGCCTAATGGGTGTTCTAGGAAATGGGTTAGATTTCCATTTAATTATGTTGGTGGGTGTTCCCTAAGAAGGGTGAAATGGCCCCTAAATCTACACACAATAACCATTAATCATCAACCATTTTGAGGACACAAAAAGAAACCTTAATCCCCAAACCTTAATCAAATCAAAAGAAAATCAATGGTGCCTCAATTTTCACTAATTAAAACAAGGAATTCAATCAATAGAAAACCCAAAAAAAACAACACCGACCATGTTGAAGAAGACGAACAACACTGAGAGGATTCACAAAATTAAAACCAATACCACATTTTCAACTTCACACGTTTGTTGCTCACCATATGTCAAAAGACGCTCCTCTCCAAAAACCGCCGACTGATCTTGCTGGTCCGGTGGTGACCTCCCTCCCCCCAAACCCAAGACCCTTCTCCCCACCGACCATCTACGGTTAAACCCAAGTCACGAGGTCGCTGGACCAGATCGGCGCCGATCTGGGTCCAACTATCGGTGCTGATCCCGATCTGTCACAACTCCAGTCCTCAAGGCCCGATCTACCCAGTCGCTGATCTGCACATAAGTCCGCTGATTTCCGACGCGACCCAGTCCGGTTATCTGCAAGGCCCAATTACCTAGAATGAATTTATTCAAGAAATGATTCTACATTTACCTAATTTTCATTAACAAAAAATTATTATTATTATTATTATTATTATTATTATTATTATTAATTTGAAACACGTAAAAAGATATTATTTAACACTTAAGAAGAGCAATTTGAACACATTACCATTTTGTTGATGATCTGAAACGCCCAATTCTTTCTTGTTCAAGCGATTCTCTCCTACTTTCCATAAACTTCCACAACATGCTTCCTTCTTCTTCCCATATTAGACATCAGGTTTTCACCGCAATGGTTATGTGCTCAATTAGAAAGTGCATGTGATTATCTCAACGGTCAACCATGGGTTATTTCGATCCCCATCGACTGGTGATTTGCGTGCTATTTATTTTTTATTTTCAGTGTTCCTTTTTTTGTACAGTTTGCAAGTGCATGCAATGTTTGAGAATTTAACTGAATCATAATCTCTGAGGTGCTTTAAATTTTGATTTTATTTTAGTTTTTTTGAATGATGTACTCCCTCAATTTCTAGAAAGATGCAAGATGCACAAAGTTTAATATGTCTATTTTTATTTAAATTTCCCCGATTAAGAAAAAGTTCCGAAATGAAGTTGAGTTATTTTGGTGCATGGACTTTCGTTGTGTTTGTCCTGGCGAAAGTAGTTTCTACTTTCTTGGTCCCATTATTGTTGATATTCACTTGTTCATCGAGAATTTTTTAGTTGTGTAGGTTATGGGTTTATCACAAGGAGGTGGACGATTGGTGCCTGGTTTGTGAGGACGAGATAGACTCGTTCTTTTGTGAATTCTCGTCAATACCTACTGATTTATACAAAGCTCAATCTGTTTGTTTATGTTTAATTCTCTCTATTTAGTATGTTTTCAATTGTAATCTAACAACCATGTATGACTTCTTTATTTTTCTAGATTTTTTTAATGCATATTTATGGTTGATCTGAGAAAACTGGTCATGTTTCAATGTTATTGCGCTGTTTGTCACCCCTGGTATAGAGATATGGAGTCTATGTATAATTTTTCCCCTCTATCATTATGAATTATAAGCAAGTATACTTTTGTGATTGAGTATTTGTGTACATTGCTAGCACTTGAATTTAGGGTGACAAAGCATTATTGCGCTGCTTGTCACCCCTAGGTAATTTTTTTGTACAAATAAATTTGTTAGCACTTGAATTTAGGGTTGATAGCAATGTGCTTTTAAAAAAACTGACTTTTTGCAGGATGAGAAAACAACTTCTGTTTTGAGCAAGGAGGACCCTGCTCTTGTTCTAGTTAAAGTTGATCAGAACAAAACAATGTCTTGCAAGTTATTACTGGCTTCCCCAATATATAATCTTAAGGTATGAGGGCAGTATTCTTCAAGAATATGAAGAACCCCAAGAAGTAAGATGATATCATTGCATGTGTGAATAAGAAACCATGGCATCGGCTGAACTATTATCTGCTGAACAAGAACTTATTGATGGCCAGAAAATTATCATTGTAAGTTGTACACATCATCTGAAAAATAAAGTATTGATGATCTTCGTAGGATCTGTTTATTTTTATTTTCCTTTTTCTTGTCAAGTTAGCTTATATGATGATAATCACTATGTGATCATGTTTCATGTTAGTTTTAAACCAAAATTTCTGCACCTTATTACTATGTATTTTGGTTGTTCAATTCGTTTAACTAGCTTGTCATCAGATGTGTAGTTGAGATTAGTCCTTTCATTTTCTTTAAATGGTATAGCTATCTCATTCTTCAGCATGTTAAAACATTAACCATATAAGCATTAAGACTAATACCTTTAGCGCATTGATAATAATTTATTTGACTTTTATTTCTTGAACAAATTTTCACTCTGCACAGTCTTGTTGTCAGAGATAGAGTATTACGCATAATGAGAAAAGAGTACAAATCATTGGTGAAGACTTAGTCCCTTTGATGAATTGATTATTCTCTCAACTGAAGGCATTAGATTAAGCATTAGTAAAGATGAGATTGTACAAAATTTCTAAGAAAAGTGGCATGCATGTGGGGGGGGGTGGTGGTGGTGGTGGTGTTAGGGTCCATAGAGTTATTTGTATGAGAGTTGTTATTTTAGTTCTGAATTTGATCACAACACTTGAATACTATGCATCTGCAAGGTTTTTCTACATTCTTGTTGAGTGCGACCATATATATATGAGATTCTTATTTAACAAAACGATATTGTAGTTACTCTGATTTTGTCAGTAATTTTGGTCTAGTTTAGTCATTTTTGTGTTAAACTCTTCCAAAATCGAAGAGATGAGATTCTTACAAAGGAAACCCTTCTAAGAGGATGATGTTTTGTAGATATACCACAATGTTTGTATATTATGTAAAGCTCGTGCGTAAGCACGGGTTATAAATACTAGTTATACATGCAGCAAATCAGATATTCAAATCATGTTATTTTATACATTATAAATGCTATATAATTGTTTATCATGCATAATAAAGGAAGTTTGACTATGAATTAAATTATCGCACAGGTTGAAATATTATAATAAACAGTACGAGATTTTGTTAGAACAATGAGCACAAGAGAATACATGTAATTAAATTTATATGGCTTTTATTTAATTGGTTGTGTTTATTATTTTTGATTTATAAGTGGTATTGTTCCATATAAGAATTTATTATTAGATATAAATGTGTGAAGTCAAACATTCAATCATCTTTAATTAGGTGTGACCAAATTATGAAGTTTTGTGAGTATTAAAAAAAGTATTGTTTCATAATTGTTTATAGCAATTTTTGTTATGATCAAGTGGCAAATGACTTTTCCTTGATAATAATATGGATGTATTATATTATTATTTGAAATATGGAAATCATATTAAGTAAATCTGAAACACTAATGGAACAGCTGGGATACAAATCAATCTGTGAAAAGTCAAAAAAGTAGAGAAAATATAATTATGTTCCTTAAATGAAAAAAAAAAAAAAAAAGAGTCTACAAAGTACAATTCTGTTATAACTTGTATGTCCAAACTTCAAGAAAAGCTTAAAACAAAAAACATAATCTTGACATTTGAAGAAAACAGAACTCAACAGCAACCCCTACAAGACCAACAGCAGTCAGCAGCCACCCCACCACTACCACCATTTTGCGAGTGAAAGCTCGGGATAAAGAATAATGCTTTGTACTTAGTAATAATTTCCAGTTCAGCTGCTTTTTGTTGATTTCTGTACATTTTAATATACTTTTGAAAATCCATTCAAAGAAGCTTCTTTCCTGTGATGAGTCCACTCAAGTCTCCCCAAGAAAAGGTGAATTTTCATTCGGGTTGTATGTGCTCGTACACATCTTTTTTTACCTTTGAATTACGGGTTTTTCTGAATAATGCTTCATTTCCATGCTTGTTATAATCTGTTGGATTCCATTGCAGGGCCAATTCTCACAACAGGTGAATGTAAGAGTTTTTAACATTTTTTGGATAAATGTGTTTGCTCGAAGGCTGTTTAACCAACAGTCTCAATTGAAGATGGAAATTTGGTTTCTGATCCTGGTCATGTCATGTATGTGTTCAACAGTCTTGCCTGATTATCAAGGTAAAATGTTTATTTGGGCAATTTTAATCCCATCTATAGAATACAAGTTTGGCTTCATGTTTATAGTTACATCATCTTTTTTATCTGTTTATTCTCAACGAAGCCTTTGTTTCTGGTCATATGTTTTATTTATCTACAATCCACATCTCTCTCCTGTTTTTTGCTTTGCTTTGTCTAATCCTTTTATGAATTTCATTAGGTCGCTTCTTGTTTATTCATGGGTTTTATAATAATAAGGAACTTCTTCACTTATCTCAGGAAATGCACTATATTCGTTAAAGAATTCTCTCAAGGTTTCTGGCGATCAACTTAAAGATTGGAACCAGAACCTAGTTAGTCCGTGTACTTGGTCAAACGTTATATGTGACGATAATGGAAACGTAAAAAATGTGTAGGTTTTCTTCACCATGTAGAATGACACGCATCACAAGATTTGTTCTTGATGATACTTTCCTATGTCCATTATTCCTGCAGGCTTAAATTCTTTTGTGGTTGAGCTACTTACAGACTCTGAGAGGTTTATATATTTCTTTTCTTCCTTTCTATACAGGTCCTTGTCTAACATGGGGTTTTCTGGCACATTATCGCCAAGTTTAGGGGTTTTGACGACTCTTACAACTCTGTAGGTCAATTGAACTTTATGAACTTGATCGTTCAATGATTTCTGATTAGTTGTAGTATAAATGTTGCATTTGTGGTCTTGAAACTCCTCTGGTCACTAGAATGGTCGTCCTCTTTGCTATATCTTGTTTGGTCTTGAAACTTGGTGTTTCTTAGTGTATAATTTGTGATACTTTTAGTGTTGTGTTTTTTGTATCATTCATAAGCAACCCTAGTGATACCTTCTTACCTTTAGCTCTGTGCGTTCTGTGTCCCTTTGTTGTGTGTAGTTTCTGTATTTGACTCTATTCTGATTGAATTCGCTATCAATAATTCTGCTAACTCAACATTCTGATTTTATAGTTATGAACAAATAAATATCTTAGTATATTATCTGTTGCCATCTTCATAAATGTATATCCCACAAAGTTTACGGTCCTTGGACCTACCAACCAGTAAAATTATGTAGTACTTACTGCTTCACTTTATTTGTTTTACCAGTACAATGCAAGGTAATGGTATTACTGGTCAAATACCCGAAGAGTTGGGGAACTTAACTACTTTGACAATGTTAGATTTGGACAACAACAAATTAAGTGGAGAGATACCAGCTTCCCTTGGAAATCTAAAGAACATTAATTTCTTGTAAGTATTTCTTCTCATTTTGTGCTTTGCTTGTCCAATTTGATTGCCACTGACGATGAAGTTTTGCATGCAGGATTTTGAGTCAAAACAATCTCTCTGGTGCCATACCTCCATCACTTTATAGTCTTCCAAAGATTATCAACGTGTATGTTATTGGTTTTATTTTGTTTCAATTTTTAATTATTATAATTTGGTTTTAGCTTTTGTGTGCCAGACACGTCATTGATTTCTATAGTACTAAGAGATGCTTCTATGCAGTCAACTTGCATACAATGGTCTTAGCGGGCAGATCCCTGAGCAATTATTTGATGTATCCAAATACAAGTATGTTCACTTTTCATAATAACTCCTAAATTGGTATTCTGATTAATACTTTCCCTTGACATCAATTTTAACGTGTATGATGATGAATTGATTTTACTTTCATGGCTGATTTTAGTTTTACGGGAAACAAACTGAACTGTGGGCCAAATTTCCCTCATCGGTGTGAATCAGTTGATGGAGGTAAGTAATTCAGTATTTTCCACTACAATGTACTTCAAAAAAATCCGAAAACAGTATATTTGTGATTTTGATTTTTGTATCTTTGTTTTATTTTCTTTTCCGTTATTGTGATAATTGTACTTTCTAGGTTCTACTATGCTATCATTACATATTCTTGAAACACTAATTCCTTCATCCATCATCTTTTAAGAAAAACTAGCCATAGGTAAAAATAGTGAAAGATCTTTACACCGGGCTACGGCCCCGCAGACGTAGGTGCATTGCACCGAACTGCGTGATCATATTGTGTGTCTTTTATTTTCCGCATTTAAAGTTTTAATTGCTTGCTGTTTAATTAAAACTTAGACGCAATAAGATCTAGATTACGATAAGTAGGAGCTTTCAACAATGTCTTGCTTCCTTGATTGTTGAATGGTGTTGAAATAATTGTACTTTGTTTTATTGTACAATTAATTGTATAATAAAACAAAGTACAATTATATCTTCCTTCATCCATCATCATAAGAAAAACTAGCCATAGGTAAAAATGTCTTGCTTCCTTGACTGTTGAATGGTGTTGTGGGTGACTAAAATCTATGGTCCTCGTATAGTCCTAATAAATCCGTCAATGTGCTTTAAATCCATCAAATTTTATGAATTTCAGGTGGCTCTAATAAACAAAACACTGGCACAATCACTGGGATAGTGGCTGGAATCTTAGGTATACTTCTTCTCATCGGATTGCTGATATTTGTTTGGAGGAGTAGACAGAGAAGTCACAAGTGTGAAGTCTTTGTAGATGTTGCAGGTTTGTGTTGCTCTCAAGTAATGTAAAACTTCATGTGTCTTTTTTACTTTGCTAAACAAATTAGAACTTCAAGTGTGTTTATTTTGATTCTAAACTTACAATTTGACCTTGGGCAGGAGAGATCGACAGAAGAATTGCCTTTGGTCAGCTGAAGAGGTTCTCTTGGAGAGAATTACAATTCGCTACTGATGGTTTCAGTGAGAAGAATGTCATTGGAAAAGGAGGCTTTGGAAAGGTGTACAAAGGTGTACTTTCAGATGGGACCAAAGTTGCTATTAAGCGCTTGACTGATTATCAGAGTCCTGGTGGTGAAGCAGCATTCCAGCGTGAAGTTGAGATGATAAGTGTTGCTGTACATAGAAATATCTTGAGATTGATTGGGTTTTGCACTACGCCAACAGAACGTCTATTGGTCTATCCGTTTATGCAGAACCTGAGTGTCGCTTATCGGCTTCGAGGTATCGATTCTGAATACTAGTGCTGAAATTGATTTCCCAACTATTCTATTCTTGTTTGCTAACAAAAGATTTCAAGTTCTTACATGTTATCCATATATCTTTAAAATCTAGATTCTAGAGAACTGCATCTTCTGCCTAATGGAAATTTCCTTTGTTAGAGCATTTATTGGGTTAGAGGTTTAATGCTTTAGCCTTTTTAATTACACTGGACAGATCTTTGATTGGTTATAAATGTAATGCTTGGGTTATGAAAGTAATGCTTGCTTTAATGCTTTTTTCCTTCTGTTTGAAAATCTATGGTTTCAGTTTAATATATCTGCAATTATGGCATTTTGATGCAGAGCGTAAACTCGGAGAATCTGTACTGGATTGGCCTACGAGGAAAAAGGTGGCACTGGGTACAGCACACGGACTTGAGTACCTTCATGAGCACTGTAGTCCCAAGATCATACATCGAGATGTCAAGGCTGCTAATGTTTTGCTGGACGAGGGTTTTGAAGCCGTTGTGGGTGATTTTGGGCTGGCAAAAATGGTTGACATTAGGAAGACGAATGTTACAACACAGGTTCGAGGAACCATGGGTCATATAGCTCCTGAGTACTTATCCACTGGGAAATCTTCCGCAAAGACAGATGTTTTTGGCTATGGAATTATGCTCTTAGAGATTGTTACGGGTCAGAGGGCATTAGACTTCTCACAACTGGAAGCAGAAGACAATGTGTTGTTGCTCGATCGCGTAAGTTCAAAACTTCATGTTTTTTGAAACTTTATCCATCAGAATTAACTTTGTGATTGCAATCTTTTGAAGATGAAAAAGCTCCAAATGGAGAAACGGCTAGATAGCATTGTGGATGCCAAACTCAGTGGAAACTACAATATCCAAGAGGTTGAGATGATGATGCAGGTTGCCCTGCTGTGCACCCAAGGGTCACCAGAGGACCGGCCAGCCATGTCAGAAGTGGTTCGCATGCTTGAAGGAGATGGACTGGCTGAGAGATGGGAAGAATGGCAACACATTGAGGTCACGCGCAAGAATGAGTACGAGAGATTGCAGAGGCGACTAGACTGGGAAGAGGACTTGGTTTACAACCAAGATGCCATTGAATTAATTGTCAGGTGGGCGTTATTCTATTTCAGAATTTGTATTCAAGTTGAGTTTGTTTAATACAATGACTTTTCTTACTGAAATTGACAGGGATTAATCGGGTCATGCGCATACCGGGAACAATGTGAAACATGGAAATCTATGTGGCCTTAAAACATGGAAATAAGTAAGGCATCACATTTTAGGCATCTCCAACACTGCTTCAAAATTTGGACTTCTTTATCAAATTCTGGACATTAATTTTGGGTCCGTGTATGTTGGCAGTTAAACTATTTTCATTGGCATTGTTACGAGGCATAGTGTTTGATTAGTTATAACATATTTTTTTTAGCTATAAAAGTCCTATAAATTTGATATTTTCAAAAGTTATGCAACTTTTTATCTCGGACGGGACATACAATATTATATTTAAAAAAAGGTATGTTAATTAGAGTGAATTTTATTTTCAGTCACCAAACTATAAGAATCTTCAGTTTTTAGTCACCATATTTCAAAATTTATATTTTTGTCACCAAACTAATTAAAATGGCTACATTTTAATCACTCTGTTAAATCTCACGTTAAACTCCAAACGGTCAACTCTTCTAACCATTTTTCAAGGGCATTCTCGGAATGTTATTTTCCCTTTATCTTCTATTCTTCTTCTCTCCACAGTTTCTGGTCCCGTTTGATGAAGAGAGTTTTGAAGAGCGTTTAGCTTTTTTGGCTAAATATGGATAGTTGACTAGTTAATCAGCTCTTTCTTGTGTTTGGTGAGGAGAGTTTTCTAATTAGCTGTTTTGATGAAAACTCTGATTTCTGAAACGCTAGAAAGAGGAGCGTTTGCAAGAATTTAATCTGAAAAATATTATAAAATATCTTTTTTATCCTTATCCTTCAACAATTTACTTTTTTTAATTTAATCATTCTAATTGCGCATGTCTTGTATACGTACGTAATATCACAACAATTTTTAAATGACCCTGACAATTAATCTTTTAAATGACCCTGACAATTAATCAACTCCCCACTCATTATTATACTTTTAAATGACCCTGACAATTAATCCTCTTCTCCTTCTTCATTAAGTTAATCCTTTATTACCATTAATATAAGAAAACAACAACTTTTAACAAAACCTACCTAACATGCTGACACGTGTCATGCCACATATGCTGACAACTCACCTACACCTCATCATTTGACCCATCCTTTAATTTTCAGCCCAATTTTCAGCTCCTCAACTCCCCACTCATTATTATACTTTTAAATGACCCTGACAGTTACTCCTCTTCTCCTTCTTCATTAAGTTAATCCTTTATTACCATTAATCTCTTCATCAGTTTCTTTCACGCCATTACCAACATGCAAATTCTATAAATCCTTAATTACCTCCTCATTTTCTTCCGTTTTGCATCATACCATTGATTAAAATAGTTAATTCTCTCTTTGATTAAGATAATTAACTCTCTCACTTCAGTTTCTTTTGCTGTTATGGTTGAAATTATACATTTCTAAACCCGCTATATATATGGGTAATTGTCAGTCCATCGACAGTGAAAAACGAGTTGACCTCTGAGAACCACAACTCCGTCTCTCCCTGCAGTTTTGGTCATCTAGCCGTCCAGGTAATGTTCTAATTATTTGATACGTTTGTTTAATACTTGAAGTAGTATTTGTAAGGTCCAGTTTTTGTTGGCTGCTTTGTGGAATGTCATGTTGCAACATGACTTTGCTTGACAGAAAAAGATAGAATATTTTCCATGTTCCAGCGCAGGTTTTGAAAGATGGAAGGAAATATTGTGTGCGGTTTTTCTATGGAAACTACAGTTCTAATGGATGTCTACAAAGCGTTCTCCAGCTGTATTAAGATGGGAATATTCAGGGAATGAAATATTCCATAAATAGAAGTTGAGACAACCATAAATTCCCTTTCTTCAAGGATTTAGTTTTGGAATAGAAGTGTATTGAAGGAAGGATTCAAGAGCCGTGAAAAAGGAAGTTTTTCCACGGCATTGTGCTATAAAAGGAGGACATTAGTTGCGTGCTCGATTGGCGATTGTAAAAGCAAAATTATGTAATTCAGAGTTTTTATCTTTCGAGCAAGGAGCTAACACAGTCCACGGTTTTCAACCACAACAAAACACTAGGGACGTGTGTTAAAACTCGGGTGGGAAAGACCTTGCCGCACCTTCGTGGAAAAGAAGGTAATCATAGTAGCAACTATCAAAGCTAGAGTAGCCAATTGGTAGTGTGATATGTTTGCTAGAGTAGCCGGTAGTTTGTAATAGATCGGAAATATTTATTGCAACTAGTGAAGGGTTTTACCACGGGCTACGGCCCCCAGACGTAGGTGCATTGCACTGAACTGGGTGATCATACCGTGTTCTCTTTTATTTCGCACTTACAGTTTTAATTAGTTGATTATTTAGTTAAAACTTGAACACGGTAGAGTATAGATCAAGTAAGCAGGGACTTTCAGTTGGTATCAGAGCTTAATCACTCTTTTAATCCTCTTGCGAGGTGAGTGACCGATCTGCTTACTATGGCCAAAGAAGAAGGATCCATCACACGAGCTCCTCTACTGGTTGATGGAGGATATCCTGACTGGAAGACGCGCATGCGTATATTTATTGACCAACTTGATGATGATGCATGGAATATGATTGAGATTGGTTACAGTCCACCTACCACAACAAATCCAGCTGGTGAAACTATTCCCAAACCTGCTCCATGGACAGATGCAGAGAAGGCAATGAAGAGACTCAACAGTAAAGTGTTAGGTGCTCTGTATAATGGAGTAAAAGATGATCAATTCAGAATCATCTCAGGATGTACTACTGCCAAAGCTGCCTGGGAAGCTCTTGAGAAGGAGCATGAAGGATCAAGACCTGTCAGAAAGATCAAACTTGGCCTGATCAAGTCTGAGTTTGAGAGATTGGAGATGATGGAGCATGAAACTGTTGATGAATTCAGTACTAGATTGAAGGATCTAATCCACAGAGTTCATCAGTTTGGAGAAAGGTATACTGAGGATCAAATTCTAGACAAGGTGAAGAGATCATTGCCATAAAGATTTTCAGGGTTAGTTATGAACCTGGAAATTAATTCCCAACTTGATGGAGTCACTCTAGATGAGTTGATGGGTTTTATGAAGACTTCTGAGATGCACAGTGACAGAAATAAGGACAAAAAGGCACTGTCGTTTCATGTTGCAACATCAAAAGGGAAATGAAAGTTGGAGGAGATGGAGAATACTGGCTCAGATGAAATGGCTTTGCTGGCTAGAAACTTTGGGAGATTCATGAGGGGAAATCAAGGCAGAGGATACCCTGGTAATCAAGGAAGAGGAAATCAAGCTGCTCAGAACCAAGGCAATCAGGATCAAATCAGAGGGGTTCCAGGTCCACAAAGTATACAAGCTCAAGTGAATCAAGGCCAGGGAACTCAGAATTTCCAAAACCAAGGAACTAAGCCCTATCAGAACCAGGGAACTCAGCCCTATCAAGATCAAGGAACTCAGCTCTTTCAGAACCAGGGAGCTCAAACCTATCAGAACCAGGGAACTCAGCCCTATCAAGGTCAAGGAGCTCAATCCATAGATTCTCAGAATATTGTCAAAAACTTTCCAGGAGGAGATTCCACTCAGAATAGACTTAGAACTGTTGATGACCTACCTAGAGGCCCTGAAGGTACTAAGCATGCTGGAAAACCTCAGTGTAAGGAATGTAGTGGTTATGGACATCTGGATTATCAGTGTGGAAACTTCTTAAATCAACCTAAGGCATTTGTAGCATCTGGTGAAATCTGGAATGATGATGAAGATGAGATTCAACCTGAGAAACATGTGTCCTTTGGAGTTAGAGTTGTGGAATCAGGACCAGTTCCAGATGAGTTAGTTGAAGGTACTGATATCCAGAATGCATATGATGAACTGTATAAGGAGTGGGAAAAATCAGTTGAAATCATCAAAAGTCTAAAGGGTGGTCAAAGTGGAGATACTGAAGCTCTAAAACTTGTTGAAGAAGTTGAATCTCTGAAAGTAAAGGTAAACACCTTAGTGAATGATTCACTGGTTGAGCAGCAGGAAGTTGAAGAGCTGAGTTTAAATCTTAAATCCATGGCTAAAAGAGCTGAGAAAGCTGAAGGGTTGCTTGTTGATCTGTTGAAGAAAAATGAGATTTCAGAAGGAAAGAAACCCATGGATATTGTGGATAAAGCCATGAAACTAGAGAAAATGACTAAGAGAGCTAAAGATGTTGAGGTAACCTCTGAAATTCTAAGCAAGAAGCTGGAGATCATGACCACCAGAGCTGTGAATGCTGAAGAAAAAGTCAGGGCCAGAACTATTGACTGTGACAATCTGGGAAAGAAATTGAGATCTTTGACTGCCAGGGCTGAGGAAGCTGAAGCAACTATTCAGAAACTAAACAAGAGCACTGCTAAATTGAATGATCTTCTAGTTATGGAAAAGAATGCTGGAAATAGACATGGTCTGGGTTACAACAACTTTGGTACAAGTTCTCAGTTGAAGAAAACAGTGTTTGTCTCTGCTGGGACTCAAGCTTCTACTAGTAAGAGAATGTCCAGAGTCAACCAGAGCACCTATGTTCCTAACTCGGAAGTGAAGATATCACAGGGTACTTTGCCAAGAAAAACCCCTCCTAAGTGTTGTAAATATTGTATGATGCAGGGTCATGATGATTATCAATGTATGAGATTACTGAGAGACATTATGAGAGGCAAGAAGTTCTCTTCATGTTGCAACATGGAACCCGAGCAGCAGAAGAGACTCACCAAGAAGGTATGGGTACCAAAATCCTCTTTAAACTGCTTTGTAGTACATACCTGTTATAGTGTGTATGCCAGGGACACTTGGTATTTTGACAGTGGATGCTCCAGACACATGACAGGATCATCTGACTTGCTGAGAAATGTACTCCCATGGAGTGGTACGGTTCAATTTGGAGATGGAAAAACTAGCAAAGTCATTGGAAATGGGGAACTTCAAATTCAAGATTTTCCCGTGTTCTATGATGTGCTTTTGGTGGAGGATCTTAAAGCAAATCTCATCAACATTAGTCATCTGTGTGATCATCAAATGACTGTGCACTTTGATGAGTCACTATGTACTGTCAAGCAAGGGTCTAATTGGATTCTCACGGGGAGAAGATCTTCTGATAACTGTTATATTTTGGAGCCATCAATTACCTGTTTGAGTGTTCAGGTTGTTGTTAAGGATGTGCCAGACAGGGTTTCTGAGGAAATTGATGATGTAGAAATAGTTCAGCAAATCTCAATTCAGAAAAATGAGGGTTCGAAAAATCTCTCCCCCCAGGAACCAAGCTCAAGTTCTCATGTTGCAACATCACCATTGGTCATAGGAGATAGCCAAATTTCTAAGTCTTCTGAAGTTGAGCCGAGTAATCCAACTAATTCTACTAATGCAGAAACTTCCTCAACTGATACAAATATTCAATCCGCACAGAAGGATGTGGGAAAATCATCAGAAGAAAATACCAAGGTGAAACAAGGTGATGCTAAAGATGTTCGAACTCCAATGTCAACTACTGACAAATTGACCAGAGATGAGAAAGGTGCAGCTGTGGATACAAAACTTTATAGAAGCATGATTGGAAGCCTCCTATATCTAACAGCAAGTAGACCAGATATTTCCTTGAGTGTTGGTATATGTACAAGATTCCAGCAGCTCATAAGGAATCTCATGTTTCTACTGTGAAGAGAATCATTCGGTATGTACATGGCACTGCTGATTATGGCATCTGGTTTTCTAAGGGTGCAAGCTGTCAGGTATATGGGTACAGTGATTCTGACTGGACTGGTAATGCCAATGATCATAAAAGTACTACTGGAGGCTGTTTCTTTATTGGGCAGAATTTGGTGTCTTGGTATAGTAAAAAGCAGAATTCAATCTCTTTATCTACTGCTGAGGCTGAATATTTGGCGGCTGGTAGTTGCTGCACTTAACTGATTTGGATGAAACAAATGCTCAGAGATTATGGGGTGAAGCAATACAGTCTTGCAATTCTCTGTGATAATAAGTCAGCCATTGACATATCTAAGAACCCTGTACAGCATAACCGCACCAAACATATCGATATCAGACACCACTTTATCCGAGACTTGGTCGAAAGAAAGGAAGTGGAATCAAGCATGTACCTACTGAGAGTCAATATGCTGATATCTTTACTAAGCCATTGGATGCTTCTACATTTGAAACCCTAAGACAGCATCTTGGGGTATGCGCTATCTGAGGTACTGAAGACTACCTAACTTGTACAGTTGTTATTTCTATTTATGTATTTCATTTGATAAAAAATCAAAAAATACCAAAAATATGGTTAAGGTTGCATTTCGTGTTGCAACATGAAGATATAAGGTGCGCGTATGAAGTGAAAGGCGCGTGTAAATTGGGAGACAGCTGGGGCCCCATAGTATTTATGTTGTATTTTTCCGTTGGGCCGTCTTCAATTTTGCATAAAAAGGCAGAAAAGGTACTTAGTTTCTTCATTCTTCGCGCCCAGAAAGAAAACCCTCCCCATTCCTATTGCAACATCGTGTTTTTCTATTCTACTGCCTTTCTGCGATTCGCGATCAACTACAACTTCAACGGATGTAGCATCGAACCTCTGAATCAGTCGGAATCCACAGCTTCTCCGTTAAGGTATCGATCTGGGTTCTCGATCTGTTAGTTTTCTTTGGATTCTTGACTTGCATGCTAGGGTTTCTGTACTTCTTAAAGACTATTTGGGATTCGATCTGTGAGTAATTATGAAGTATGTATTTCCGAGATAGCTATCGATTTTGCATGGGGTTTGATGATCAAGAGTTGACAGATTTAGGGGGAGTTTTTGATACTCGATGGACTAGGGGTATATGGGATCCTTGTGTTGAATTGATTGAGCTCGAGGCTAATTTTCCTGGAACTATTCAGACCCTGCCTACTCCACCCCCTACTTCTACTCTGGATGTATTGCCCGAGAACTTTATTGCTGCTTCGAGCACCAAGGAGGCAGCTAAAATGAAAGCCTATTATGACAGGTTGGAAACTTGGGAATGTGCTAAGGGGTTGGATGATTTCTATCGTAGTACCGTTGGGAGTAAAAACAACCCTGACAGATGTTCTTTTAATGGCAAGATGAGGCCAAAACCCCCAAAGACAGATGTTATGATAGCCTCTGATGTTTATAAATCTAGCTTTGTGAGGCCTGAACCAATGGTTAATCTTTATCTGGTTGACTGTGCATGAACCATCTGGTTGACTGTGCTTGAACCATCAAGTTGATTGTGTCTAATTCTCCTCCTATTGATTTGGACTTCACTGATGTGGATAGTGAAGACCATGACATTCCATCTCCTACCAATCATTATGAAATGCATGTTGAGGAGGACTATGCTAATCTTGAGGATGAGGATGTTGTGTTAGAGGAGGAGGAGACAGTGGAGAAAGGGGCAGAGGATGCACCTGAGGAGGATTTTGAAATGACCAGTGCCAGACTGTTATCTTTGGCTTATTCTGAGAGGTTGTATTCTGTTGAAACCAATGTAAATTATGATATATTGGCCACAAGAGGTTTCTTTGCTGAGAAAGTGCTAGAGATGAAGAAGTGTGCAGAGAGTGGGTTTGACACTTTTCTAGGCCAGATTGAGTATGTTCAAGCAGCTACTGTATTTAACGAGTATGATCCAGGGATTGGTTCTTGAATTCTATTTGATGAAGAGGACTCTAGTTTCTGGTGATGACTGGTCAGACAAGCTGTACTTCAGGGGGAGAATCCTCTCTTTATCTCCTGGAATGTTGAATGCAATTCTTGGGATTGATTTGCTTCTTGGATCTGAGTTGGCATATCCTAAGGACTACAATGTTGAGAAGAATGTACTAGCATGGGCTCTGTCTTATGGAAAACTTGGCAAATGGTCTTCTGCTGGATGCATGCCCTATAGTTCAAGGTTCTCATCAACTGTTGGATGAAGACTACTAATACCACTACCTTGACCTTTGATAAGGCTGAGTTACTCTATGGAGTTGGATCTGGATTTGAGGTTAACCTTGGGGAATATATTCTTAAAAGAATTTATGGAGCGCTTGAGTCCTCTAGGTGCACTGAAGAATTACCTCATCCCTGCTTGATTACAACATTTCTAAGGGCTGGAGGATTTGAAGTTGATGTTGCTAGAGTACAGTCTGCTGGTAAATTTGCATTTACTTCTAGTGCATTGAAGAGAGAGGTGTTGGATTTACCATGGGATTAGAAAGCATTTACTGGTAATGTGATTATGTCCAACGATTTCGAGCTGCGGGCTGTTGACAAGAGGGTTCAGTTTCATATGGATCAAATGGTAATGCATGGGGAGTTGCTTCGAAAGAGTCATGAGAGGATAGAGAGAAAATTCTTGCTGCTATTGCTACAGAGGGTGCCAGGGTTGAACTATCTACTGCGATGCCTGGTCCTTCTATCTCTGCTGCTCCTTCCTCTTCGGCTAAGAGTGTACGCTCTTCAGCCTCTGTGAAGAAGTCTGCAACCAAGAAGTCCAAGTCTAATGTTCCTCCTGAATGAACCTAGCGCATTTCTTCTGTCTCCCTTGTTGGCGCTGGGTGTTGTAGCTTATCCTTCCCTGTGTTTTCTTTGGTACTTCTGCATTTTGTTGGGGTCTTATGGCATTTTATGGCCCCAGGGGGAGATATTGTTTAACAGAGGATAGAATTGTTTGGTGACTTTGGATTTCTGGATGACTGTAGTTATTTTGATTCTATATTTTTCTGCCAGTTGGTTTTTGTTGAAGGATCCAATTCGTATTTTGCCCCTGTTCAGAATTATGTATTTCAGTGTTGGCTATGGCTTTCTGAGATTCTGAGTTCAGTGGAAGTTTTTAAAGTGTTGGGTCCACAAATTGCCAAAGGGGGAGATTGTAAGGTCCAGTTTTTGTTGGCTGCTTTGTGGAATGTCATGTTGCAACATGACTTTGCTTGACAGAAAAAGATAGAATATTTTCCATGTTCCAGCGCAGGTTTTGAAAGATGGAAGGAAATATTGTGTGCGGTTTTTCTATGGAAACTACAGTTCTAATGGATGTCTACAATGCGTTCTCCAGCTGTATTAAGATGGGAATATTCAGGGAATGAAATATTCCATAAATAGAAGTTGAGACAACCATAAATTCCCATTCTTCAAGGATTTAGATTTGGAATAGAAGTGTATTGAAGGAAGGATTCAAGAGCCGTGAAAAAGGAAGTTTTTCCACGGCATTGTGCTATAAAAGGAGGACATCAGTTGCGTGCTCGATTGGCGATTGTAAAAGCAAAATTATGTAATTCAGAGTTTTTATCTTTAGAGCAAGGAGGCAACACAGTCCACGGTTTTCAACCATAACAAAACACTAGGGACGTGTGTTAAAGATCGGGTGGGAAAGACCTTGCCGCACCTTCGTGGAAAAGAAGGTAATCATAGTAGCAACTATCAAAGCTAGAGTAGCCAATTGGTAGTGTGATAGGCTTGCTAGAGTAGCCGGTAGTTTGTAATAGATCGGAAATATTTATTGCAACTAGTGAAGGGTTTTACCACGGGCTACGGCCCCCAGACGTAGGTGCATTGCACTGAACTGAGTGATCATATCGTGTTCTCTTTTATTCCGCACTTACAGTTTTAATTAGTTGATTGTTTAGTTAAAACTTGAACACGGTAGAGTATAGATCAAGTAAGCAGGGACTTTCAGTATTGAGCATTGATATTGGTTTGACTTTGTAGTTATATTTGATTTGGTGTGAAGATGCGTATGTGTTGTCTGTACATTTAAATTCCTACAGAAGAGTACCCGCGGAATCCCCGACTATATATTGGGTAATTTGACAAGCGATTTCCCCACGTCGTAAATGGGAATCACACTCAATCAAAACACATTTATAATTCACCTACGACTTCTAACTACTATAGAGTAGATAGTGGGAAGTAGGGATCGAACCACAAGGAGAAGGATCTTGTTTAGTGTTTTAGCAAAGATTATAAACACATACATATATATATATAAAGCAATGTAAACAAGGGGGGTTTTTGAGTTGGTTGATTACACTACGAAAGAAAGCAACTATCATTAACTAAGTTAAGAGGAAAATACTAATATTATGAGACCTTGGGAGGCAAATGACTTCAATTTCCAACTATCAACTTATCACGGGGCAAATGCTATTACAAAGGAGTTTCGACCATTTGTCAAGGATGAAAGCATCTCATTCTCCCAATTGTAGCTAGAGAAGATGATAACACCTCTCAAAGCTCTTATTGTCGAGTCACCTAGACGATAGCATCTAGATAGCTCAACAATGGTGTTAAGAATGGAGAATTGACAAACTTACTCACATACCCACGATAACGAGAGCATACAAACAAGGCATTTGATAAATATAAAGAACTAAGACGATGATAACATACAAATCTCAATTCATACTTGCTACTTCATGATATTGGAGAAAACGATCACGTTCTATCCACGAATCTAGTTATTTATTGCTAACAATCATACGTCAAAAAGGAATTTTCAACTCAATTATACAATCACATATTAGGGGGACAAATGGTAGCATTAGATCCTTACCTAAAAACATAATTGATTGATCATGCAAGTTCATAAGATTTCCAATTCTAACAACTCATATTCATCATGGCATTTCTCAACTACAATCACATAACCAAGGGGAGAGTTTTTCATCACTCAACCCCTTTCCATAGTCACTAAACTAACTACTTGAGATAACATTACACTACAATCCATCACCATTCCAAATTACACTAGAATTGCTCTAAAACTAGATTATCTTAACCTTAAGAACTAATCTACTCTAAATAGTGACTATGAGGTATGCAATTGATATAAAACACAAAGCCCATAACAAATTAAGCAAGATTGAACAATATTCATGCATAAGAATTCAAGTTCATCAAAAGATAATCAAAATCCAAAGTTTAAGCATACACACCCTCAAAGTCTCAAGGGAAAGTGAATTCAAATGCTCCCAAGATTAAACTAACCTAATACAATCATCCTAATACATCACTACATAAGAATCTAATCTAGAAGAAGAAAGATTGAAGAAAATGTGAAGAACAAAGGGAAAATGAGGTTTTGGATTGGGGAACTCGTCCAAATGATAAAGGGATAAGAGGGGTATTTATAGCCCTTCAAAAAATGCTTCTTTGGCCTTTTTTCTGCCAGAAATCCGCCCATTTTCGCGGCCCGCGAGGCCCATTTCGCGGCCCGCGAGATGCTCTGGCTGGTTGGCAGCAATCTTCTTTGCTTCGCCACGGATGAACCGTTGATCCGTTTTTGACGTTCTAGTAGTCCATTTTGTAGTACTCGAGAAGACGAAGCCAATGGTACCACTTATACACTCCAATTACTCTTGTAACATTTCCAAATTTCAGCTTCAAAACGTTAGTGCACAAGTCTTTCTTCAAAATGCAAGGTAAGAGAGATTTAGCCTTAATTCTTAACCCTTTGCACTAAATGCTACCCCAAATGAACTCTCAAATGTGCTAAAAGTAGAGTATATATTGGCTACATCATAATTCTGTGAAGCCAATGTTTTTATTTTAAATTTTTTATATTTAGAAAAGGATATGTTGAATTTATTTGGCAATTTGTTACTGAATGTGATGAACTTTTTTGTTTTGATTTTTAAAGGGCCACAACCCCATGAAATAGTACCACTCAGCTATGCAAGTGAGAAACCATAGAAGCCTCATGAAATGAAGCTCACGTGTAACTTTTCTTGATTTTTGTTCAACTATTACAGCTTCTATCTTTGGGCAAGATGCAGAGAACGTCATCAATTTCACCACTGCACAGCTAAAAAGCATTGTGAAAGCATACATTCATGATGAAATGGACGACCAAGAAACTGAAAATGCATGTAGAGGCAAAGATTGATGACAGTTCATCTTCCAGTGGCTTGTCTGGAAGTGATTGTGATGAAAAGGAGATAAGTAGGAACCCAAATCCAGCCAAGAAGCTCCAGATTAGAAAGTGAAGGGGATCAATCTATTTTTTAATAAATAGAGCAATTCATGCTCCTTTTTAGATTTATCATTCTCATCCATATTGCACTAGGAGTCTTGCACTAGAAATCTCGTGTTTCATGTTTTCTCCCTTTTTTTAACTTTTGCAGCGGTTTGCGACTTTTCATTTTAATAAATTGGTTATTTATCAAAATTCGGATGTTTTATCTTATAAACCTGTGTACTAATGACTTCTTGGTGTACTAATGACGAAATTCCAACCTACTTTTTAATTTAAATATCACGCACTTGAATTTAAATTTCATATTTTCCCAACTAAAAATTAATTGCTATCTTTTCACCTTCAACATGGTTTATTATAAGTTTTATTAGAATGTATAATATTAGTAGTTGACAAAAAGAATGTATAATATTTAAATTAAAAACATATTTTTTATGGTAGATGTATCGGCATTTTCCTAAATGCCTAAAGGATAAAAGTTCTGAGATGTTTAAGTTAATTGTGATATATATGAATGTTTGTGGAAAAAATTTAAACAAATATAATAAAATAGTATATGTAAAACTAGTGGGAAGCACGAAATAAATGGAAAATTAATGAGAGACCCAAAAGCAACACAATTTTTTAGGGTAATTATATTTTTGAACTTATTTGAATTCAACAATGAAACGGCTACGAACCAAATTAATGCATTAATAAATATTAATAGTACATCTAAATTAAGTTAAATGAGAAGGTCTCTTGTAAGGTCCCCTTACGGTAAGGGCAGACCACATTCTACAAGATTGGTGTTGACTATACACAATTATTTTAATTATTTAGAAACATAAAACATAAAAGATCAAGGAATAAAGGCAAAAGATATTGCCCAAAATTTGAAAAATCAAAGCAAACAAAACATCAGGCCTAAAGCATAAAAAATCAAACCAAAAAAAGATCAAACTCAAGTATTAAAACATCAGGCTCAAACAAAAATAATTTAAATAATTGTTTGGTAACTCCAAACTTGTAGAAAATAGTCTATTTTTAGGCCGCCCTTACCGCAAGGTGCCCCTATTTGAAACTTTCTCAAGTTGAATATTATCAAATTATATTTTAATGTAATTAAATTAAACGGATATGAACTTAATTGAGTTGAGATAAATTCTGATAAGTTAACGGATGTTATATATTTTGTGTTTCTAACTTGCTTTAAGTTGATTAATAAAGGATTTTACGATGGAGGTTACAAGATTGTGATGATTATAGAAATGTCACATTTAATAATTATTCAATTCATGAAACATGACCACAAATTTCAGTTACATGAATAAAACGTCTTTACACCCACAACTTTTTCTCTTCAGACAATTACCCTCATAAAGTGACATTTAAGTTTGGGTCCATATGGATTAAATATGCTATTTTATCATGTTAAATATAATAAAGTGATTCACTATTTACACAAGTTTCAGTTACACAAATTTTCACCTTCAAATAATTTATCTCATTAGGTGACTTCAAGTTTTGTTTTTAAATAGTAACCTGTGGAAAAATGATCTTTAGACCTTTCAAACATGTTAAATCTTTTCACATTTATCAGATTGTATTACACATGTGTAGTTTACTTCCTTCCGATTGCAGCACATATTTTTATTACATATTATTTATTACAAGTATTCAAAATTTTTGAATCATGAAAATTGGGCCATGGTCGTGCGGGCGTGGCCTGCTAACGCTAGTCTAACTATATATATGAAGACAAGTTTTTTTAACAAAACACACTCCAAATGCTGACACGTGACATGCCACATCATTAGACACCTCATGTACACATAAGCACCTGGCTCATCCCATTATTTACCTAACTTAATTTTGTTCTAAAAGTTTCTTTTAAAAAATTTAAAACATTCATTGATCTCCTGCTCTTCCTCTTCCTCTTCCTCCATAAAACTTTTAAAACATTCACTAATCTCATGCTCTTCCTCTTCCTCCATAAAACTTTTAAAACATTTCACTAATCTCCTGCTCTTCCTCTTCCTCCATAAAACTTTTAAAACATTTCACTAATCTCCTGCTCTTCCTCTTCCTCCATAAAAAGTTTCATTCAAACCTCTCTCACACCTCCCCCTCTTCCTCTTCTCCTTCTTCAATTAAGAATGCATTTTCATCATTCATTAAAGGCGTTAATACCTTAATAATTCCCTCATCTTCCTCTTTTCAATTACTAACCTCATAATTTGTTAATAAATCAATTTATTTTTACAATATAAGTTATGCAATTGTAATTCACATCATTTATGAAATTGTAGAGTAACTTTTCATATTCTAGAGGGTTCTTGGCATCTCATTAAACTATAAATAGGATTTAAAATCTCATTTCTTCTCATCACTCATTAGCAAAGGTAAACTCTTTCTTTCTTTTTGAAATTTAAACAAATTTTACATGCTATATTTTCAATTTTTTATTCCTAACCCTTTTGATTCTTCTTTAAATTCTAGAATTTGGCCAACTTATCAAGTAGCTACTAAAATGGGAAGATGGATCAAAGCATGGATCAACATACTCAGGAAATAACAGTACAAGGCTACATGGATCAAAGCAAAAGCAACACTTGCTTCTCTTCAGAGCAACTTCTGACACACTACATGTAATAACTGCATGAAGAACCAACTAAGTATCTTGCCACCAATATATTGAATTGGTTGCAAGGTAATACATCTCATCTTTTTCCAATGTCAAACAACATATCCCTTGATCATTGATTGTATTTAGCAATTAACATAACTCATTCTATTTTAGGTGCAAAGTCATCCTCTCACTTTCAGACCATACTTCAACTATTACAGCTTCTATCTTTGGGCAAGATGTAGAAAATCTCATCAATTTCACCACTGCACAACCAAAAGAAGCTGAGCTGAAGATAATGTATGTAAATACACAAACGTATCAAATTGTTATAAAATTTATCATTTACATGCCTTAAATCTTACAAATCACCATTATTTTGCATGATACCATATAACATTTACATGCATCTCTTGAGCTCCGTCCTTGTTTTCTTAGACAATATGAAAGTACCTACAAGGGCACCAAGTCACCACGCTATAGCATTGTGAAAGCATACATTGATGATGAAATGGACGACCAAACCCTCATTCCAACAAAAAAGAAACTGAAAATGCCTATAGAGGCAAGGATTGATGACATCTCATCTTTCAGTGGCTTCTCTGGAAGTATTCGTGATGAAGAGGAGATAATCCAGCCAAGCAGCTCCAGATTGGATAGTGAGGGGGATCCATCTGTTTTTTTAAAAAAAAATAAAAAATATAGCAATTCATTCTCTTTTTTAGATTCATCATTCTCATCCATATTGCACTAGGAGTCTAGCACTAGGAATCTTGCATTTCATGTTTTCTCCCCTTTTTTACTTTTGTAGCGGTTTGCGACATTTCATTTTAATAAACTGGTTATTTATCGAAATTCGCATAATTTATCTATAAACTGGTGTACTAATAATTTCTTTAAAAAACTGGTGTACTAATGACAAAAGTCCAACCTACTTTTTTTATTTAAACATCACATATTTTAATTTAAATTTCAAATTTTCCCAACTAAAAATTTATTGCTAACTTTTCACCTTCAACATGGTTTATTATAAGTTTTATTAGAATGCATAAAATTTAAATTGAAAATATATTTTTTACGATAGATGTATCGCCAGTTTCCTAAATGTCTAAAGGAGATGTTTCTCTTAAGTTAATTGTTATATATATGAATGTTTGTGGAAAAATATAACCAAATATGATAAAGTAAAATATGTAAAAGTAGTGGGAAGAAGGAAATAAATGAAAAATTAACGAGACTCAAAAGCAACACAAAATTTTAGGGCAGTTAAAATTTTGAACTTATTTGAATTCAATAATGAAACTAAAATTAATGCATTAATAAATAAATAAATATATATATATATATATATATATATATATATAACATCTACATTAAGTTAAATATTATCAAATTATATTTTTATTGAATTGAATTAAACGAATGTGAACTTAATTGAGTTGAAATTTATTCCGATAAGTTAACTGACCTTAAATATATTTTGTGTTGCTAACTTGCTATAAGTTGATTAATAAAGGATTTTATGATAGAGGTTAAAAGAATGTGATGATTGTAGAAATTTCACATTTAATAATTATTCAATTCATGAATAATGACCACAAATTTCAGTTACATGAATAAAACGTATTTACACCCACAACTTTTCCTCTTCAGACAACAACACTCATAAAGTGACCTTTCATTTTGGGTACATATGGATAAAAAAATTATTTTATCATGTTAAATATAATAAAGTGATTCACTATTTAAACAAATTTCCATTACTCAACTTTTCACCTTTAAATAATTAATCTCGCTAGGTGACTTCAAGTTTGGTTTCGAAATCGTAACATGTGGAAAAATGATTTTTAGACCTTTCAAAATCAAACGGCTAAATTTAAACCATGTTAAATCTCTTCAAATTTATCATTGTACTATGCATGTAGCTTACTTGGTTCCGATTGAAGTACATGTAATAATTACATATTATTTATTACAAGTGTTCAAAATATTTTGTATTATGAATATTGGGTCGCGCAGCCTGCCAACGCTAGTACCACTATAAAAAAATATATTAAAATATAGTGGTACGTATATACCACTATACATACGTCTTATCCATTCTTAAAATATTAAAGTTTAGTACGTATCAAGCATATTAAAAAAATTATTTTTCAAGCATTATATAAATTTGTTTACAAAAATTTGCAATTTATATTTGAATGGAATTAAAATGGCCCGAACTAAACATATACCACTATAAAAATTTTAAAACTTTTATTCTAAAAATAAATATTTAAATAATTACAAGTATGTTAATAATGATGAATATTTAAAATAAAAATAAATAAAGATATAATCAAAAATACTTTTCATTCTTTTCAAAACAAGTAATAACCAATACATAAAAAAACTAATAATTAATTATACTACTGTTGATTTCAGTCATTTAATATAATAAAACAGCTAACAGTTGATTGTTATTTACCAAACACTTATGTACAAACAGTTAGTTAAACAGTTAGTCAAAACAACTAATAAAATCTACTAACAGTTAACAGATAATAAAAACAGTTAACAGCTAAACGCTATTCTCCAAACAAGGCCTCTATCTCTCCCGCTCTCGGTAAACCCTCTCTTTTCCTCCTAAAAACAAAATCAGTTCAGTAAACCGCTTGGAGGAATCCCGAATCGCACAAGGGCCGTAAAATAACCATGGAACCACCAGGAGGACTGATTCGGCGGCCTCGGCCGCCAATTGATGAGTTTCCGGCGGATTCAAATCCGACCAATACAGTAAGTAGACACTCCCTACTCCCTATGAACATTATGTTGTTAACAGATGTAAATTTTTATATAATTGTGTTGAATTGAGTTGTGTGTTAGCTACAATGGGTGAGGGAGGTTTTTTTTCTTAAATATCTTTATGGACAGAAAATTAATTGGAAAAAGTGTATGAATGTATGAAGAGGTTGTTGATGTGAATTGTTGCTTGAATACAAATTGTATAGGATTGTTTGGAGTTAGTAAGAGGAAGATAAACTGAAAATCTTAAAAAAATAAATTCAAAGGGCAATGAATTAATAATCTGGAATCATGTGGAGTAAATTTACGTTCTGCATATGCTTAAATTATGTGGAGCTAGTTTACCATCTGCATATGCTTAATTTACGAGTAAAAAAATCATCAAATTCTGCATTTGCTTAAAATAGGCATCCATGAGTACCATATGCAAGCATAAGGATCACCACCACCTATTTTTACAGTTAATGAATTTTAATGGTTTGTGTTTAATGTTTAGAGACCCTTCTTGTTAGGTTTTCTACTGGAATATGAAATAAATTGTTTTGTTATTTGTAGTGGCTTTGTTCCTAATGAACCGGGCAGTGGCAAAGAGGTAGGTCATGGTGAGATGTTGAAAATGGCTTAAGAAGTCTGGATGTTTTTTTGATGGAGTAGTTACGCAAGATTATCAGGTTAGGGGGGGGGGGGCTCGGGATCAAGCTCTGTTGAAGAAGATCATGGAACATGACTCTAGAAGATCATGGATCATGGACAATGACCTTTTTTAGAAGGTTAGTTTTTTCTTCAGCATTTTATTTCATTATATATTCTGCATCAAGTTTTGATAATCATTGGTTGTTTGTGCATGAATTCACCAATTTCTGATATTATGTTTCAGGAAGAGCGCTGAAAAGTAGTACAGATATGTACCTTATACCTTTACCACAATCAACGTTGAAGGTGGAATCGATGAGCTGAAGAATGTACTCGAATTGATCTCAATGCTGTTAAGGCTGTTCTGTCCGCTGAGGATCTCTGTGCAAAATAACGAGCATGTATAACAACAAGGGTGATGCTCAGGTGATGGAGGAGCAATTAGGAGGAAAAGACAGTCGCATTAATGTGCAAGAATATCGAGGAATATCTCATCTCCAATCCCTACATCTACAACTAGATCATGCGTATTTCCAAGTTCTATGGTTGTTGTTTTTATTTTATTCTTGGTTTGGACGAATAAAGCTCAGAACATAGTACTTGTTTGGGTAATCAGTTTTATGTAAAGGTTTAAGCGTGAATAAGTTTGTACTTGCATATTTGTTTGATAGGCACTGTGTAATGTTTGGTTTTAGTGACAATAAGAAATTTCATCTTTGCTGAAATTTGCATAAAAAGGTTTTTAGAAGAACAGGTTTACTTCAAGTGTGATGCTCAAGAAACTGAGATGATTTAGAAGGCGAAATGAAAACTGTGAAGAGAAATAGAATAAAAAGGTCAAACTAATCCTTTTAGGAATAGAAAGGGAAAACAAAATTCCAAAAATGCCCTTAAAAATGATCAAAATAGTTGACCGTTTAACTCTAAACGTGAGATTTAACGTAGTGACTAAAAATTAGACATTTTTATTAGTTTGGTGTATTTTTTAGAGTATGGTGATCTTATAGTTTGGTGACTAAAAATAAAATTCACTCTATTAATTATAAGAAAGTAATGGTAACATGTTGGGGATTGAATTTAAACGGGAATGAGTACCCCTTTCTTGGCCATGCTATCTAGTATGTCATTGAGGGCTTGACAAACCCCAAAAATCTGTTGATCCCATTGCTGCAATCCCTGGGAATCATCCTCAAAATGTATACCACCCTCAACCTGGTCGATGGAGCCTCTCATCCTATCTTCACAAATCATTCTTGAACCGATTTTCTCAGCCTTGTCAGGAGCAATGCCGAGTAAATTGCCCAACTCACCCAAGCTTATATTCGTGTACAGCTTACTGGCACTCAAGAGATTGTGCTCAATCATGGCACGGTCCAGTACAGTACAATTATCCGGCAATAGGGCTTTCTGATGTGGTTTGAGCTCATGAGCAAAGGCTTCAATCTCCGGTTTCCTCAAAATCCTCTCCAAATAAACCTTTTCCAAGATTGGATATTCCTTCAACTTTGAGCACCTCTCATCCTTGTACAAGGTGGCAAGAACACGAGAACGCTGAGGACCCGCAGCAGCCAGAATGGTGCACGTAATAGCAGCCGATAACGCCTGCTCCAATGCATCTTCATCAATTTCTTCATCCCCTATCTGCCTCTTCTCAATCTGAGATATGTCATAGTACCGTAACGCGGCTTCCAAGAACTTCCTCTTCAGGTCTAAAATCCTGGCATAACAAACCTTGTACTTGAGTTTCAACACTTCATTCCTACTGTCGGCAACCATAAAAGAAGCCTTGTTGATAAAGGCTTCTGCATTCACGGCATCGTCATCCTCAAGATATAGACCTGCAATTTGCACACACTTTGACAGCTTAAACTCATCACCCATCACTCTCATCCCGGAATCCAAATCGATGCCACTGAGCATCTTTGCCGCCTTCGACCACAGCTGCTCAGACATGTACAATTCCGCAAGCTTCTCTCTGATTAACAGAACCTGTTCTTCGAACGACACAACGCGAGGTTGGATCCTATTGAGCGCATAGGTTGCGATCTCCTCCTCCAGATTCCCCAACTCCTGCGCCAAGATTTGCAGGAGCTGCCTCGAGATTACGAGGGGTACATCATCTGACAGCATGTGGTCGATGAATATTCTGGCTTTAACGACGTCGTTGGTGGTGATCACGGTGGACAGAATCTGCTTATACTGCTCGATCTTCTGCCTCTGGTCGCTGGCTGCGGCAGCGCTGGCGATTGCGCTTTCCATGGCTAATAAAGGTCGATGATGAGTACGGTTTTTTTTGGATACAACCGATGCTATATTATCTATATTTATAGGAGGCAAACTAAAATAAAAAATGGAAAAAAACAGAGAGTCCTAATTCAACCAGGATATACACTTTTTCCAAACATAAAATTTCCTAAACCAAATGTTATTACACTTTTGAATTTGTTCCAGAAACAACTATGGATTTCGGATTCCGTTTAATACTTAATTTAGGTTATCAGAATAATCCTAGAGTAAACTTAAACAGATATTTGGTCCATTTTGGTATCCCCTCTCAGATTTTCCTATTTTTAAAAACCCCACGTGTCTGAAACGACGTCGTTTAGGGGCTTGTTTCTAATTGCTCTCGTGCTTTCTCCTATCTTCTCTCCTTAGAATTTCAATCTTTCTCCTCTTCCTCCCCTAAATCATTCTTTGTTTTTCAGTTGGACTTCAATTCCTTGTTGAAATCGGCGAAGATAGAAACCAACCGAGGCAAATGGATTCGAATTGAAAAACAAGTCCGAGGATTCAATTCGGCGCCTCTTATTTGCTCAGAACGGCGGCGGAGCTGGCCATGGGGCTGCGGCTGAGGGTAAACAGGCACAAGAAATCAAGAACATGGGTCACGTTTATTGCCAACTGGTTCTGAAGAAATTTCTCATGAGTAGATGTCCTATTGGGATCATTCATTATCTATCTTCCTTTTATATTTGCAACTTATAAGATGTTGATATGGAGGTAATGGGATCCTCTGAACATTCTGATTCTGATTATGCTTATGTTATTAAGAATTGGAAGTTTTTATCTGTCAGTATGCTCACTTTTATCATCTGTCATTCCTTATTTTGTAGTTTCAGAAGGCTTCTTGAGAGGCCCCGGTCTCCACTTTCGATACTTCATTCGCAGCAAGAAACAGGTAGTGGTTCTGCTTTTTCCTTGCACATTAGAGTAGTTTTTCTACTTTGCCTAATTTAATTTTCTTGAACATTTTGTATTTGGCTTTCACCTATCTTGCACGATGTATTTAGAGAAGTTTTAATTGAAATTTCAGTCATTGTGTATCCAGCACATTATAGTATGGTTTAAAGCCTGATAATAAAGCATATATTGTCACCATTTAACTGCAATAATACCAGTGCCGTAAATTGAACAAGGTTTATCAGATGTTACAAGCTCAGAAGTGACAGTTAGCTTCACTTCACATTTGATGCCCATGGTAACATTCTACTGTACTTCAAGACTGATATTTTTGGTCATAAGCATTTATAGAGAATTGTCGGTTCACTAAAAGGGTACTTGTAGAATCCTTATTTGTTATTGATGGAAAATGTTTGACAAGGTTGCATAATAAGATGTTTGTTTGCACATAAGTTTTCAGATATTAAGCTTTTTTTGTGCCTGTATTTTGGTTCTGCTTGTGTTCATGATGCTGATGTGTTTTGATGCTTTCACTTAATTTCATTGTAAAGAGTGAGTCTTTTATCTTTCAAAACAAACAACTGCATATCTGAAAGATTATATTTTCCCATATTTATAAGTCTTATATTATGCATGCTTTAAGAATCATGACTTTGGATCGATTCGATGGTCGGGTAGTCGGATGAGAAATTTACAGCATTGCAGACTAGGGATTAATAGAAATTTTTTTGTTTGAAAGAGATGAGAGAATAATTGTGTGTACACTAGGTGAAGAGGGGGAAAGATATTGAGGATCAAACTTATTTGAGTCTAAACTGTAAAAAGCCAGTATCTGTGTTATTTGCAGGAGAGGAAAATGGACTATAAGAAATGTGTTGCAGCAGTCTATATTCTGTGATATATATTCTGCTCAGATTCCGAATTGTCTTTTGCTATCCATTTTTTTCCTGATAAATGTAACTAAAATAATAGCGCATTTTCTTGAAGTTTTTATTTTTTCCATCTCTTTAGGAGTCAAAGTTTTCAGGTTTGCTAGAATGAAATATGTGCCATGATACTTTCTTTAGCACATATGTAATTTTCTATGAGTGAGGTGTTGTCCCCTACACATCTTTGAGTTCAGCCTAAGTCATCGAATCTTGAGTGTCTAAGTATATAAGTTATGGTTACGTGATCAGAATGTCATTTGCTTTTCATTCTTCAGTTGACCCGATCTCCTATCTCATCGAACCTGTACTTTGATATGATTAGTAATTGCCTAGCTCTCTTTTTCCACAATGAAGATGGTTGTTTGCTCAGAATTTTGCAGTATCTTTTATCTGTTCTGTTTTTTTTGTTTTTTTTTTTTTAAATTAAACCACCCATGGTGTCCTGCTTTCACATACACCTGAATGAGATTATCGGGTTGGTTTTTATATTTTGAGTGCTTGGATATGAAATACCGTGAGAAAGTTTACAAGGTTCATCTTAATGTATAATAATAACCTTTAGGTTCCTGCATAATCATTCTTGACAGTAAGATTGTCATATTCTGGTTTGCAGTCTTAACTGACATTAGCTCTGTGAGGATCCACTCTCCAACTCTTACCACTGATCAAACATCCTCTTCTACACAGAACTCGATTGATATATTTGAAGCTCACTGTCTAGAGATTGATTGATATATCTGTAGGAAGCTAGCAGCTACACTTGAATTTCATAAATTTTACAAAATAAATGAAGATGGTTCGTTAATTTCATGCCACTGTCCTTTGGACAATTTTGGTTTTTTTACTTAATGTGATTACTTTTTAATTTTTCTAATAAGATTGTAAGTATGTCCCTTTACACTTCTTAGCTTAATAATGAACATTTTCCTTTCACCTGCTCTACTGATATGAGGTTTTACTTGACAAGAGTTTATGCATTAACACACTTAAACTAACAAAACTTTCATTTCAGGGTTTTGGTTGGGCTCAATCAATGCCTAAATTATCTTCGGATGTCCTAACTTTTCTTGAAAGGACATACAAAAGATGCTGGACTTCATATATTGAGGTATGAACTTGTTACATGATTTGATATCTTTATCCGATCTGGGGAACATGATTGGAAAACCATTTCTCTTTTAAATTCTTGTCTGAATTTGGAAAAATGAGGTAAATCTCTGATGAGTATTAGGAATGAAATTTTGCTTTCCCCCACTCTTTTGAGTTGTTGTTTAATAAATGGGTTTGCTAAGTTTAAACTTTTCTTTTCCAGCTTAATCTTAGTTTGTTAATCATTTTCCTCATCCCATGTCACAACTTTTGGACCTGTGTTTCAGTGCACTGCATGGTTGTCATCATTAAGAAACTCATATTTGTTGTCAGGCACATAGTTGGTTGTTGGTCGATATCTTCCAGTTATTTGACGAAGACATCTTTGGGTTCATTATTTAAGACTATCTTAGAAGTTTCCTGTATTTTCATTTCATCTGGTTCTCTCCTTATTTTGTCTCTCCTCTGATTGTATATTTCAGACTTTCAGTTTATTTTTACCTGGTTAAAATTGAGTTCGATGCTCACCTACCCTCCTTTTTTTTCATTTATTTTCATGAATAAGACACCCCAAAGAAAAGTGAGAAAATAATGGTGTCCATTACTTCCAAGGCTGAAATACTGATAGTTGACAAAGAAAATAAACTTACTATTATTAAGGTTGCAAAGAGTTAAGCATGTAAATATATAATTCATGCTGAGGTTGTAGCTTGGGCTGTAATTTCCGAGTTGTAAGATCCCTCCTTAGTCCAGAGAGAGTAGCGAGGAGAAGGTTCAAACCTTTCCCCACCATAAGCCAACTATTGATCTGACCGAACTCGGTTTAGTGCTTATTCCATTCCGGTAAGAGTAAGGCTGCAAAGCAAAAAATATCCACAAGGAATGAAAACCTTATCTTTTTGCGGTCTCTGAGACTGCTTGTATTTTTTAATTTATAAATGTAATAGAACAGTATGGTTTTGAGGCAACCCCCATTCTCTTTTTGTGTCCACTTTTCATCCAGGAAAACTTGATTCGTGATGATAACAAACTAATCCGGATGGGATCTTTAAGTAATTCACTGGAAAATGTCATCGAAATTGACTCAATAGAAAAAGGTTTTAGAATTTGTTGATTGTTTAATGGTTTATTCTGTGATAGTTTTTGGTGGTTGTCCTGCATATAAGTTCTCCAAGTTCATGTTATTTGATAAATTCTTATCTTAGCGTGTCCCTTATTGGTTCTCTGTCGTAAATGCCACGAGGCTTTTATTCTTACATGGCCTATATCCTGCTCACCTTATTATTTCTATGCAGATAATTATTATAGATTTGAATCGACTCTACACAGTCGGATAGAGTTTTAGTTATTGAGTCAAGTGCAAAGATATAATCCTTTTTGGAACATCATTTTCATTTCTTTCCTGAAAACCTTCTTTTTCCTCTCCATGGTTCAGGCTAGGGAAGTAAGGGGCGGACCAAGAAAAAAATTCATCAAGTAGAAGAGAACGTAAAGCTGAGAGGATCCCAATGTGATAGAACAACAAGTACTATGTCTACCATCAGTAGCAGAAGAGTATAAGAAACTGCCAATTTATTGCATTGCCAATGTATTGCATTAGAGATGCTTCTGTTGCTTAAAGTAAGGTCCTGCAATTGCTTTTATAAAGGTTGTGCACATCATGCTGAAAATTATTAAACATCTTTCTATGTAAATGATGTTATAGTTTACCATGGATGCAGTTTTTTTAAGTATCCTGCTGCTAGATAATATTTCTGATTAGGGGGCATGGAGACGTAAAGGACGTCGTTTTTTATCTGTGGGGGAAGGAACTGATGGTGGCGATACAGGTATGTAGTGTGTAAAAATGGGCAAGAATTTTATAAGTATGTATAGAGATTTGATTCTCATATCAGTACACTCACCATGAAATTTTTCTACAAAATAATGTGATTTTGTTGCCTAACATGAATAGTTTTTTTCTTTCTTTAAATAATTAATTTTCATGGAAAACTGGTTTCTCTTAGTTTGCTCTGTTGATCAGTGTTGCACCATTTATCTCTGTTCATTCCCACTCATGTTTTCCAAAAGTATTCTTTGTCTAACTCCTCCTCTGTATTTAGAAGTCAAACTGAGTGATGCATCAAAATAGAGGTTGGCTGTAGAATATGCAAACACTTTTTTCACTCACAGTTACAAAACGAATATAGTTGTTGATGTTAATGGCACTGCTAGACCGTATAAGATGATGTGACTACTGAAGTTACTGAAGTTTCACTATGAGGGAAAGGTACTGTCATGGTTGAAGCACTGAAAGACAACTATTCGTGTCATTACAAAATATACTATGAGTTTCCGGTGATTTTATGCTGCATCAAGGATTACTTCATCTCACCCCGAGGTGTCGGGATGGTCCGGTGGTGATGCTGTCAGCCAAGGAGGGTTAGGATATGGGACTCTTAAGAGATGCTGTCATTTGATGGGGAGACTCTTAAGAGATGCTGTCATTTGATGGGGAGACTCTTAAGAGATGCTGTCATTTGATGGGGAGACTCTTAAGAGATATGCAACTATAAGGGCTCGGGAATCTGTGAGCATGATTGAGAAGAATACAGAAGCATTGTTTGGTAGGCCTGAGATTGTTATCATACCCATGGTAACCATAGATCTGTCCAAGGGAACAGATTAACATTAGTTTTGGTGGTCTGAAGAAGCTTGTTTTGGAAGCGGTGACCTTTGGTTCCTTCCTCTGGGATGTGGAGAGCTATGTAGACTCAAGGTACCATCACAATGGTGTTAAACTTGTACATAGACATAATGCGTTGCGTTGTAGAATTAAACACTAACGGGAAACTTCTGATGTAATATTTGAAGCTTATTTCTTGTTCCCTTTAACCTTTTGGTTGTAACGTTTAATTGGCAAAATAGCATTTAATATCAGATTTTTCTGCTTCTATCCATTTCTATGTTATGTCAGAATTTTCTGTTTCAAACCCATTTCTGCTTGCTGGTGTGCAGATTTGACTATTTGGGGGCAAATGTATGAAATTGGTTTAATTTTGGGGCTTAAACTACTTAGAGCAAGAGATCCCTACTACATGGGATTTTGGTAGTCTTTAAGGATTTTGATATAAAAGATTCTTCATAACTGACGCTCATAAGTGACGCATATGCTCATTCTGTCAAAATTAAAAAAACAGAAAACAAAAAAATATAAGCTAATGCTCACTTCTTTGCAATTCAGTGTAAAAAGCAAGAGAAAGAACAAAAGCTTTTGGTCTGTCCACTTAAGCTTATTTTTTGACACATAAGCTAAATAAAACTGAATTGCAATAAATTAAGTTTAACTAATTTATTTTCAACTTTTAAATTTAATTTAATTCAACTAATTAAATTTGAGTCAATTCAATTTGGTTCGATTTAATTTATTTCAATTTTTTAAAATCATAATAATGCACCCAGATGGAATTTTAATGATCTCCATTCATTTTTATTTAAGAATAATTTAGTTATTAGAACATTTAGCTTCTATAAGTTAACATTCTTAATCTATGTTGTAAATTGTAATAACTGAAACTCTCTTGTAAGGTAAATTAACCGTAAGATATGTCGGCTTATTTCATGCTCATAAGATTTATCGTGTAACTTAGTTGATTATTTGTTGAATTTTACTTTTTTTTCCCAAAGAAAAGTCCACATTAAGGGCGTAATAAGAAGGCATGTTTTTTTTTTTTTAACACAAACTAATATTTATTAATAGCAACCAACAGAAATACATTTCCAAGAGTTAGCTGCTTGGTGCTCATGTTGCACCTCAGCTCTTGGAACTTTTACACAGTCAAAATATAAAAAACAACTACCTATTCGTTGTAGATCATGCAAGATGGTTTCAATTTCCCACGACCTTGATTGAGCTTGATTCATTAGTTGGGATTGCACCAATTTTGAATCCGTTTTGATACGGATTTTCTGAACCTGTAAACTCATAGCTTCTTTAACTCCCATTAGGCAAGCCATGGCTTCTGCCTGGAGTGATGAGGAAGCCTGAAAGTGAACCACTGAGCTGGCTTTACAAAGCCTTGAATCCTGATCAACTAATGACCAAGCTGCCGATGCATGCTTACGTAGACTCCAGAAAGCTCCATCCACACTCAGAATATGTAGACCTTGAACACTATTTTGCCGAACGACTTGTTCCATAGTTGAGTTCCCATGTCTTTTTCCTAGTTCTTTAGGATGGGTATGATCTTGAAAGTCATCCTGATCATATGACCTCTTTGTGAAAAATAGGAAGTCTGATTGTGCTAGATCAGCTATGCACTTTGGATCTTGGTTTTGTCCTTTAAACACTGCCTCATTCCGGTACTTCCATATATGCCACATCGTGTGGCATGTGAGCTCTTTTGCGTTACAATCTGGTGCAAGATTCCACCAGTGCCAAAACCAATCTCTGAATGAGGTCTGAGTACCTTGATTGAAGTCAAAACCCAATGTTGAAATTCTCCATGTCCGTTTGGATTGTTCACATTCCAAAAATAAATGCTCTATATCCTCAACATGATTTTGATCACACCTGATACATATGGCCTCAGTGATTCCTCCTCGTTGATTGAGATTCTTTGCAGTAGGCAACGAACCTGTCAAAGCTCTCCATATACAAATGAGTATTTTCATTGGAACATTAAGTTTCCAATACTCATTCCAACTCGGCTTTTGGGATGTTGAAGATGTCGGGACATGTTCCACACTCTCATCTTGGCATCTATATCCAGATTTAACTGTATAGGACTCATCCGAGTTGAGGGGCCAGATGATCCTATCATCCATCGTTCCCTGACACGGAATGTGAATTCTGAAAATCTTCTGACAAACCGATTCTAAAAACAACTGTGAGAGGAGTTGGATATTCCACTTCTTATCATGATCTATCAGGTCTGCTACAGTCATATTCTGAACCACTTGTGGCTGAATCTCTTCTCTAAAAACCGTCTCTTGTGGTTCCTACTAAAGGTGTACAACTATTAATATTCCTCTTTAAGAGCATAAAATTGTTTTCATAATTTAAAATAGCTAAATGACTTTTTTTTAAATAAAATTAAACCATCATAAGTGATGGAGGGAATTCAATTTGGCCTCCCCAAGCCTACGAATTAAAATATTACAGGCAGAGCTATTAAAGCTCAGTTTAAGTATCAAAAGAAAGAGAAGAAATAGGCAACAAGAAGCCTATTATATAACTCAGACTAAGGACCTCCTTACACTTTAGTGGGTCGTTTCCCAGGCGAACCACATGTTTGTCCAGAGGCTAGTACAGAAGAGTTACATTTCAAAATGAAGAGATAGACATAGATACTTTTGCTAAAGTTAGCAAAAAAAACTTGTCCAAAACTTTTGCTACTTCAGAAGGATGAGGAAAACCAGCTACATGTGTATCACCATCTCCTGGCAGGGTGAAATCCAGCTGTACCTGCAGAAAGGAGGAAATCAGCAGAATCTATTCTTTGAAATTCTCAGGGAAGGTGTGCTCATTTGGTCAAGCCTAATGAGACCTTGAAGCTTGATGACTAATTTACCTTTCTTTCTATTTTTATTCGGCTGACACTTCATCATATTTTGTGTCTTCTTTTAGCATTCTTACAAAATTTCTCAGGTTCAATCTAATCAAAATTATTAAAGAGAAGCAAATTACAGATGTTAGATGTGCACATAGAAATTGTTGAATTTTAATAAAAAATTGTTCAAATTAAAAATTCATATTATGTATCAAAAGAATAGCCATAGGTTTGATCGATTATATTTCATGCACGATTCTTACGATTATAACTTATCATTAGAAAATTCAAGTTAATTTATTAAAAAATTAATACATTTGTTATCACTTTAGTTCAGTTCAATTCAAGTAAATTGTATGAATAAGTTTAAGAAAACATAACTTAAAAGTATTTGAGCCACACCGCTCCAACTACGCAATCTACACCTCGAGGAAATATGGGAAAAGATTTTTACGAGAAGGGATTGGAATTGGGGTAGAAGATAAGATGTTGGGTGGGTTTGCAGGGAAGTTTGTATAAGATCTCGAATCATATATTATCGTGCCAAAAAGTAGTTAATTATTATTTGAACCTAAAACTTATCATAAGCTTTGAACCTAAAACTTATAGAACGATATTTTCTATTATCGAGTATCACTATGACATCGCCACATACAATTGTTTGTGATATATTTTAATTTTTTTAAAAAAGTTGAGATGATACCATTACCTTACAAGTAATACATTAGAAAAAAGGTTGATATATGTATGTCTATTTTTCTCATGCAGTTCCATTTCTTACCAAAATGCCTTTATTAATGTTAAGGCAAAAAAAAAAAAAAACCCCAAAAATGCAAGGGTGCAAATGGGGCTATTATAATCTAATACTAAATAATACAACCGGTTTAGGATATGTGTGCAAATACACCACGCATCGCGCGGTGAGTGCCTGCTAGTACATAACAATATGCATTCAAATCAGTGAACGAAAAAGGAACAAAAATAGAGATGATTAAGTATAACCAACGAGTGTTAGGCTATAGCCATTACAAAATCAAGATAATAACAGTTTACGAAGTCTGGAAGCCTACAATCCTACAATATCTGGTGCAAAGAAGTTGAAACCGAGAAAATTCCATCCTACCTTAGATACAGGACTTACGTACCAAACTAAGACTAACAAACTACAGAATACCGATTACTGAACACATGAAACTAAAACCAACAAGCTACCGCAGTGAATTGTTATTGGACACCTTAAATTAAAGCAACTTAGATGACAATAGATGATACCGCGAACAAGCTTGTCTATGGTAACAGATGATGTCGGCTCAGTTCCCGGTCAAACAGGCTGAAATTGATTCCATTTTTGTTGACCAGAGAAAGTTCAAGGCGATGGGCAAGCCGCTCAATCATATTCCATGTTTCGGGGTCAGATGGTTCATCCTGAGGCTTCCACTTTGGTTCAAACCAGTAAGAATTTAGATGATCATTTGTTCCATGGAAGTCATTCAACGATTCCTCAACAAAGCTACCTTCCTTTAGAAGTGAATAGTGCAACTTGCGAGTCTCCATTGAGTAATATATCACAAACTCACCGAAAAACCTTACAAAGTAGATTCTGTTCTTCCTCTTTCCCGAATTCCAGCATCCACAACAAAAGTCAACAGCTTGCTCAAGTACATACACTTATTACCCAATCATTCACTTCTTCCCAATCCCACTCAAGTCCCGATCCACTTAGTTGGAAAACTTTGATACGTTTTCCAGCCTCACCAACATGAACTGCTAAGACATTCCCATCATAAGCAACCAAGTAGCTCTGCTTGTAAGAGCTGATGGAAGGTAATTTCACTTCGACAGTAAGATAAAAACTGTCAGGCTCTTTCACCCTCACAACATGGAGATTTCCCCTATCTGACAGATAGTATATAGAATCACCAGTCCACACATGGTTATAATAGAATGCAGATAAATGGTATCCTATTAGTGGAACATCAAACACCTTCCATACGTTCACTAACCCTGGAATAATTACAGCAAATACCACCAAGTAGTGGATGGCAACGACGGTAAAATTAGGCCACTTTGGTGTGGACAAGAAGAAAAAATCATTGGTATCATTGTAATCCTCCATCTCCAGCTCGGGCAAATGAATAACCTCTATGGTTAGAGGATTATACATGAATAGTAACTTCACTAATGGATCACCGGCAGAGGACATCAGCAACATCCATTCTTGGAATAGTGAATGCGTGAATTTTCTGGTAACTCAGCAGGAACTGTTATGCATCACTTGTTCTCACCACCAAAGATAGGATCTACCATGGAGATACGTTCCTTGGGAATAGCAGGAAGAATTAGCCATGGAGATGAGACATTGTTTTCCAATTCTTTACATTCTTCCATAGGAGCAACAGAGAGACACCTTCTGCTAACAGCTCTGAAACTCAAGTACTCGAATGGATCAAGACACTTTAAAAATCGATTAACTAAAACTTCAGGAAGCTCCCCAGCTGTGAAACAATCGTTTCTCCCTCCTCTTGGTTTTGATCACCTTTTTTCGAAAATATCACTGGTTTCAATACCTCTTTTGACTCCCTTTTTGTATCATCTTTCTCAGCAATCATCTGGGATGGAGGCTTACTTGGGAGTACCCATGATATGGGATGTAAAACATCATAAGGTACTCCAGGAAAAGGCATGGTGCTTGATATGCTTCCATCTTCAACATCATAGGTATACAACATATTAGTGCCAGAGAGGGTGAAGAATACCTTATTCCCCATAAAAGTTCAGAATGTTTCCTTTAGTCCAATAAAAGTTATTATTGGTTTTATTTGTCCTTTGTCTAGTCAACTAATGAAATAGTGGTGTTGACTAAAGGAATTTCATTAATAAATTTCACAAATACCCTCCATTTTATTAAAATATCTAATTTGCATTGTAATTTTTGAAATATTTAATTAACAAATTTCTCTAACAAGCTTTATATTTATTATAATATACACTAGCCCAATTTTTATACTCCCAATTTCTCTAACAGTTATAATATACACTATTATAATATACAATTATTCTTGAAAAATGCAAGGATGATAAATAACTGTCAGGAGGTCAACACAATAAAAGATAAAGCTCATACCAGTATGCCACAAAACATTCATGTATTATTTTCTAATTACTAAATTTATTTAAACCAGAAATCGCGTCCCATCTTCCCGGGATGTTCACCGGAAGCGAGGACGTACTACTCCTGGTCCTCAATTCCTTCCTTCTGGGAGAAGGAATTCTGATTTCTCATCGACATCTTCGGCGAGTCCAGTTCAATGTTTCCTTCAAACCCGGATTCATAGTGTTGAAATATCACTTTAGATTTTTGAAATTCTTCCGCCATTGGATGCAAAAGAAGGTGAATTGGTGAGATGAAGAAGATTTGAGCTCCGGAACTAGGAAAAGGTTGGGGATGAGAGAGAATTTATAGTTATAGGGAAATGGATTGGTTGGAGAATCTAAAATGTATTGAGTACACATATTATATTGATGTGCTTCAGTGGCCTCACCAACAGAACGACGACGATTGTGAGCTGGTAGGAGTTCAGAGATGGGAAGACGGGCCGCGACTTATAGTTTAAATAAATTAGTTAGGAAATAAAACATGAATGCATTGTGTCATAGTGGTAGGAGCTTTATCTTTTATTTTGGGAGATCCAGGTTTGAACCTAGATACATGCATTATTTTAAACTTAAATGAACATGAAATTACTATTACACCATTACATTTAACTATTTTTAAAAGTTAACAGACAGGTTAGCCGTAGGGGCAACAGTAAAGCAAAAACTTAAGGTTGGGGGTCAGTTTGACATCAAAATTCGATAAGACCAAACTGGTATTTTTGAAAATGTTAGAGGTATCTCTTATATTTTGATGTATTGAAGTGATATTCAAATCGTGGTATCTTGATTTCAATTTGAGAGGGTAATACATCACATTTAAAAGTTATTGTCACATTATAAAAGTGTAATATTAGCCTTACTCAATTAGCTATTGTCATAAACTTTTAAAGTGGTACTCCTTCTTTCTCGCACAAATCTGCACAGTTGACTTTTCATGATTTTCAATGATCATGTTTGACAATTAATATCTTTAACAACATATAGAAACAATATATACAAATTTACTTTTTGAAAAGTATATGTTATAATTAATCTAATTGTATCTCATATAATAATTTTATCATTTATATATTGACCTATAATTGTAATCAAAGTTTTCTAAATTGGACTCTGAAAAGTTAACTGTGCAGTTTGAGGTAAGACAGAGGGAGTAATACTTTTTGATTTTCTCATGTGCGCATAAAGAGAAACATGTATATAGAGAGAGACACTGAACTATATCTACCAAACAGAATTAATTCACACCAAACTTTCGGCACAATACCGAACAAATAAAGTTATCGTAGGCTACATCTACAAGATTTAGGCCATCTTTTATGGCAAAACTCCATTTGAAGTTTTAGCCAATTAATAATTCACAAAAAGTCTTCAACATACTCAACCCAACTATTATGAAAAGCTTATTAAACTTTTCACATCATTTTGGTATGTCTTACTTCAATTTATTTCCTCCATATCATTATTTCTCTTTTCCTCATATCCTATTATTTTATTTATTAATTATTAAGTATAATGTTTTTATTAAATGAGATTATTCATAAATATAATTAAGTTCCAGTAATACAGACCAAAAATAAAACATAATCGGTCATGAACTCATCTATAGGGGTGGGTTAGCAAGATTACTTATGCTTACAAGATTCCTGACGCCTACCCCATGACCCATAATGGGTCATGATTCATGAACTCATCTGCACCTACTTTTGTTTTTAATTAAAACCACCAATAGTGGGAGGTATATATTATGCTCCTCAAACCTTTCTAGAAAAACAAAAAGTTACACTTGAGTACTTAAGTATTACAATGTGGAGAAATAAAGGCAAGAAGACAACTAGATTAGTTGTAATATATGGACTTCCTTATAATCCTTGAAGTTGATAGAATGAGATGTTCCAATGAATGATTCATTACCCTGATACACAGACCCCTAGTGTATCAATATCACAAAATGTACCATTCACAAACCAGTTCTCACTCATCAACTGAGAGAATTTAAAGGAAATGCATTCTATTATGCAGCAGAGAAGTAGTCTCTGTGAGATCAGTTTGATAGAGCACCAGAGAAGTGGAGTGATTTAAAGCATCCATGGGAGCTTGGGTGCAGTTCAAAACAGTGGTGCACAAAAACCACCTTTAATGATTAGTGCAGTAGTTGGGAGGCAAAAAAGCTACTATCTGGTGAAGAGTGGAGTGTTTATGATCAGTATCTTTCAGCTTTGGAGCTATAGCAGAGAATCCTTAACTTCATGTCCACCACCTTTGGAAATATAAGTCTTCACCAGTCTGCAAGTACACAAGAGAGCAGAATCAAAAGATCATATGATGAAAATATAAACAAACATTGCTAAGACTTAAAACTAAAAACTCAGAAAAAGGGCTTAATCATTTGAAGAAATTCTAATATAAGGGATCCCATACATTTCTAAAGAAATCAAGCCTATGAGAGTCTGAGTTTTGAGGGTATCTAATATAGGTAAGCTGCCAAAAAAGGAAGATTTAGTGCTAAGTTTTGAGAGAAAGTCAGCCACAAAATTGCACTCTCTAAAAACATGATTAATATTATTTTGAAACAATTTAAGTTCATGGCATAGACTCATAACAGACCAGTTGGCATTCAAAGGGTTTTTAATTCCTTTTACTGCCACGAGGCAATCAGTTTCAATCTCAAAAGCTATTCTAGATGCAATTCCTAGTTGTACACCATGTTGTATGGCTAGAAGCTCTGCATGCAAGGGAGAAAGAACTCTAGTAAGCTTCACATGCATTTAGATGACATTCCCCCCATATAATAACCCCAAGTCCAACTCTATCACATGAGATAAATGATCCATCCACATTTATTTTATGGCCATAGTCTGGGGAATCCATTTAACTATTTTGATTGGTTTAGGTATTTTCTTCTTGAGAAATGGAACTAAAGAAATCATAATTAAATCTCTTGCTTTAATTATTGCCAGAGAAAGACTTGATCATTGCTCTGATATCCCTAAAATTTAATCCATTCTCATCTTTGGAGATTTCCATCTTCGACCATTTTCTCCAGGTTTTTCTCTGACCAAACTCATGCTCACCCCGGAAAAATCTTGAGAACATTTTCTCAAATTTTTTGATAATTGTTAATGGGGGGTTTTAGTACTGCAAAAACATGAATGGGGATGGATAAAATAACATGGTGAATAAGAACCATCCTCCCAACTACTGTGAGCCATTTGACATTCCAATTGGATATTGGTTTCTCAATTCTTTCAGTCACGGGCTGATAATGAATACTTCAATTTTTCCTTGAGAAAACTGGTACACCCAAGTAAGTGACTCGAACTTATTTACTTTCTTTCTTTTTTAATCCCACTTGCAAATTTAAAATAGCAAAATTAACTTACTTTTCTTATAATTGGTAATGTTCATTTAATTCTAATTACAAATTTTTTATTTTTATTCTCAACACTAGGGTGACCACACCGCGCGTTGCACGGTTGTTTTGGGGACAAAACAACGATTAAAAATATTATTAATTTATTAAGATTATTATTTTAATTATTAATTATATTGATCTATAAAATTAGTTCATTTTATTTTTGCTCTGATTTTGACCTTCTGAAAATTATTCTTATTCCCAATTGAATTTGTAAAAGGATTTAAAATTAATTTTTTGCACACATGTATTTTTTGGAATAATCGAATAAGTGTACTTTTAACTATACATCATTACAATGTTGACCTACCGCCGCGGCGGAGTATGTGAGGTGCTCCCGATAACCTCCGTTTTTGCGCGGGCTTAGTCCAAGGAGCTCATACTCGGGAATCCCTCTGTGACGATGCAGAAAGGCAAGTAAAACTACGATGTCGAGACTCTAATCAACAACTCTCGAGTCTCCTAGAATCGTGTTTCCCGGATTTTGTCTTTTGCGCTACCGAGTTTTCCCAAGAACTGACCGTCTTCCGCAGCTCTCTAGCCGTTAAGCACGACCCGGATGAGCCCATCACCTTATTTTTCGCCATGGCACTTATATCGCAGGTAAATCTTTCTCCCTTCTCCGGGAAAGTGATTATTTACCTGATTTTAGAATTTGATGCTTACTCTGGAACGAAATCGCATCTACCGATATTGGTTCTCTTGTAGTTCATTTGGTTTACAGTCCTACCAGCGGCAATAGCATCATTGCCATATTCGAGATTAGTTTTCAATTACACTGTAATAATTAAATTCCGTTCTTTCACTTAGAAATGAAAATGGTTTAAAATCTGATGTTGACTATTGCTGCCTTGCTTTCAGTAGGATTGCACAATTAGGTCATGTGAATTCGATTTAGAGTAAACATGTGTCCTCCATTCCTTGAAGAAGAGGATGGAGCAAATTTCTCCAGATACAGAAGTCCATCTTGCATTGACTATGTTTCAACTTTTTGTATATTTTGGATTTCATAGGAGGATGAGGGTTACAAGTATATGATTATAGTTTGTTTGTGGATTTTATTTGTTGTGTTCACAATCATTTGAGATGTGCTACAACTTGTGCCATAATATGAGCTATCATCTAGTTGTACAGAAAATCAAATGCACAGTTTTTAAACTCAATAAGATACATTCTTGTAGGAAAAGTTAGATGTGATCCACACATTATTATTTTCTCTTTGTGCTCACATATATGTGCTTATGTTGTAATTAAAGTAGGTCTGATCAGCATTTGTTGTCTGATAAGCATTTGTTGCTCTTTTCGACTTAGTTGCACTTCATTTCAGTTCAGACAAACATGTAATTAACATGAACATGATGATGACTTTTTTTGTTTTCAGCTTGTGTTCTTTGTGTTCAATCCTGCATATATTGCCAGCAGTCAGGTAGATTCAATCAGCATGAGCAGCCTGGTGGAATTGTATGCTGCTTCTCTTTCTTCTTGTTCTTGTTTTTCTTTCATCTTCTAAATTTAATTAGAAATGACTTTTTTTTTTGTCTTTAATGTGTGAGAAGATGGTACAATCCACATCATTGAAACATTTTATAGTAGAAGACTAATTCTGAAATGACTTAGAAACTTAATATAATGTCTGTTAAATATAATGTTACCTTAATCTTCAGACACAATAACTTAGAAGCTTTAGTGGGGGATTTACACTATGATAATAGTACTTGAAGTTAACAAAAAAATTGAAATTTGTTAAAAAGGCACAAATAAATATAGATAGAATGAATTAGCACATGAGATATATGTGGGATACTGGAAAATTTCTCAAATAATACATCATAGCAAAGCTGTCAAAACTTTATATTTGATTATATAGAATCAACTCAATTAAAGGGTTGCAAAATTATTCCCTGGCCTATTATAGTACAATCCACATCATTGAAACATTTTATAGTAGAAGACTAAATCTGAAATGAATATATTGAGAGTTATGCAGTTAATGATAACTTTGAAATCTATGTAGTCTATTGATATGTGCTGTTAAATATAATGTCACATTAATCTTCAGACGCAATAACTTAGAAGCTTTAGTGGAGGACTTACACTATGATAATAGTACTTGAAGTTAACCCACACAATTTTATATCTAATACTCCTATTATTTACTAAATATTTTTATTCTACTGAATTTTTCTGCAATGTGCCTTTTTTGCAAATGCTGAATGACTTTGTTAGAGTTAGAAGTTGTTGTTGTGTATGTAGAACTGTTCTTACAAAATAGTTCTTTTTGGCAGAACTGCTGGAACGTGAGCCAGATGTATTACTGCTAAAAAAGTATTTTTTATTGCTAACAAAGAGGATGGTAAAGCATGACAGTATCATACAAATCCGTATGAAGATTTTTGAAGCATGGTGTTGTCAGAGGTGCGATTGGATTCCTGGTGACGAAAGAGCTCAAATCCGAGAGATGGTGGTGTGGCTTATAAATCAATCGGCATCATGAGGAAAGGAATACTTACCGTGTATCTTAATCTGTGCAGTAGATTTTTGTGCTGGTTGGGGCCAAATTTGTGATTAAATTTACCAATACATAGACCTGATTGAGTTATCTTGGTTTTGATTTATGAATTGGTATATTTATATGCATATGGATGTTTGTTTTTATGGAAAAGACACAACTTTTTGTCTATTATAATTAATGAAAAAGGTTGAGTTATCTTGGTTTTGATTTATGAATTGGTATATTTATATGCAGAAGGATTTTTTTTTTTTTAAAAGGAACATCTTTTTGTTTCTTATATTTATTGAAAAGGTATGTGTGTAGAATCACCAAATTACCCTTGCTGAAAAGATATGGGGTGTAGTTTTTTAGCACATGGGGTGTAGAATTACTAAATTACCCTTGCTGGAAGATAAGGAGAAACTTTTATCAAATAATTCTCATTATAGTTTTGGTCTAGGATAAATTAGATCCATATAGCCTAGCATAAATAAATAAAAGTGTCAAATGCAATCACAAGGTTTTGTTCATTTTTTTCTTTAAATGAATACTATGATAATTCAAATGGCTTCCAAACGAAATTGCACACACACACTCTTGTCTTTTTGGAAAATTACTCAAAATGATGTTACAGTTACAGTACTAATCTTTTAACCACTAGTACCACAAGGATACATAAGCATAATATGTTAATTAAACACAGTTACTTCAAAGAAGTACTTTTAAGTTTAACTATCATGAATTTTCAATGTTTTAGGGAAATGTCCTTTATTAAGGGAAATATTAAATCCTACTTTCAGAGCCCACCTAAATTGCGTGAGACAAACACCAAACTATTCCTACATTTAACTAATTATTAATTAATTGTTGCTTACATAACTCCCTCCTAACATCAACAAACTTTCCACATTTTTTGTGTAATGGGCTGGTTCAGTGTTAATCCACTCTTTCTATAACTGAGAGGTATAGAGTTCAAAACACACCCTTGACAATATTGTGAATATTTGAACAATTATTGTCAGGTCTACCCAGTGTAGAGGGACCGATGGTGGTTTCCCAGAGGCCGTGTTGGTGGCCCCCGCTGTGGTCTCCCATGCTGCAGGTGGTGACTAATGATGGTGCGATCGGTGGTTCCGGCTTCGGTGGTTCGTTGGTGCAAGCAGATGGGTCAATCAGGAGGGCGTCTCAGAGATACGTGGATGGAGCGTGTATAACTTCACTGTGCTTACATGGATCTAATGATGGTGTATCCTAATCGTAGATTAGGACGTGTATATGTAATAGGTAGGTTGTAATATTCTATCCTGAGTTAAAAAAAAAAAAACTTTCCACATTTTTTTATTCCTCCCCTAACTCTAATAAACCCATGCATTATTTATATATCACCCAACTTTTGATATAATTTCGACAGCAAAGAAGTCATGGAGTTAGCTGAGCCGAATCCCAACAAATTTCCTGGACATGATGAGGAGCAGCACTTCTCGTATGCTATGCAGCTGGTGAGCTCCATATCGCTCCCGATGGTGTTGAAGGCCTCCTTACGGCTTGGCTTGTTCGAGATCATAGCCGCAGCCGGCAAAGATGCCCAGCTGTCGCCTTCAGAGATAATCGACCGTTTGCCCAAGGTTGACAATCCAAATGCCAGTGTTATGTTGGATAGGATTATGCGCCTGCTAGCGAGCCACTCTGTGTTAACATGCTCCTCCGCGGACGGCATGCAAAGAGTTTACGGGTTAGCACCGGTCGCCAAGTATTTTGTACAGAATGAGAAAGGAGTATCGGTCGCTCCGGTGCTCGCCTTAATTACTTCTAGACAAAGTTTTCATCCAAAGTTGGTTAGTGATTGATATTACCGGCCCAAGGGCCTACTAGACCGGTAATGGGATCCATGGCCCAACGCCGAAAGGGCGGTGCCTTTCCCGCTAGGGGGCACGTCCGGACAAGAAAGAAGGACGAACGGGGACAAAGGAGAAGTGGTCCTGCACCTTATCTCAGGCAGGCAAGCTTGGCTATAAATACTAGTCTCAAACAGTGAACCAGGTATGTGACATATATCTCTCTACTTTATATTGAGAGCACCTTCCGTACGTTTTCCTTCTCCGCTATCCCCATCTCATCATCACACCGGAGCTTCTTCCCCGGGACACCTCCCGGGGATTGTTTTGCAGGACTAAAGCAGGCTGATCTAGGAGGAGACCCGGATAGCATCCGCCCCCGGGAGACGGACGGATTTTGGTAGCATCAATTGGCACGCCCGGTGGGACTTCTCCACCTTCGCATGATGGAGTCGCCAAGGAGAGGGTGCGGGCGCCCGAAGAAGAACGCGGCACCCTCAGGGGGTGGTTCTCTTCCACCCCCGGGGGATGAGGTGACCTTGAGGCAGTTGCAGGAGGAGGCTAGACACCAGCGGGAGCTAGGGGTACCGCAGGATGGCCATGTGGAAACTGCCTCCGACGAAGCTGACTCGGAAAGAGAGTACCAGGAGGAGCAAGAACCAAGGCCCGCCGGGGGAGGCAGTCCCCGGACCCAGGGACCTGAAGCCCGGGAGGAGGGGCAATCCTTAGCCGAGGCGGAAGAATTGGCGGCGTTGGAATTCATGAAAGCCAACAAGAAGTTGTACCGCCAGTGGGTACTCTCTACCCGGGAAAATCGTAGGCGGAGGGAGCCTGGGGGAGACCAGGCAGGACCTCTTCGGGGGTACCAAAGAGAGGTTATCGACCTGGACGGAGTCGTTCAGCCGCCAAGGATACAGGGGCGTGTGAACTCTTCCACCGTCCCACCTTCATTCCCTCCAAGTCTTGGGGTCGGAGGGGGAATGGCTACGGGACAACAATCGAATTTGGTTCCACACGCTCCACCCTATTACCCGCGTTCCAGCTGGGGGGCGGGACAAGTTGGGTATGGCCTGCCAGCCATGCCGGTGGAGTCGTTGGGTTATCAGGCCCCTGGAACCCAGGGGAACCCGATCCAGTATTCCTTGCCCATGCACGGATCAATGGGGATGAACTATGGTTACCGAGAGAAATACTATCGGGAGGACGATAGGATGCGGGGCTATCAGGTGGCTCAGCAGGACCCCAACTCTTTGGAGGCTCGACTAGACAAACTAGTGGGAAGAAACGGAGCTAAACCTACCTCCCCTTGGGTACCTCGAGTGCTTGCGTACCCATGGCCGCCGGGCCTTCGGACCCCGGAGGGAATCCCGACATACAATGGAGAGACAGACCCGGAAGAGTTTGTCAGGACGTACCAGAACCTGATGGTGTCACGGGACTTCCCGGAGGAATTAAGATGCAAGTTGGTGGGCTGTTACCTGAGAGGAAACTGTCTTTCATGGTTCGATTCCTTGCCTCGAGAAAGTCTCAGAGATTACTACGATTTCTCTAAGGCCTTGCTGTTCAGATACGCTGGATTAAAGAAGGAAGGGAAGCAGTTGACCGAGCTTTTGGCTACCCGGCAGAAGGCCGCAGAAGGGTCAATGGAGTACTATCGAAGGTACATGGACGATAGCATGAAGGTTGTCGACAGGCAGCAGCAGGAGAAGGCGGTGATTAGCGGGTTTATAAACGGCTTGAGGGATATGGCGTTGTTCCAGAAGTTGATGGAAAATATCCCGGAAACCTTTCACAACTTGCAAATGGCGGTGCAACTATACTGCGCGGTTAATGATGCCACGCGAAAGAGAAAGGAAGAATCTGGGGGATTTCTCCCGGACAAGATAGAAAGAAGGAGAGCGGCAGACCCAAGTAGGAGGGACCCCGCTCCCGCAACAGCAAACCGGGCAAGGGCGGACAGTTTCACCCCGCTCAGCAAATCCCGAACGGAGATTCATGCTATTCACAAGGATCTGTTCCCGGATCCGTTGCCTATCCATGGGACCCCGTCTAGGGAAAACGCGGACAAGTGGTGCGCCTACCACAAGTCTTACGGGCATGCGACAGAGGGGTGTAGGATGCTGAGGAACGAGATAGAAAAACTGATAGAGCGGGGACAGCTGAGAGATTGCGTGGCAGCGGAGGCAAAAAAGGAGAATCCCCGGGACCAACCTCAGGAGCCGCCCCGCAGGAGGTGGAGGCCTAACCCGGGGAGAGGAAACGGGAGAAACCAAGGCAACCAAGGCAACCAAGGCAACAGGGCCCCAGGGAGGCCTGCCATAGCCGCTGCACCGGTCCAAGCAGTGGACCCGGCCCCAATACCCAACAGGATGATCAACGTGATCAGTGGGGAAGTTGGAGAAGCATGCCAGTCAGTTTCCGCTATCCGGGCCCGCACCCGGTATGTTCCCCCGGGGGAGATTCAGGGGAAAAGGTTTCGCCCCGATGAGGCTCTCACCTTCTCTGAAGCGGATGCAGCCCCGCCACAGATACCCCATTCTGACCCAATGGTGGTAACGGCGGAGATCGAAGGCTTCTTGGTCAAAAGGGTGTTTGTGGACGATGGAAGCAGCGTGGAGATCATGTTCGCTTCTTGCTTCGATCAGTTGGGAATTGGGAGACAGAACCTGAAACCCCCCTCGTCTCCCTTGTCAGGGTTCACGGGTAAACCCGAAGTTCCACTAGGTGTTATTCCCCTCGCAGTGTGCATGGTGGATGAGAAGGACCGGAGCAAGAGGATTTCGGTGACATGCAACTTTGCGGTTATTGATGCACCCTCACCGTACAACGTAATCATAGGAAGATCATGGCTAACCCAAGCCCGGGCAGCGAGTTGTCCGTATCTGCTGACGATGAAGTTCCCCACTGCGCAGGGTGTGGCGGTCGTGCGGGGTAGCCAAGCAGTCGCAAGAAGTTGTATGATGACGGCGGTCTTGGACGCAAAGAAAGCAGTAGGGGCGATACACGGAGAAACTCCCCGCCAAGAGTTGGAGGAGATGCAGGTGGCAGACAAAGGGACGGTCACGGTGGGAAAGGATCTCCCGGAAGAAGTAAAAGGCGCACTGAAGGAACTCTTGGCTAGGTACCAAGGAGTGTTCTCATGGAGCCCGGAGGATATGGTAGGAGTATTGCCAGAATTGGGGGTACACAAGCTGAACATAAGCCCGGCAACTAAACCAATCAGGCAGAAGAAAAGACCTGTAGCCCCGGAAAGAGCGGAATTTATAAAGAGTGAAGTTAAGAAGCTGGAGAGAGCCGGGGTGGTCGAGGAAATTATTTACCCGGAATGGATAGCTAACCCAGTCTTAGTAAAGAAGCATGATGGAAACTGGCGCATGTGTATCGACTTTACAGATCTGAATAAATGTTGCCCCAAAGACAGCTATCCTCTCCCGAACTTGGATCGACTGGCGGAGGCCATCGCGGGGTATTCAGTGCTGGCCTTCTTTGATGCACATAAAGGCTATCACCAGGTGCAGATGGACGAGGCGGACAAGGCAAAGACTTCTTTTATCACCGATTTCGGGACCTTCTGCTACAAGAAAATGCCCTTCGGGCTGAAGAACGCGGGGGCCACATATCAGAGAATGGTGGACAAACTATTCAAGGACCAAGTGGGAAGAAACATGGAGGTGTATGTCGATGACATGGTGGTCAAAAGCAAGGCTTACGGGGTTTTCTTGAATGACCTGGAGGAGATGTTCGAAAAGCTAGAGCGGAGCAATCTAAAACTGAACCCCTCCAAAAGTACCATTGGAGTGGGTGCGGGGAAGTTCTTGGGGTTTATGGTGTCAAGCCGGGGCATCGATGTCAACCCGGAGAAGGTGGAGGCCATAGCTAAGATGACCTCTCCCAGGTCAGTGAAAGAAGTACAGTGGTTGACAGGGTCTCTCGCGGCTCTCAGTCGATTCCTATCAAAGGGGGCAGATAGGCAGTTGCCTTTCTTCAACATAATCAGGAGGGCCAAGGCGTTTGAGTGGTCCGAGGAATGTGAGAAGGCGTTTCAAAGCCTGAAAGAGCATCTTCAACAGTTGCCAACTTTAAAGAAGCCACTCCCGGGGGAGGAGCTTTTCCTGTACATAGCGGCGTCCCGGGAGGCGGTAAGTGCCGTGCTAATCAAAGAAGAGGAGGGAAGGCAGCACCCAGTCTATTTTGTTAGCCGGGCACTTCGGGGGGCAGAAACCCGGTACACCGAGTTGGAGCAGTTGGTTCTGGCTCTGGTGCATGCTTCAAGGAGGCTTAAACCCTACTTCCAGGGCCACCCCATAGTGGTCCTTACCAATTACCCGCTAAGACAGGTTATGTTCAAGCCGGAGGCATCAGGGAGAATGATGAAATGGGCCATAGAGCTGGGAGAATATGAAATCCGGTATGAGCCAAGGAGGGCGATCAAGGGCCAGGCCCTAGCGGACTTCTTGTTGGAATCAGAAGCAAGGATCAGTGAAGAACAGGAGATGCCTGAATCTCCGGAGAATACAACGAAGGCCGGGACAGACCTGACTTGGAAGTTGTATGTGGATGGATCGGCGCACTCCGGGGGCAGTGGAGCGGGAGTATTGTTGGTCAGCCCGGAGGGGAAGGAGTATCCCTATGCAGTCCAATTCGCTTTCAAAACAACCAACAATGAAGCTGAGTATGAAGCCTTGATCGCGGGGTTAAGGTTGGCAAAGGAGATGGAAATCAAAACCCTCACGGCACACAGTGATTCCCAGATTGTGGTGCAGCAAGTAAAAGGAGAGTATGAAGCCCGGGAAAAGAGCCTGCAAAGGTACTTGGAAACGGTAAAACCTCTGATAGCCGGGTTTAAAGCCTTCAACTTGGTTCAAGTTCCCTGGGAGCAGAACAGTAAGGCAGACGTTTTAAGCAAGTTAGCTTCTTCGGAATTAAAACCTGAGCCCGACCAAAAGCTGTACATGGAGGTACTGGGAAGAAGAAGCTACCAGGAGAGCGATCAAGTAATGCTGGTGAACGAGGAAGAGTCCTGGATCACGCCTATGCGGGCGTACCTAGAAGAAGGAACTACCCCGGAGGATAAGGCTCAGGCTCGGAAGCTAAGAGTGAAGGCGCCTAAGTATGTGATTCAGGAAGGGGAGCTGTACAAAAGAGGGTATCTCCAGCCGTTGCTAAAGTGTGTAGAAAGGTTGGAAGGCCAACACCTCATCCGGGAGGTGCACGAAGGATCTAATGGGAGCCACCAAGGGGCTCGCACCGTGGCCAGAAAGATCCTAAGGCTGGGGTATTACTGGCCGACGTTGTTCAAAGACGCGGAAGAACATATACAGAGGTGCTTGGCATGCCAGGCATTTGTCCCGCTAATCCACGTTCCCCGGGAAGAATTAGTCGGAGTCACTAGGAGCTTGGCCGTTCAGCAGATGGGGAATTGACTTGGTCGGACCATTCCCGACTGCCCCGGGAGGAGCCAAATACTTGATTGTGGCGATCGACTACTTCAGCAAATGGGTGGAGGCAGAACCGCTCACCAACATACGGGGACTAACTTGCGTCAAGTTTTGCTGGAAGAACATCATCTGTCGATTCGGCATCCCGAAGGTCATAGTCACAGATAACGGGGCGCAGTTCGAGAACGATCCTTTCAAATCATGGTGTGTCAAGTATGGCATAGAGCAGAAGTTGACGTCGGTTTACCACCCCCAGGCGAACGGGCAAGTAGAGGTCACCAACCGCACCATCATCAAGGGACTAAAAACCCGCTTGGAAGGCGCGCGGGGAAATTGGATCTGGGAGCTACCCAGCGTTCTTTGGGCCCATAGGACTACAGAAAGCTCGGCTACCGGGGAATCCCCGTATGGCTTGGTGTACGGGTCAGAGGCAGTAATACCCGCAGAGATTGGGATCCCAAGCCCTCGAACTCAATACCAGCGCCCGGAAGAAGAAAACGATGGACGACGCCTTGACTTGGATCTCCTGGAAGAGAAGCGAGAGAATGCGGCACTTCAGGAAGCCAAGGTGAAGGAGCGAGTGAAGAGGTATCATGACAGAAGGGTGCGGAAAGAAGTTTTCATCCCAGGAGACTGGGTAATGAGGAGAAACGATAAGAGCCACCAAGCCCCGGAGGGCAAACTTGCGCCCAACTGGGAAGGGCCATACAAGATCAAGGAAGCATACCCGGGAGGGAGCTATGTGCTGGGGGACAAGCAGGGAAAGGAGATCCCCAGAAGGTGGAACGTAGCTAACCTGAGAAGGTTTTACGGGAAGTAGAGCGCCCCGCATCGTACCACAGCTACTGAAGCATGAATATGCTAGGCATGAATATGCCAGGCATGGATATGCCCCCCGGGAAGCGTGAATACACTAAGCATGAATATGCTAGGCATGAATATGCCAGGCATGGATATGCCCCCCCGGGAAGCGTGAATACGCTAAGCATGAATATGCTAGGCATGAATATGCCAGGCATGGATATGCCCCCCGGGAAGCGTGAATACGCTAAGCATGAATATGCTAGGCATGAATATACCCCTTCCGGACGCATGAATATGCCCGGAGAGATAACCCAACATCTGACCTCGTTCCGGGTTTAGAGAAGATTTGTAAAAAGGGACCCATGGGTAGCTCCCATTTGGGTGCCCCGCTAGAGTGGACCCGGAGCTCGAACGAAAGCCCGGGGACCAAGAGATGTAGTGTTGTAAGGAAGAGTTAACGAGAAGGGTTCTTTCGAAAGGCAATTTTATTCAATCTTTAAATTACATAAGAAATTTATACATCGCATGAACATGTGGACAAATTGCAAAGAAACAATTACATAGAATTTTATATACAGGTTTTCTTATCTACGCGTCCTTAAACCCATTTAGGGCCCGACCCGGAAGCACCCTCAGGGTTACCCGGGCGGAAACCTCCTCCGAAGAATTGAGAAGACAGGAGATCTTCGGCAAAGCGGGCATCCGGGGCTTGATTCCACGCAAGCTCCTCTTCCAGTTGCGCAGCGTCCTCTTCGTTCAGTTCTGGGATAGGCACGACCACAGATCCCTCTGGAAGCGGCTCCGCCAGGCGCATTCTTCTCACCCCGGCAGAGGTGACGAACCTGTACTTAGGAAACATGACTGCTGCGCTCTTACCCTTCTCTTCCCGGCTAATACGAGTACTCTCGGCGGTTTTAACCCCCTTTGTGGTGACTCCAGAGTCGGCAATCTCCCGGATGCGTCTTATCCGACGGGCCACCTCGTCCGGGTCAATGGATACGGTCATGTCCTCGTACCTTTCGTACGCCACATCCACCTCCACCCGGGCAGGGACTCGGCGAAGGCTAGAGGGATAGGGCTCAGCCTCTCCCGCGGCAATCTTATTATGCCATTCAACGACATCCAGATAGGCCTTATGATTGGGAGCTCCCTCGCCAAACTTCTGCGGGTTAGCCTCCATGCGTTCCATTGTCCTACGAACCCCGGCGGGAATGTCGGTGAGAGGAGACACCCCAACTAGGCCATTCTTGAGACCCAACAGGTGATAGGATAGCCGGGTGACTAGAAGAGCATCCTGGAGGACCCTATTCCTGTGAGTAAGGGACCGGTTCTCCTTCTCGAAATCACAGAGAAGCCGGTTCTGGGCGGAGCGGGTCTCCAGGGTTCTAAGTTTTTCTTGCGCCCGCTCTAGTTCGCCCCATACCATACCTAGTTCCTTGGTGGTGCGACTCTGAGAGTCATCATGAAGGGCCTGCAACTCGGCAATGGTTCGGTGAGAATTCAGAGCTTCCCGCATATGATCGGAGGCAAGATCGAAGCACTGGTTTAGCGACCCGAACTTGGCCTCAACTGCCTTGAGGAAAGATACCAGTACCCGGATTGTCCCAAACTCCTGGAGAAAGCAATCTAATCCCGCCTCAGCCAATGCCCGGTCAGCCTGGTTGCCTCCAAACCTCCAATGGGCTAATTTCCTTTGCAGAAAAGAGCATTGGAGACACCCAGCGCGGGGGAGAGAGAAGTAGGTACCAGAGGAACTGTTCGGATGAGGGAAAATATAAGGGGTGGGCTCTTGCGGGAGAGCTTCCTTTAAGTAATGCTCAGACTACAAAAGATAGTAAATTCGTCAAAAGTAGAACTTTGTCATTAATCAAAATTGGCACTAAGGCCGAAAGTTCTACATACGCTCCCCGGGGGGAGGAAGATTACAAAATGAAATAAAAAGGATTACAAAAGGAAAAATAATGTACAACTAGAATAGAGTTATACATTGTCTTCAGCAGAGTTGTCTTCCCCCGGAACAGTATGAGCCCTCTCGTACCGCCTCTCCAATTCTACGAGGTCCTCGGTGCTCCATTCCGGGCCAGCATAGGCAGGAGCATCCACCGCCGGTTCATCAGCGACCCGCGCAGGAAATCCCACCTTCCGCGTGGCCTTCCGGGACTGATACAGCAGATCGTCCTGGCCCGCGCCAAGGCCTACCCGGCAGTTGCCCTCTTGATCGTGGACTGCGCGATGCCCAAAATTGTCAGGCACGGCGCAGTACTCATAGTAATCGCCCGACCAATGAGGCGTCTCCGGGACTACCCCATAGGTGTTGAAGTTTTCTGGGCCGGGGTCAGGGCAAGAGGCATCATCAATCGCAGGCAGCTTGACCTTCTTGATGTCCGAAGCGGAAGGAGCCCGGGAGGACATCCTCAGGGATTCCCACAGTTGGGGCACCAGATTCTTCAGGTCCATCTCTTGGAGGGATCTCCAGCGATGGTTCAGCATGTCGTTGGCCTTGGGGCGGTAATAGGAGGCCTGGGCTTCGAGGCGAGCGGGCCCCGGAAGCCAACCCCGCAGGCTGCGGTACATTTCATGACAAGCAACCGCGCTTGCTGCGGCTGCGATGCCTTCCAGCTTTTGATCAAAGTCGATCGAGCGGAGGACCTTCTGGGTCACAGTGTCAAGAGCCTCAAGCTGGGCATCCTTCTTGTCTTTTTTCAGAGAAGAGTATTTCTTCTCCACTTCGGCAAGTTTCTTCTCCTTGTCTGCCAGCTTTTTCTCCCTGTCAGCCAGTTTCTTCTGGGAGGCCTCCAGCCGGACCTCCAGGTCATCTCGCCCGGCCAACTTCTCCCGGGTATCACGGAGATCCTTCTCCATTTTGGCAAACAGCCCCGCGCTATATTTGGAGTAGCCCCGGTTAAGTGCCTCGGTGAACTGGGGGTCTGAAAGGAGGGAGTCGGCGAAGGCGACACTCTGCAAAACAGAACATAAACTTAAGAAAATTTGGATTAAATATTAAAGAGAAGAACGAGGCTGAAGTAGTTACCTCTTCTTTCTCTTCCGGGATGGTCTCGGAAGTAGTAGCCCGCGGAAAAGTATCGCGAGCAGGAGGAGGCGGAGGGAAGTCCTGCGTCCTTTGACGAGAGGGAGGGGGTGACCCGGACAGCTCCCCGGGAGGTGGCCGTTTGAAACGCGAGCTTGCCCCGCCGCTATAAACCGGGTGCTGGATGAAGGACCGGCGTCCGGGTGAAGGCGATGAGCTGGAAGGGGTACGGGCCTCAGAAGATGGCCCGGATGAGCTCTGTGGGCGAGACCGCGGCGGCACGCGGGGCTTTTGGGGAATGATGGCAGGGTTCTCAGTCGGAGGAAGTCCGGAAGCCGTTCGTTGAGGAGGGGCCTGGGGATCCGGATGGGTATCCCGGGCAGGAACGTCGTCCCCGGAAGGCTTGTCAGTGTAAGCCATGACGTCCGCGTACAAGGTAGGTTGAGCTGAAACAAAGCAGACAGAAAGATTAGACCATGAGATGTGTATATATAAAAAAAAAAGAGTAATATGTGTTCGGTTTTAAAGCCTTAATGGGCACCTCCATCCGGCCACACCGCAGAGATGCGCGGGAGCGTGAAGAGGTCGCTAGGATAGATCCCGCGAGGCCAGAAATAACCCGCGTTCCCACTCTTGTAAAAAACCTCCATATCTAAGGGGGAAAGACGGAGGAAGCTGTGGTCACTAGCAACGACCGCAGGGAGATTGGACAGAGGCTTCTTGTCCTCTGGAAGAATGGAATCATTCCAGGCGGGCATGGGATAAACCCGGGAGTCGCACAGGAAGAAGCCTTTGGAAAGATACCCCTTGGCTGATCGGGGTTTGCTCAGGAGGAAGTCCTTTATCCCCGAACGGATGTTGAAGGAGAAGACGCCCGGGAAAGAAGCGTGCGCCTTCCGTAGAGCATAAAAAGAGCGAAAGAGGAGAAGAGTAGGAGAAATGGCGCATCTAGCGCAGTTGAGAAGGAAAGCCAAGATCAGAGCCACCCCGTTAGGATGCATCTGGGCCGGGGCTATCTTATAGAAAGTGAGTATCTCGAGGAAGAGAGGAGGGAAGGGAAGGCTAAGCCCGTATTGAAAGTGTATACGCGGGATACACGCGGCCTCTCGCTCGGAGGCCCCCGGGGGAAGCTTGGATAAGGAGGCATTAAGGGGAAAGGGAATAAAGGAACGCTTGGCTAAATCCAAGACATCCCTATGTAAAGAAGGAGAGTCTTCGGGGACATCATAAAACCTGATACCCACCGGGCGAACCCCGTGAGTGGGCCCCCGGGGAATGTCGTCACCGCCTTCCTCGCCGAACTCCTCACCCTGATCCTTGCGGGGATGATGAGGATGCTCGACTAGGCGCGATCCCACCCCATCCGAGGCCGACGCACCCGGGGCGACGGGCCCCCGGGGCGTACTAAGAGCTTCGGAAGAGGTGCCCGGGGAGGAAGGGGAGGAAATCACGTTATCAGCGGCCCGGAATCGGGCCTCAAACTGATTTTGAACTCCTTCGGTGTCCAAAGAAGAATTGGAGAGAAGCGGGGAATCCATGAGGAGGAAAAAAGGAATAGGGAGTTAGGGCTTACTTGGTTGAAAACGCGGGGGAGCGAGTAAGCAGAGCGTCTGGAGAGATTTTGCAGAAAGTAACTTGTGAGAAGGGGGGTTATGCCCCTTATATAGGCGGATGAATAGGAATCGCCACCTCAAAAGGAGGAAAAGCAATGATGACACGGTGAACGAGGTACTGATCAATGCAGAAGGGGAAAAGGCGGAGTTGTCAGAAACCAATTTTAACACGAATGGGCCCTACCAAGAGTAACTTCAGGAGAAGGTTATGAGACCAGTTCCCCGCATTACGAAAACCCGGGCGACTGGTCTGGGGGGCTAGTGATATTACCGGCCCAAGGGCCTACTAGACCGGTAATGGGATCCATGGCCCAACGCCGAAAGGGCGGTGCCTTTCCCGCTAGGGGGCACGTCCGGACAAGAAAGAAGGACGAACGGGGACAAAGGAGAAGTGGTCCTGCACCTTATCTCAGGCAGGCAAGCTTGGCTATAAATACTAGTCTCAAACAGTGAACCAGGTATGTGACATATATCTCTCTACTTTATATTGAGAGCACCTTCCGTACGTTTTCCTTCTCCGCTATCCCCATCTCATCATCACACCGGAGCTTCTTCCCCGGGACACCTCCCGGGGATTGTTTTGCAGGACTAAAGCAGGCTGATCTAGGAGGAGACCCGGATAGCATCCGCCCCCGGGAGACGGACGGATTTTGGTAGCATCAGTGATTTTCTCTTTTAATTATGAATTATTTGTTTGAACTTTGAAATGTGATGTATTATATGTGTACTCAAGTATTTTAAAATTTGTGTCATAAATAAAAGCGTGAGTCTTCTTGATAAAACTATCGGTCAATATGACTTGGTATCTCTGAGAACTGCTTTTACTATATGCAGTCCAAGATTTTGATGAAATTAAAATTTGATCGATAGTTGTATATGCAGTCCAAATTGAAAAAATCAACATGATTGAATTAACCTTAATTTCATCAAATTACACTTGAACTGAACTAACAAAATTAAATTGAACTGAAATTAATAGAATTGAATTAAACTAATTTACTTAATATTGATCTAATTCAAATATATTTTTCATTGAAACAACCCTTTTTAAGTTGATTTTTCAAATACTAGGAACATGCAGGCCTTTCCCTTTTCAAGTAATAAATATTGGTCCATTAATGTTATGGAAAAACATCAAATTTCAATGCTATTAATTAGTATATATTAATAGGATAGTAAAGTCAATTATTTGAAAACCAATATCTAAAAATTTCATCTTAACATTGCCAAAAATTGAGAAATGTTGAAGTTTTAAAGTTTATTTTATCCAACTTATTTAAATTTATTCAAACTAATCTGATTTGAAATGAATTAAAATTTATTCCAACAAAAATATTATGACTTAATCAATATTGAATATAATTAAATTATAATTTACTTGAACTAAACTGAAATATAAAATAGGAATATAAATTATGCTGAAATTATAATTTTAATATGAATTGAAAAATTCAAATAAAATAGGAATATAAAGTTTGTCTTACATGAAATATAAAGAACTGAATGTGAATCGATGATCATGTTTTTCCTTTACGCATTTGTTCATGTTAAGATTGTTGTTAATGTTGAATCTAAGACTATTGTATTTAATTCAGTTAATATATAGTTCTTTTTTCGTCATGTCATTTCATAATGAGAATATATATACCTAAACGGTAAATACACGGTCTTTTTGAAGAAGAAGATTAATTAGAGATAAGGATTGTAATGAAATTAGTGTGAATATATGGGTGTAATGTCAAAGTTGAATGTAACTTAACTAATTAAGGGTATTTATGGTATATTATATATATAAATATGGACTGCAAACAGAGAATTTGGACCGCATATAGTAAAGGCCTAAATGAATTGAGTTGATCTCGAAAAACTCCATCTTGAGTTCACTATAAAAATTTCTCGAGTTTGAGTTTGGCTCAAATTTGAACAAGCGTATGAAATCTTGGTTAGAGTTCCAGCACAATTGAAAATAATGAGTTCAAATTGAAGTTTGAGATCGACCTTGAAACACAGTGAAATATTTCCTTAGATAAAATTTATATTTACAACATAGTATATATATAATATTTGATAAATTATAATAGGTCGATAATTTTGATGAATTAAAATGATCGAGTCATCAATTTTAAAATCTTATATTTTTGTAAATTTATAACATTTTTTCTAAAAAGTAATTTATAATTTTTTATCACACCAACTTTTGAGTGGACCATTGACCTGCACTAGCAGGTCATCAACAAGTAAAAGAAGTAATTTGTACATTTCATTAAAAGTTGAGAATATTTTGGGAACATTTTATAGAAGTGGGCACTAAACTTATTATTTCATCAAAAAGTGGGTAACATATATGTCATTTTCTCTTTTTAATGTAATATAAATGTGCATTTCACATATATCTGGATAGCAAAGTTGATTTTAGTCCACATACATGTATGTTTTCTTAAGTGTTGGTCGTGGTGAGCATAGTCTGTCTAGTAATAACGGCTCAAAAGAGCATCGATCCATGATCCCTCCTGTGCAATGAGCAAAAAGTTATATCATAAACATGTTTGCTATTTTAGTTCTACTGAGTCATTCAAGTTACCGTATACTCCCTTCGTTTCCTTTACTTTGGCAGCAAGAACAGTGACGCAAAAAGTTACTCCCATGTGGAGACAACATTAGCCACGTGCCATTGAGGAGAGAGAGCTGCATGGTCCATCTTAAACTCCCTCCAATTTATCATTCCCATAAAAAAGGGGGGAATTTTTGGAAATTCAAAACGGATTTCCATTTAATAAAGAGAAAGTCTTGGGTGAGACCTGTCCTTGTGGAGACCAAGAGCAGGGGAATGAGCATTTACTGTTTCTGCTTGATCTTTTAGTCAGTTTGTTTGATCTTTCAATCAATGTCCTTGAGTATTTTTGTTTTGCCTTGATTTTCAGTTAATTTGATCTTTCGTTCAATTTGCTTGATCTTTCGGTCAATTTTCTTGATCATTTCCTTGGTCAATTTCACCAACAACAAATTCAATCAAGGAAATCGGCGGGTTTAAAGGTCACCAACGACAAATTCAATCAATTGCAGTCTCATATAATCTTTGGTCTCATTTGAGACAGGTCTCAAATGAGAATTGCCTTTTAATAAATTACATATATTGATGATATTTTCCTAACTAACCAATATGTATCCTATTTTATTCCTGGACGATTTTAATAACCAGCAAAGACTCAAAATTTCAGAAAGCTTGATCGGTGATTGGATGGATGGATTCGGACGATTTCATCGGTGATTTTTGGGGAAAGTGAATTTCAGAGATAAGGTCAGAAAGTTTTTCGATGGAAGAAGGAGATAATTAGGCTGAACGATTTGGACCATTCAATGGTATAGAACCATCGTTTATTTGAGAAAGAGAGGGAGATATTAAAGAACCTGATACATTAATCAGTGGTGTTCTTGTAAATAAAAAAGGAAGCAAGGGCAGTCAATAATTTATTTGTCTTGTCCCCCACAGTGAAGAATAAAGGGCTGCCAAAGCGAATGGAACGGAGGGAGTAGGTTGATTGTCATTTTAAGTTACATATACCTTGTTTAATTATTTAATGTTATTTTAGCTAATGATATGTGAAAAATGATTTTTCAAGTTCATTGATATTTATCAAAATACGAAAATTTCATAAACCGAGCAAAACTGAAGGTATGAGTTGGAAAACACGGTTATTGAAGGAGGAGTTCCATTTGATAGGGTGCATGGAACTCATGCATTTGATTACCCAGGAACTCTATCATATAAAAATTCATTTGAATATTATTGTAATGATTTTTAATGATTATTATAATTAAATATATGATTATTATACTTTAAAAAAAATTGTATAGCTAATTAAACGACTGGGTTGGCAAATGTAAAAATAATTCAGTGCAATTTAGTCTAGGGGCGGAGGCATGCAGTTTTGTATTGACCGACAAAAAAGACATTGCTGCTCGTCATTTGTCATCTCTGCTTAACTTTTCACTTTTTCGAAGGGATGCTTACAACACGAGTTACACGAGGGGACTTCCCAGGGCCAATCATCCCTAGACTACCTTTCTTTACTTGCTACTATTTTGTAGCCCAACGTTTTACTCATGTAGCTCAAATTTTTTGTTAAATGACAATAATGCCTCCTGAAAGTAGACTAAGTAGTTTTTCGTGAACTAAAATTTGGGAACATTTATATTTTTTTAACAACATTTTGGGCTACATGAGCAAAAATCTTGGGCTACAAATAGCAACACCCTATTTATATAATCACCCCTCAGGCAAAACAGATTGATTATCAGTTGGTAACAAGCACACTACGAGATAAACCAAACCTTAATATCATGCCTGAACAAAAACCAAGCATTGAACGAACGAACCTGACAAATATAAACAAGCTACAAAATGGCAGGACAACAATAATACACCACAGAAAAGGCACCATATTACAAACATATCACAATTAGATGTAAAGCCTAAAAAGTGAAGTTCTTAAGTAGCAAAAATTCCCCAAGATACAAGCTCACCAAAATAAACACATCTGCTAAGCGTAATGATGAGGCACAATCACATACTATCAAGGAAATGTTGGGATAGGAACCTTACTACCGATGTTGAAAACAAGAACAGGAACAAGCTACAGCTTTTATAGGCTTTATTTATTATTCGCACAACTGATCCTCAGTTTCCCGGAAAAAGACGAGTAGTTGCGAGGGAGTTAAACTCATCTGGAAGCAAGGTAATGTCATCCTCTCTGAGGCCTATCCATGCTTCTATTCCATCCCCCAATGGCGTCCCCATTAAGACTACAACACCACTGCCTGCTGGAGTCCCCGCAGGGGTCACTAAAACCGGGCTGCCCCAGCCGAAGTCCACTTCATACATCTGAAACCTGTTCCAACTCGTGAAGTAACAATCGGAAACCATCACTTTCCCTTGCACATCTTCAACACCACTCGCATTCGTGCTCTTTAAAAATGCAGCTGGATCACTCTGAACATTCTTGATCACGAAATCCTCATCCACTTTTCTCAGCCCTGCACTTGTCAGCAGAACAAGGTCGTGATAAGCTTTCTCATCCTCGTTTGCAGAAAGCATAAACGAAGCAGACGTCACAATGGTGAAGTTCCCGAAAGCTAATTCCCCGCTAGACACCAAGCTGCTGATTCTGCTCCTTACATTCACTGCGTGCCTTGCGATGAACATTGCTTTTGCAGCTTCGTTCTTGGCTCGCTCCAGATTGATCAGATGCTTCCATATGAAAGCTGTAACCACCTCCACCCGAGTTGGATTCTGTGAACCAGCCAGCTGTTTGAGCTCTGCAATCTTCTCCTTGTCGAACAAAAGCCTCCGGCTAACATTCTTCACGGTAACTGGTGGTTGGTCCGTAGAATCAGAATCAGCAGCAGGACCAGAACTAGAAAACAAGGCCGGATCGATAGCCGGAAAAAGAAGCGCACCAGACTCGAAATTAGGCACCTGAACAATTGCATCACTACGACTAGCGCTAGCCCATGAATTCATGAATGAAACCAAACACATCACATCACCTACCGCGTGCGACAGGCAAGCCCCAATTGCACAGCTCCCACAATCAAACCAAGTGACTTTGGCGGCGAACAGTATCTCATTTCTCGAATAGGTACCGAACAGCTTCTCCATATCCATCTCAAAAGGGTGAAAGGGAAGAAATTGGTTGATTTCCGGTAAGGTGGCGTACTGGAGAGCTTGAGAGAAGGGGGATTGAAGCCTCGCTTCGATAAACAGCGCACCCGAATCATCACAATCTACAGATAGATCAGACGGGTTCAGCCTCCCAGCAAGAGGATAGAACTTAGCTAAAGCCGAGGATAGAGCCTGCTTCAGATTACGGGTCTTTTCGGAAGGATGGAAAGGTGCTGAGTTCTGATAGAAGAAAACAAGAGGGATGTAACAAGGCGGCGAGAGCTGGTCTAGGAAGGAAGGTTTGAGGTGTTTACTGTGAAGGGACGCTGGAATTGAGGGTTTGATCATTTCCATGGATACGATCTCTGCTATGGCTTCCATCTTCACCGCTCTTCAGAGTTCCAAAAGAGAGAGAAAGAAAGAGACAGAGAGTAATCTCGACCCTCCCTGGGTTGGGAATTTTGGGAACATATCACACTCCCTTTTCTTTTGGTTATTTTTTTTTATAAAAAAAGTGCTAATATAACCCTCAGTTATGTGATAAGTGCAAATATAACCCTGAGTTTTTGATAAGTGCAATTATAACCCTACATTGTATTTTTGATGTGTTTCTAAACAATATATTTAGATGATTTATGAAATTCACTTCAAATTCAAAGAGAAATTATGTTTACTCACATGTGTGTATACCTGAATTGGTCATATCAGCATGTTTAGATTTATATTTTACATAAATTTGATCGAATGAGGGTCACAATCGCACTTAACCCATAACTGGGGGTTATAATCGCACTCAACCAAGAACTGAGGGTCACAATCGCACTTAACCCATAACTGGGGGTCATCTAAGCATTTTGCCCTTTTTTTATTTTTTATTTTTAAACTTCAAACTTTATTAAAATTACTTGTTACAATGAAAAATAGATTGGACTAGGGCTGTGCAATCGGTCCGATCTCGGACCGGACCGGACCGGACCGGAATCTGTTTGGACCGGGACCGGAATGTCCATAATTCTTGGATCGGTTGAAATATTGATAATTAATGAAATATTTTATAATTTTTGGTTTTAAACATTATGTGAGGAAAGTAAGGAAAAAGGATAAGAAGCATATATTTGGTCAGAGTTGTTACTGGTGAAGAAATATTTTGATTAGGTAGTCGTTGATGTAAATATTGAATCGTCTGAGAATGTGTTCTTGTCTCCTTAAATTTTGGTTGGTCCCGCCATGACGGAAAGGTGGATCTGATAATACTATTTTATGTGCTGGGGTTGTTCGGTATAATGTTTAATGGGGTTCAATTATTCATCTTGCTGCATTTTAATTGTCATTGAGGCGTTAGTTTCCAAAGGTTACCAAGTTGAGTTCTCCTATTTTTTCTAGTAATTTGAACTACACTCATACTGGTATTTAGGTTGGAAAAATATTTTCCTGGATTAGTATCATCTGGTTCATTCATCACTTGTTGATCTTCCATGTAAGTTATTCTTTCTTGTTTCTGTTCAAAGTTTTTTTTTTTTTTTTTTTGCATGATTGCCTTCATCGTCTGCTTTAAATGATACTTAGAGTGCAATATCTGTTTCCTCTTTAAGTTATGACATACATTTTTTTTAAACCCAGTTTTCATTGTCTCCTTGGAGAAGGGGGAAAAGAAGTTCTGGATCAGATGCAGAAGAGTTCAGCTCCACAGGTTATATTTTAAATTTTAAATTAAAATATCTTTTATCAATTTAGACAGTAAGTAAAGAGGTCATTTTTCATTGCAGATGCTGCTTGCTCTAATGTATGATTTTGCATTTTTCTGAATAAACATCAACTTCAAAGTTATGATTTTTGTGCCAATTTTTTTAAAATCGGGCATCTCTCTGTTTTCTTTATCTTGGCCTGAACTCTGATTGAAATTTGGCTTTAGCAACAGTGTTGAGCAATAGAAAAAAAAAAACATAACCTATGTTTTTAGATATATGCTAAATAATCTTAATTCAATTTATTAGTGTTTGTCTTGTAATTTAGATCCACCCTTAGCGTGTATATAGAACATGTAGGGTGTCGATTTGCAATGCATAGTAGATCCTTTGTGCTGTGATATTGCTAGTTGTTTCATTACAATGTTAGGTCTGTTTGAGGAGGCTAATAGGGATTTGGACCTTATCACGGTGAATTGAACTGCAGCTGAGATGGAACTTGAAGCTAGCTAAACTCACCTCTACATCTCCTTTCAACAGAAGCTACCAGGCCTTCTTCATTACTAGGAAATCTGTAACCCTTTCAATTACCTATTCACTTTTTCAGCAAAGCTCATGGATTTTTTCATTTTAATTAATTTGCTTGTTAAGGTGAAAAGATCTTTGGTAGAAGTCAAATCTAGTGTATACAATGTACAGATGGTAGTGAAAGCAAAAGAAACTCATTTCAAAAAGGATTGGTGCTCATATGTAAATATTTACCGAGAGTATGCATGTATAGTACTATCACCATTGATATTCAATACCGCTTGCCGATTTCTAATTTTTAGATTTTGTTAAGAGTTAGTGATTTTTTTTTTTTTTTGCAAGCTTACTGGTGGTTTCAGCTCAGTTCATTACGTCGTCTTGCCTAGTAAAGAAGATTGTGAAGGTTTGTGGAAGCTTACTTTTTTAATGTTTTGTTTGCCTTGATTCCAGATATAGCTGACTGAGTTCTGGTGTTGATGTTGCACATATAAGTAATCTGTGTGGTTTTTATTTTTATTTTCAGGGGTTAGGTGGTGGAAATTGTTTTCACAGCCTATGCCAATGTCGATGCTGGCCTTTAGCTTATACCCATAAGTTGGCTCTTTAGCAGACACAGTAGTGCAGTTTCAAGCTTCAGCGATTTACAGTGGTGCATTCTGGATGTACTGTTAAATTTAGCCCTACTGCACCTCTACACCTCTAAGACAAAATCTGCCTCCTGGGGAGATGCAGCAGGTATATTTCATCCCTCATTGATTGTTTTTTCTTTCTTTTTTCCCGTTTTTGCCAGCTGATCAGTACAGTTTCGTTACTCTTGAACCTTTAATATCTTGAAACTGGGAGAGTAATCACAGTTTCATCATCTTGTAAGTAATCTTTATGATATTAATTGTTTTTTTTGTTGGTTTAGGTGGTGGAATGTTTTTCACAGAACTTATGATGATATCCATACTAGTCTTCTTATAGATAAGTTTCTTGAGAGCTTTATTGATGTGGTTTATTATATAACCTTTTGAAATTTTAAATAGTTGTCATTCTACGCTGAAATTTGGCTTATTGATTTATTTTCTTTCCGCGCAGGTAGATACACAAGAAAACATCAAATCCCTGTATTTCAATGCTGTTGATGCCATTTATAGGGACAGAACTTACACTGTTGCATGTATGTGTAAGGTAGAAGCCATATAGCCATATGATGGAGCACAATTTGCATCTTGCGCAGAATTATGATTAACTGACTGAGTTTCGCCTGATTTTTGGGTTAGGTGGTGGAAAGAACTTTACACTGCTTATGCCAAGGATTTGATTCCTACAATTAAGATAAAAGCCAAAGTGTATCACTGCATTTTACAGATGAGTACCTTTTTCCTCTCTTTCGTTTATGCAATTTTTTATCAATAAAAACCAACCGAATACTTTGATGTTACAAGAAAAACTATATCAAATAATATACTCGAGGCATATACTATTGGAGATGTGGGGGTTGACTCTACATCTGAGGATAGCAACACAATGGTGGTGTCTGATACCAACAGAATTATGGCTAGCAGTGTCTTTTGTTCCATCAAATATTTGTTTTTGTTAAATTTAACCTTGTGTTTATTTATGTTACACATACCTGTTGATGTCAAATTGGGCCTGCTACTATCAACATCAGTAAACTCCAACCTCTCAGTTGATAGTAACATCAGTAAATCTCAGTAACATCACTGAGAGAGCTATCCAGATTTACTGATGTTACTTCCTTATGTATGTTTGATGGGGTTCAATCATTGATCTTTCTGCATTGGAATTGTGATTGAGGCCTTAGTTTCCAAAGGTGACAAAAAATATTAGCACTCCTTTATTCTGAAATTTTTAGTGCACTTAGGTATAAATGGACTTTATATACGCAGCATGATAAACTGATAAGCTACAACTGTTATGAAAGGTTTTTAAAAAGTGAAATGACTTTATAATATATATGTGGAAATATGGATATGGATGCAATAGTGTGTGAATAAAACTAATGAATTGTAGATAAATTGTCTAAACAGAATTGTTTGATAAAAACTATTGCATTGTAAATAGAGTTACTCTCATGTGTTTGGCGGAAACCAATAACTTTATTGATGAGTATGGATAATTGTCTTGGGTTGGAGGCCTGATTTGTATGATATCAAAGTTATTTTTCCATCTTTTTAAGCTCTTAATATCTCTGGTATAGCCTGTTTATATTGATGGTGGTACTCAGCCCTTTTCCCTATATTGTTAAGCAGGACGGAGGGGATAATTACAGAGACACTATTCAAAAATGACTACTGGAAATTTCAATGCAGCTAAGTCAAGTAATCTGCCTTTGGGAACCCTGTACGAGTCCACTGCTGCTGCTACTTGTCAATGGATTTGTCAGTTCCTTCTGGTGAAAAATTCGATTACCAGGATGAGATGAGTTTTGTTTTGGTTTTTGTTAGTGATAGCAGATAATTTTCAGTCCCTAATTTAAGGTAATGATGAATATTCGTTTCTTTTCGACAGGTTAGCCGTCTCATGGATCTTTCCGTCTACCGCCTGTGCTGCAATAAGGAGATGTACCTTAAAGACCTCATCAGGTTTTTATAATTCCTTCGCCTCTTCATTTGTTTTGCATTCTGAATGGGCATATTCCAAAAAATAAGTAATGGTCTTTCATGCAGTTTGCCAATTTTACACCATTGGTGTTGCATTTTCTTTTGTTTGAATGTGAGCAGGGTTTTTATTTGCTCCTCTTTGCTGGACAGTTTCAATTAAAAAAACAAAATTCTCTTGCTTGACTTAAATAGTTGAACTCTAATATTTTGCAGTTGCAGTAATGCTAGTGACGGTGTTGATGGACAAGCTGCTGTTCTGAAGGATGATGATGTTGATCTTCATATTCATATTCATGTCCAAACTGATTAAAACAGTGGTGTAGTAAGTCGCAAACTTTATATGAAATCTCATTTATTTTGGGCTTTTGATGTCAGTATCGTGTATATTATCTCATTTTGTGTTCTTTTTGGGTGCTTTTACTGGTTGATCCAAATGATGAGGCTGCTGTTCAAAATTTTGAAGAAATATAATGAAAAAGGTTTTGCTGACATCAGCAAAGAGGTCAGATATCTAGGTTGGTATATTCTGAATTATTGTTGTACTGGATTTGTGTTATTTTTCCTTGTGAGATACTTCTATGTATCATTCTATGGGAGATGACGTAGGTAATATTCTAAGAATAGTTGGGTTTATTATATTTGCTTTGGATACTCTCATCAGATATTCGCTATTTGGTTCTTGTTCGTTTGGCTGCAAACAGCAGTAAATTGCTTCCTTCGGTCATGGGACCTGGATAATTAATGAAATATTTTGTAATTTTTTGTTTTAAACATTATGTGAAGAAAGTAAGGAAAAAGGAAAAGAAGAAGGAATTTGGTCAGATTTGTTACTGGATGAAGAAAATATTTGATTAGGTAGTCAGTTATGTAAAAATCGAATCGTGTTAGAATGTGTTCTTGTCTCAGCAAATTTTGGTTGGTCCGCCATGATGGAAAGGTGGATTTGATGAACTGTTTTTTTAGATTTATGTGAAATGCACTGATCTACGTGATTTATGTAAAATGCATTTCACTGATGGCTATGTATTGGGATCTCAACAACTTACTCTTACAAAATTGCGAAATGCTTGGTGCTATGATCATCCACAGAAAGAGCCTTGACCATTTATTCTGTTTTCGAATTTGCAGGATGTAAAGCATTAAGATCTGTCGATCTGTTGTTTGAAACAGCTGTCGTTTCAAGCTGTATCTTGGTAAATAATCTTTAATTGCATCTTTTCAGAATATCATCCCAGGTGCTCCCTGCAACACTGTTGTTCTCTAGAGGTTTCTTTGACAGTGTAATGATTCTTAATGTCTATAGTTGTCTGGTTATTCAAGACTGAATTTTTCTAATTTTATTTGTATTTCTTGTGTTGCTGAGACTTTTACTGTTTTATCCCGTCAAAATGAAGTTGCTAATAGAACCCCTCCTGTTTCAATTCATTGCTTGATAGGTTAGAAGAATCTGATATTGTTATGTGTTAGGGAACTGAATTTTGTTCAATCGTGTGTAAGAATCCTTTTTTTCCCCAGGTTCTGACTGCTTGAAACAGGTAGTGCTGCTCAAATGGCTACCAAGCAGCCTCACCCATGAATGAGGAAACTGGGTTCCTACGTTTGAGACTGTGGTGTGCAATTCCAAGGGTTTCCCTCGCTTGAAGGTTTGTCGCTGATCCTGGAAATTTAATGAATTTTTATCCTTAAGTATGTTGTAACATAATGTTTGGTTAAATGTATCAATTGGTCACAACAAAACGTTTGCCTTTTATCCTTAAGTATGTTGTAACATAATGTTTGGTTAAATGTATCAATTGGTCACAACAAAACGTTTAGCCTTTTGGCCTTTTCTATTCTATCATTATTTTTACCTTGTTTTGTTAAGCTTAACCATATTTTGTTTTCATCACAGATACTGTGATGTCAAACCTGGTCTGCTACTAGCAGCACACTGAGAGGTTGGAGGTTGGAGACTGAGGGTATGGTTCCACCTTCAAACTTTTACAAATTCAATGATTTACTACTTCTTCAGAGTTTTTCCAGTTGACACATTTAAATGATGCTTATGGATCTGATGTTACTTCTTTATGTGTTTGCCTTGTTTGGTATATTAATTGGTTTAAATCATGGATCTTGCTGCAATGTTATTGTAATTGAGGCCTTAGTTTCAAAAGGTATCATAAACATTAGCACAGCGAGTTCTCCATTTTCCTGGTAATTTTAGGTGCACCTAGCCATGAATATCTACAACTTATTTAAGCACAGTGATATCTACAAGACTACAACTGTTAAGTAAGTTTCTGAATGAGTGAAATGGCTTTGTAATATATTGGTGGAAGTATGGATCTGGACGCAGTGCACTGTTATTTTTTCTGTCATAATATGCATTTTTAAAAGTTGGTCTCGTGATGCTGATAATTTTAGTGCAAAAGCTCTAAAATCTAGCTGAATTATAAGTAGCCTTGTTTTCATGTCTGTCACGCGGAGATTTTGTGTGAAGGTCCAGTACCCTTCATAAATATTTATCAAAATAACCATCATGTCCACCCTTTTGCTGTTATTGCTCTTGGGTTGTTATTTTTAGTATTGCTAATTTTTTCTTTGGTTATCTTTATTTCTCCTGTTGTATTTCCGGTCATAGTGTCTGGAATCTATATTTCTTTGGTAATCTTCATTCTATTTTGTGTGTTAGGCTTGTTCGGCATAATGTTTAATAATGTTTAATAGGGTTCAATTATTTATCTTGCTGCATTTAATTGTCATTGAGGCCATAGTTTCCAAAGGTTACCAAGTTGAGTTCTCCTATTTTTTCTAGTAATTTGAACTACACTCATACTGGTATTTAGGTTGGAAAAATATTTTCCTGGATTAGTATCATCTGGTTCATTCATCACTTGTTGATCTTCCATGTAAGTTATTCTTTCTTGTTTCTGTTCAAAGTTTTTTTTTTTTTTTTTTTTGCATGATTGCCTTCATCGTCTGCTTTAAATGATACTTAGAGTGCAATATCTGTTTCCTCTTTAAGTTATGACATACATTTTTTTAAAACCCAGTTATCATTGTCTCCTTGGAGAAGGGGGAAAAGAAGTTCTGGATCAGATGCAGAAGAGTTCAGCTCCACAGGTTATATTTTAAATTTTAAATTAAAATATCTTTTAAGTAAAGAGGTCATTTTTCATTGCAGATGTTGCTTGCTCTAATGTATGATTTTGCGTTTTTCTAAATAAACATCAACTTCAAAGTTATGATTTTTGTGCCAATTTAAAAAAAATTGGGCATCTCTCTGTTTTCTTTGTCTTGACCTGAACTCTGTTTGAAATTTGGCTTTAGCAACAGTGTTGAGCAATAGAAAAAAAAAATGCATAACCTGTGTTTTTAGATATATGCTAAATAATCTTAATTCAATTTATTAGTGTTTGTCTTGTAATTTAGATCCATCCTTAGCGTGTAAATAGAAAATGTAGGGTGTTCGATTTGCAATGTGTAGTAGATCCTTTATGCTGTGATATTGTTAGTTTTTTTTCCGCAAGGTTAAATCTGTTTGAGGAGGCTAATAGGGATTTGGACCTTATCATGGTGAATTGAACTGCAGCTGAGATGGAAGCTAGCTAAACTCACCTTTACATCTCCTCTTAACAGAAGCTACCAGGCCTTCTTCATTACTAGGTAATAACTGTATCCTTTTCAATTACTTATTCACTTGCTTTTTTAATGTTTTATTTTCCCTGATTCCAGTTAACTGTTTTAAAGGTAGAAGCCATATAACCATATGATGGAGCACAATTTGCATCTTGCGCAGGATTATGATTAACTGACTGAGTTTCGCCTGATTTTTGGGTTAGGTGGTGGAAAGTGCTTTACACTGCTTATGCCAAGGATTTGATTCCTACAATTGAGATAAAAGCCGAAATGTATCACTGCATTTTACAGATGAGTACCTTTTTCCTCTCTTTCGTTTATGGAATTTTTTATCAATAAAAATTAACTGTATACTTTGATGTTACAAGAAAAACTATATCAAATAATATACTCGAGGCATATACTATTGGAGATGTGGGGGTTGACTCTAAATCTGAGGATAGCAACACCATGGTGGTGTCTAATAGCAACAGAATTATGGCTAGCAGTGTTTTCTGTTCCATCAAATATTTGTTTTTGTTTTTTTGCTTTGTTTTTGTTAAACTTGACCTTGTGTTTATTTTTATTACATATACCTGTTGAGGTCAAATTGGGCCTGCTACTATCAACTGAGAGGTTGGAGTTTTAGATGACGATGAACACTTAGTGTCTGACCTCCCTTTCCATGTGCAACCTTGTCCTAATTTGATGTCTAACCTCTTCTTCAGAGAGCTACCCAGTTGACAGATTTAAATGAGCTATCCAGATTTACTTACTTCCTTATGTATGCTTGATGGGGTTCAATCATTGACCTTCCTGCATTGGAATTGTGATTGAGGCCTTAGTTTCCAAAGGTGATAAAAAATATTAGCACTCCTTTATCCTGAAATTTTTAGTGCACTTAGGTATAAATGGACTTTATATACGCAGCATGGTAAACTACAACTGTTAAGAAAGGTTTTTAATGAGTGAAATGACTTTATAATATATTTGGATTAAGGTAACACTTATAATTTATTTAATTATTCTTCTCATCTGATCCTGGAATGTCCTTGTCTAAGCAGAGTGCTTTTTAGTTTTGACATCATTAGGCAAGACGTGCCCTGGAGAACTTAATTCCTCCAATCAAGAATTTAAGATCACTGGTTCATTTCATATGCAGGGAATAAACGTATAATTCTCATTCTACTTGGTTACTTTCTCTTACAGCTAGATATAATATCTATTTTTAATAATTTCATATTTTACTATTGCTTTATGTATTGTTCTATCACATTTGCTACTTTCACTTGATCCCGAGATCTGTATTTAATCTGTAGGTTCATTCTCAAACAAGGGTGAAAGGAGGAACCTGAGACATTGAGTCTATGACTATTTTGTGAACCACCTGAATTTGGAATTAGTGTTGGGAAACTCAAACGGAACATATTTCCCTATTGAGGTGAGGTGAATTTCCTTCTGCTCTTCTATTTAAGTAGTGGTATCAGTAATAACTGGATTTTTAATGTCCTGGCTAGGCTTTGAGATACACAAAATCCCTAACCCACTTTGAAGTGAGTTTTCTTATTCATGGTAGGCTATATTTATTTGTTTGCTACTTGCTAATCTGGATGCAATATTGCGTGAAAAAACTGTAGGTAAATAAATTGCCAAAATAGAAGTATGTGAAAAACTATTTCATTGTAAACAGGTATTGTCTCATATGTTTTTTTACTAAAGTGATATGAGAGGGAAGCTGACCGTGAGGATTTCTTTAGGACTTACTTTGGTCGATCTTCAGAAAAAGGGAAAAATATATTTGTCTTTTTTCCTTAAAATTGTTTTGTTCTCATTCTTGAAAATCCTCCCAGGTGTTTGATATTGTAACATGATGTTTCGAATTTCAGGAAAGGCCCAAAGCTTGTGGGTTGGAAGCCTGATTTGTATCCATGGGTGCGTATTTTATGTCTTTTTGAGACTCTCTTAATGTGTCTGGTTTAATCAGTAAAACAAGCAAAGCTTAGAGACACACACACCCCCACACACACACGAGAATATGTATGTAGTCATATAGAGCACTTTCAGAAATAATGTGGATGTAGCATTACTTTTCTTTTGTTTGTTTTGAACGCAGTAGCTATTTCTCTCCATTGCACCACTGGATTAGTTCTAGCATCACGATTTGTCTTAATAATTTGCTTACCTTACCCATATAATTAAAGTTTATATAGTTTGTTCTTACCCATATAATTCTCTAACCCAAGATAAAGTTGATCTTCTGAAGGTGAAAATGATAAGATGAAATAGGGAGGGTGCCCTGTAGGGAAACTATCTAATGAAGCATCAATGAAGCATCCGAAAAATGGAGGCAGTGGGAGGCACGAACTAAACATGGCTTCAAAAAGCACAAGTTCTATCTAATTTGATCAACAAAGATCTGGTCAGATTCTGTTTCGAACCTTTCACATTAATTACGTTCCCATAGTTCAATTTATTTGCTAACACATCAGTTCTATGCTTGAATAAGGTCTAGGTCTGGATGATTCCAAACAGAATTCGGTGAATTGCAGCAAGGACATGCAGATCGATTGGCATGGAAGGAACTACTACAGGTTTCTGACAGCAGGGTTATATCTATTTCTATGGCAATTCCAGCGTTTTAAATTCTCAATCTTATTATATGACTATTATGGATTACTGGAAAATTTTCACACATGAATTTGAAGGCATTAAATGTGTGACTTGATTTTGAAACTACTGTAGTTACAGCTAGGCTAGAGTGTCTATTTTGGGAGAGTATATAAATAGTTGGCAGAAGATTAGGAGTCATCTTTGGCTGGTGAACTTGGCTGGAATGAATTGAGTTGAAGGACATGATGTTGAAGGTGAAATATTAGCAATAATTCTAGTTGCATTCTAATGTTGCCTTTTGAAATTTGTTCTGTTGTCAAATATTTTCCTCTTGTGAACCAGGAACTCAAAATTCACTCAGTTGCAGCAGAGTCATAAAGTGTGTGTGAAGAACGCCTTTTATAGTTACTGTTTTGATTATAAGGAGGGAGTCCTGGAGTTTATCAATGCAGCATTACAGTGGTGAGATGCCATGATATAGAAATTACTTGAAAAAGCTTGAATTTTATCAAATTTATAAACAAGATCCGGCCAGGCTCTGCTCCAAAGGTAAATCAATTGCCACAATTTTAATAAGTTACATTTCCCCAGGTTAATTTATTTGCTTACGTATATATTGTTTGGATGTTCCCAATGGATTTCCGATGCATCGGGGAATGACAAATTGAGATGCCGTGAATTGAACATAGCCATGAGTTCTGTCAGATTTGTAAACAAGATCCAGCTAGGTTCTGCTCCAAAGGTAAATCAATTGCTACCATTTTTATTACTTACATTCACCTAGGTTAATTTATTTGCTTATACATTAATTGTTTTTAAGAAACACTTAGCTTTTGAGTCTGGATGGGTGAATTGCAAAGGAGGACAATGTAGACAAGTTGGGTTTCAGTTCTCAATCTTTGCATATCTCATTAGCCTTGGATCCAAATTTCGGTGTTGGAGCATTCGTATTAAGAGCTGTTACTACTTACTATATGCGTATTAGACATATTTTTCCAGGATTTTAGTCCTGTTCATTAGAAAAATTAGATGCTCTTCCATGGATTTTAGTCCTTTCCATGATTTCTTTGGATTTTAGTCCTGTTACTACTAAAATTAAATATGTTAATAGAGAGAAATTTTCTCTGGATGCTCTTTGCTTGCTGGTATGGTTCTATGAATGTGTATTTTAAGTGTATTTGATTTTTTAAAATCCAAATAGATGGATGAACTTTTAAATTAGCATCGGAGTTTCATTCTTTCAGAGGAATTCCCAAATCGTAGGACGTTTATTTTTACCACTTGTAATTTGAGATGAGTTGTTTTTCCATGTAGTTGTGTGTTTTGTTTCTGGCGCTTCCAGGTAATTGAGAAAAAGTTGACTGCTCTTTTAGTGGCATATGACCTTTCTCCACTGATTGTCAAGTTTGATGGAATCTTGTGAAATAGGTGAACAGAAGGATGGGTATATTTATGAAGGTTGAGGAACTTGGTAGTGTTAAACTAGAAAATTGGCCAAATTTAGCCACTTTTACGTGTTAAAGCATTGCAGCTTAACTTATCACAATGTTCTTATTTACATCGTCAGTCCACTTGTGGATTAGTTTTTTACTTTTTTCTGCAGCATCTATAAAATTTACTAGAAATGTTAAGGGACCTGTTTGTTTGGTCATGGTAATTCACTGATGCATTGGAATTACAATGAGAATCATCAGTAACTAGGCTTTTCACAAGCAAAGAATTGATGTATCAGAAAATAAATTCATCTAGGAGCAATTTAGACCAATTGGGATGGTAGGATCAGAATTGGGATTTTAAGTGACCTGTTTTATGGTGGTATATATCTTTAAATGCTATATAGGTTTGTAGTGATTCCTTATGAAAATCCTCTTGGCTGGTATTTTAGTTGACTGTTACCTCATCAGATTGATTTGTACTATCCTGTGAGTTTATGGCTTCATGAGCCTCTCTCCTTGTTCAGATATTGTGCCCATTTAGTCACTTTTACGTGCTGAAGCATTGCATCTTAACTTCTCCCAATATCTGAATGAGGAAGAGATTAATTTTTTATTTTTTTCCTGCAGCATCTATGAAATTTACTGAAAACACCAACTTACCTGTTTATATGGTGGTATATATCGATACATACTTTATAGGTGTGGTGATTCCTAATCAAAATCAAAATGGTTTCTCTGACCTCTTGGCTGATATTTGGATGAATGTTACCTCATCATATTGATTTACATTGGCTTGTGATTTTTATATTACGGCTTGATGAGCCTCTTTCTTGGAGTTCAGATCTTCTGCCCATACACATACAACTTCGTTTGGCTTCAAAAAGAGACCCGGGATGAATAAAAGGTTATTTCACTCGATATTCTCATCTTGCCATGCAGATATTGTTCATATTTTGCAAAGAGTCAAACAATTTTTCTGGGTTTTAAGCTTTTTTGGTTAATGCTCCCGTGGTTGCATTATAAATTGTAAGGCTATGAAACCTAAAATTGTTCTTTATGGAATCTGCTATACATTGTGTAGTTTATGCAGTCAATATATAAATATTCATCTACTTGTAGCTTCTTTTTTTATTAGTCAAAGGAGTGATTTGATATTCTTACTACATAGTACTAGCAGGCACTCACCGCGCGTTGCGCGGTGTATTTGCACATATAATTTATTTATAACTAAAATGATGCTGTTAAGTGTATTTCAATTAATTTCGGTAGTTGTATTGTGAAATGTATAAGTAATTATAAATGTAAGCAAGAAGGTAAATTTGTTGCATTGCTGGACATCATATTCTTTTCCACCAAGATATATAAAAAAATAATGCGCAATTTCTTCTCCCATTCTTTCCACTTTCCTATGTATGTTCCATTGGTTGAATCCTGCATTCTATGTTTATCTCTGTGGAGCTTGTATAAGCTTATCCCATCCTCCAGGATAGCTTCGGGTAAAGGAGACTTCTCAGCCTAGAACAACGACATCTTCACAAGTGAGCCAAAACATTCATTTAACTCAGCTTCGAACGCATCACGATTCTTTCCCTCATGCAGGTTATAAAAAATTAGCAGTGAAAATCCAGTAGTTGGACATGACCTGTCAAGCTTTTTTGGATGATTAGCTCTCTATCATTCAGGTAAATTTTACTTAGAGTTTGAGCGCGTACAATGGATTCAGATGCATTTGTTGAAACATTATGAAAGTCTAGTAGTAACGCTATATCAGATACTAACTTACTAAGCAAGTAATTTTTAACTTTATTTGTATACAAATCATGCAGCCTTATTATCTGCAGACAAAAAAAACTCTCGGAATATAGGTCCATAGGTTTATGAGAGTTTTTGCAGGGCTTTGTGAGGTGCTGAGGAAAGAAGATGAAGGTGGCCGACAACTGGAACTCATATATGACCAGGCGGAAGCTGAGTAGTACTTCTCTGCAACAATTTTCAGACAAAAATTGCAGAAACCGACCATATGAGAAATAAGACAATGTATTCTTGAACTTTAACCATGTTTAATGATCATAAGAATAGATAGTTTAAGGTAGTGTGTAAGATCTATTTATAGTGCACCAAGGTCTGCTATCCTTTAGAAAATATGCTATATTCCAGGAGCTAATGACAATATTATCAATATTAATATGCAGTCAAATGTACCTAATATGACAAAAAAAGAGTAGAGATAGTTTGATTCCTGGCAGCTTTCTTACAGATTCTATCAATCTTGAGTGCTACTATTCTGTACACAGACTTGACCATATGAACAAAAGGATTTCAGAGCATAAAAATATTGCTAACCACTTATTATATTGAAACTGAGGCCAAATGGCCAGTTATAGCCTTGTAGGGCCGCAAGATTTACAATGTATCATGTACAAAACATACATTATATTCTACCCTTTATGAAGTAATATGGGCATCGAAATGATAGAGAAAAAAAGAATTTGCTAAGCTATAAACAACTGAGTTTTATCATCAAGAGATGATAAACAAAAATACCAACAAGTTAGTGATTCATTTGCGCTACCTCTAAACCGCGCTCCAACTCAGATCCCTCAACCTGGATGGAGTCTATTGTGATTAATTCCTTCCTATTTTCAACCTTGGTTGAGTCTAAAACGCCATCTGATTCGTATCCTCAACCTTGACTGAGCCAAAAATGTCCCATATCAGCATCCTCAACCTTGATTGAGCTTTATTCCAAATCTACCTACAACCTGGACTGAGTTAAACCACTTGCATTTTCAGAGTGTGATCGCGTATTTCTTGTCATTTTAATTGAAATAGTGACCACGGGATTATGATGCATTTGTTGAAAAAGTATGAAAATCTTGTAGTAACGCTATATCAGATAGACTAACTTACTAAGCAAGTAATTTAGAACTCTCTTTGTATACTGATGATCATAGAGCCTTATTATCTACAGACAAAAAATAGAACTCTCGGAATATCTGTAACATTCAAAGCTCAGTATAGCTACAAAATTGCAAGAAAATAATATAGTGTAAGAGCTGCAATGCATACAAGAAAATAGTACAATTGCAGTAATCAAATTATAATCTAAATAGTAGCAAATAAAAAAAATCTGAGCTAAGAATAAGACAATATAAACTTCACACTCTACCCTTTTGTTCCCTTTGAACATCCCTAAAAGAGGATCGGTATCTTACTAAGTTTCCAGAGGATCGGTATCTTACTAAGTTCCCTTTTGTACCCTTTGAACATCCCTAAAAGATCAAATAATATATGTCAACCCTAACGCTAATAAAAAATGCTTCAAATAGAATTACCTATCAAGGACTCACCGTGTGTTGCATGGTGTTTTTTATTTAAGAATTTTGCACCAAATAATATTAAGAACTTTTTACAAGTGTCAAATCTTTTCCCAACATTTTCGTAAACAATATAAAAAGAGATCGTGTAAAATGGGTAAGTTAAGTTGTACTTACATTTAAAAAAATTCCCCAAGTAACACAATAGTTGCCATCTCCATAAGCTCTTCAAATTCATTTATGGAAGTCTTAATTTTTTCCCAACATTCATTTTTTGAGTTTAAAATTCACCAAAAAGATGATTTAGACCCCAACATTCATTGAGCTTTTGTTCAGAAAATTCAGTTTGCAGTTATACGGAATTAACATAATTTCATGCAAAAAAAGTTGGCAGACATTATGGTTCAAGATTTCCCAAGTATATTAATTTCATTTGAGCTGCATATATATATGATAAACAAGAAAGGCAGCAAACACATAGAAAATATTAACTTTTAATATTTAATTATTAATTATAACCAGGTTTTAATTTTCTGTAAAGGAGCTTAGAAAACAACCAGATTATATTTTAAAAAAAAAACAATTTGAATGCTTTAATCCAAGTGCTCAGACGAAAGGTGCTCAAGCTTGACACAAGAATGGGGAGCCGACCTGTGGTCACCACAGTATTCAAATTACCTAAAACCCTAATCTAGTAAAAAGGAATGTGGAATACAAATTACCTTTTTGACTGCCCACTCTACAACTGCGCATTCCTCTACACTGCAGATAAAGGATTTAGGACAAAAACAACAATGTTAACTAACCTTTAGGGGAATATGCAGATACATCAGGTAAAGTTAATGGGATACATGATGGCTGTCATTTTCAGTTCAAGGGCTGTTACCTTTACAATTGAGCTTCTTTTGGGGTGGGAAAGAAAAGTTTTTCTTTTGGTTAAAACAAAAGCATCATCGCTGATCACTTCTATACCTAAACATGCCAAGATAATGAATTGTAAATAATACATTATAAATAACCAGCAAGCAAGATGGATGCATTATAAATAATACCCCTTTGTTGGAACACTTGTGATCTGTTTGTGTAGTTTGCTTTTGTGTAGACATGGATATGTAAAGAGAATTCACTCACACAATCTGAACTACTCTACATGCATACAAATATATAAAAGAAGGGTAAAAAAGTTAGGTACGATATCCCATTACATTCTAGCAGTAGGAGGAGCAGTATACTGGAATAATAAAGAAACAATCAAGCCATACAAACTAATACCGAATGAAGATTTTATAATCTCTGTATTAAGTGAGGCTAGGAATCATTAATCATATCCTTGTAATAATTCAAAAGTTAAACCAAGAGTAACACAGGATGATTTGCTTTTTTATCCTTGCCAGTTTAGCTTTAAAATATTCATTTCCTAACCTAATAATGTGTTTAATCCAATTCCGAATTCAAGCAGAATCAGCACTATTCTGTGCCATTTTTGTTTATGAGCACGATGAATCATATGCTACTTTTGACATGCGATAACGGGAAAGCTTATATGGACAACTGACCCCATAGATGCTCAGAAATGCATACTAACGAAAACTATTAACAATACACAGATCAGCAAATTATATTGAGCACATCAGCCTAAATGAATTACATCAAAGATAATAACTCATCACACTAACCTAAATGAAAATGACAAAAAGAGAGTTTCGTTAAGCTCTTGAGCTCAAAACCAGGATTGTGGATGGGAAATCGCATCAGTCCCGATCTTATTGCAAATCCCTAGATATTAATGCAGCCATGTCATAGAGCAGAATAAATATGAGTAAAAATATAAAAATACTCAGATCCATGAAGGATAAATAAGAATAAAATATCTAGTAGAGTAGAATCCAATATATTTTTCACCAACTTATAAGATCGAAATTATCTATAAATATGAAAGTTTAAAATACAGCTCTAAACAGGTGTTTAGAATACAAAAAAATAAAAAAAAGTGATGTAGAACAGATGAAAACATCAGGTCCTTAATAAACATTTTCTTTATAAATTGACCTACTACATCACTCAACTTATGGAGAAATTACCTAACAGAAGTAACCAATTTATCTATAGAATCTCAAGACTCAAAACAAAAAGGATAATATCATTCCAGAACAATGTTAAACACACTATGACGAGAACGCAAATATAATAATTAAAGACCTCGCCATTAGCCAAATTGGACAGGAGTAGTAACTTGGGTAATCAACACCAAAGTAAAAGGATTCCACAGTCCCATCCACAGAATCTCGATCCACAAAATGCTCATCAAACCTAAACCAATTTTCCACTTTACTCCCAATGAAATAGATGATATTGCTTCTGCATCTGCTAGCTTTAACAGAAACACATACATTATCACCAAGAAATAATGCCCGATCCCCCAAATCCCTCATTTCTATCCATTTCTTTTCGACAAAATCGAACTTGAATACTTCAAATTGTATTGGCTCAGCAGGGGGATGATTCATATTCCCAGCATGTAAATATTGGTAAACCATCAAGACACCTCCATCAGTTTCTGCCAAATAAGTTCCTTCACGAGCTCATTGATAATGTTAATTTACTATTAGCATGTACTATTTCTTGAAGTTGCGAGCCAATATTAACCAGCAATATTAACGAGGAACTCTGATCATTAACACATGCAACATCCATGAACCTGTGACTGAATGCATCCTCAACGCTTATCCAAGAGGAACAACACGGTTTAGCGAATGCTAGCTGGCGAAAAGGGCCATAGATTGCAATAACCAGAAACTCATTCCCATCAACAACAACAGCTTTGTCTATGAATTGACACCATTCAACCACTGTAGTGAAGCGTTCAAAAGGGTGTGTAAGAGGTAATCCTATACGAACCTTGGTAAACGCGTTCAAAAGATGAACTTCGAGATCATCTCCTAAGGTGACAAGCTAGCCATAAGACCCCCATCACCTTCTTCCACTTGCTTCAGCCAGCTCCAGTCTATGCACCTTATCTCTATACAAGCAGAAGAAACCCTTTCACTACTGTTTTCATCGTCTGATAACATCAGAGATGGTACCAAACAACGGCCAGGAGACGGTGGAAACAGCCCAGGAAAGCCCGACGTCTCCTCTCTTCGTCGCATCGCCGCCCTCGAATCATCCCACTGCGATAAGTCGGCCAAAAGAGCTTGATCCCTACGTGACATCGCCGTGCGTACGATTCAATCTCACTTTAGAGAATTCCTAGTACGCAGATCGATGACTCTCTGGCAGCTCAAGGAACTCGCCTTCATAAAGTCAACCCTCAACGCGCTTAAGAGTATGTCCAACAGCTTCCCTACAAGATTCTCCAAGATATAGTACTACGTCCCCATATTCCCTATCTTTTTTTGCTTCAACTCCAACAGCTTCCCTAGTGTGGGGATTAGAATTTAATGCATGTGCATTAAATTTCAGTATTTCATCTCTTTATTATTGTTTTTTCATCATTCAAGTATATTTTGAAATCTTAATATTTTAAATTACGTATGATAAAAAAAATGTGAAAAATATATATTATTAAAATATGCATTAAAACGAAAATAACAAGATCTCACATGATAATATTCAAATTTTTATAAACATGTAAACATAGTCCTGTATGATCTTGTTTTGTTCGTCAAAATATGAAATTTAATAATATATATCTTATAATTCTTTATTATATACAATTAACGATAATCATATTTGAAATATATGTATTTGAATTATAAAACTAATAAAGAGAGGTAAAGGATCAATATAAATACACTAAGCATTAAATTTTGCTTCCCCAAGTTTTTTTTCTCTATCTACAGATTTGGGGAAGCAACATGTAGATTTCTTCAAAATCCCCAAGTTGGGGAGTGGGATAGGGAATCTGTTGGAGCTGAAAAATGGCTCATATTCCCTAAATTTATTGAAATCCCCCAACTTGGGGAAGCTGTTGGACTTGCTCTAAATCTTCAATCGTCGATAGCTCCCGCTTGAATCCTATTATCGTGTCCCACGGAGGCTCGTCCAGTTAACGGAGAAGAAAGAGTATTGGTATTAGGATCGGAGATGTTAATGAAGGAAGCCGAATCCGTGTTGGATTGTATCCAAGAGATGAAAGCAGAATCGATTGCGGATTGGGGTCAGTAAGCATGTCTTACGACGCCGTTTTTGCTAAGTGAGGGTTAAAAAAGGAAAATTTGAGAGGGAGAAACTGAGAAACAACCCAATAACTATTTAATATTACTCTATGATTATTATTACTGTACAATTCAAACTCAATCAGTTTAAAGTGGGATTATATTAGGAAAAAAAAACCAAAACCCAAAAGAACATTGTTTTAACGTGGGATTTGGAAAAAAAAAAGTAATAAAAAAAGGAAAATCTAAGAGGGGAGAAATCAAGAAACAACCCAATAACTATTACATATTACTCTAGGATAAGATAACTACATAAACATTTGTTAGTTGTAATTGTAGGGGGGCTGTGGTGTTCATTGTTGGTAAGTGCGGGCAGTTTGGTGGATGCATTATTCTTGCTCAAATGAATTAATGGACAGCCGTCATTCAGCAGTTTGGTCTGTTTGCAATGTAGTATTATGTAGAGTATGGAGGTGCAGGTGTTCGTGATCCGAAATTTGAGGTCAGCTTTTGCTATGTAAATGGTTGTGGCTGGGATGGATATCCAACAGAAACATAACTTGTGGATAAAATATAATGGCAGCTCAAACCTCAGCGTCCCCGAAGCATATCGAAATCTGCAGATAATCAAATCCTAACTGCGCGCGATTGTAAACTGCAGATTATCTGATCGGAGAGGCTCTGTTGATGAACATCTCCAGAGATCGCCTATCAGCGATCCCGCTCCCTTATCTGACAGGGATTTGTGATATTAATTGGCGATTACCGTCAGTGATAGGTCTGCCAGGATTTACGACGTGAGGCGGCACAGGGTGGCAAGGGCTAGGTGATCGGAGATGGCACCGACAGCGAAGGGGATTCGCCAGACGGTAATCGGTCGATTTTGGATATGCATTGCCGCCGTAGACGCTGCTGAGACCGCCAGACCCTGGTATCCAGATTAATTTTGACGTTGGCATACTGAATGGGGATGCAGGCGTTGGTGTGGTGGCTTTGGACCAGACAGGCCAGTGTCTGAGAGCGGCGGCTAGGAGGTTTCAGCAAGTCAGTGATCCGACTTTGGCTGAATGCTTAGCTTTTGAGGAGGCGCTCATGTTGGCCAGAGACTTGAACCAGCCGGGGATGAAACTGGTGGGGGATGCACTCCAAGCTGTTCAGATGGTGAATCATGAGATAGATTGCTCGGACAACTGTAAGGAGACTGTTTTGAGGATATGGAGTTTGCTGGAGAATAGTATTTGGTTAGGGCCCTTTTGGGTTCCACGTAGTCAGAATTTTATAGCTCATTCTCTAGCTAACTATGCTAAGTCGAACCCCCTGATGTATAATACTTGAGATTCACCCCGAGTTTCCTATCATTCGTTTCTGGACGATTTCCAGAACCCTGAACTTGAATGGAATTATTACATTTTTCAAAAAAAAAAAAAAATACTGTAAATTGGGGGAAAAACTAAAATGTTTTGTAGATCTTGCATGTCGTTCCCTTGATTTGTAATTGTGATCTAACATATTGGCCTCACCTAGAATTTTGTTGATGGGAAATTGGAAATGTATCTCAACCATTAAGGGTCTGTTTGATAAAACTTCTGAAGTTTTAAGTTTGAAATATCATGTCTTAATTTGAAGGCTAAATCAATTAAACTATTTGATAAAACTGATCACTTTTACTATAAATTACCCCTACTTGATATTTAATTTCATGCTAACTTTCATTTTTGTTTTACATATTTATAAATAAAATATTGTAAGATATATCATTATAAATAGTATAAAGAGTATAAATAATAAATTTAATAAATTATTCCATCTAATATTATTATCATTATTGTAAGATAATTTTTTAATGAAAATTATTTATACATAACGTAAGGATCGTATACATAAAGGTTTATAATAAAACTAGAGTGCAGTATTATAAGATCTAAAATGTAAACTTTAAAAATATGAGCATGAATTAAAATGAACACCTCTTCTTGTTGTGGATTGTCAGCATCAGCGTCTTCATTTTCGAATTCTTGAAAACAAATATTCCTTTCACCAATCTTTCGAAAATAGTTATGGATAGTTAGACAAGCAACAATAATGTTGCATTTTGTTGGAAATGGATATGGTGCCATTTGTTTGAGGATCGGGAAACGTCTTTTCGACGAACTAAAATTTTGCTCAATAATATCTCTCAACTTTGCATGCACTTGAACTTTTCCTCCTTTGTTTTGGTTCGACCACCAGCTTGAAAATCAGACAACTAGGGGTTCCCGATCTTAAAATTTTGGCTTGCAATTCACTGAATAACAGTGTAAATTGTGGTGAATTTTCACAATATTACCTCACTCACTCAACAACGATGAGTGAGTGACAAAAAAATTAACGAGCCTATTACCTTTGCCGGGGACGAACATTGAGCTCGTGAGTGCATGATATTAGTGCAACAGTGTACGCAACTACGCCGGAAGGGGAAATCGATGTTTCAGAGACGAGTTTTCTATTTCGAAGTCGTCATGGTCGCCGTCGATTTTGCCGCCGGTGATCATTTGCAGTCAGAAAAGATTTGTCGGAGAGCTTCCACAACGAGCGTGTGATAGACCCTAGATATACTCTTATTTTGTAGCATTTGAGAGCTGTTTTAGATAGTATTTTGTGTATTTATATTAGACTTTTAGACCGAATCATTCATAGTGGTTTGAAATTGAAGACGTGCATTTCGATCTTGAATTGCACTTGCGATGGATTTGAGTGATTTGAAGACCTTCTATGACCGTCCTGACCGCGATTGATACATTGAAGAACCGGTCGTAGAAGTGGCGTGAAGGCACACTCTCGCGAGCCGCGAACCCTAGGTCGCGAACCGCGAGGGTGTGTGTTGCTGTTTTGAACATGCCGAGTTTCGCGCGGCCCGCGAAACTCCGGTCGCGAGCCGCGAGGACCAACCAGCACGAGGACCGCCGAGGCACAGACGCGCGGGGCGCGAACCTTCGGCCGCGATACGCGAGGCACAGACGCGCGGGGCGCGAACCTTCGGCCGCGACTCGCGAGGACCAGACGCGCGCGGGGCGCGATTCTTCGGTCGCAAACCGCCGAGACCACGGGCGCGCGGGGCGCGAATCCTCGGCCGCGAACCGCGAGAACCAGGCTCGCGGTCCGCGAAGGATTTCGCGCGACCCGCGAAGTTGCCTGCAACTTGCACTTTGTTTGGCTTTAATTTTAATTGTTTTAGAGTATAAATTGAACTTATCCTCATTGTTTTGGGGGATCGTTTTTACAGAGCTTTAGAGTGTTTTTCTTCATTTCTCTTTGGATTTTCACTTTGAATTCACCATGTATTATTGTATGGATTATGGTTATGATTGTGTAGTTATGGTTGTAGGCTAAACCCCATCTTGGGTATGTGAGATTAAACCTCTTGTTATGGTTTGAGAACATGGATTATGAAGCTTAGGAATGGTTGATTTGTCATTGAATGATCATGAATTATATGTGTATTTGATGCTTGAAATGGTTAGGAATGATTCCCTAATTATAGATATGTGTTGGATATGTGTTAGACATTGCCTTTCCATGGTTGAAATGCTATCATTTCTTCTATGTAAAAGTAGTGAATTAGGAATTAAATATATGTTGTTATCAATTGTATTGGTTCTTGAGATCATTCATTAGCATTATATTTATGTCAATTGTGTTATCACATTGCATGGGTACGGTGGGAAAACATCTAATTTGAATTAACATTGGTCAATTTATCTATTTGCTATCATATAGATAAGTTGCCAATAAGAGTTGTGAAAATGCTTTCATGATTCACAACTAGAATAGAGATGGTTTCCCATTACAAACAATCACCATTCTCAAAGTATCATAATTAGGTTTGAGGAAAAAACCATAACAAGAAGATACAAATCTCATGTACCCAAGTCTCCTATTCTCATTAGTTAATCTCTAGTTAGAGTAATCTTATGATAAAGTAGTTGTAATCCTAAAGTTCTAATAGTTTTATTTAGTAGTGTCTTAAACAAAACTCAACTCAAACCCCCCCCTCCCTTGCCCCCTTGTTTACATTGCTTTTATATATGTATATGTATATATATTCTACAAGATATACATAGAATTAACATTTTCCCTGTGGAACGAACCTTACTTGCCATTGTACACTTAATAGTGTGGAAAGGTAGTAAGCGATCTATAAATTGTATATTTGAGAGGTACGGCGACGACCTCCCAGCGTGGCAGTTTTGAATGATTATATACTGAATTGGGGTAGGTAAATGATGTTTGGAAAAAGTTTACTTAGATTTGAGGAACTATAATCTAATATTATAAACAAAATTGTAGAAGGGGTAATTTAGTAATTTTGTACTAAATGGGATCTACAAATAAGGTTTTGTGGTTTTGGGTATATGGTTTGTGTTTGAGCATTGAAAATCTAATTCTGCAGTCATTGATATTTATTAAGTTCCAAAGAAATTTTTCCAAAAAATATATATTAATTAAGTTCCAAAGAAAACCCTAACGTCCCAATTTCTTCTCCCTATATATCTTACCACCTTTAGGGAGGTGTTAACCATCTTTAACCATTTTTTATTGATTTAGATTTATTAATAAAAGTGGAATCTCCAAACATATTGTTCGAATCTTGTAGATATGAATCTTTTAATATATATATATATATTTTTATGGAAATTTGATTTATATATATAACTAACAAAAAGTTTCTTTACAAATTTTCGGCCTTCACTCCCAGCCCTTCACACTCACACTAAAGTACCAACACCAAAACATAAGACTAGACAATCTAATCATAACCAGCTAATATCCTGGGTACTAGACTTTCTGGTTGCAAAATTTTCAACTGAAATATACTTCTATTCCTTTCTTGCCAAACCTGATAAAACAAGCTGACAATTAAGTGGAACTCCTTTCTATTCTTCCTTCTCTGCATCATGTGCATACGTCTCAATACACTTCTGAAACAACCATTTAGCTTGATCTGCAACAGGTGTGATGTAGGGAGATTTTGTCTGAGAATTGAGGAAAATCTGTCATCTGACAGCCTGAGAAGTTTCGGGCCAAATTCAGATATTGACGTATGGATAGTATCATATTATATCCTTTTGGAAAGGAACATGAGTCAATAAACATAACTCACTACTATGTAGGGAGCACCATGCTGGTTAGGTCATTGGAGATCGTTTAGAGCCTTAAACTGGCGTTTTTATAGTTTTATTATTTATTTTCTATTTTAGGATTAGTTTAATTTTAGCATAGGGTTTAAGAGTATTATTTATACTCATCTTGTAGCAGCCACAAAAGACATTCAATCAATTATTCTATTTTCAAGAACTTTTTTGTTCCTCCTGGTGGATTCCAGATTTCGGATGGATTTCCGACCCTAACCCTTGGATTCGTGCTGACGAATCCTTGATTGTTTCTTACAGATTCGTGCTGGCAAATCTCTCGATATTCCACCGCGTCAATTGGTATCAAGAGCAGGCTTTTTCCTGTCTTTTTTCGATTGATCCATGATGGGAGATCAAACTATCACCAGGGCCGATTTGGATGCGGTTATCGCATCGATTGCCGCTTTGGGGAGTCAGATAGAATCGTTGTCAACGCGGATGGATAACCGGAGCAGCGACAATCGATCGGGCAGGAAAAATTCTTGGGACAAGAAGGTGTTCGATGAAATGACAGGGAGTGAAGGCATTCGATCAAACCATGGTAATCAACATGTCAATTTCTATTCTAGCGTGATTAATGATATTCCTTTGTTCTATGGAGGAGGGGAAGAGTTTATGGATTGGGAGATAAAAGTTGATAGGTTCTTTGGTGTAAATGATGTTCCTAAAGACAAACAAGCAAAGAAGGTGGCGAACATACTAAAGTTTTCGGCATCTTGGTGGTGGGATGGATTGGTTGTTCAGAGACGTAGAGAGAACAAGGCCTCAATAAGAACGTGGAGGAAGATGAAACAACTGATGCGAGATCAATTTGTACCTAAAGATTATGAAGAGATTCTTCGTAGGAGAAAGAAACTGGAAAGAGACAAAGAGCTTGAATCTTGTATTGAAAAGGATGGATTGAAGGAGTTAATTGAAGATTTTAGCACCATTGGCTCGTGCAAAGTTGGAATTGTTGCTGCCAGTGCTTTAGAAGAAGTTGAAGAAAAAGGAACAGAGGAAAATGAGGTATTTCATACGCATGATCATAATTCTTTTTGTGATGTTGCCGCGTTGGAAGAAAAGTTGTTTGCTGTTTCTGGTGATGATGATGTTATAGAATCTTCTTGTGAAGACGCAGCCAATTTTTCTTGTGGATATTTGTCTGAAGTTGTTTGTGAAGAATTTGAAATTGTGTGTGAAGAATCTGGAACCTTGGTTGTTGGAGATAATAATAAAGTTGAAGATGAGAAGGTTGAGGTTCATATTTTTGATGAAGTTTTGGATGAATCTCTAGTGTTTGAAAACTCCATTGAAGAAAAGGTTCCATTGAAGGTCATCGATGAATATACGAAGACGAAGTCCAACGAAGGAGATATAATTCAGGTTGAAGGTGGAGTTGGACTCGACAGAGATGAAAGGAAATTTTATCCCAAAGAAGAATGGTTTAACATGGATGATTTCTTTGAGAAAATTCCAGAATCTATTTTTCCGGAATTGGAGTTCATGAGTATGCCGATGATTATCTCTTGGGGGCTCAAGAAAGTTCTCCATGTTTCTTATACTTCAAGGGAATTTACTATGGAGGTTGAAGCTCTTGATGGTGGAGGGGAGAACTCGGGGCGAGTTCTTTTTGAAGTGAAGGAGACTGATGTAGGGAGATTTTGTCTGAGAATTGAGGAAAATCTGTCATCTGACAGCCTGAGAAGTTTCGGGCCAAATTCAGATATTGACGTATGGATAGTATCATATTATATCTTTTTGGAAAGGAACATGAGTCAATAAACATAACTCACTACTATGTAGTGAGCACCATGCTGGTTAGGCCATTGGAGATCGTTTAGAGCCTTAAACTGGCGTTTTTATAGTTTTATTATTTATTTTCTATTTTAGGATTAGTTTAATTTTAGCATAGGGTTTAAGAGTATTATTTATACTCATCTTGTAGCAGCCACGAAAGACATTCAATCAATTATTCTATTTTCAAGAACTTTTTTGTTCCTCCTGGTGGATTCCAGATTTCAGATGGATTTCCGACCCTAACCCTTGGATTCGTGCTGACGAATCCTTGATTGTTTCTTACAGATTCGTGCTGGCGAATCTTCCGATATTCCGACTGCGTCAAGGTGCTGCAACTTTGTCGAAAAATCACAGTGTAGAAACAGATGTTTTGGTGTTTCTCCCAAATGTCCACAGAAAATACATTTGTCTGGTTGATGTTTCTGAATACTGAGGCCATGGAGCCTGGTCAGAGTAGATAGCCTTCCCTTAAATAACATCCAAAGAAAGAACTCCTGCTTTGGTTGGAGACCCATTTTCCAGCATAGAATTGCTCTCCTATCCCTCTGAAAAACCCCCTTTAACTGAGCATAAACTTTCCTAGTGCTGAGGTTGCTGTGACTGTCCAAGCATTGATGTAACAATGGAAGCACCCTATCCTTAATCTTCACTAGCACCCCCAACTCCAACTGTGCCTAGTCCGCAACACATAATTTTTTCTTTTCTTTTCTTTTATAACGATCATTTTGATTGGAACCCGTACTCAATATGTAAATAGATGGATGTCCCTTTTATATTCGGTTATTTTGATCGGGCCGGGTGTTTGGATGCTTGTTTCAATGCATTTACACTTTGGATTAAGGTGGTTAAAGTTTGAATCAATGTGTTTACGCTTGAACTACACAAGTATATCTAAACTAGATGTATGATTCATGTTTGATTTCGGTTATTAGGTGTTTCCCAACTCTATGAATGATGTTTTTTTTAAAAATATATTTATTTATAAACTTCGCCATAAATATTATACTATGTAAAGCAAATATACACATCTATCTATGGAATCTTCCCATATCAACAAATGCATATTGACACTCGTTAGAAAAATTAAATTTAAATTAGTATTTTTATAAAAATGCACGACACATGCCCGAATGTCGTGTGCATTAATGTGTCTTCGAACCTAGCCATATTATTAAGTAATTACTAATTTTTCAATTTGTAAAGCCGGATCCTCTGCGCAAAGATTCTACGCAATCTTTACGCCAAAACGGTGTCGAATATGTTTTTGAACATTTATTCACTGCATTGGAGATGTTTTACCAACTTCGGTAAACACACTTTTTTACCCATTCCAAATTTAATCATTTTTCACATTTACATTTAACGAAATTCGATTTTTTGCTGTAAATTGTTTTTATCACGAATGTATGGATGAATTTAGGTTAATGAAGTTAGAGCAACTATCCTCTCGAGTCTTATTTGTAGTGTATCTATCATATAACTCCCCATGATTTGTATTTGCACGCTGCAATTCAAATTCAATATATATATATATATATATATATATATATATATCCTATATATATATCCTATATATATTATCAAAGATGTGAAGTATATATATGTAGATAAGAAAATTAATTTTAAAACTCAACCGAACTCACCCCAAGCGTGTTTCTGGACGATGCCCTTTCACATATATATCTCTTTTTATCCTTTTACCTTTTTACCTTTGTCCAGCAACACAATTACACAACAAATGAATTCCCTATCCAAAACATTACCAGATTTATCACAATTCCTCCTTCCCTTCCTAATACCAAAACCAGCCTTTTAGAATAGTCTTTATAAAATTGGTAAGCATCTTCGTCGGTCTCAAACTCCATTCCAATTTTTGGATGAATTCCCTTGACACGTTTGTAAGAAATAGGTTGTTTCTGTCATTCTCTCAACGAAAACCCCCTCTGCTTCTTGTTCTTCATCACTACCTTCCATCACATCATCGTGTTCTTGGTTACTATCTTTAAAATTTAATCGGCGACAATAATTATTTGGCTCACTCGTCATATTGCTTGAACTAGAAATTTGATAAACAACATTAAATCAACAAAATATTTCACTGTTTGACTCACTGTTAAATCAACGATAATAACTATTTGACTCACTGGGTCATATTGCTTGAACTACGAAATCCAACATCAAATCAACAAAATAATTTACCAAAAAAACAAATCATACGTACCTCTTGAAAATGGGATGATTCTAAGAAAAACAATTTATGCGCTAGTATGCAAGAATGAAGGATAAAAATTGAATAAAGAGACGACGATCCAAACGTAAGAATTAAAAGGTAGTACAATTTACTGCAAAAAGTTAAATGGAATGAGAAAAGTCATCTTAGATAATAATTAAAAGGAAAAAGTAAATTAATAATCATTTACTGCAAAAAGGTAAATTGCGTACATTTTGCGCAGAATCTCTTGCGTAGAGGATCCGGCATGTGTATAATGTTTAAATGTTAAATGTGAATTTTAGTGCTAGTATTTATGCTTAATTAATCGTTTAAATTAAAAAAATCATAATACATGCTAATGCACGATCGACTTGATAATTTAAAATGCACGTACTATCCCAGGAAACACACTTTTGTGCACGGGAATATATTAGTAGTTCAAATTGAGCGCGTGCGTATGCATTTTCCTTATGTACGTACCAGAAACCTAAATCTGATTGAGATTAACGCAATCATCCTTGAAAATTAAAATTCAAAAGTAACATATAAAAAACAACGGTTTCATTACTTTACAATTAACTTCGACGAACTATTTTTTAATAAAAAGTTAAAAGTCACCTTAAGTGCTAGGAAGCTTATTATGAGATCCCAAATCCATCTTCAACGAACTTTGTTAAATCCAAAGCTTGAGCCAATTCATCTCGTTTCGTGGTATCGATCTTTCTCCCAAATTAAATAAGAGCATTTTCAAGCTCATTTGCCTGCTCCGTACTGAAACGTTTGTTCTCTGTCCATGATAGCCTACATTGACAGTGGAAAATAAAATGAGAAAAAACGAAACATTCTTTGACCTATTTAAAATGAGAAAAAACTCATAGCATTACACTAGCTAGCTGCTACATTTCATCACCAAATTCACCTAGAGAGTAACTACTAAAAAAACTGCACGACAAGCGTCCTATTTGCACCAGCCCTTTACTCTTAATTAATGCACGAACCACGCGTGCACTAGGCGCGCGAAATAAGAATGATGCACGTTTATAATTATTTTGCAGTTTGTTAATTAATCATCTATATCTATACTATATTTGTATTAGGCAGTTATTTTAGATTAATATCTTTGCACTTTTTTAATCATAATCATCAAACCAATTATCTCTTCATTTGGGTTATATAACATATTTATTTAGGTAGTTATTTAGGTTCTTTAGTTTATTCAAGTACACACTCACACCATCGTGGAAACAAAATTCCGGTACAAACTAGTAGCATATCACTTTATGAAGCTCACATTTCTTCACAAGATGATTATGATTAAAGGGAATTATTTGAAGTATTCAATCAAACACTTGAACTACACAAATGTATAACATAGAAAAGGGTGTAAATGACATAATAATTGAGAAGTTAAATCTCTCAAATGATATGCCATGGATGATGGAGACAAAGAGGTGAGAACCAAAACTGATGCTACTGTGGTCCTAAGCTCAGAGGTGAAGGTAAGCACAGCAAAGGTATTGAATCCCAGCATTCATAAAAGAACAAAAAAGCTTTCCAGAAAAAATGCATATACTGACCAACTTCACAAAGTTGCTTATTTGCTTAGGTCATCTACTAAATGCTCAAATAGTAGTCATCTATGATTAGCACAACACTGAAAATAAAAATGTTAGTCTGGAATATTAGGGGCATGGAAACTTCGATGATTAGATTGCATAGGTTGCTCATCACACATAGACCTGATTTACTGTGCATTATAGAACCTAAACATCTTGCTATTAAATCCTCATCTTACATGCAATGACTTCATTTTGAAAACTGCATGCACTCCTCTACAGGACATATTTGGCTATTTTGGAAAAATAATATTTCACTCTCTCTTATATCTGATCATAGTCAATTTCTGGCAGTGAACATCCACAGTCACATACTAAGAACTCCAATGGAAGGTGTTTTTATCTATGGACTAAGGACTAGAACTGGTAGGAAACATATGTGGTGTGATTTAATTTCCTTAGGACTACAGAATGCTTTCTATGCTGGAGATTTCAATACTTATAAATCCATATCTGAGTATAAAGGGCCTGCTGAACCAAAACTAGGAACCATAAAAGATTTTAATGAATTTATACAAACTATGGTCCTAGATGAAATTCATACAGTAGGCAATCTATTCACTTGGACTAATGCTAGAATACAACCCACTATAGAAAGATTAGATAGAGGCCTTGCATCTGCACTATGGAAGTCTAACTTCCCCTCTTCTTCTATTCTTGTTCTGAACAAAGAAACATCAGACCACTGTCCCCTACTGCTAACTATAGGTAGCTCAATTCCCACTACCTCTAGGTCTTTTAGATTCTTAAACACTTGGTTTAAAAGGAAAGAATTTAAAGAAGTGATTAAGAATAACTGGAGTCCTCAAATTACTCAAAAAGGTATGCTTGGTTTCTTTCTGAAACTTAATAGACTTCAAAAATTCCTGAAATACTGGAATAAAGAAGTCTTTGGAAACATTAGCAATAATGTTTGCATGGCTGAGGAAGCCCTTAGACTTCAAGAGATAAGCTATGACCTTAACCAGAGTAATTTCGAGCTATCCAAACTAAAAGATGCTAAGGCCAACCTGAGTAGAGCACTTGTAGAAGAAAAACACTTCTGGAAACAGAAGGCAAAGATAAAGTGGCTTAAAGATGGTGATGAAAATACCCAGTATTTTCATAACACTGTAAAGGAAAGGAAAAGTAGGCTAGGGATCACAAAAATCCAAAACTCCCATGGAGTATGGATTGATGATATAACTGACATTGAACAGGAGGCTATCTCATTCTATGAGAATTTGCTTACTGCAAATACCCCAGTTAATCCACCCTTTCTCTCACACTTCCTTAGTCAGATCCCAATTCTGATTACTCCAGAAGACAATGCATGCCCTTTTGACTAGCCCTGTTACCATAGATGAACTTAAAGCTGTAGTTTTCAGCCTTAACAAATCTAGTACCCCTGGTCCTGATGGATATACAGCTCATTTCTACATTAAAGCATGGGACACTATCTGTGATGATCTTCTCTGTGCAGCAAATGATTTCATGAAAAACCCCATTATTCCTCAGGGCATTTCCAGTACATGGATTACCATTATCCCAAAAAAAGAAGTTCCTGTTTCTTTTAGTGATTACAGGCCTATTAGTCTCTCCAATGTCTCCAATAAGATTTTTTCAAAAATCTTAATGGAGAGATTGAAACCTCTTATGCCAAAATTAATATCTCATCATCAATCTGCATTTCTGGCAAATAGAGACATCTCTGATAATGTACTCTACTTAAGAGAAATGATGAGATTCATTAATAATAGGGGCAGAGGGACTAACTGCATTCTTAAACTTGATTTACAAAAAGCATTTGATAGAGTTAGCTGGGAATTCCTTAGCTCAGTTCTTTTTAAATTTGGTTTCAATGGTGGATTTGTGCATACTATCTTGAAAATCCTTTCGCAGGCTTGTTTCTCTGTACTCATCAATGGAAAGCCTTTAGGATTTTTCAAAGCAACAAGAGGAATTAAACAGAGAGACCCCTTATCCCCTTTTCTTTTCAATCTATTTTCTGAAGCCTTTACAAGATCTTTATCATATGTGTATGAGATAGGGAAGATCGATTATTTTAGAATTCCTGTTACTGCTATACCTATCTCTCATCTCTCTTATGTTGATGATACAATCATCTTTTTAAATGCAAACAAAACCAACCTCACCATTCTTAAAGCTTTTCTTGTGGTTTTTGAAGAAACATCAGGGCAGAAAATAAATTTCGAAAAAAGTGAGGTTTTTTACAGCACACATGCATCTGTTCACTCATCAAATCTCATTAAGTCCATTCTAGGCATGAAAACAGGTGCATATCCATTTAGATATTTGGGTTGTCCCATTTTCACTGGTAAAATGCTGAAAGCCCATTTCCAACCAATTCTAGAGGTCATTAATACAAAGACTAGACAGTTGGAAAAATAAATGGTTATCAACAGGGGAAAGCTAACTCTCATTAAATCATGCATCTACTCTATTCCACAGCATATTTGGGCTGTCTTTGACCCACCAAAAGAGATCATTAAATCACTGGAAAGAGTAGTATCCTCCTTTTTCTGGGGAAAAAATGATCTAAAAGACAAAAAGAAGTGGAGGAAATGGAGTGATATGTGCTACCCTATTTCTGAAAATGGAATAGGAATTAGGTCAATCCCCACCATAATTAAAACCTTTTCGGTTAAACTATGGTGGAAATACCAAATAGCTCATGCACCATGGACACTCTTTCTTGCATCTCTCCCAACCAGTGCAAAATCATCACAAACATGGAAAAGGATCTGCAAAGTAGATGATTTTGCATGTTCTAACATTAGAGTCCTTATTGGAAAGGGAAACTGTAACTTTTGGACTTCAACATGGTCAGGGAGTTTTCCCCTCATTGACCTTGTGAACCCAAACCAAACTAGTATCCCTCTCACTTGCACTGTAGCTGAATTCATTGCTCAAAAAGACATCTATCTTCCTTCTATCTCTCCTCTTCTCAGCACTAACCTCATATCTGTTTTACAGGAATCAAAGCTCTTTCCACAGATGGAAGACAGATTGGTGTGGAAACCAGAGCTCAAAGGGAACTTTTCTTTCAAATCTGCTTATGAGAAACTTAGACCAAGGAAAGGAAGAATTGCAGCTCTATCTAAAATCTGGTTAGTAAGATGCCCTAAAAAGGTTTCTATTTTTATGTGGAGGCTTTTCAATTATATGTTGCCCTTTGATGATGTGCTTATATGGTCAGGTTTTCATATTTCATCAAATGTCCCTTCTGTAAAAACCAAGATAGCATAGATCACTTTTTTAACAGCTGTAAAATTGCAATACAAGTCTGGAGTGCTATTAACATTTTTCTATGCATAGGAAATCCAAACTTTCCCTCTTTCTGGTCTAGACTTGCATGCTGTTGGTCCTTTAATGGTCTCACAACACTTCACTCACAACTAGTTAACATAGTTCCATCATTTGTGTGCTGGGTACTATGGAAAGCTAGGAATAACAAACTATTTGATGAAGTTTCACCTTCACCGTAGTTTATAATCAAAGAAGTGAAGGAAATGATTTTTAACTCATATGTTGTCAAGCCCTTTTATCTGTCCAAATCTCATGATTTTGACATTGCAAGTTCAGGGGTATTACCAAAATGGTTAAAACCCCTAAAGCCTAACATTGTCAAAATCAGTTGGGTTAAACCTTCTAGTGGTGTAAAAGTTAGTGTTGATGCTGCATGGGATTTTGCCTCTAAAAGGGTTGGTATAGGTGTGATTTTTAGAAACAATATAGGAGATTTTCTGCATGCTAGATGTTTTGCCACCATAGCTAACTCTTCCCTAGAGGCTGAACTTCTTGCTATTAAGTTTGGTTTACAATCTGCCCATGCTCATAACTTGTTTACTTTCTGGTTGGAATCGGATTGTTTAAATGCTGTCAAAATGGCCAAAGATCCATCCATTTCCCACTGGAAATTCTTTCACATTGCACACCAAATACACAGTAGCCTCTTCCCACCTATTATTTCTCATTCCCTCAGGCAGGCCAACTCAGTTGCAGACATTTTAGCAAAGCATTCTCTCTTAAAGCATCTCTCTTGTGAACTGAGTCTGTCTGACCTCCCACAAACAGCTAGAGGAGCTCTTGTTCTTGACAAACAAGGACTCCCTAACATAAGAATACAAAAATAGTTACTGCTGATGTTCTTATCTTGCTTTGCAGGTACAATTCAAGCTGTTTTTCACAAAGGACAATACATACTGATGGGAAAAACTCTGAGCAGCACCACCATGATTAATCCTAGTACCAATTGGGTGTACGAGGTGCTTGACGATCTGGATGTTCTCTTTTGAGGGTGTTTTTTGAATCATGAAATATATCCATCGGCTGCCTTGGGTTTCAGTTTTTTCTGATTCAATAAAAAGCATGTGGACATCTATTTCTTGTTTCTCAAAACCTCTCCACTGGTTGTGTTAACTTAGAATGAGTAAATATGTAGGCTAACTCATTCTTTTTTATGGCAATTTTTGGCCATGTTGTGGTGTTTCTAGTAAGCACTACACAAATAGAATCCTTACTTTAGGCGTTCTATTTTTTAAAAACCGTTTGGATGCCTAGCTCCATTACATCGGTTTTCTCTTGTAACAACTTTCTTTTTTTGTTATTTAAAAGGCAAGGGGAAGCCAATATAACTCCCCCACCAATGGTGGTTTTCCTAAAAAAAATAAAATAGAAAAGGGTGTAAAAAACAGAGATGGGATTGGACAATTATACATGACAGCCGCCAATCTGAACAAGAGTACGAGGGAAAGCTGCAAGAAAACAAGATTAAATTGATTTTTATAGCCCCAACTTTGATCATTTGGGCAATTTTTAGCCCTAACAATAAAAGTGCCTAATTCCTAGCCCCAACATTACAATTTGATCCGTTTATAGCTCCTGGGCCATTTTTTGCAAACTCCCAAGGTATTTTTGTACTTTCCATCCAAGAACCAATATCTGGTCGGAAAGATCATCGATTAGCCGTTCAAACTCTGCCCGCAAAAATCATGCCTAAACAGTGAATGGATGCCAACAAAATTAGAATTTGATTTTGATTGAGAATCTTACCAGGTATCCACGGAGACGGCTTGAATTCTTTTCGCCGCCCAATTCTCCTCCCGGTTTCCGCCGCCGGGCATCGTTGTTCCCCGGCCGTGGCTGGTCAGCCTGACGACGGCCGCCGCCGCCTGTGCAGCAGCGATTGCAGCGTCGGCTGCGACGGCGATGACTTTCTTGCTCTGTTCCTTGTCGGAACCGGAACCGCCACCGCCGTAGAACGAAGACTGCAGCCACGTAACCTCCCCGGAGTTATATTCGATGATCTTTCCGACCAGATTTCTTGGATGGAAAGTACAAAAATACCTTGGGAGTTTGCAAAAAATGGCACAGGGGCTATAAACGGATCAAATTGTAATGTTGGGGGGGCTAGGAATTAGGCACTTTTATTGTTAGGGCTAAAAATTGCCCAAATGATCAAAGTTGGGGCTATAAAAATCAATTTAATCAGAAAACAACATGACTTTAAGTTACAAAAGTTGAGAAAATGAATACTATGAACTATTGACAGCTTTGAAAAAGTGCCGGTAACTAAAACAATAACTTAAGCAGAAGTACCAACGCTTTCGGGTTGACCAAACTCGAACTCGAACTCGCTCGTCTATATAACGAGTTGAGCGCGAGCACATTTTTACCAGCTCGATAGGATCAACGAGCTTATCGAACAAAACATGTATAATAAATTATTATGGATTTTATATGAATAAGGAAAAAAATTAAGAATAAAAAATTAAATGGGTAAGATAAATAATTAATGAACACATTCGGTGGTTCTTTATTTTTGTCAGAATTTTTTTTTTCTAGATTTTTGGTTATTGTTTGTTATAATATCTCATAAATGAGATATAAATAAGACAAGTTAACTTGATTTGGAACTTATTGAATTTTATGAACTAAGTAGGCTGGACTTTTGTTAGACTCGTGAGTCAATTCGAGCACTTAAAAAAAACAAACGAGTCGAGCTCGAACACTTTTTTTATGATCAGTAAAGTTTGAGTTCAAACTCGAGCATACCCATACTTGAACTCGACTTGACTCATTTACGCCCATAACGCAGGCAGACAATCCAAGTGATACATCATACATGCAAGCAGGTGGCTCACCGCCGGAAATCCGGAAAAGAAGCCACGTACTATGGTTTGTGGCATTGGTCTTACAAAGATGCTACCGATAAGGATAAAGCGGATGTAATGTCATGAATCTATAATATCTACTACCTGCTATCGTTTTAGTAGATTGTGCAACATTAACAATAAAATTATACTTATTAATATAGAAGGTCTCAATTGAAATTAAGAATAAATGTTGACTTACTCACCTTCATAGATCCGATCTTTTACTTATTAAACATGATCATTTAATTTAGTGTATTATTACTGTATTCTCACTCTTATCTTGGTCTTCTTACTTTTAAGATTGAGATTATTTTATCATAAGTACTATGTACAGGTACAAATATCATATTTACAAATACATTTTGGAATTGTTTTTAACTAAACTAACCCTATTTACTAAACTTACATTATGTTGAAGAGAAATTGACACTGTACATTTGATTTGTAGTACCGACTACCGAGTCGGTGCTCTTCAAGTGTACATTTGAACTACAGTGCCGAAACCGGTGCTCTCCCAAGTCTGTACATTTTATTTATTTTTTGGTAAAATCATTGCATATTTTAATTTTAAAGTCTTATTTTTCATGAATACATTATTTAAAATTTAGTAAACACATCTTAAATAAGTACGTTAATTCATTATTAATATTATTTTTTGCACAGTACTTTTATAGTATTAAGTTCTAAAATATTTAATACTGTAGTTTTAGATTTAAATATATATTGTTATAATTAACTGATAATATCTACTATATTCTGATAATGATGTTAGAAATAAAATAAATTAGCAATGAAAAAACTTGATACCGTAACATTAAATAATTATAATCACGTTATATATTAAAATTTTAAATACTAATAATTATATTAGGCAAATTCTCATTTGAGACCTGTCTCAAATGAGACCAAAGATTATATGACACTGTTATTGATTGAATTTATCGTTGGTGAGCTTTAAACCCGCCGATTTCCTTGATTGAATTTGTCGTTGGTGAAATTGACCAAGGAAATGATCAAGAAAATTGACCGAAAGATCAAGCAAATTGAACGAAAGATCAAATTAACTGAAAAATCAAGGCAAAACAAAAATACTCAAGGACATTGATTGAAAGATCAAACAAACTGACTAAAAGATCAAGCAGAAACAATAAATGCTCATTTCCCTGCTCTTGGTCTCCACAAGGACAGGTCTCACCCAAGACTTTTTTTTTTAATTAACCAGCAGTGCTGGAGGGATATTTATTTGGCTCCCTAGACCATATCTCACAAAGTCTTAAAACTTAATACAAATTGTCCAAGAAAAACCCCAACTAAGTGGGATGGAAAAAAAGAAAAAACCAACTAGTTGGGATGAAAAATCTTGGGAAGTTCTAAGTTCTATGAGAAGATTGTAGTTAGCAATTCTTAATCCATATCGACTCAGCTGATCTAGTTTAGTGATCGACCAGTTTCCCAGTCGAGAGCACAATTTTGCCCCAGCGAGGATATCACTACAAGGAGCAAGTCTGTGAATATCAAGATGAACTTGAGTAAACACATATTAGCCACTTGAGTGTGATTAAAAATTGCTAACTTGTGAAATAAATTTGAGTTAGATTTAGTCCATAAGTGCATTTTTACAGAGTAAAAAGAATGAAGTTCTCTCCAGCAGCCAATCTGAGGTTTCCTAATCATCAGTTTTGGTGAGAGCTGGCCGTCTGTGTGATGAACTTGGCTCCAGAATCCAACCTCCATATGGGATTTTGAGTTACAGAATCCAGAAATTCAAGAGAATGCAAGATGTAGCTGAATCTGAGGTCATTTCAACCTACCACAAGGTCAAATGACCTTGTGGTTATCCTGCAGCGAAATATAGTGTCATCAGTACTCGAAGGTAAGAGGTTAAAACAAGTGAAAAAAGGAAGGAGGACACCTGATCCAGATGCAGTATGTCCTTTCCTCTTTTATGTTGTCTCCTTGATGCTTCACTCCTTTTTTGTCCTTGTCTATCCTGCAATACATGTAAAAAAGAAAGCAGAACCCATTCTCACAGATTTTACTGATTTCTAACATATGGGAACTCTATGCTATCTAGTTGAACTAAACCTCTGATTTCTGAAGGGAGTGAAGTATGTATAAAGTTGCTAGATAGTTTATTAATACTTGCCATTTTAGCTAGAGCATCTGCAACTGAATTACATTCTCTAAAGATATGGTGAAAAGAGACATTGAGCTCACCTGTTAAGCTCCAAATGTTTCTGATCAGATTGTTGAACCTCCAAGGGATTTTAAATTCCCTTCTCACCATTTTAAGAAGCACCTGAGGTCTCACCCAAGACTTTCTCATTATATTATTATAATTCTCTACATAAAACTTAAGTGATACATAAATGTAAATAGACAAACTATTGTGAGTATATCAAAAAACTCATTTACACAATTAAATTAAATAATCAGAAAATAAAAAAATCATGAAGAATTAGTAAAATAAGTGTTGTCGTATCGGTGGTACAAGGAGTACCGGCTCGGGGATAAATGTACAGGGTTTGGATGAATTGGTATTTAAGGTGAGGAGGAGTACCGGTGTTGGGAAAAATGTACAGAAAATGGACAAATTGGTATTTAAGGTGAAGGGTATTATTGTAAATTATGTATTAAAATGTACATGTACATAGTATTTATGTACTTGTACATAGTATTCCCCTTTTATATGTTAAACATAATTATTCATATGATCTATTGAGATAAGTCTTAGTTAAGAATTTGTCACATGATTTAGACTAATTCTTGGGTGATGCAGCCTCACCCATGTGGCAGGGATTGGCTTGCAATTAATTTGTTGTTAGGATGACATGGGGCTTTTGATATGCCAAAACTCTAGGGACCGTTCTGCAATTTTCAAACTTTGATCCCTCCTTTATAATCCCTTTTTTATAATTTCTTTTCCCTTTTTTATAATTTCTTTTCTCATTTTCCCAATCTTCGTCTTACTGGCTCCGTCGGTAACCGCCTGCAATTTTTGACATTGACAAGCGTTCTGCAAGTGCCGCCACGCGCACGATGGTGACCATGAAGCAAAGCTCTCAGCAACGGCCAGAAACCCTAGGTAATTTCTTAATCATGCAATTCGTCTGATATTCTTCATTTTGGTTAGGTTTTCTCCGATTTGTGCAGTTAATTTTGTTTTTTTTCGTTTCTTGTAGTTTTTGGCGGTTGTTGTTCCAACCCTAGGTTCTCGTAATTTTGTTAACCTATTAAATCATTTCAATTCGATTGCAAAAACCCTAAGTGCTAGTTTAGTGTTGTAATTCGTCGGATGTTCTTTATTTTGGTTAGATTTTCTCTAATTTTTGTAATTCGTTGGATGTTCGTTTCCTGTAGCTTTTGGCGGTTGTTGTTCTAGTTTTGATTTCAACTATGCTTGTGGTTTTTAATGAGGTTTCTTCTATCTATGATGAGGCTCTGGTTTGATGAGGTGCCTGTTATATATGATGAGGTTTCTGCTGTAATAATGTTAGATGAGGTGATTGCTATATATGATGAGGTTTATGCTATAGTGATTTTGATGAGGTGTCTGTTATATATGATGAGGTTTGAGTAGTGATACTGTTTCTCTGATGTGTGTGTAATATATTTTGTTGATGAGGTTTGATGAGGTCTCTGCTATATAATGATGTTTGATGAGGTGTTAGCTATATATGATAAGGTTTCTGCTATAAAATGTTTGATGAGGTGTTTGCTTTTTATGATGAGCTTTCTGCTATAACGATGTTTGATGAGGTGTCTACTATATATGATGAGGTTTTAGTAGTGACACTTTTTTTTTTGAAAAATGGTAATTACTTTCATTCAAGTTCAGAGTCCTGGAAATCGTCCAGAAACGAATGACAAGAAACTTGGGGGCTCATCTTTGCATAGTTAGCTAGAGAGTGCGCTATAAAGTTTTCAGTGCGAGGAACCCAGAAGGGGCCTAGGTAATTACTATTCTCTAACAAACTTCGAAGTCTCTGAATCGTCTCCATGAAGTGCACCGAACAGTCTTTCTTCTAGTGAATCATTTGCACTACATGGAGGGCATCCCACACCATCTTCATCTCCGGCTGGTCTAAATCCGCGGCCAGGATGAGGGTTTCTTCCAGAGCAAGGCTTTCCGCGAGGGACAGATCACTGACATTCGGGATTCTCCGTGCAACACCCCGAATAAAGCTTCCGTCTGAACCCATAGCTACCACCCTTATTCCTGCATCCTCATTCAGGATACCAGCATCGAAGTTGATCTGGATCCTTGGGTCTGGCGGTCTCAGCAACATCCTCGGCAACAATGAAGCTGACGTCTCATCCCTCAATTGTTGGGCCTTCCTGTAACTCTTCAGATTCGCCACTACCCCGCGGCCATAACAGCTGACGCCGTGTGGGATTGCTCGAATATCTGCTTATTCCGCTGGAACCAGATACCATCGCAGACTATAATCTCCAGTGAACAGAACTCATCATCCTCATTTTACAGCAGCTTCCAATACCAGGCATCTCCTCTGGGTTGTTCCGCCGCCGAAACCTTTCCAAGTAACCCCACCGTGCTCCATGCAGACTTGGCATATCCACACGAGAAGAAAAGATGAGCTTTCGTATCTGCATCCTCCTCCGAGCAAAGTGGAAACGTAGAAGAAACATCTACTCCCCTCCTCCTGAGGTTCACCACGAAGGCCGCGACCCTAGTTCCGAGGTCATCAAGTCGCCATTCCTATAGTACTTAGCCCTGAGAACCTGAGCTAGCAGCGGATTCGGCTACGAAAGAAGCCTTCATGCCTGCTTCCCTAGGAGCGCTTTATTGAATGCCCATAGGTCTCGGAAGCCCAATCCTCGATATGATATCCAAAGCCATGTTAGGGCTGAACAGGGACACCCGACTTATCCACATTTATCTTCTACCCGGAGACAGCCTCGTACAAAGCCAACGCCCACTGTATATGCCTCGCCTCTTCCTCCGAAGCCTCCCCAAAGAGAAGGGTATCATCTGCAAAGAACAAATGAGAGATTCTTGGTCTGTTCGGGGAAGCACAGGCTCCCCTAATCCGCCCCGCACTCGCCAAGTCCATGAGTAGCATCAAAAGTACCTCCGAGCAGATAATAAATTGGTATGGAGAAAGGGGGTCCCCCTGCCTAATACCTCTGTTCGGCGTCAGCTGCCCAAACTCCTCGTCATTCAGGATGAATGAGAATTGCACTGATGATACTGGCTCAGCACTCTACTGGGCCGAGAAAAGACTCAAGGCCCAGTACCGGGGAAGTAACAACTTTCCCGCGTGAGGCGCATCCGGACAAGAGAAAGGACGGGTAGGTGACAAAAAGAGGTGGTCCTGAGTCTTATCCAAAGCAGGCAACCCCAGCTATAAATACTAGCCTCAAACAGTAAGCAAGGTATGTGACTTATATCTCTCTACTTTATATTGAGAGCACCTTCCATACGTTTTCCTTCTCCGTTATCCCCATCTCATCATCACGCCGGAGCTTCTTCCTCGGGACGCCTCCCGGGGACTGTTTTGCAGGATTGTAGCGGGCTGATTAACAAGGAGACCCGGATAGTGTGAACCCCGGAGGAACGGACGGATTTTGGTAGCATCAATTGGCACGCCCAGTGGATCCGGATCAGTTCCACCTTTGCAACGATGGAGTCGCCAAGGAGAGGGCGTGGGCGCCCAAAGAAGAACGCGGCACCTTCAGGGAGTGGTCCTCCTCTACCCCCGGGAGATGACGTGACCTTGAGGCAGTTGCAGGAAGAGGCTAGACACCAGCGTGAGCTAGGAGTGCCACAGGATGGTCACGTGGAAACTGCCTCTGACGAAGCCGACTCGGAAAGAGAGTACCAGGACGAGCAGGAGCCTAGGCCCGCGAGGGAAGGCAGTCCCCGGGCCCGGGAACCTGAAACCCGGGAGGAGGGGCAATACCTGGTAGGCAACCCTCAAACTCGGGAACCGGCTTTCCCAGAAGAGGGGCAACCCTTAGCTAATGCGGAGGAATCGGCAGCGTTGGAATTCATGAGAGCCAACAAGGAGTTGTACCGCCAGTGGGTACTCTCTACCCGGGAAAACTTAAGACGAAGGGAACCTAGAGGGAACCTGGCAGGCCCCCTGCGGGGACATCAAAGGGAAGTTATCGATCTAGACGGGGCTGTTCAGCCGCCAAGAGTACAGGGGCGAATTAATTCCTCAACCATCCCACCTTCTTTTCCCCCGAATTTCGGAGTTCGAGGAGGAGTGGCTACTGGACAACAATCAAATTTAGTTCCATATGCTCCACCCTACTACCCGCGTTCTCGCTGGGGAACGGAGCAGACCGGGTACGACCTTCCAGTCATGCCCGCGGAATTATTGGGTTATCAGGCCCCTGGAACCCAGGGGAACCCGATCCAGTATTTTGTGCCCATGTATGGGTCAATGGGGGTGAACTACGGTTACCCGGAGAGATACTGCAGAGAGGATGATAGGATGCGGGGCTATCAGGTGGCATGGCAGGACCCCAACTCTTTGGAGGCGCGGTTGGATAAGTTAGTGGGGAGAAACGGAGCTCAACCCACTTCCCCATGGGTACCTCGGGTGCTGGCATACCCATGGCCTCCGGGCCTTCGGGTCCCGGAGGGAATCCCAACATATAATGGAGAGACAGACCCGGAGGAGTTTGTCAGGACATATCAAAACTTAATGGTGTCACGGGACTTCCCGGAAGAACTAAGATGCAAGTTGGTAGGCTGCTACCTGAGGGGAAACTGTCTCCTATGGTTCGATTCCTTGCCCCGGCAGAGTCTTAGGGATTATTATGATTTCTCCAAGGCTCTACTGTTCCGGTACGCGGGATTGAAGAAGGAAGGGAAGCAACTGACGGAGCTTCTCGCCACCCAGCAGAAAGCTGCGGAAGGGCCAATGGAATATTACTGAAGGTACATGGACGACAGCATGAAGGTCATAGACAGACAGCAGCAGGAGAAGGCGGTGATTAGCGGGTTCATAAATGGCTTGAGGGATATGGCGTTGTTCCAGAAATTGATGGAAAACATCCCAGAAACCTTTCACAACTTACAGATAGCGGTGCAACTGTACTGTGCAGTTAATGACGCCACCCGGAAGAGGAAGGAAGAATCTGGGGGATTTCTCCCGGATAAGATGGAAAGGAGGAGGGTGGCTGACCCAAGTAGGAGGGATTCGGGTCCTGCGCCGGTGAACCGGGCAAGGGCAGATACTTTTACCCCGCTCAACAAGTCCCGGACAGAGATACATGCTATTCACAAAGATCTGTTCCCGGACCCGCTGCCCATCCAGGGGACCCCGTCTAGGGAAAATGCGGACAAATGGTGCGCCTACCACAATTCTTATGGACACTCGACAGAGGGGTGTAGAGGGCTGAGGAATGAGATAGAAAAGTTGATAGAGCGGGGGCAGCTGAGAGATTGCGTGGTGACAGAAGCAAAGAAGGAGAATCCCCGGGACCAGCCTCAGGAGCAACCCCGGAGAAGATGGAGGCCTAACCCAGGGAGAGGAAACGGGAGAGCCCAAGGTAACCTAGGCAACAGGGCCCCGGGGAGGCCCGCCATAGCCGCCGTACCGGTCCAGGCAGTAGAGCTAGCCCCAGTACCAAACAGAATGATCAACGTGATAAGCGGAGACGTCGGAGAAGCATGCCAGTCAGTTTCCGCTATCCGCGCCCGGACGCGATATGTTCCCCCGGGGGAGATTGAAGGGAAAAGGTTTCGCCCCGACGAAGCTCTTACTTTCTCTGAGGCGGATGCAGCCCCGCCACAGATACCCCACTCAGACCCAATGGTGGTAACGGCGGAGATTGAAGGCTTTTTGATCAAGAGGGTGTTTGTGGACGATGGGAGTAGCGTGGAAATCATGTTCGCTTTCTGCTTCGATCAATTGGGAATCGGGAGACAGAATCTGAAACCTCCTTCGTCTCCCTTGTCAGGGTTCACGGGCAAACCTGAAGTTCCTCTAGGTGTTATTCCCCTCGCAGTGTGTATGGTGGACGAGAAGGACCGGAGCAAGAGGGTCTCAGTGACATGCAATTTTACGGTTATTGATGCACCTTCACCGTACAACGTAATCATAGGGAGGCCATGGCTAACCCAAGCCCGGGAAGCGAGTTGTCCATACCTGCTGACAATGAAGTTCCCCACCGCGCAAGGAGTGGCAGTCGTACGGGGAAGCCAAGCGGTCGCGAGAAGTTGCATGATGACGGCGGTCTTAGATGCAAAGAAAGCAGTCGGGGCGGTGCATGGAGAAGCTCCCCGCCAAGAGTTGGAAGAAATGCGAGTGGCGGACAAAGGGATGGTCACGGTGGGGAAAGACCTCCCGAAGGAAGTAAAAGGTGCATTGAAGGAACTCTTGGCCAGATATCAAGGGGTATTCTCATGGAGCCCGGAGGACATGGTGGGGGTGTTGCCAGAATTGGGGGTACACAAGCTGAACATAAGCCCGGCAACCAAGCCAATCAGGCAGAAGAAAAGACCTGTAGCCCCGGAGAGAGCGGAGTTCATAAAGGATGAAGTGAAGAAGCTGGAGAGAGCCGGGGTGGTCGAGGAAATCATCTACCCAGAGTGGATAGCTAACCCGGTCTTAGTAAAGAAGCATGACGGAAGCTGGCGCATGTGTATCGACTTTACAGATTTGAATAAATGCTGCCCCAAAGACAGCTACCCTCTCCCGAATTTGGACCGGCTGGCAGAGGCTATCGCGGGGTACTCGGTGCTGGCCTTCTTTGATGCACATAAAGGGTATCATCAGGTGCAGATGGATGAGGCGGACAAGGCGAAAACCTCCTTCATCACCGATTTTGGGACTTTTTGCTACAAGAAGATGCCCTTTGGATTGAAGAATGCGGGGGCTACTTACCAGAGAATGGTGGACAAACTCTTTAAGGACCAAGTGGGGAGGAACATGGAGGTATATGTCGACGACATGGTGGTTAAGAGCAGGACTTATGGGGCTTTCCTGAACGATCTAGAGGAGATGTTCAAAAAACTTGAGCTGAGCAATCTAAAGCTGAACCCCTCCAAAAGTACCGTTGGAGTGGGAGCGGGGAAGTTCCTGGGCTTCATGGTGTCAAGCCGTGGCATTGATGTCAACCCGGAAAAGGTAGAGGCCATAGCTAAGATGACCTCCCCTAGATCGGTGAAAGAAGTACAGCGGTTGACAGATTCCCTCGCGGCCCTCAGTCGATTCTTATCAAGGGGGGCAGATAGGCAGCTACCTTTCTTCTCCATTCTCAGGAAGGCCAAGGCATTCGAGTGGACCGGGGAGTGTGAGAAGGCGTTCCAAAACTTGAAAGATCACATTCGACAGTTGCCAACTTTAAAGAAACCATACCCGGGGGAGGAGCTTTTCCTGTACATAGCGGCATCCCGGGAGGCAGTAAGTGTCGTGCTAATCAAAGAAGAGGAGGGAAAGCAGCACCAACGCCCGGAAGAAGAAGATGCTGGACGGCGCCTTGACTTGGACCTCCTGGAAGAAAAGCGAGAGAATGCAACACTCCAGGAAGCCAAGGTGAAGGAGCGAGTAAAGAGGTACCATGACAGAAGGGTGCGGAAGGAGGTTTTCGCCCCCGGAGACTGGGTGATGAGAAGAAATGACAAGAGCCGACAAGCTCCGGTGGGGAAGCTCGCACCCAATTGGGAAGGACCATACAAGGTGAAGGAAACACACCCGGGAGGAAGCTACGTGCTGGAGAACGAACAGGGGAAGGAAATTCCTAGGAGATGGAATGTGGCTAATCTGAGAAGGTTCTACGGGAAGTAGAGTACCCCGCGATGAACCCTAGCTACTAGGGCATGGATATGCCTCCTCCCGTAAGCATGAATATGCTCGGAGGGATAACCCCGGCGTTTGGCCTCGTCACGGGTTTAGAGAGGAAGGATTGAAAAAGGGACCCATGGGTAGCTCCCATTCGGGTGCCCCGCTAGATTGGATCCGGGACTTGAATGAAGCCCGGGGACCAAAAGAATGTAATATTTACAGAGTTAATGAGGAGGTTTTCGAAGAAACTTTTATTCATTGATTCATAAATTTCAAAGATATTACAAAGCATTTTACATACAGATTGTTGCTATCTATTTGCTACTACACCCACTTGGGACCTGACCCGGAAGCACCCTCAGGGTTACCTGGGCGGAAACCCTCTCCGAAGAACTGAGAGGACAGGAGATCTTCGGCAAAGCGGGCATCCGGGGCTTGATTCCACGCAAGTTCCTCTTCCAATTGCGCGGCGTCTTCTTCGTTCAAATCGGGAATAGGAACCACAACGGATCCTTCGGGAAGTGGTTCTGCCAGGCGCATCCTCCTTACCCCGGCTGATGTAACAAACTTGTACTTAGGAAACAAGTCTGCTACACTTTTGCCCTTCTCCTCCCGACTGATGCGGGTGCCCTCAGCGGTCTTGATGCCCTTCGTGGTAACTCCGGAATCAGCGATCTCCTGGATGCGTCTTATCCGGCGTGCCACTTCTTCCGGGTCGATAGATAAGGACATATCCTCGTATCTTTCATACGCCACATCCACCTCCACTCGGGCAGGGACTCGGCGGAGGCTAGAGGGATAGGGCTCAACCTCCCCCGCGGCTATCTTATTATGCCACTCCACGATGTCCAGATAGGCTTTATGATTGGGAGCTCCCTCGCCAAACTTCTTCGGGTTAGCTTCCATGCGTTCAATCGTCCTGCGAACCCCGGCTGGAATATCAGTGAGGGGAGACACCCCAACTAAGCCATTCTTAAGACCCAAAAGGTGATAGGATAGCCGGGTGACTAGTAGAGCATCCTGGAGGACCCTGTTCCTATGAGTAAGAGACCGATTCTCCTTCTCCAAGTCGCCAATTAGTCTATTCTGAGCAGTGCGGGTCTCTAGCTTCTTAAGCTTCTCTTGCGCCCGCTCAAGTTCACCCCACACCATGCCTAGCTCCTTGGTAGTGCGATGCAGGGAGTCGTCGTGAAGGGCTTGCAGCTCAGCTATGGTCTGGTGAGAATTCAGGGCTTCCCGCATATAATCGGAAGCAAGGTCGAAGCACTGGTTCAACGACCCAAACTTGGCCTCAACTGCCTTAAGAAACGCCACCAGCACCCGGATCGACCCAAACTCCTGAAGGAAGCAATCCAACCCCGCCTCAGCTAAAGCCCGGTTAGCCTGGTCGCCTCCAAACCTCCAATGGGCTAGTTTCCTCTGAAGGAAAGAGCATTGGAGGCACCCAGCGCGGGGGAGAGAGAAGTAGGTGCCGGAAGAACTACTAGGATGAGGAAAAACATAAGGCATGGGCCCACGCGGGAGAATCTCCTCTAGGGGACGCTCAGACTACAAAAGATGGTAATATCATTAAAAAGTAGAACTTGTTATTAATCAAAATAGGCACCAAGGCCAAAGTTCTACATACACCTCCCGGGGGAAGGAAAGCTACAAAATACTTAACAAAAAAAAAAGATTACAAGGGAAAAGGTAGGCTAGAGTCTAGAGTTATACATTGTCTTCAGTAGAGTTCCCTTCTCCCGGAACAGCGTGAGCTCTTTCGAACCTCCTCTCCAGCTCCACCAGATCCTCAGTGGTCCACTCAGGGCCGACATAAGCAGGGGCGTCTACCGCGGGCTCATCAGCAGACTGTTCAGGGTACCCTACCTTCCGCGTGGCCTTCCGGATTTGGTAAAGCAGATCGTCTTGACCCGCACCAAGGCCAACCCGGTAGTTCCCCCCTTGGACTTGAACTGCTTGGTACCCGAAATTGTCAGGCACCGCGCAGTATTCAAGGTAATTCTCTGCCCAATGGGGTGTCTCCGGGACTACCCCATAAGCGTTGAAGCTCTCCGGGCCGGGATCAGGAAAAGAGGCCTCGCCAACCGCTGACACCTTGGCCTTCTTGATATCCGAAGCAGAAGGGGCCCGGGAAGACATCTTCAAAGAATCCCATAGCTGGGGCACCAGGCCCTTCAGATCCGCCTCTTGTAGGGACCTCCAGCGGTAGTTCAGCAAGTCGCTGGCCTTGGGGCGGTAGTAAGAGGCTAGGGCTTCAAGGCGAGCGGGCCCCGGAAGCCAACCCCGCAGACTGCGGTACATCTCATGACAAGCATCCGCACTGGCCGCGGCGGCAATACCCTTCAGCCTCATGTCAAAATCGACGGAGCAAAGGATCTTCTGGGTCAGAGCATCCAGGGCCTCGAGCTGAGCGTCTTTCTTATCCTTCTTGAGGGAGGAATACTTCTTCTCTACCTCGGCCAGCTTTTTCTCCTTATCCGCTAGCTTCTTCTCCCTCTCAGCTAGCTTCTTTTGGGAAGCCTCTAGTCGGGCCTCCAGGTCATCCCTCCCGGCTAATTTTTCCCGGGTGTCGCGGAGCTCCCTCTCCATTTTGGTAAATAGCCCGGCGCTATACTTGGAATAACCTCGGTTCAGCGCTACGGTGAACTGAGGGTCCGCAAGGAGGGAAGCAGCGAAGGCAGTACTCTGCAAGACAGTATATATATCACTTAGACAAAATTCAGACAAAACTCTGATTAAAACTTAGATAAAATACAAAGTTTTAGGAAGGCAGTTACCTCCTCTTTCTCTTCTGAGAAACCCTCGGAAGTAGTAGCCCGCGGAGGAGTTTTGCGAACAGGAGGAGGAGAAGGAAAATCGTTGGTTCTCTGGCGAGAGGATGGAGGAGACCCAGGCAGCTCATTAGGAGGCGGTCGCTTGAACCGTGAACTGGCCCCGCCACTATAAACCGGATGCTGGACAAAGGACCGGCGCCCGGGAGTAGGTGATGGAGTGAGAGCAGCCCGGGACGCTGAAGGTAACCCGGAGGAGGATGGCGGGCGAGAGCGTTGATGCGAGCGGGCCCCTTGCGGGATAATAGCTGGGTTCTCAGTAGAGGATGGCTCAGGATGGGGAGCCACTTGTTGAGCAGGCCCGACTTGATCGCCCCTGGTTGAAGACCTCTCCACGAAAGTCATAGCGTCCGCGTACAACGGAGGTTGGGCTGAAACCAAGCAAATAAAGTCAAAAAAAATAAATAATAATAATAGACAGAAGGGGAACAAGGATCCAAAATAAAATAAAAGCCTTAATAGGCACCTCCATCCGGCCACACCGCAGCTATGCGCGGGAGAGTGAAGAGCTCGGCAGGGTAGATCCCGTGAGGCCAATAATAGCCCGCGTTCCCGGTCTTAAAAAAATCGTCCATACATAGGGGGGAAAGACGAAGGAGGCTATGGTCGCTGGTAATAAGGCCGGGGAGATTGGCAAGGGGTTTCTTGTCCTCAGGAACGAGAGAATCGTTCCAGGAAGGCATAGGGTATACCCGGGCATCGCATTGAAAGAAACCTTTCGAAAGATATCCTTTGGCGGATTTAGGTTTGGAAAGGATGAAGTCCTTTATCCTGGAGCGAATAGTAAAAGAAAAGACGCCCGGGAAGGACGCATGTGCCTTCCGCAAGGCGTAGAAGGAGCGGAAGAGTAAGAGAGAAGGAGGAATGTGGCACCTGGCGCAGTTAAGCAAAAAGGCCAGGATTAAAACAACCCCGTTAGGGTGTAGTTGGGCCGGGGCCACATTGTAAAATTGAAGAATTTCAAGAAAGAGAGGAGGAAAAGGCAGGCAAAGCCCGTATTGAAAATGGATCAGGGGGATGCACGGAACTTTCCGCTCGGAGACTCCCGGAGGAAGTTTAGAAAGAGAAGCATTTAAAGGGAAGGGAATAAAGCAGCGTTTGGCTAAATCCAAGACATCCCTATCTAGGGAAGGAGAATCCTCGGGGACATCATAAAATTTGATACCTACCGGGCGCACTCCGTGAGTGGGTCCCCGGGGAATGTCATCACCAGCTTCCTCGCCGAACACCTCTTCATCCTGATCTTTGTGGGGATGATTAGGATGCTCGGCCGGGCATGAACCTGCCCCATCCGAGGGCAACGCACCCGGGACAACTGGCCCTCGAGGCGCACTGAAAACCTCGGAAGAGGTGTCTGGGGAGGAAGGGGGGGAAGCCGTGTTATCATCAGCCCGGAATTGGACATCAAACCGATTTTGAACTCCCTCGGTGTCCAAGGAAGAATCAGAGGGAAGAGGGAAAGTCATGATGGGAAGAGAAGGAAGGAGAGATTTAGTGCTTACTTGATCAAAAAGAGCAGAGCGCCTGGAAGAATTTGGAGAGAGAGAAGCTTAATGAAGAGGGGTTTGGACCCTTATATAGACGGGTGAATAGGAAACGCTCCCTCAAAAGAAGGAAAAGCAGTTATGACACACTGATCAAAGTGGAATAGAGAACGGCGGCGTCAGAAACTAATTATCGCGCAGATAGGCCCTACCAAAAGAAATAATGACAAGAGGAGAAGCGCATGAGACCAGTCCCCCGCGCTGCAGAGACCCGGACAACTAGTCTGGGGGGCTAGTAATGATACTGGCTCAGCACTCTACTGGGCCGAGAAAAGACTCAAGGCCCAGTACCGGGGAAGTAACAACTTTCCCGCGTGAGGCGCATCCGGACAAGAGAAAGGACGGGTAGGTGACAAAAAGAGGTGGTCCTGAGTCTTATCCAAAGCAGGCAAGGTATGTGACTTATATCTCTCTACTTTATATTGAGAGCACCTTCCGTACGTTTTCCTTCTCCGTTATCCCCATCTCATCATCAAGCCGGAGCTTCTTCCCCGGAACGCCTCCCGGGGACTGTTTTGCAGGATTGTAGCGGGCTGATTAACAAGGAGACCCAGATAGTGTGAACCCCGGAGGAACGGACGGATTTTGGTAGCATCATGCACCAAAGACAAACACTGCCTAATGATCGATACAAATCCTGGCGGAAAACCCATCTGCTCCAGTGTCCCTAGAACAAAGCTCCACTTAATCCTGTCAAAAGCCTTGCTCATATCCAGCTTAATACTCATCTCCCATCTCCTCCTTGTATGGTGTATTTCGTGGGCCACCAGTACGTTGTCAGTGATCAATCTCCCTGGTATGAACGCCGATTGAGATGGCGAAATAATGTCTTCGATAATAGGCATCACCCTATTCGCCACCACCTTCGATGCCAACCGGTACACCACATTGCATAAGCTGACTGGTCTGAACTGAGTGATTAGCTCAGGCTGCGAAACTTTCGGTAACAATACAATATGGGTGTAACTAACCCTAGGGTGCAAGTCACCCTTATTCAAAAAATCTAAAACACATCGCCGACCTCGGGCCCCTTCCTACAAAATCCTCATGAGAAAGGACCTCATTAAAGTCCCCCATGCAAACCCAAGGAACCCCGTTGTCTCTCGCGAGCTCCCTAAACTTAATCCAGGCTTGTGGGCGAAGCGCTGTATTCGGTTCACAGTAAACACCAGTAACTCTGACTTTCACACCGAAAAAGTAAGCAAACACATCAATGTAATAATGCGACGAATACTGAAACTCCACTTTTATTTGTTTATTCCATAACAAAGCCATACCCCCAGCCTAACCTTGGGCATCCATCCCCAGCGTATTTCCTGAACTGTCTTAGCGTCCCCGAGGGTACCTCGACAGTTCCAGCTCAGCAGACTCATGGCCCCTGGCGGGACTGGGTCTCCTTGCCAGTCTCTGTCTGAATAGTAGGAACGATATTGTCTAGGGAAGTGTCTGATTCGTAGTATTCTTGTTTCCCAAGCTTCCACTCTCGTCAACTGCATGTTCCAGCATATACAACTTCCTCTTTGCTGATCCAGTCTCCATACCCTGAACCACATCACTTTCCCCCACAGTCCTTGCAATCCCTTTATCCGTGTAACCCCCATGGCCACGACCACGTCCTCTTCCTCTATTTCCTTTCGCCATTACCGCCTTAGCTTTTCTCTCATACTGCTTTTCCAGGAGCTTGCCCGGTGTGTCCAAGTTAACAGGAACTGAGACCAAGAACGGGCTTAGAGGTACCCCTGCCACGAGGATCTCATTGCTCCCCCGCTGTGGTGAGGTAGCCTGTTCCTCGGCTGAGAAAACCATCCCCGGACTGTCCTTTTTGACCTCTACGTTAGCATCTGGGATCTGAACCTTGATCGACTCGTTCTCGTCCCGTCGCTGCAGCACCCCCGTCGACGGAGAGCTCTTCTCATCCCTTGGCAACTCGACCACCATAACCTCTTCAACCTCGTCTCTCCAGTTCCCCGTGTCCCTGTGAACTGGACGTGGATCTGGAATTATACCCCCGGTCTGGTACTGATGACCCTGGACCGAGTGTGTTCCCAGCGGCCCCCAGCCCCAGTACCGTTCCGTTCCCAGCCGTATCTCTCCCATCTTCCTTATCTCCGCACGCCCCCCAGGCCCTGTGCTGAGCCCTTCCCCTGCGGCCCGTGAGCGGTTTTGCCCGGGCACGGCCCCTCCTGACTCAAACCTGGACCGTGCCCGTCCAGTTGCAGTCCCGACCCGTCCACAACCGACCCTCGCCGGTCCCCAACCATGTACATAAGGTCCCGTTCACAACCGACCCTCGCCGGTCCCCAACCATGTACATAAGGTCCCGTCCACAACCGACCCTCGCCGGTCCCCAATCATGTACATAAGGTCCCGTCCCTGCACTGGTCCATTTATTGGACCTTTGGCCTATGGCGTCTCGTCCTCTTCTTCGATCCGAACTTTCTTTGCCATTGGCATTTCCGTATCCCCTTTCGGAAATTGTTTCAATACCTTCCCATCGGTATCCATAGGTGTTGACCTCTTTGTCTCCCAGTAAAATCTGAACAAGAACCTTCTTTACCTTCGTCAACTGTTCCTGCTCCACCTCATTCTCCTTGCCTATGTTCCGGCGGTGCGCCTCCAGCGCCAGTCGCTCGCTCACCGGCCTACCCACCTCATAGGCATATTTAATGCATCTTACAGCATTCCCATTCTCAAAGTAGTCCATCAATCTTTGCTCAAATGTTTCTCTAACACTAACACACCTCTAAGGCCTCATGGCTCGGGGAGATCACCTCCGTCTGTGGTTCCACTGGTTTAGCCAGCGGCTTCGAGCTAGCGGTTTCCCTTCATGTCCCATCGTTGCGCCCCTTAGAGGCCTGCGATCTAATCTCCTGGTTCCCGGCTCGATGTACCGTCGACCTCTCTGCGCCATAACCCCTAAAGCCCAGCGACACCTCCCGGACGAACGACGACGTGAACAGCCACTGTCTGAAGTCCTCTGGATAGAGATCATGCTCCCTGGTCTCCTTCGGTGCCGCGTGGAACGCTTTGCATGCATTGTGGCCGTGTCCGATAATGCCACAAAACCTGCAAAAATTTGGCAACTTCTCGAACTTCAACGCCAGTCTCACAATCAATCCTAAATCCCTAATCCGAATGCTTCTCTTCAGTGGCTTGGCGATGTTAATCTCACAACGAACCCTGAGAAACCTCCCTCGTAGCTTCCCATCATCATCCTTCTCCATATCCACAAGTTTCCCGATCTTGTTTCCGATCACCTTTGCCATTGGAATATTGAGCAAATCGTGCGGGATATCGTGCACATGGACCCAGAAGGGAACTGTGTCGAACGTCATCTGGCTCGGGATCATTCCAGGTAACAGATTGTGAAGCACAATCAAATAAATATCAAATATCCATGGCTGAGTTTGTAAAACCCTAACCTTTTCGCCGATGTGTGAGAAATCGAACGAGAAGATGTTGTGGCCAAGGGTATTACTCTCAAGGGCAGGGGCATTCCAAACTCCCTTGAAAACCTTCTGAAGTTTCTCATGTGGAATCCGACGTGGCGCCAAAACCTTCCCGATTAGGGTTAGCTCCGACATGCCCAGATTCTCTTATCGAATCTGATCGGTGACGATCAGGTCCTCCTCCTCCTCTACTGTAAGACAAATATCGTTGTATTTTGATGCAATCGCATCCATAGCCGATCGTACTGTTCTCTGTGGAATATCGGACAACTCTGAGGCTGTTGTGATTCACCGGTGTGGTGCTGATACGCCAAAGAAGATGTTGGCGTTAACGCTGATGGGGTATTGTATCAGATCAGTGCTTGCATGGTGTTATTGCGGTAAGAATTTTACGACTCCAACCTAGGGTTTAGAGAAGAAAGCAGCGGTGCTGTCAAAAAGAAGATATATTAGTGACACTTTTTCTCTTATGTGTGTCTTGTATTCTGATTGACAGTTGATTTTTTTTATCTTTTCTTTTGTGGGCAGGCACATGAAGTGGTTGGAATGAAGTTTAAAAGGGTTGTCAGTCTTGCATCTCACCAATATGCACTTATTGTAGCCAAGCTTGCGGATGTTGATAAACAAGCCTCATCACAAGATGTGCAATTATCTAGAAATGATCCAGTACCTTCCCAGGGCGAGGGAGCGTCGCAGGGCGAGAATTCTACACCTCTTTGGATGATTTCCTCAAGTGCTTTTACTGCTCACATTTTGAAAGTTATGGATCAAATGGTGCTTTCAGTGGTGAAAGAGAAGGAATATCTTCAACTGTTTGAGAAGCATGCATGCAAAGAAGGCTAAGATTGGGGAGTTGTCGTCTGTCAGAGCAGGATTTGGCGGTCGATGTGACAGTCGCGTCATGCTCCGGCGGGAAGTTCTTCCTCCTATCTGGATCTGTTGGTGGCGTTGCGGTGGTCCTATGTACCTGTAAAGCAACATTGGGATTACTCAGGGCGGGGCGGCAGGCCCGCTCCGACGCCCAAGTCAGGTTGGGTCATGGAGCTATTATTTGGTGAAGAAGATGATGAATAGTGTAGGAGGAAGCGATATATCACTATAGATATCTTAGATTGAACTCCCTTTTACCTTTCTCTCTCATGGTATATATACTAGTGGCTGACTGAACACGTTGCCTGGATACGTCGTGGGGCAACATGTTGGGAGCCTGGGATGGTCTGCCAGGGACCATCTCTGACAAGTCCCCCAATCCTAGTGCGAAGCAACATGATCTGTGCGATGGATTTAGACCTAACTGGCCCATGTTGCATATAGTTCTCTGTGCGATGGATTTAGACCTAACTGGCCCATGTTGCATATAGTTCTCCGTGCGGCAGAAGATAGTGGATTTTCTCCCTATTTCCTCACGTTCAGGGTCAACATATTGACGTTCATGGTCAACATGTTGCCTGAGATGTTGCATCCCTGAACTGGTTCAGGTTTACCCGGCCGTTACATAGGTTGCATCTCGCGCATCTGAGATATTGCATCCCTGAACCGGTTCGGGTTTACCCGACCGTGAAACAGGTTGCATCTCGCGCGTCTGAGATGTTGCATCCCTGAACCGGTTCGGGTTTACTCGACCGTGAAACAGGTTGCATCTCGCACGTTTGAGATGTTGCATCCCTGAACCGGTTCGGGTTTACCCGACCGTGAAACAGGTTGAATCTCGTACGTCTGAAATGTTTGGATCTCTGGACCGGTTCGGGTTTACCCGACCGTGAAACGGGTTGCATCTCGCGCATCTGAGATGTTACACCCCTGAACCGGTTCGGGTTTACCTGACCGTAAAACAGGTCGCATCTCGCGCGTCTGAGATGTTGCATCCCTGAACCGGTTCGGGTTTATCCAACCGTGAAACAGGTCACATCTCGCGCGTCTGAGATGTTGCATCCCTGAACCGGTTCGAGTTTACTTGACCGTGAAACAGGTTGCATTTTCTTTCTTTTGGGAACATGACTGGTTGTGTTATGTTCCTCTCTTGTTAGAAGTGACGATTGGTATGATCGCCTACATGCTGACAATTTGTTTGGTGCCCGAGGACAAATATACCAATCGCGCCCCGGCCACTCTTTTTGAGCAATACATGGGTTTCCCCTCTTTGCCTCATATTTTAAACATGTTGAGCAACACACATGGGTTTCCTCTCTTGGCCTCATATTTTAAACATGTTGAGCAACACATGGGTTTCCCTTCTTTGCCTCGTAACTTGTCGGACATGTCAGACATGTCCGACATAAGATTTATTACCTAGCTCTAACTACCGTGTCGGCCTTTAGCATGTCCTGGAGTACTCTCCGAGGAACACGTCAGCCTTTGACATGTATTGAATATGAGATAATGAATGTGAAAGACGAAATGCTTCTGGGCTAGCTTATGACCATGTCCACGGGGGAAAGCTTTAGCGTTTCCACTGCACCATTTGATGTCTAGTATACCGAGAAAGTTTTATGGAACCAAATATGTAATCATCGATTTGGAATTAACCATGGCTATTTTCCCTTGTGTATATATGTGAATCAAGAACTTGTGCGTTCTTGTGTAACGCGGTGACAAGCGATTCCCCACGTCGTAAATGGGAATCCCACTCAATCAAAACACATTTATATATCACCTACGACTTCTAACTACTATAGAGTAGATAATGGGAATTAGGGATCGAACCACAAGGAGAAGGAGTTTTGTTTAGTGTTTTAGCGAAGATTATAAACATATACTTATATACTATATAGAAAGCAAGGTAAACAATGGGGGGTTTTGGAGTTGGTTTTGTAGGAAACACTACGATGCAAAGCAAATTAAAATCTAAGTTATCATACAATTATCTAAGTAAAGATTAACTATCTAAAATGCAAGTCTTGGGTGCATGTGATTTTGAATTTCTACCATGGGTTCTTCCTCACACTTTATCATGTTGCTTTGAGAATGGTGATAGTTTGTAATGAGAAACCATCTCTTATCATAGTTATGAAAGATGAAAGCATCATCAAAACTCTTATTGACAACTTTTCTAATTGATAACAACTAGATCAATTTATCGATGTCATTTCAAACTAGAGGTTTTACAAACTTACCCATGCAATTTGATAGCAAACTTAACCTGGATACAATGCTAATGAATGATTTCAACAACAAATACAATTGATAGCAACTTTCATTTGATTCCTAATTTACTACTCTTTCATAGGAGGAATGATAACATTCCAACCATGAAAATAGCAATATCTAACACATCTCTATAACTAGGAAATCATTCATAGCCATTTCATGCATCAAATACACATACACATCATGATCATTCAATTGCAAATCACACATTCATAAGCTCCATAAATCAAGTTCTCAACCCATTACAAGAAGTCTAATCACATGCCCCCAAGATGGGTTTTTAGCCTACAACAATAATCCTAAATAATACTAACATGTTCATCAAATCAAAATGGAAGAAAATGGAAGAAGAGGAGGGAAAATGGAGTTGGATTGTGAGGGAGCTTGGCCAAGAAAGGAGAGGGGATAAGGGTGTATTTATAGCCTCAAAATTCAGCTCAAGGATGCAAGTGGGCCGAAGCTTTAGCGACGCTTTCTTTGGTCACTGTTCTCCACAGCGACACTTCTGGGCAGCTGGTGACGCTTCTGGGCAGCAGCGACACTTTCTTCATCTCCAGTGACACTTTTATGGGCTTGAGCGACACTTTTCTGGGCAGCTTCTATCACTTTCAACAAGGTTGTCTTTGAAAGAGTTATTTCCTATTTCTAGAAGTTTTACTTGTTAGCGGAGATGAGATGGGGATAGCGGAGAAGGAAAACGTACGGAAGGTGCTCTCAATATAGAGTAGAGAGATATCAGTCACATACCTTGTTCACTGTAGGAGGCTAGTATTTATAGTTGAGCTTTACCTCCCTTGACGATAAGCTGCAGGACCACCTCCCTTGTCATCATCTGTCCTCTCTTGTCCTCTTTCTTGTCCGGACATGTCTCTAACCGGGAAAGGTTCCTCTTGGTTGGTTTTGGGCCACGGGCCCTTTTCTTGGCCCAGCAGGGCTCTGGGCCGGTATTATCACTAGCCCCCAGACCAGTCTTTCGGGTTTCCTTGACGCGGGAGACTGATCTTACATGCTCCTCCTTTTGCTACCTCTTTTGGTGGGGCCCCTTCATGCTATAATTGATTTCTGACAGCGCCGTCTTTCCCTTCCGCATTAATCAGTACCTTGCTTCCCGTGTTATCATTGCTTTTCCTCCTTTCGAGGCGACGTTTCCTATTCACCTCCCTATATAAGGGGTCTAACCCTCTTCACTGAATCACTTTCTCCACATCGTTTCCAGACGCTCTGCTTTTCCTTAACAAGTAAGCTCTAACCCTCCTCCTCTGCTTCTTCCGCTCCTCTTTCATCATGAGTTCCCCGCACATTGCCACTTCCTCCCTAGATACCGAGGGGGTTCAAAGCCAATTTGAGATTCAGTTTCGAGCCCCCCACCCCGTTTCTTCTCCGGGTTCCTCTTCGAGTACCCCCTCTGAGACCTTCAGCACATCCCCAGAGCCAATCAGACCGAGTGCGTCCGCCTTAGACGGGGCGGGTTCATCCCCCACACAGCGTTCCCATCTCCCCCGGGAGGATCCGGATGGGGAAGCCTTTGATGAGGAAGTCGGCAATGATGCTCCCCGGGGTCCTACCCACGGAGTGAAGCCTTCTGGCCATCGGTTTTTTAATCTCCCCGGGCCTCCCCCCTCCTTAGATAGGGACGTTCTAGATTTGGTTAGGCGTTGCTTTATCCCTTTTCCGTTGGATGCATCGCTATCAAAACTTCCCCCGGGGATGTCCGAGCGGGAAGTACCTTGCATCCCCCGGATTCACTTCCAGTACGGGCTCAGCCTTCCTTTTCCTCCTCTTTTTTCGGAAATTTTCAACTTTTATCGAATGGCCCCGGCCCAGCTACACCCCAACGGGATTGTACTGGTACTGGGCTTCTTACTTAATTGCGCTAGATGCAATGTTTCCTCCTCTCTCCTTCTCTTCCGGTCCTTCTATGCCCTCCGACGCGCTCACGCGTCCTTTCCGGGGGTATTTTCTTTCGTAATCCGTTCCGGGACGAAGGACTTTATGAGGGGTAAGCCCAGATCCGCCAAAGGGTACCTTGCGAAGGGTTTCTTCCGCTGCGATTCCCGGGTGTATCCAATGCCCCCCTGGAACGATTCCCTCGTTCCTGAAGACAAGAAACCCCTTTCCTCCCTTCCAACAGACCTCACCAATGATCATAACTTCCTCCGTCTGTCTCCCCTAGACATGGACGCTTTCTTTAAGACTGGGAACGCGGGCTATTATTGGCCCCGCGGGATATACCCTGAAAAACTCTTTTCCCTTCCAACCGTCTCCGCTGTGTGGCCGGCTGGAGGTGCCTATTAAAGGCTTTATCCTTTATTTTCGTATACATATATGTGTGTTTTATTCTGATCTCTTTTTTTTGTTCTACCTGACTTCAGTTCAGCCTACTTTGCACGCGGACGCTACACCACTCGAAGAGATGCCTTCCGGAGATAACAGTCAGCAGGGAAATCCTCACCGGGGGCTGGTCACTCCGGCCGAGCAGCAAGCGGCATCCCCAGTCGGGGCGGGAGCTACCGAGAATCCCGGGTTCATTCCCCAAGGGACCCGTCAGCAACGCCCTTCCTCCCAACCGAAAGCCCCCGGGTCCTCTCCTACCCCCGGGAGGAAATCTTTCGTCCAGCACCCGACATACAGCGGCGGGGCTGGTTCCCGATTTAAGCGGCCTTTAACCGATGACAAGGAAACTCCTCCATCTTCCCGTCAGAGGTTGGAAAGTGCGACCCCGCCGCCTCCTCCTCCTCCCCCTGCGAATTCTCCTTCAAGGGATAACTCTCAAGCCATCCCCGAGCGGAGGGAAGAGGTGCGCTAACCTTGTTGCTTATTACTACTTTTGTCCTCCATCCTTCCGGATAATCTTATCTTTGTTTGAATTTTGTAGACCACTACTTTCGCCGACTCTCTCCTGGCGGACTCTCAGCTGACGGACGCGCTCAACCGGACATACTCTAAGTATAGCGCGGGTTTGTTTGCTAAGAAGGAGAGGGAACTCCTTGATGCCCGGGAGAAGTTGGCCGAGCGGGATGACCTGGCCGCCCGACTGGAGGCTTCTCAGAAGAAGCTAGCTGAGAGGGAGAAAAAGCTCTCTGAGAAAGAAAAGAAGCTGGCGGAAGTAGAGAAGAAATATTCTTCTCTTAAGAAGGAAAAGAAGGAGGCCCAGCTCGAAGCCTTGGATGCTGTGGTTCGAAAAGTTCTCCACTCTGCCGATTTTGACAAGAGGCTAGAGGGCATCGCCGCTGCTGCCAGTGCTGATGCATGCCACGAGATGTATCGCAGTCTGCGGGGTTGGCTTCCGGGACCTGCTCGCCTTGAAGCACAAGCATCCTACTATCGTCCCAAGGCGAGCGATCAGCTCAACTATCGCTGGAGGTCTCTTCAGGAGGCCAACCTGGAGAATCTGGTACCCCAGTTGTGGGATTCCCTGAAGATGTGTTCCCGGGCCCCTTCAGCCTCAGACATTAAGAAGGTCAAGCTTCCGGGGGTCAACGAGGCTGCTATCCCTGAATCCCCTGGCCCGGAGTGCTTCAACGCCTACGGGGTGGTCTCGGAGACGCCTCACTGGGCCGAAAATTACCACGAGTTCTGCGCTATACCTGACAATTTTGGGTATCAGGCCGTTGAGGAGAGGACGGGTGAATATGTTGTGGGGCTTCCCAGGGGGCAGGACGACTTGCTCTATCAATCTCGGAAGTCTACCCGGAAAGTGGGGTTTCCTGAGAGCCCGGAAGACGAGCCAAAGGTGGACTCCCCTGCCTACTGTGGTCCCAACTGGTCTGACGCAGACGTGGCTGAACTGGAAAGGAGGTGGAAGGGCGCTCATGCTACCCCCGGGGAAAGAGGCCCTACCGAGGATAATGTATTCCTCTAGACTCTAGTATATTTTTTTTGTAGTTTTAAGTCTTTTGTAATCTTCCTCCCCGGGAGGCACATGTAGAACTTGGCCTTGGCGCCCATTTTGATTAATATAAGTTCTACCTTTTAATTTGATGAAGTTACTATTTTTTGTAGTCTGAGCACCACTTGGAAGGAGATCTCCCGCGGGGATCCGTGCCTTTTGTTTTCCCTCATCCTAGTTGTTCTTCCGGGACTTACTTCTCTCTCCCCCGCGCTGTGTGCCTCCAATGTTCATTCCTTCAAAGGAAGCTTGCTCATTGGAGGTTTGGAAGCGGTCAAGCTATCCGGGCCATGTCTGAGGCTGGATTGTGTGCGTTTGTTCACGAGTTCGGGTCCATCCAGGCATTAGTTTTATTTCTTAAAGCTATAAAAAACAAATTTGGCTCGCTGAATCACTGCTTTGACCTAGCTTCTGATCATATGCGGGAGGCCCTAAATTCCCATCAGACCATCGCCGAGCTGCAGGCCCTTCAGGACGATTCTCGTCATCGTACTGCCAAGGAGTTAGGTATGGTGTGGGGCGAACTAGAGCGTGCGCAGGAAAAACTTAGGACCTTGGAGACCCGCTCCGCCCAGAACCGGCTTCTCTGCGACTTTGAGAAGGAGAATCGGTCCCTTACTCATAGGAATAGGGTCCTCCAGGATGCTCTACTAGTCACCCGGCTATCCTATCACCTGTTGGGTCTCAAGAATGGCCTAGTTGGGGTGTCTCCTCTTACCGACATTCCCGCCGGGGTTCGCAGAACGATGGAACGCATGGAGGCTAACCCGCAGAAGTTTGGTGAGGGAGCTCCTAATCATAAGGCCTATCTGGATGTCGTTGAATGGCATAATAAGATTGCTGCGGGAGAAGCTGAGCCCTATCCCTCTAGCCTTCGCCGAGTCCCTGCCCGGGTGGAGGTGGATGTGGCGTACGAAAGGTACGAGGACATGACTGTATCTATTGACCCGGTCGAGGTGGCCCGTCGGATAAGACGCATCCGGGAGATTGCCGACTCTGGAGTCACCACAAAGGGGGTTAAGACCGCCGAGGGTACTCGTAGTAGCCGGGAAGAGAAGGGTAAAAGTGCAGCAGTCATGTTTCCTAAGTACAGGTTCGTCACCTCTGCCGGGGTGAGAAGAATGCGCCTGGCGGAGCGCTTCCAGAGGGATCTGTGGTCGTGCCTATCCCCGAACTGAACGAAGAGGACGCTGCTCAACTGGAAGAGGAGCTTGCGTGGAATCAAGCCCCGGATGCCCGTTTTGCCGAAGATCTCCTGTCCTCTCAATTCTTCGGAAGGGGTTTCCGCCCGGGTAACCCTGAGGGTGCTTCCGGGTCAGGTCCCAAGTGGGTCTAGTAGCAAATAGATAGGAATACTTGTATGTAAAATGCTTATGTAATTTTCCTACCATGACTATGACCACATATTCATGCGATTTGTAATTTAAAAGATGATTGAATAAGATTGCCTTTTGAATAGCCCTTTTCATTAACTCTCTCCTGTAAACATTACATTCTCGGGTCCCCGGGCTTCATCCAAGCTCCGGGTCCGCTCTAGCGGGGCACCCAAATGGGAGCTACCCAAGGGTCCCTTTTAAACAAATATTCCTCTCTAAACCCGGAACGAGGCCAAACGTCGGGTTTTCTCTCCGGGCATATTCATGCTTCCGGGAGGGGTATATCCATACCTGGCATATTCATGCCTAGCATATTCATGCTTAGCGTATTCACGCTTCCGGGAGGGGTATATCCATACCTGGCATATTCATGCCTAGCATATTCATGCTTAGCGTATTCACGCTTCCGGGAGGGGTATATCCATTCCTGGCATATTCATGCCTAGCATATTCATGCTTTAGTAGCTGTGGTATGATGCGGGGTGCTCTACTTCCCGTAAAACCTTCTTAGGTTAGCTACGTTCCACCTTCTGGGGATCTCCTTTCCCTGCTTGTCCTCCAGCACATAGCTCCCTCCCGGGTGTGCTTCCTTGATCTTGTATGGCCCTTCCCAGTTGGGTGCAAGTTTGCCCTCCGGGGCTTGACGGCTCTTATCGTTCCTCCTCATTACCCAGTCTTCTGGGATGAAGACTTCTTTCCGCACCCTTCTGTCATGATACCTCTTTACTCGCTCCTTCACCTTGGCTTCCTGAAGTGCCGCATTCTCTCGCTTCTCTTCCAGGAGATCCAAGTCAAGGCGTCGTCCATCGTTTTCTTCTTCCGGGCGCAGGTATTGAGTTCGAGGGCTTGGGATCCCAATCTCTGCGGGTATTACTGCCTCTGACCCGTACACCAAGCCATACGGAGATTCCCCGGTAGCTGAGTTTTCTGTAGTCCTATGGGCCCAAAGAACACTGGGTAGCTCCCAGATCCAATTTCCCCGCGCGCCTTCCAAGCGGGTTTTTAGTCCTTTGATGATGGTGCGGTTAGTGACCTCTACTTGCCCGTTCGCCTGGGGGTGGTACACCGACGTCAACTTCTGTTCTATACCATACTTGACACACCATGATTTGAAAGGATCATTCTCGAACTGCGCCCCGTTATCCGTGACTATGACCTTCGGGATGCCGAATCGACAGATGAGGTTCTTCCAGCAAAACTTGACACAAGTTAGTCCCCGTATGTTGGTGAGCTGTTCTGCCTCCACCCATTTCCTGAAGTAATCGATCGCCACGATCAGGTACTTGGCTCCCCCCGGGGCAGTCGGGAATGGTCCGACCAAGTCAATTCCCCATCTGCTGAACGGCCAAGCTCCTGTGACTCCGACTAATTCTTCCCGGGGAACATGGATTAGCGGGGCAAATGTCTGGCATTCCAGGCACTTCTGTACATGTTCTTCCGCATCTTTGAACAACGTCGGCCAATAATACCCCAGCCTTAAGATCCTTTTGGCCAAGGTGCGTGCTCCCTGGTGGCTCCCATTAGATCCCTCGTGCATCTCCCGGATGAGGTATTGGCCTTCCAATCTCTCTACACACTTTAGCAGAGGCTGGAGGTACCCTCTTTTGTACAGCTCCCCTCCCTGGATCACATACTTAGGCGCCTTAACTCTTAGTTTCCGGGCCTGGGCCCTATCCTCCGGGATGGTTCCTTCTTCTAGGTATGCCCGCATGGGCCTGATCCAGGATTCTTCCTCGTTCACCAGCATTACTTGATTGCTCTCCTGGTAGCTCCTTCTTCCTAGTACTTCCAAGTATAACTTTTGGTCGGGCTCAGGTTTCAATTCTGAGGAGGCCAATTTGCTCAAAACGTCTGCTTTGCTGTTCTTCTCCCGGGGAACTTGAACCAAGTCGAAGGTTTTAAACCCGGCTATCAAGGGCTTTACCACTTCCAGATATTTTTGCAGGCTCCTCTCCCGGGCTTCATACTCTCCCTTTACCTGTTGCACCACAATCTGGGAATCACTGTGCGCCGTGAGAGTTTTGATGTCCATCTCCTTTGCCAACCTTAACCCTGCGATCAAAGCTTCGTACTCGGCTTCATTGTTGGTTGTTCTGAAAGTGAATTGGACTGCATAGGGATACTCCTTCCCTTCCGGGCTGACTAACAATATTCCTGCTCCACTGCCCCCGGAGTGCGCCGATCCATCCACATATAGCTTCCAAGCCGGGTATGTCTCAGCCTTAGCCGTATCCTCCAGAGTGTTAGGCGTCTCCTGTTCCTCATTTATCCTTGCTTCTGATTCCAACAGGAAGTCCGCTAGGGCCTGGCCCTTGATAGCCCTCCTTGGCTCATACCGGATTTCATACTCTCCCAGCTCTATAGCCCACTATGGGATGGCCCTGGAAGTAGGGCTTAAGCCTCCTTGAAGCATGCACCAGCGCCAGAACTAACTGCTCCAACTCAGTATACCGGGTTTCTGCCCCCCGAAGTGCCCGGCTAACAAAATAGATTGGGTGCTGCATTCCCTCCTCTTCTTTGATTAGTACGGCACTTACCGCCTCCCGGGACGCCGCTATGTACAGAAAAAGCTCCTCCCCCGGGAGTGGCTTCTTTAAAGTTGGCAACTGTTGAAGGTGCTCTTTCAGATTTTGGAATGCCTTCTCACATTCCCCGGACCACTCAAACGCCTTGGTCCTCCTGAGGATGTTGAAGAAAGGCAACTGCCGCGAGGGACCCTGTTAACCGCTGTACTTCTTTCACCGACCTAGGGGAGGTCATCTTAGCTATGGCTTCCACCTTCTCCGGGTTGCGATGCCCCGGCTTGACACCATAAAACCCAAGAACTTCCCCGCACCCACTCCAATGGTACTTTTGGAGGGGTTCAGCTTTAGATTGCTCCGTTCCAGCTTTTCGAACATCTCCTCTAGGTCATTCAAGAAAGCCCCGTAAGCCCTACTTTTAACCACCATGTCGTCAACATACACCTCCATGTTTCTTCCCACTTGGTCCTTGAAGAGTTTGTCCACCATTCTCTGGTACGTAGCCCCCGCGTTCTTCAGCCCGGAGGGCATCTTCTTGTAGCAAAAGGTTCCAAAATCGGTGATGAATGAGGTTTTCGCCTTGTCCGCCTCATCCATCTGCACCTGGTGATACCCTTTATGTGCGTCGAAGAAGGCCAGCACCGAATACCCTGCAATAGCCTCTGCCAGCCGGTCCAGATTTGGGAGAGGATAGCTGTCTTTGGGGCAGCACTTATTCAAATCCGTAAAGTCAATACATATGCGCCAGCTTCCATCGTGCTTCTTTACTAAGACCGGGTTAGCTATCCATTCCGGGTAGATGATTTCCTCGACCACCCCGGCTCTCTCCAGCTTCTTTACTTCATTCTTTATAAATTCTGCTCTTTCCGGGGCTACAGGCCTTTTCTTCTGCCTGATTGGTTTAGTTGCAGGGCTTATGTTCAGCTTGTGTACCCCCAACTCTGGTAACACCCCCACCATGTCCTCCGGGCTCCACGAGAATACCCCCTGATACTTGGCCAGAAGTTCCTTCAGCACACCTTTTACTTCCTCCGGGAGGTCTTTTCCCACCGTGACCGTCCCTTTGTCCGCCACCTGCATCTCCTCCAACTCCTGGCGGGGAACTTCTCCGTGTACCACCCCTACTGCTTTCTTTGCGTCCAGCACCGCCGTCATCATGCAACTTCTTGCGACTGCTTGACTACCCCACACGACCGCCACACCTTGCGCAGTGGGGAACTTCATCGTCAACAGATACGGACAACTCGCTGCCCGGGCTTGAGTTAGCCATGGTCTTCCTATGATTACGTTGTACGGCGAGGGTGCGTCAATAACCGCAAAGTTGCATGTCACCGAGATCATCTTGCTCCGGTCCTTCTCATCCACCATACATACTGCGAGGGGAATAACACCTAGTGGAACTTCGGGTTTGCCCGTGAACCCTGACAAGGGAGATAAGGGAGGTTTCAGGTTCTGTCTCCCAATTCCCAACTGATCGAAACAAGAAGCGAACATGATCTCCACGCTGCTCCCATCGTCCACAAACACCCTTTTGACCAAGAAGCCTTCAATCTCCGCCGTTACCACCATTGGGTCAGAATGGGGTATCTGCGGCGGGGCTGCATCCGCTTCAGAGAAAGTGAGAGCTTCATCGGGGCGAAACCTTTTCCCCTGAATCTCCCCCGGGGGAACATACCGGGTCCGGGCCCGGATAGCGGAGACTGACTGACATGCTTCTCCGACTTCTCCACTGATCACGTTGATCATCCTGTTGGGTATTGGGGCCGGCTCCACTGCTTGGACCGGCGCGGCGGCTATGGCGGGCCTCCCCGGGGCCCTGTTACCCTGGTTGCCTTGGATTCTTCCGTTTCCTCTCCCCGGGTTAGGTCTCCACCTCCTGCGGGGCTGCTCCTGAGGCTGGTCCCGGGGATTCTCCTTCTTTACCTCCGCTGCCACGCAATCTCTCAGCTGTCCCCGTTCTATCAGTATTTCTATCTCGTTCCTCAGCATCCTACACCCCTCTGTCGCATGCCAATAAGACTTGTGGTAGGCGCACCACTTGTCCGCGTTTTCCCCTAGACGGGGTCCCGTGGATAGGCAATGGATCCGGGAACAGATCCTTGTGGATAGCATGAATCTCCGCTCGGGATTTGCTGAGCGGGGTGAAACTGTCCGCCCTTGCCCGGTTTACCAACGTGGGAGCGGGGTCCCTTCTACTTGGGTCTGCCATTCTCCTTCTTTCTATCTTATCCGGGAGGAATCCCCCAGATTCTTCCTTTCTCTTCCGTGTGGCATCATTAACCGCGCAGTATAGTTGTACCGCCATTTGCAAGTTGTGAAAGGTTTCCGGGATATTTTCCATCAACTTCTGGAACAGCGCCATATCCCTCAAGCCATTTATAAACCCACTAATCACTGCCTTCTCCTGCTGCTGCCTGTCGACAACCTTCATGCTATCGTCCATGTACCTTCGATAGTATTCCATTGATCCTTCTGCAGCCTTCTGCCGGGTAGCTAAAAGCTCAGTCAACTGCTTTCCTTCCTTCTTTAATCCGGCGTATCTAAACAGCAAGGCCTTAGAGAAGTCGTAATAATCTCTGAGACTTTCTCGAGGCAAAGAATCGAACCATGAGAGACAGTTTCCTCTCAGGTAACAGCCCACCAGCTTGCATCTTAATTCCTCCGGGAAGTCCCTTGACACCATTAGTTGGTTCTGGTACGTCCTGAAAAACTCCTCCGGGTCTGTCTCTCCATTATATGTTGGGATTCCCTCCGGGGTCCGGAGGCCCGGCGGCCATGGGTACGCGAGCACTCGAGGTACCCAAGGGGAGGTAGGTTTAGCTCCGTTTCTTCCCACCAGTTTGTCTAGTCGAGCCTCCAAGGAGTTGGGGTCCTGCACCTGCTGTGCCACCTGGTAGCCCCGCATCCTATCGTCCTCCCGATAGTATCTCTCCGGGTAACCGAAGTTCATCCCCATTGATCCATACATGGGTTCGGAATACTGGATCGAGTTTCCCTGGGTTCCAGGGGCCTGATAACCAAACGGCTCCGCCGGCATGACTGGCAGGTCATACCCAATTTGTCCCGCCCCCCAACTGGAACGGGGGTAATAGGGTGGAGCATGTGGAACCAGATTCGATTGTTGTCCCGTAGCCGCTCCCCCTCCAACCCCGAAATTCGGAGGGAAATAAGGTGGGACGGTGGAGGAATTTACACGCCCCTGTAGCTTTGGCGGCTGAACGGCTCCGTCCAGATCAATAACCTCTCTTTGGTGCCCCCCTAGAGGACCTGCCTGGTTCCTCCCGGGTTCCCTTCGCCTCAGGCTTTCCCGGGTGGAGAGTACCCACTGGCGGTACAACTCCTTGTTGGCTCTCATGAACTCCAAGGCCGCCACTTCCTCCGTACTAACTAAGGGCTGCCCCTCCTCCCGGGCTTCAGGTCCCTGGCCCCGGGTGGTTCCATCCCCGGCGAGCCCAAGCCCTTCCTGCTCATCCTGGTACTCTTCTTCCGAGTAGGCTTCGTCGAAGGCAGTTTCCACGTGGCCGTCTTGCGGTACCCCTAGCTCTCGCTGGTGTCTAGCCTCCTCCTGCAACTGCCTCAAGGTCACATCGTCTCCCGGGGGTGGAAGAGAATCACCCCCTGAAGGTGCCGCGTTCTTCTTAGGGCGCCCGCGCCCTCTCCTTGGCGACTCCATCGTGCGAAGGTGGAAAGGTCCCACTGGGCGTGCCAATTGATGATACCAATTTCCGTCCGTCTCCCGGGAATATATGCTATCCGGGTCTCCTCCTTGATCGGCCTACTTCAGTCCTGCAAAACAATCCCCGGGAGGCGTCCCGGGGAAGAAGCTCCGGCGTGATGATGAGATGGGGATAGCGGAGAAGGAAAACGTACGGAAGGTGCTCTCAATATAGAGTAGAGAGATATCAGTCACATACCTTGTTCACTGTAGGAGGCTAGTATTTATAGTTGAGCTTTGCCTCCCTTGACGATAAGCTGCAGGACCACCTCCCTTGTCATCATCTGTCCTCTCTTGTCCTCTTTCTTGTCCGGACATGTCTCTGACCGGGAAAGGTTCCTCTTGGTTGGTTTTGGGCCACGGGCCCTTTTCTTGGCCCAGCAGGGCTCTGGGCCGGTATTATCACTAGCCCCCCAGACCAGTCTTTCGGGTTTCCTTGACGCGGGAGACTGATCTTACATGCTCCTCCTTTTGCTACCTCTTTTGGTGGGGCCCCTTCATGCTATAATTGATTTCTGACAGCGCCGTCTTTCCCTTCCGCATTAATCAGTACCTTGCTTCCCGTGTTATCATTGCTTTTCCTCCTTTCGAGGCGATGTTTCCTATTCACCTCCCTATATAAGGGGTCTAACCCTCTTCGCTGAATCACTTTCTCCACATCGTTTCCAGACGCTCTGCTTTTCCTTAACAAGTAAGCTCTAACCCTCCTCCTCTGCTTCTTCCGCTCCTCTTTCATCATGAGTTCCCCGCACATTGCCACTTCCTCCCTAGATACCGAGGGGGTTCAAAGCCAATTTGAGATTCAGTTTCGAGCCCCCCACCCCGTTTCTTCTCCGGGTTCCTCTTCGAGTACCCCCTCTGAGACCTTCAGCACATCCCCAGAGCCAATCAGACCGAGTGCGTCCGCCTTAGACGGGGCGGGTTCATCCCCCACACAGCGTTCCCATCTCCCCCGGGAGGATCCGGATGGGGAAGCCTTTGAAACCCCGAACCCGATCCCACTGGGCGTGCCAATTGATGATACCAATTTCCGTCCGTCTCCCGGGAGTATATGCTATCCGGGTCTCCTCCTTGATCGGCCTACTTCAGTCCTGCAAAACAATCCCCGGGAGGCGTCCTGGGGAAGAAGCTCCGGCGTGATGATGAGATGGGGATAGCGGAGAAGGAAAACGTACGGAAGGTGCTCTCAATATAGAGTAGAGAGATATCAGTCACATACCTTGTTCACTGTAGGAGGCTAGTATTTATAGTTGAGCTTTGCCTCCCTTGACGATAAGCTGCAGGACCACCTCCCTTGTCATCATCTGTCCTCTCTTGTCCTCTTTCTTGTCCGGACATGTCTCTGACCGGGAAAGGTTCCTCTTGGTTGGTTTTGGGCCACGGGCCCTTTTCTTGGCCCAGCAGGGCTCTGGGCCGGTATTATCACTATACATATATATTATATAGAAAGCAAGGTAAACAAGGGGGGTTTTTGAGTTTGGTTTATTACACTACGGAAGAAAGCAACTAAAATAAATTACACTACAATGCAAATACAAGGCCTTGGGAGGCAATTGACTTCAACTTCAACTATCGATTAATCATTGAGTGAACGCTTCATATCTATGATTTATGATCATAAGTCGTGGATGAAAAACATCCTATTCTCTTGATAATAGCTAGTGAGCATGAACACATCACTCAAGAGCCCTCATTATCAATCCACCTAGATGATAGCATCTAGATACATCGACAATGAAATTAACAATGGAGAATCGACAAACTCACCCATACTCGACGTTAACGTGAGCGTTGGACAAGACATTTGAAAACTATAAAGAACTAAGATGATGATAACATACAAATCTTAATTCATATTTGCTACTTTATGATATTGGGGTAAACAATAGCATTTACCCACGAATCTAGCAATTCGATGCATATAATCACACATTGGAAATGAATATCTTAACTCTACAATTACATACAACGAAGGATCAATGATCACATTAGGTTCCTACGAAGACATGCAACAATATTCAAATTCATAAGCAATTCAATTCCCATGACTATACTTTACCATGTTTCATAACAACAATCACACAACCTCTCTAATTACCAATTACTCTACCAACTAGGCTAAATTACTCTACAACTAGCAAGCAAAAAGGGTTTGTCACCCCCCAATCACTTCTAATTAACCTAATCTCTAAATTAAACTAGAACTAGGGTTTAAACTATCATTACCTAAACTATGAGGCATGCAATTGATTCATAGCACACAGCCCATGGCAAATTTAACAAGATTAACAACATTCATATACAATTCAAGACAAGATATTCAAATGATAACTAAACCATAAATATAAGCATATGAAAGTTCATGAAAATCTCAAGAATGGAAGTTTAATCAATTGCTCCCAAGGAAGGTTAAGCTACAACAATCATTCTAATCAACACATGTTTGTTCATCAAATCAAAGGGAAGAAAAGAGAAGAAATGGAAGAAAAACTATGAAAAATCTAATTTGGATTGGGGGAAGCTCGTTTTTCTCATAAGGGATAAGAGGGGTATTTATAGCCCTTCAAAATTTGCTTTTCTGGCCTTCATTCAGCCAAAAATCCGCCCATTTTCGCGGCCCGCGAGATGCTTGTGGCTGGTTGGCAGCAATCTTCTTTGCTTCGCCACGGATGAACCGTTGATCCGTTTTTTACGTTCTAGTAGTCCATTTTGTAGTACTCAAGAAGACGAAGCCAATGGTACCACTTATGCACTCCAATTCCTCTTGTAAAATTTCCAAATTTCAGCTTCAAAACGTTAGTGCACAAGTCTTTCTTCAAAATGCAAGGTAAGAGAAATTTAGCCTTAATTCTTAACCCTTTGCACTAAATGCTACCCCAAATGAACTCTCAAATGTGCTAAAAGTAGAGTATATATTGGCTACATCACACAACTGGAAAATTTTACAGTTGGATGTTAAATCAGCTTTTCTCCAAGGTGAGCTCAAAGAAAATGTGTACGTGGAACAACCAAAAGGCTACGAGATTGCAGGAAGTGAAGATAAAGTGTACAAGCTTCACAAAGCTTTGTATGGATTAAAACAAGCACCTCGAGCTTGGTTTAGTCATATAGAGTCTTATTTTACAGCAGCTGGTTTTGAACAATGTCCGAATGAGCAAACACTTTTCACTAAGAGAAGTGAGGAAGGTAAATTGCTTATTGTGAGTCTTTACGTTGATGATCTTATTTACACCGGTGACGATGAAGGAATGATGAAGGATTTTAAGACTTCAATGATGCAAGCTTTTGAGATGACTGATCTTGGCATGATGAAGTTTTTTCTTGGCATAGAAGTGTTGCAGACTTCAGCTGGTATTTTTATTTGTCAAAGGAAATATGCAGATGAGATACTGAAGAGGTTTGGAATGACTGAGAGCAAGGCGGTTAGCAGTCCAATTGTTCCTGGGAGTAAGTTATGCAAGGATGAGCATGGAGTGGCTGTTGATGAGACCTCTTTCAAGCAAATGGTGGGCAGTCTAATGTATCTTGTTGCAACTCGTCCAGATTTAAAATGCAGTGTGAGTTTAGTGAGCAGATTTTTAGCTAAACCTACTGAGATGCACTTGCAAGCTGTTAAGAGGATACTGAGGTACTTAAAGGGGACTTCTGATTATGGCCTCATGTACAGAAAGGGGAAATCTGATTTGGTGGCATATACGGATAGTGATTATGCTGGAGATTTGGATGACAGAAAGAGCACATCAGGTTATGTCTTCTTCATGGGATCTGGAGCAGTTTCATGACTTTCAAAGAAGCAGCCTATCGTTACACTCTCATCTACGGAGGCCGAATTTGTAGCTGCTGCAGGGTGTGCAAGTCAAGCTGTTTGGTTAAGAAGAGTTACAGAACAACTTGGTTGTGTTCATGAAGGAAGCACTATGGTTTACTGTGATAATAGCTCCACCATTTAGCTTTCGAGGAATCCGGTTTTGCATGGACGAAGTAGGCACATTGATGTGTGGTTCCATTTTCTTAGAGAGCTGGTTCAGAATGGAGTTATCAACCTTGTGCATTGTGGAACAAAGGAGCAGATTGCTGATATACTTACAAAACCATTGCAACTGGATGTTTTCTTAAAGTTCAGAGATTGTTTGGGTGTATGCAAGGCTGGGAAACTAAACTAACCAAACTGGTTCGTGATGGTTAGTTTAAGGGAGGGATTGAAAGAGTTATTTCCTAATTTTAGAAGTTTTACTTGGTCTTGACAATCTGAGTGGCATGAACGTTGCTATATGTTAGCTTTTCTGTTAGCTTTATTGTAGGAATTTTAGTTCATCCTTGAAGCTATTTAAAGGCCTGAACCTTATGCTAATAAATCAATCCTTTTCCGGCCATTTGTAAGTTGAGTTTCATCTGTCTCAGTCTCATACTTTACAGTCTTCTCGCCACTTCTATGACCAATTCTTCAAGTTCCGAGCATCAAATCATCAACTCTATAGCATAGTCATAGAAGGTCTTCAAGAATATCAATCCAAACACTCCAAAACATGTACATTATCATAGAATCTTGCAATTACGAATCTAATGTACAATGAGCTATTTAATACCAAAAGTTGCTCAAAAACAAGTCTTAAAATGTGCTAAAAATAGGGTACAAATAGGGCTCATCAAACTCCCCCACACTTAAACCTTTCTCGTCCTCGAGAAAGAACGATACAAGTCTAAGTTTCATACGCCTAAAAATCAATCCAATGCACATTTAAGACTTCAAAACAAACTTTCACCAAGAAGCAAAGTATGCCAAATATTAGTTTCATCAAAGCAATTTCATTGGCACACAAAACTAACAAAAAATCACAAAATTCCTCTCCTTTTGCCTAGGTTTTTACCTAGCCCCTCTTTCTTTCCATACACTCTCCTTTTGCCTAGGTTTTTACCTAGCCCCTCTTTCTTTCCATACACTCTCCTTTTGCCTAGGATTTTACCTAGCCCCTCATTTTTCCACACACTCTCCTTTTGCCTAGAAGTTTATCTAGCCTCTCATTTTTATTTTTATTTTTTGTTCAAGCCTCTCACTTTTACCTAGGCCTTTTTAATGTTTTGACCTATCCGGGCTTTTCACTCATTTTTCTTTCAAAACAAATTCTTCAAGAGAAGTGCACCTTTACAATAAGAAGCTAAACCCAACTCCCTCACACTTAAACTAAACATTGTCCTCAATGTTTTAGAATAATAACAGCACTTTAGAATGGGAGAAGTGAAAAACTATGTAACACTAATGCACTAGATAAAAATTACCCTCTCACTGAAGAAAATACCAAGCAAACAACCACTGAAAGATTAATGGAAGCACAATGACTATAAACTAGTGGCGGCAAGACCATGGTAAGCATATCTAATAACTAAGAGCAGGGCAGTACCATAACAGACCACAACAGTGCATAGTACCACAGAAGCAATACACAAGGTAGCATACGAATGGAAGAATTGTAAAGAAAGTACCCCATTGGGGGTGGAATTCAAAGAGTAGTGCTATAATCTGAATTTGGGGACTGCCAAATTGACTGAGAAGAGGTGCTGGTCTGGCGGCGGCACGGTGGTTGTGTGGTGACGGCGAATCAGGGATTGACCGGCAGTGAGTGGTGGTGGATTGGTGATGGGGTTCAGCGGTGAGGGTATGGTGGTGGCGCCGTAGACCAAACAATGGCAAACAGTGGCAGCCCCCTGGAGATCTGGTGATGCCGACTGATTTCGGAGATGATGAAGATGGACGGCGTCGTGCGGTGGAGATGGAGGTCGATGGCGATGGCGATGACGAGTTGATGCAGACGCAGTGGTGGTGTTTGGCTGGTGGAGGAAGGTGGAGAAGGGTGGAGATGGTGGGGATGGACGGAATGGGTGGTGGGAGGGGGCAGTGATTCCGGCTGGGCGGAGATTTTGCCAGTGGCTGTGGGATGGACGGCAACGTGGGATGGTGGAGGAGGGGCGCCGAACTGTGGTCGGCGGTGAAGAAGAAAGAAGAGGGCTGGCGGGGTTTGGGATTTGGGGAAAGTTTAGGAGTATGATTTGGATTACGAATAGGAGATTGGGCTGATTTCTCGCGATCCGCGGGCCTGGTTCGCGAGCCGCGAAAAGCGGCCATTTCTTGGCAGGGGCCTGCCTAAAAATCCCCTATTTTCGCGGCCCGCGAGCCCCTGGTTTTTTTTTTCTTATTTCTTTTTCGAAAATAAACATGGAAAATCAAAATAAAATAAAGATAAAGAATTTTAAAGACAACGATTCTTTTTTTCTTTTTCATAACAAAACAAAAACAAGAATAAAAACGTAATCTACTAATTAAAATAATGAAATACTCACAAAGAAACTCTTTTTTTTTTGAAATATAAACACAATAAAACTTAAATAAAAATAAAACGATAGTCGTTTAATGGAAAGTGTTACTTCCAAACGATCAAAATCGGTTTATTTAACGTCGTCGACACGACCCTAATGTTATTCATAGAACAAAAGTTTGGAATCCTTCACTTTGGAAAGAAAAGCGAAGGGTGATAGAGGAGAAATTGGAGGAGGTATAAATGGTAGAAATTGGAGGAGAGGGAATGATTGGTAGCAAAAATAAGCAATATGGCTTCGTAGTCTCCTCCAAGATTTCCGGAAGTGGTGGAATTTGTTGAATAGGTGGAGGTGAGGATATCAATGGTGATGGTAAAAGTTCAAGAACACTCACATCTCTCTCTACTTCATAATGTTCAACAAAAACATTCTCATCACTTTCGAACTCTTCCTCATGCATTGTGGTGATATCACTCACCATAGCACTAGGATTATGTTCTACTTCGGATGGTACTTCCTTAGAGTATTGAGCTTCTAATCTCATCACCACATTCAACATTTCGCTCAATTGCCTCTCAAGATTCTCTAAACGTAATTTTTTATCATAACTCATCGAATCTTGTTCTTGAGGCAATTCACAAGGATGTGGGGGTAGATTTTGTTGATCAAAATATTGGTTTTCCGGTTGATATCCATAATTCGAATTCGAATAACCACTCCATTGTGGATTATAAGAATCATCATATGGATTAAAACAATTTTGACCTTGAAAACCAATATTTGTCTCCTCCTCATAGCACTCATCATCATAGTACCCTTGGTATGAAAAACCAAGGGGCCTTTCAAGTTCATAGTGCTCACTTCTCGACTCAAAATAACAAGGCTCGGAAAAATCATTAGAAAGATAAGAATCACATGAGCTTGCTACATTTTTCCTCATCCTTTCATGGTTAAAGGTGAGGAATTCAAGAAAGTATTTTTTATTCAAACTAAACATGACTAAAAAAAGTTTGAAATGGTAGTGCAAGGTGTCTAGGGTAATACACACTACAAGGTGCCGTTTATTCCAAGAAACCAAGCAATACACACTTCAAAGAAAAAATAAACAAAGTAAAGAAAGGATTGAAATCATAGTGCAAGGGTTCTAAGGCAATACACACTACAAGGTGTCATTTACATGAAGAACTCGAGCAATACACTTTCAAAGAAAAGAAAGAAAACAAAGGAGATAAACAATAAAATCTAAGATAAAACACAAAACAAGAAATGCCTTCTCCCCGGCAGCGGCGCCATTTTTGACAAGCGATTTCCCCACGTCGTAAATGGGAATCCCACTCAATCAAAACACATTTATATTTCACCTACGACTTCTAACTACTATAGAGTAGATAGTGGGAAGTAGGGATCGAACCACAAGGAGAAGGAGTTTTGTTTAGTGTTTTAGCGAAGATTATGAACATATACTTATATATTATATAGAAAGCAAGGTAAACAAGGGGGGTTTTGGAGTTGGTTTTGTAGGAAACACTACGATGCAAAGCAAATTAAAATCTAAGTTATCATACAATTATCTAAGTAAAGATTAACTGTATAAAATGCAAGTCTTGGGTGCATGTGATTTTGACTTTGATAGGTCCTAGATATACTCTTATTTTGTAGCATTTGAGAGCTGTTTTAGATAGTATTTTGTACTTTTATATTAGACTTTTAGACCAAATCATTCATAATGGTTTGAAATTGAAGACGTGCATTTCGACCTTGAATTGCACTTGCGATGGATTTGGATGATTTGAAGACCTTCTATGACTGTCCTAAAGAAGTTAGATACATTGAAGAATCAGTCGTAGAAGTGGCGTGAAGGCACACTCTCGCGGGCCGCGAAACCTCGGTCGCGAGCCACGAGGGTGTGTGTTGCTGTTTTGCGAGGACCAGACGCGCGGTCCGCGAAACCTCGGTCGCGGACCACGGAAGCCGAAGACGCGCGATCCGCGAAACGTCGGCCGCGGCTCGCGAGGACCAGACGCGCGGTCCGCGAAACCTCGGTCGCGGACCGCGGAAGCCGAAGACGCGCGATCCGCGAAACGTCGGCCGCGGCCCGCGAGAACCAGGCTCGCGGTCCGCGAAGGAATTCTCGCGGTCCGCGAAAATGTCCTGCAACTTGCACTTTGTTTTGCTTTAATTTTAATTGTTTTAGACTATAAAAGGATTTTATCCTCATTTGTTAGAGGATCGAATTTACAGAGCTTGGGACTCTTTTCTTCATTTTGATCTTTGAATTCATCATGATTTCTTGTATCGATTTTGGTTATGATAATATAATTATGGTTGTAGGCTAAAACCCATCTTGGGTATATGTGATTGGACTTCTTGTTATGGATTGAGAACATGATTTATGAAGCTTAGGAATGGTGATTTGCTATTGAATGATCATAATTTATATGTGTATTTGATGCTTGAAATGATTAGGAATGATTTCCTAGTGATAGATATGTGTTGGATATGTGTTAGATATTGCTTTTCCATGGTTGGAATGTTATCATTCTTTCTATGTAAGAGTAGTAAATTAGGAATCAAATGCATGTTGTTATCAATTGTGTTTGTTCTTAAGATCATTCATTAGCATTGTATCTTGGCAAGTTTGTTATCAAATTGCATGGGTAAGTTTGAGAAACATCTAATTTGAAGTGATATTGATCAATTGAACTAGTTGTTATCACCTAGTAAAGTTGTCAATGGAGGTTGTGGAAATGCTTTCATCTTTCATAGCTATGGTTAAAGATAGTTTCTCACTACAAACAATCACCATTTTCAAAGCAACATGATAAAGTTTGAGGAAAATTTCATAATAAGAAGTCACCAATCTCATATGTCCAAGTTTAGTATTCTCATTAGTTAATCCTTTAGTTGAATCTTTAAATGCTAAAGTAGTTGTAACTTTAAAGTTCTAGTCGTTTTACATAGTAATGTTTTAAACAAAACTCAACTCAAAAACCCCCCCTTTGTTTACATTGCTTTTATATATGTATATGTATATGCATGCTACAAGATATACATAGAAATTACTTCTTCTCTGTGGAAACGAACCTTACTTGCCATTATATACTTAATTGTGTGTAGAGGCAGTAAGTGTATCTAGATTGTATATTTGAGAGGTACGGCGACGACCTCCCAAATTTTGGCGCCGCTGCCGGGGACTAGGCGTATTTTTATGTGTGTATTGTAGTTTTATTTCTAATCTATCTTTCTTTTTAGGATCTATTTTGGTTTGGAACCCTATTGCTCTAGCTCTTGGTGCATGGTTCTTACACGATCCTCGAACCAAGACCCTTTGCAATACGATTCCGAGCTAGTAAGAAGTCTCCGCCAACTTAGGAGGCAAGTGCAAGAGTCACTAGCATCTAATCCTTTCTCCCTTGAAAGTGAATCACTACCTTTCAACATGGCGGACGATGAAGAGGATACCGGCCAAAACCCTCCCCGAAACCAATTCTACAACCCTTTCCAAAACCCTAACCCTTCTCCTACCAACATTTCTATGAGAGAGTACATGTCCCCCAACTATGAGCAACAACAATCGAGCATTGTTTACCCGAACTCTCAATACGAAATCAAGACGGGAGTGATAAATTTGCTTCCAACTTTCCATGGTAGAGAAGTGGATGATCCGAATGACTTCCTTGAGGCTTTTCATAGGGTGTGTAGTAGTTTGAAACCTTCCGAGATGAGTGTGGATGAGTTCAAGTTGAAAACCTTCACCTTCACCTTGAAGAACAAGGCCGCTAAATGGTTAAGCCTTTTACCTTCATCATCAATCACTACATGGCCACAATTGAAGAAAAAGTTCCTTGACAAGTACTTTCCTCCCTCTAAGTCCTCAGTCTTGATACAAGCCATTAGCAACATCACTCAAGACGATGATGAGACCTTGTATGAGTATTGGGAAAGATTCCAAACTCTCCTTTCAAGTTGCCCGTACCATAGCTTCACCGAACCTCAATTGGTGTGTTTCTATTACAATGGCTTGAATGATAGGGAAACCGAGTTGATAAATCGGTCTTGCTATGGCTCCATTGCAAACCTTGGCTCTTCCGATGCCATGATGCTATTTGAGCAACTAGCCGAAGGGTGCAAACCAAAGAGAGACCGGAGACTACGAGTGGGTAACTCCGGTGGGAACAATGATAGCTCTCGTCAAGATATCAAGGAACTTACGGCATTGATGAAGGGTTTCATGATGGGAAATAGCTCCGGAGGGAACACGGGGAACCAACCACGACAACAAGTGATGACGTGTGGGATTTGTGCTTCGAACCATCTCACCGAATCTTGTCCTCAAGCAAACGAGGATTATAACGAAGAAGTCAATGCCATGGGGGTCTATGGAGGAAACCAAGGTTTTAGAGGCGATTAAGGAGGAAACCAAGGTTTTAGGGGCTACCAAGGAGGACGAGGCTACCAAAGTGGTAGGGGTTTTCAAGGTGGACAAGGACAAGGTGGTGATAGGGGTAACCAAAGGAAGTATGATCCTTTTGCTCAACATTACAACCCCGGAACTAGAGATCACCCCAACTTTCGGTGGAGAGATGAACCGACGGGGCAACAAGGCCAACAAGGTGGCTACCAAGGGGGTTACCAAGGTCAAAGTGGTCAATCCTTTGATAGGACGAGGGGGCAAAATGACCAAGGCTACCAAGGAGACCAAAGCCACCAAAATCAAGGGTACCAAGGTTACCAAAACCAAGGGTACCAAGATTTTGGCTATCAAGGGTATCAAGATCATCAAAACCCTCAATATCACCCTCAACCACAACAATACCCAAGAAACCAAGGTCAAGGCCGTTTCAATAACCGTGCCCCTCAAAATGCTCACCCGAGGTTGGAAGATAAATCTCATAAACAAGGTGAAAGCTCGGACCAATTCCCACAAGATGCTAGACTCAAAAGCATTGAGGTGCAAATGAGTCAAATGGCCACGGTTTTGGGAAAGTTGGAAGCACAAAACTCCGGGAAACTACCCGCGCAAACGGAGTTAAATCCAATGCCTCATACGAGTGCCATGACCTTGAGGAGTGGTAAACAAGCTCTTGAACCCGAAGTGGTTGTGAAAAAGGCACCCAAGAGAGGCCTTGTGAAGAAGAGTTTAGCCAATGACGAGGTTGAGGCGACCTTGGCCGACGAAGAAGTAATTCTTGAGGGGCTAGCCAAAGAAAAAGGTGATGCCGAGGTTGAGAAGGAGAAAGAACTTATTGATGAGGAACATGTAGACACAACTTCTCATGTTGAACCAATGTCACCTCCATTCTCACCTCTTCACAAGAAAACTAGGGTGGACACTACCTTTGATGTGGAAGCACCATTTCCCGAAGCTTTGAAGAATACTCGGAAAAAGGAGATGGACAAGGAAGCTTTCGAGGTCCTTCGAAGGTGTGAGGTAAATATTCCTTTGCTCGATGCTATTGATCAAGTTCCTAGATATTCTAAGTTCTTGAAGGAATTATGTGTAAACCATCGTCAACAAAGGTCTAAGCATGTTAAAAATGAAAGAGTCAATGAACATGTGTCGGCTTTATTTCAAGATAAAATGCCTACTAAATGTGGTGATCCGGGCATGTTTACCATTCCTTGCATCTTAGGGAACACTTACTTTCCTAGAGCCATGCTAGATCTAGGTGCATCCATAAATGTCATTCCATATACATTGTATGAATCGTTGAATCTTGGCACTTTGCATAAAACCGGCGTGGTAATCCAACTTGCCGACCGCTCTAATGCATACCCTAAGGGTATTGTTGAAGATGTCTTGGTGAAAGTCGACAAGTTGGTGTTCCCGGCCGATTTTTACGTTCTTGACATGGAACATGATAAATTTGCTACCCCTGTCTTGTTAGGGCGTCCCTTTTTGAAAACGTCAAGAACTATTATCGATGTGCATAGTGGTAGGCTTACCATGGAATTTGATGAGGATAAAATAGAGTTCAACATTTATGGTGCAATGAAATACGATGATGAGGAAACTTCTTGCAATGCTATTGATGTGATTGAGCCTTATGTGCAAAAAGTTTATGAAAATGATGTTGATGATCCTTTGTTAAATGCTTTAGCTAATAGTTTACACACAAGTAATGTTCATACATATGCTTTGAGTGCTAACTTGAAGGAAAGCATTTTTGAGCTAGATACCTTTGAGGAACTTTCTCTTGATGCACCAATTTTAGACCTTGAGGTATTGAAGAGCTCGGGCAACCGACCATCTTTCAATAAACCTCCGGTGGTGGAGTTGAAACCACTACCCGATAATCTAAAATATGCATTCCTTAGTGATGGTGAGAAATTGCCGGTGATCATCTCCAACAAACTCACCAAGGAACAAGAGGAAAGGTTGATGAAAGTGCTTCAAGATCATAAGGAAGCCATTGGATGGACTATTGCCGACATCAAAGGTATGAGTCCAAGTACTTGCATGCACCGTATACTATTGGAGGATGATGCTAAACCCATCCGACAACCTCAAAGGCGGTTGAACCCTCCTATGATGGAGGTAGTAAAAGCCGAGGTTCTTAAATTGTTGGATGCGGGAATGATCTATCCAATCTCCGATAGTAAATGGGTAAGCCCAACACAAGTGGTGCCAAAGAAAACCGGAGTGACCGTAGTGGAGAATAGCCATGGCGAATTGATTCCCACTCGTGTCCAAAATGGATGGCGTGTTTGCATTGATTACCGAAGGTTAAATGCGGTAACAAGAAAAGACCATTTCCCTTTGCCATTTATTGATCAAATGCTTAACCGGCTTGCATGCCACTCTTTCTACTGTTTTCTTGATGGCTATTCAGGGTACTTTCAGGTTGCCATTGCACCAGAGGATCAAGAGAAGACCACCTTCACATGTCCCTTTGGCACCTTTGCATATCGACGCATGCCTTTTGGCCTTTGCAATGCACCGGCCACGTTCCAAAGGTGTATGGTTAGCATTTTTTCAGAATATCTTGAGAAGTTTGTAGAGGTTTTCATGGATGACTTTACTGTTCATGGAAACTCTTTTGACAATTGCTTAATCCATTTGTCATTAGTCCTAAAAACTTGCATTGATAAAAATCTTGTGCTAAATTCTGAAAAATGCCATTTTATGGTTGAAAAGGGCATTGTGTTAGGTCATGAAGTGTCATCTAAGGGTATTGAAGTAGACAAAGCAAAAATTGATATCATCCAATCTCTTCCTTACCCTACTTGTGTGCGTGATGTAAGATCCTTCCTTGGCCACGCGGGTTTCTACCGCCGTTTCATAAAAGACTTTTCAAAAATTTCTTCCCCTTTGTGTAGATTGTTGCAAAAGGATGTGGAATTTGTGGTAGATGAAGGTTGTAAAAGGGCATTTGATTGTTTAAAGTCCATGCTAGTGTCGGCCCCTATTATACAACCTCCAAATTGGTCCCTTCCATTTGAGATCATGTGTGATGCAAGTGACTACGCCGTTGGTGCGGTGCTAGGTCAAAGGGTGGGGAAAATTCCCCATGCCATCTATTATGCATCTATGACTCTCAATGATGCTCAAAGGAACTATACCACTACTGAAAAGGAATTGCTAGCGGTAGTCTTTTCCTTAGAAAAGTTTAGGCCATATTTGCTTGGTACAAAAATTATTGTTTTCACTGACCATGCAGCTCTTCGTTACTTGATGACGAAGAAAGAAGCAAAGCCTAGGTTACTCCGATGGATCCTACTCTTGAGTGAGTTCGATTTGGAGGTCAAGGACAAGAAAGGGGCTGAAAATCTAGTGGCCGACCATTTGAGCCGTTTGATGCCCAATGAGGAGTTTGGGACCAAGGCATTGAAGGAGCATCTTCACGAAGAATTCCCCGACGAGCAATTGTTTGCTCTTGGTGTTTCTCTTCCATGGTATGCCAACATTGTGAATTTCCTTGTCACAAGTAAGTACCCTTCTCACTTCACAAAAGCACAAAAGGATAAGCTAAAGCATGATGCTAGGTTTTATGTGTGGGATGATCCCTATGTATGGAAACATTGTGCCGACCAAGTGATTAGGAGATGCATTCCTAATAATGAAACAAATTCAATCCTTGCTTTTTGCCATTCATATGCATGTAGTGGTCATTTTGGTGCTAGGCGAACCGCTAGGAAAGTGCTAGATTGTGGTTTCTATTGGCCTAGTTTGAATAAAGATGCATACACATTTTGCAAGTCTTGTGATAAATGCCAAAGAGTAGGAAACATCTCTTCTAGGAATGAAATGCCCCAACATTGTCCTCTATATTGTGAACTTTTTGATGTTTGGGGAATGGATTTTATGGGACCTTTCCCTACTTCCTTTGGTTTCAAATATATCTTGCTTGCGGTTGATTATGTGTCTAAGTGGGTTGAAGCAATCCCCACTCGTACTGATGATTCTAAAGTGGTTGCAGAGTTCATCAAATCTTACATCTTCTCTAGGTTCGGGGTACCCCGAGCTTTGATCAGTGATCGAGGCACTCACTTTTGCAATAGAACCATTGCCGCATTGTTGAAGAAATATGGGGTAAATCACAAAACTTCTACCGCCTATCACCCACAAACAAATGGACAAGCCGAAGTTTCCAATAGGGAAATCAAGTCCATCCTTGAGAAAACGGTTAGGCCGACTCGCAAGGATTGGAGTACTCGGTTGGATGATGGATTGTGGGCATATAGGACGGCTTATAAGACTCCAATTGGCATGTCTCCATACCGATTAGTCTTTGGAAAGCCGTGTCATTTACCGGTGGAGTTAGCACACAAAGCCTATTGGGCAATCACAAGGTTCAACTTGAACTTGGACGAGGCCGGGAATGAAAGGAAGCTTCAATTGCAAGAGCTTGAGGAAATCCAGAATGAGTCCTATGAGAACGCGGCCATTTACAAGGAGAAGACGAAGGCATGGCATGACAAGATGATAATTAGGAAAACTTTTGAGGTAGGTCAAAAAGTTCTTCTATTTCAATCACGTCTTCGGTTGTTTCCAGGTAAACTACGTTCTCGGTGGACTGGACCATTTGTAGTTGTGAAGGTTTTCCCTCATGGAGCAGTGGAGATCCAAAGCGGCGAGGATGCCAAAATCATCAAGGTCAACGGCCAAAGGTTGAAACCGTATTACGAGGGTTTCAAATCGGAGATCCTAGAGGACATGTCTCTAGGCAAACCCGGCCTACGAGTGATCTTTACCATGGAGGTACATCGTGCCGACGATGTTAAATAAACGAGTTTTAAGCTTTAAATACATTTCGTCGAACAATTTCAACATTTGGAACATTACTTTCTTTATATTTATTTGCTATGTACATTTCATTAAGCTTGTAATTCGAACATTATGCTAGTTTTTATGTTGTTTTTGTAGAAATAGGTTTGAAGTGGTGCAAAACGAAAAACGCCAAATGGCCATTCCTCGCGGTCCGCGAATTCATCGCGCGGACCGCGACCGAAGGTTTCGCGGACCGCGGCCGAGAACGCGCGAGCCGCGACCAAGCTCTCGCGGCCCGCGAGCAAAACTTGAATTTCTGGAAATCCCTGCCACAAAAACGTCGGTTTTCGCGGTCCGCGGCTTGATCGCGCGGACCGCGACACTATGCACGTGAGTCGCGACCGGGATCGCGCGGACCGCGACGGGAAAACCTCGCGCGCCGCGAACGGAACGCGGGCGCCGCGACGGTGTCTCGCGGTCCGCGAATAAGACCGCGCGACCCGCGAGAAAACAGGGGATTCTAGGAAATCCCTAGAACAAATATGACCATTTTCGCGGTCCGCGACTTGATCGCGCGGTCCGCGACTTGATCGCGCGGACCGCGAAATTGTGCTCGCGGTCCGCGGTTTCATCGCGCGGACCGCGAAGGTTTGCCGAGGATTTGCGCGCGGTGCGTGATTTCATCGCGCGCACCGCGCCGAGGTTTTGCGCACGGTGCGCGCGCGCACCGCGCCGAGTTCCAGCGCGCGCGACCCGCGACTAGACACTGCGCGCACCGCGACGAGGATTCGCGCGCACCTCAACGGTCTTCAGCGCGCGGTCCGCGAATTCATCGCGCGGACCGCGACGGACTTGCACGCGGCCCGCGACGGAGGGCGCGCGACCCGCGACGAGGACCGAGATTTCTCGGAAATCGCTGGAACGAAACGGGCCATTTTCGCGGCCCGCGACGGGGTCTCGCAACCCGCGACCGGGGCTCGCGGTCCGCCATAGAGAACTCGCGATCCGCGAGGGATTGAACCTATACTTAGTCAAAAAATTTCTTTCTTTTTTCTCCTTCTTCTTCTCCTACTCCCTCTCGACCCCAAATCTGTTTTTTCCGGCCAACTTCTCCAACCTCCCCTCCGGCGACTTTTGTTCCAAACCAACTACCCAAAAAAACCTTCCCTCCACCACCCTTAACCTTTTCCCAATCCCAAATTCCAAATTCCAACTCTCAATCAAATACCCCCAAATCTTATGAACCCTAATTTTTGGATTCTTTGATTTGGTGGTGTTTTGATCAAATTGGTAATCTCCTCAAGCTACATTGCTACCAAAGGCTTCAAGCTACATTGGACCAGGGGCATTTGACTATGAGGGCCATCGCAGATCGCGAGCTCAGCGCCGTCGCGACGGCTCCGGCCCCTCGCAGTAAGTATATCCTACACTCTTTCTTACACTATGATTTTAATTGATATATTTAAACATTGAGGGCAATGTTTAGACTAAGTGTGGGGGAGAGGTGTAGGACTTTTGTTGCTGTTTTGTTGCTATTTACTACTGTATTTAAAAAAAAAAAAAAAAACAGCCCGGATGGTCCCAAAAATACTAGAGGATCAGGTAAAAATGAGAGGCATGCCCGGATGGTTCCAAAAATACGAGAGAATCAGGCAAAAATGAGAGGCAAGAAAAAAAAAAAACATTTTCTTTTCTCTTGTTTAAATATGTAAAGCTCTCAAATGTTATGTGCTTAATTATGTAGAGTATACACTTGGATCTTAATCGTCCTTTCTCGAGGACGAGAAAGGTTCAAGTGTGGGGGATTTTGATAGACCCTAGATATACTCTTATTTTGTAGCATTTGAGAGCTGTTTTAGATAGTATTTTGTAGATTTATATTAGACTTTTAGACCGAATCATTCATAGTGGTTTGAAATTGAAGACGTGCATTTCGATCTTGAATTGCACTTGCGATGGATTTGAATGATTTGAAGACCTTCTATGACCGTCCTGACCGCGATTGATACATTGAAGAACCGGTCGTAGAAGTGGCGTGAAGGCACACTCTCGCGGGCCGCGAACCCTAGGTCGCGAACCGCGAGAGTGTGTGTTGCTGTTTTGAAGATGCCGAGTTTCGCGAACCGCGAGGACCAGACGCGAGCCGCGAGAGCCAGACGCGCGCGGGGCGCGAGACTCCGGTCGCGAGCCGCGCGAACCAGCACGAGGACCGCCGAGGCACAGACGCGCGGGGCGCGAACCTTCGGCCGCGACTCGCGAGGACCAGACGTGCGCGAGGCGCGAACCTTCGGCCGCGATTCGCGAGGACCAGACGTGCGCGGGGCGCAATTCCTCGGTCGCGTACCACGCCGAGACCACGGGCGCGCGGGGCGCGAATCCTCGGCCGCGAACCGCGAGAACCAGGCTCGCGGTCCGCGAAGGATCCCGCGCGACCCGCGAATGGTCCTGCAACTTGCATTCTGTTTGGCTTTAATTTTAATTGTTTTAGAGTATAAATTGGACTTATCCTCATTGTTTGAGGGATCGAATTTTACAGAGCCTAAAGCTCTTTTCTTCATTTCTCTTTGGATTTTCACTTTGAATTCACCATGTATTATTGTATGGATTATGGTTATGATTGTGTAGTTATGGTTGTAGGCTAAACCCCATCTTGGGTATGTGAGATTAAACCTCTTGTTATGATTTGAGAACATGGATTATGAAGCTTAGGAATGGTTGATTTGTCATTGAATGATCATGAATTATATGTGTATTTGATGCTTGAAATGGTTAGGAATGATTTCCTAAGTATAGATATGTGTTGGATATGTGTTAGACATTGCTTTTCCATGGTTGAAATGCTATCATTTCTTCTATGTAAAAGTAGTGAATTAGGAATCAAATATATGTTGTTATCAATTGTATTTGTTCTTGAGATCATTCATTAGCATTATATTTATGTCAATTGTGTTATCACATTGCATGGGTAAGGTGGGAAAACATCTAATTTGAATCAACATTGGTTAATTTATCTATTTGCTATCATATAGATAAGTTGCCAATAAGAGTTGTGAAAATGCTTTCATGATTCACAACTAGAATAGAGATGATTTCTCATTACAAACAATCACCATTCTCAAAGTATCATAATTAGGTTTGAGGAAAAATCCATAACAAGAAGATAAAAATCTCATGTACTCAAGTTTCCTTTTCTCTTAGTGAAATCTCTAGTTAGAGTAATCTTATGCTAAAGTAGTTGTAATTCTAGAATCCTAGTTACTTTGCATAGTAGTGTTTCTTAAACAAAACTCAACTCAAACCCCCCCCCCTTTGTTTACATTGCTTTTATATATGTATATGTATATATATTCTACAAGATATACATAGAAATAACCTTTTCCCTGTGGAACGAACCTTACTTGCCATTGTACACTTAATAGTGTGGAAAGGTAGTAAGTGATCTATAAATTGTATATTTGAGAGGTACGGCGACGACCTCCCACGGGCCGCGGCACTGTGCTCGCAGACCGCGGTTTCACCACGCGGACCGCGAAGGTTTGTCGTGCGCGGCGCGCAAATTCATCGCGCGCGCCGCGAGAGTGCTGCGCGCGCGGTCCGCGAAGGTTCGGCGCGCGCGGTCCGCAGTTTCATCGCGCGGACCGCGAAAGCTAGGCACGCAGTCCGCGAAGGCCTTGTCGCGACCCGCGAAAAACCAGGGATTTTTCGGCAATCCCTGGGACGAAACGGCAGAGTTTCGCGGCCCGCGAAGAAGGCTCGCGACCCGCGACGGGGTGCGCGCGATCCGCGAGAGATCGGTTCTTACTTCTTCCATTTTTCTTCTATCTTTTTCTTCCTCCTCTTCCCAAACTCCTCCCACCCGAATAGTACTCCTCTCCGGCCACCATCTCCGATTCACCATTCCGGCGAGTTTTGAACCAATTCCTTCCACCCAAATCAATCCCCCATTCATTCCCAACAAAACCCACCAAAAATCCAAATCAAAAACACCATCTTTTACGCCCATTGCCCAAATTCCAACCGAAACTTCTCCACTCCGATTCGCCGGCCTCCGGCGACTTTTCCCCAACCCAACTACACAAAAACCTTCCCTCCACCAACCTTAACCTTTTCCCAATCACCAATTCCAAATTCCAATTCCCAATCAAATACCCCCAAATCTCATGAACCCTAATTTTTGGATTCTTTGATTTGGTGGTGTTTTGATCAAATTGGCAATCTAATTACATTTAATTGTTTATTTGGAATGCTACATTGCAATTTTTGAGTAATTAGGGCTTGCCGCCTCTAGTTTTTCTTGTTGATTTTGATTGGGCTTGCCGCCACTAGTTGCAATTTGCTTGTTGAGTAGGGGCTTGCCGCCTTGTAGCTAGTTTAGTTATGCTGGACTGTTGTTGAGTATATTTTGATAATGACACCGAGGAAAAGGTCTCGCCGAGGGGAAGCCTCTAGTTCACACGAGCCCGTGATCCCCGAATCACCCCCTCGCCAACCTAGCCCTCCCCCTGCAGAAAACCTGCCCCCTATTGACCTTATGGGACTGCAAGGTTTGGATAGCGATGCCCAACAACGGTGGAGAAAGTTGATTGGGAATGGGAGGCGAACGATCATGGAGACGAAGTTCCTCTCCTCTGAGCTACTTCAGGAGCTAGGTTTGCAGCAACCTGTGCCATTTTTATTGGATCGCGTTGGCATGAGAGGATTCATTGATCGGTTAGCACCGACCTATATCCGCAATACACTTGAGTTCCTATCCACTCTAGCCAAGCACTATGATGAGGAGCATGACATGCAGTACATCACATTCAGATTAAATGATGTGGACCGCCGGATGACCTATGATGACATCCAAAATACTTTTGGGTTCGAATATGCGGAGGGCTACAAGAATCCGAAAGATAATGCCCCGGACGGATTTGATCTAGCTTTCTTTTGGAATTACTTGTCTGGATCTCCCAACATCACAGGCGCTACGAAGAACAACCACATCATACATCCAGCTGTTCGTATGGTGCACAAGCTCCTAGTGAGGACGATCTTTTGCCAAGGAGAGTTGACGCACATCAACAGGGAGCAGGTCCAATGCCTTTGGACCATGTTTTGGAGGCCGGAGCACCCGTGTTTGGTAGACCTCTTTGTGCAGAAGTGTCTGGAGACCTCCCAGAAGAGCTCAGGAAAGATACCACAGGGGGGTATGATTTCTCTTCTAGCAGCTTATCTGAACATCCATCTACCTCTAGACATTCGGGCAATAGGCAAGACAGCCGAGAGAGCTCACCAGTTCTACTCCATCGCTTCTTTGGAGTCCACTAATGTCTTGGCCATGCACAGATTTCCTCCTCCTAGATTCATCTGGCTAGTAGCCAAGAATCAGCACATGTACCTGCCGAATCTGGAGGCTTTGCAGCTGACTGGGCGCACCCGCTTGGAGGAGCTCACCTTGCCCATTCAGATCACTGTCCCTGCACCTACCATTGCCCTTGCCAGGCTAGAGGCACCTCCGGAGCATGGAGATCAATACGCTCCTCCACATCACGAGCCTCAGTATGTCACTCAGCAGCAGTTCCAGGAGTTTACGCAGAGGCATGACGCGTTTACTCAGACATATGAGGACGACATGGAGGTGATGTTCGCCATGATGGCATCCATGCACCCACATGGACCAGGGGCATTTGACTATGAGGGCCATCGCAGATCGCGAGCTCAGCGCCGTCGCGACGGTTCCGGCCCCTCGCAGTGAGTATATCCTACACCCTTTCCTTTCACTATGGTTTTCATTTATATATTTAAACATTGAGGGCAATGTTTAGGCTAAGTGTGGGGGAGAGGTGTAGGACTATGATTCTATTTTTATTGCTGCTTTTGTTGCTGTTTTTGTTGCTGTTTTTGCTGCTGTATTTAAAAAAAAAACATTTTCTTTTCTCTTGTTAATAGATATGTAAAGCTCTCAAATGTTATGTGCTTAATTATTCAGACTATGCACTTGGATCTTAATCGTTCTTTCTCGAGGACGAGAAAGGTTCAAGTGTGGGGGATTTTGATAGGTCCTAGATATACTCTTATTTTGTAGCATTTGAGAGCTGTTTTAGATAGTATTTTGTACTTTTATATTAGACTTTTAGACCAAATCATTCATAATGGTTTGAAATTGAAGACGTGCATTTCGACCTTGAATTGCACTTGCGATGGATTTGGATGATTTGAAGACCTTCTATAACCGTCCTGAAGAAGTTAGATACATTGAAGAATCGGTCGTAGAAGTGGCGTGAAGGCACACTCTCGCGGGCCGCGAAACCTCGGTCGCGAGCCGCGAGGGTGTGTGTTGCTGTTTTGCGAGGACCAGACGCGCGGTCCGCGAAACCTCGGTCGCGGACCGCGGAAGCCGAAGACGCGCGATCCGCAAAACGTCGGTCGCGGCCCGCGAGAACCAGGCTCGCGGTCCGCGAAGGAATTCTCGCGGTCCGCGAAAATGTCCTGCAACTTGCACTTTGTTTTGCTTTAATTTTAATTGTTTTAGACTATAAAAGGATTTTATCCTCATTTGTTAGAGGATCGAATTTACAGAGCTTGGGACTCTTTTCTTCATTTTCTCTTCATTTTGATCTTTGAATTCATCATGATTTCTTGTATGGATTTTGGTTATGATAATATAATTATGGTTGTAGGCTAAAACCCATCTTGGGTATATGTGATTGGACTTCTTGTTATGGATTGAGAACATGATTTATGAAGCTTAGGAATGGTGATTTGCTATTGAATGATCATAATTTATATGTGTATTTGATGCTTGAAATGATTAGGAATGATTTCCTAGTGATAGATATGTGTTGGATATGTGTTAGATATTGCTTTTCCATGGTTGGAATGTTATCATTCTTTCTATGTAAGAGTAGTAAATTAGGAATCAAATGCATGTTGTTATCAATTGTGTTTGTTCTTAAGATCATTCATTAGCATTGTGTCTTGGCAAGTTTGTTATCAAATTGCATGGGTAAGTTTGAGAAACATCTAATTTGAAGTGATATTGATCAATTGAACTAGTTGTTATCACCTAGTAAAGTTGTCAATGGAGGTTGTGGAAATGCTTTCATCTTTCATAGCTATGGTTAAAGATAGTTTCTCACTACAAACAATCACCATTTTCAAAGCAACATGATAAAGTTTGAGGAAAATTTCATAATAAGAAGTCACCAATCTCATATGTCCAAGTTTAGTATTCTCATTAGTTAATCCTTTAGTTGAATCTTTAAATGCTAAAGTAGTTGTAACTTTAAAGTTCTAGTCGTTTTACATAGTAATGTTTTAAACAAAACTCAACTCAAAAACCCCCCCTTTGTTTACATTGCTTTTATATATGTATATGTATATGCATGCTACAAGATATACATAGAAATAACTTCTTCTCTATGGAAACGAACCTTACTTGCCATTATATACTTAATTGTGTGTAGAGGTAGTAAGTGTATCTAGATTGTATATTTGAGAGGTACGACGACGACCTCCCAGACTTTCTACCATGGGTTCTTCCTCACACTTTATCATGTTGCTTTGAGAATGGTGATAGTTTGTAATGAGAAACCATCTCTTATCATAGTTATGAAAGATGAAAGCATCATCACAACTCTTATTGACAACTTTTCTAGTTGATAACAACTAGATCAATTTATCAATGTCATTTCAAACTAGAGGTTTTACAAACTTACCCATGCAATTTGATAGCAAACTTAACCTGGATACAATGCTAATGAATGATCTCAACAACAAATACAATTGATAGCAACTTTCATTTGATTCCTAATTTACTACTCTTTCATAGGAGGAATGATAACATTCCAACCATGAAAATAGCAATATCTAACACATCTCTATAACTAGGAAATCATTCATAGCCATTTCATGCATCAAATACACATACACATCATGATCATTCAATTGCAAATCACACATTCATAAGCTCCATAAATCAAGTTCTCAACCCATTACAAGAAGTCTAATCACATGCCTCCAAGATGGGTTTTTAGCCTACAACAATAATCCTAAATAATACTAACATGTTCATCAAATCAAAATGAAAGAAAATGGAAGAAGAGGAGGAAAAATGGAGTTGGATTGTGAGGGAGCTCGGCCAATAAAGGAGAGGGGATAAGGGTGTATTTATAGCCTCAAAATTCAGCTCAAGGAGGCAAGTGGGCCGAAGCTTCAACGACGCTTTCTTTGGTCACTGTTCTCCACAGCGACACTTCTGGGCAGCTGGTGACGCTTCTGGGCAGCAGCGACACTTTCTTCATCTCCAGTGACACTTTTCTGGGCTTGAGCGACACTTTTCTGGGCAGCTTTTATCACCTTCAACAAGGTTATCTTCTCGCCACTTCTATGACCAATTCTTCAAGTTCCAAGCATCAAATCATCAACTCTATAGCATAGTCATAGAAGGTCTTCAAGAATATAAATCCAAATACTCCAAAACATGTACATTATCATAGAATCTTGCAATTACGAATCTAATGTACAATGAGCTATTTAATACCAAAAGTTGCTCAAAAACAAGTTTTAAAATGTGCTAAAACTGGGGTACAAATAGGGCTCATCACGCGGCCGCAAAGGTAAGGCCATGAAGGCCATCCCGCTAAGGCGAGGTCGTGAAGGTGAAGCCATTAAACCGAGGCCATGAAAGCGATGACATGATCGCGAGATCATTGGACCTGCCCGAGAAGGCGTGGTCATGATGACCAGGGGGACCCTACCACCCTCGACATGTCCAGGTAAGAGATTGTTGGGCTTGTTTGCCTGGCACCTTGTTATATTTAGAGGATGTCGTTGCACCACTCTAAGGTTCACCCAAATATTTATCTTTCATCCCTTTTATTTCTACAAGGGAATAAGAGGCAAATTTGGGGATCAAGAGAAAGTTTTATGGAACCAAATATGCAATCATGAATTTGGAATTAACCATGGCTATTTTCCCTTGTCAGTACATTTGCACACAAGACCGTGTGTGTTTTTTTGTCACGCGGCCGTGAAAGCGGGGCCATGGTGGCAAAGCCGTGACCGCGAAGCCGTAAAGGCGATGATGCTACCAAAACCGTCTGGGTCCCCGCACTTGTTGCTACCCGCGCCTCCTAGTTGAGATACCCGTAACAACCCTACAAAACAATCCCCGGGCGGCGTCCCGGGGAAGAAGCTCCGGCGTGATGATGAGACGGGGGTAGTGATGCGGGGGAAATCGTACGGGAAAGACTCTCAATATGAAATAGAGAGATATAAGTCACTTACCTTGCTTACTGTTTGGGACTAGTATTTATAGCCGAGCTTTGCCTGCTTTGGGGATAAGGTGCAGGACCACTCCCTTTGTCACCATCTGTCCTCTTCCTTGTCTGGATGTGCTTCTCAGCGGGAAAGATGCCGCTCTGATGGTTCTGGGCCGCGGGCTTTCTTCCCGGCCCAGAAGGATTCTGGGCCAGTGTTATCACTAGCCCCCCCAGACTGGTCATCCGGGTTTCTGAGGAACGGGAGACTGGTCTTCATACGCTTCTCCCTTCGCTTCTTCTTCTGGTGGGGCCCATTCATGTCAGAGTTGATTTCTGCGTCGCCGTCTTTTCCCCTTCCGCATTAATCAGTCCCTCATTTACTGTGTCATCATTATCCTTTCCCTTCTTTTGAGGCAACTTTTCCTATTCCCCTGCCTATATAAGGAGGCTAACCCTCCTCACAAGGTTACTTTCCTCGGCTAATTTCCAGACGCTCCGCTTTTCCTTTCGTCTTTTCTGCCAAGTAAGCTCTCATTCCCTCTTCCTCTTACTTTCATGGATTCCCCGTTCCACTCCGACTCTTCCTTGAACACCGAGGGAGCTCAGGGTCAGTTTGAAGTCCAGTTCAGGGCTGCTGATAACTTAGCTTCCTCCCCCGTCTCTTCCCCGGACCCTCATTCTGAGGCTTTCCATACGCCCCAGGGGCTAAACGTCCCGGACGCGTCGACCTTGGATGGGGAGGATTCACATCCATCCAGGCGTTCTAATCACCCCCGGGAAGGCCAGGATGAAGAGGTGTTCGATGAAGTTGGCGAGGATGCTCCCCGGGGTCCTACCCACAGAGTGAAGCCTTCCGGTCATCAATTTTTTAATCTTTCCGGGCCTGCCCCTTCCTTAGATAGGGATGTTGTAGATTTAGTTAGGCGCTGCTTTATTCCTTTTCCATTGGATGCGTCTTTATCCAAACTCCCCCCGGGAATGTCCGAGCGGGAAGTGCCTTGCATTCCCCGGATTCACTTCCAGTACGGGCTCAGCCTCCCCTTTCCTCCTCTATTTTCCGAAATCTTCGACTTCTACCGAATGGCCCCGGCCCAGCTTCACCCCAACGGGGTCGTATTGGTGCTGGCCTTCTTGGTCAACTGTGCGAGATGCAACGTCTCTTCCTCCCTCCTACTCTTTCGTTCTTTCTACGCCCTGCGACGCGCTCATGCGTCCTTCCCGGGTGTGTTTTCCTTTGCGATCCGTTCCAGGACGAAGGACTTTGTTAAGGGTAAGCCCAAGTCTGCCAAGGGGTATCTGGCAAAAGGTTTCTTTCGCTGCGACTCCCGGGCTTATCCCATGCCCCCTTGGAACGATTCCCTCGTTCCTGAAGATAAACAACCTCTTTCCTCTCTTTCAATAGACCTCACCAACGATCATAACTTCCTCCGCCTATCTCCCCTGGACATGGATACCTTCTTTAAGACCGGGAACGCGGGCTATTATTGGCCTCGCGGGATATACCCTGAAAAACTCTTTTCTCTTCCAACCGTCTCCGCTGTGTGGCCGGCTGGAGGTGTCTATTAAAGGCTTTATTCTTTGCTTATTTTGATATATATGTATATGCGCCTCGCTTTGACATTCATTTTCCTCGATTTTAGTTCAGCCCCCTTTATACGCGGACGCTACACCATTCAACGGGATGCCTTCCGGGGATCACAATCAGCAGAGAAATCCTCATCCGGGGGTGGTTAGTCCTTCTGAGCAGCAGGTAACTCCCCCACCTGGTCCAGGTGCCGCCGAAAACCCCGGGTTCATTGCTCAAAGGGCCCGCCAGCAGCGACCGCCTGCCCAACAGGCAGCCCCGGAGTCCTCTCCTACCCCGGGGAGGAGATCTTTCATTCATCACCCTACTTACAGTGGCGGGGCTAGCTCTTGCTTTAAGCGGCTTCTGACCGATGATAGGGAAGCTCCTCCGCCTTCTCGTCAAAGGTTAGAGGGTGCGACCCCACCCCCACCTCCTCCTCCCCCTGTGAACTCTCCTTTGCGGGATAATTCTCAAGCTAACCCTGAGGATAGGGAAGAGGTATGTTAATCTTATTGCTCGTCATTACTTCTCACATTTCTATCCTTCCGGGTAACCTTACTCTTGCTTAAATTTTATAGACCACCACCTTCGCCGACTCGCTCCTGGCGGACTCCCAGCTAGCCGACGCGCTCAACCGGACGTATTCTAAGTACAGCGCGGGCTTGTTTGCTAAGAAGGAGAAGGAGCTCCGCGACGCCCGGGAGCGGTTGGCCGAGAGGGATGACCTGGAAGCCCGGTTGGAGGCTTCTCAAAAGAAACTAGCCGATCGGGAGAAGAAGCTGTCTGATAAAGAGGCGAAGCTGGCGGAGGTGGAGAAAAAATATTCTTTTCTTAAGAAAGAAAAGAAAGAGGCTCAGCTCGAGGCCCTGGATGCTGTGGTCCGAAAGGTTCTCCACTCAACCGACTTTGAGAAAAGGCTGGAGGATATCGCCACTGCAGCTAGTGAGGATGCCTGCCACGAGATGTACCGCAGACTGCGGGGTTGGCTTCCGGGACCTGCTCGCCTTGAAGCCCAGGGATCCTACTATCGCCCTAAGGCAGGCGATCTGCTGAACCACCGTTGGAGATCTCTCCAAGAGGCCAAGCTGGAGGACCTGGTGCCCCAACTGTGGGATTCGCTTAAGATGTCTTCCCGGGTCCCTTCAGCCTCGGATATTAAGAAGATCAAGCTTCCGGGGATCAAAGAGGCAGCCGTTCCTGAGTCCCCCGGCCCAGAAAGCTTCAATGCCTATGGGGTGGTCCCGGAGACGCCCCACTGGGCCGATAATTATCAGGAATTCTGCGCTATTCCTGATAACTTCGGGTACCAGGCTGTCCTCGAAGAGAATACCGGCGCTTACGTCGTGGGACTCCCAAGGGGCCAAGATGACCTGCTGTATCAATCCCGGAAGTCTGTCCGGAAGGCGGGATTTCCTGAGTGCCCGGAAGACGAGCCAAGGGTAGATGCCCCCGCCTACTATGGTCCCCATTGGTCTGAGGAAGACGTGGCTGAGCTGGAAAGGAGATGGAAGAGGGCTCACGCTACCCCGGGAGGAAGGGACCCTGCTGAGGATAATGTACTCCCCTAGACTTTAGTTTACATTTATTTTGTAATTTTCCTCCCCGGGAGGCATATGTAGAACTTGGCCTCGGTGCCCATTTTGATTAATATAAGTTCTATTTTTTGATAAAATCACTTATCTTTTGTAGATTGAGCGCCCCTTAAAGGGAATTCTCCCGCGCGGGTCCGTGCCCTATGTTTTTGCCCATCCTAGTAGTTCCTCTGGTACCTACTTCTCACTCCCCCGCGCTGGATGCCTCCAATGCTCTTTTCTTCAAAGAAAACTAGCTCATTGGAGGTTTGGAGGCAACCAGGCCACCCGGGCCTTGGCTGAGGCGGGGCTGGATTGCTTCCTTCAGGAGTTTGGAACGATCCGGGCACTGGTGTTATTTCTTAAGGCGGTCGAGGCCAAGTTCGGGTCCTTAAATCAATGTTTCGACCTGGCTTCAGATCATATGCGGGAAGCCCTAAATTCCCACCAAACCATCGCTGAGTTGCAAGCCCTTCATGATGATTCTCAAAGTCGCACCGCCAAGGAACTGGGTATGGTATGGGGCGAACTGGAGCGGGCGCAAGAGAAGCTCAGGAAGCTGGAGACCCACACCACACAGAATAAGCTTATCTGCGATCTGGAGAAGGAGAATCGATCCCTTACTCATAGGAATAGGGTCCTCCAAGAAGCACTAACGACCGTCCGGCTGTCTTACCATCTTCTTGGCCTCAAGAACGGACTAGTCGGGGTTTCTCCCCTTACCGATGTTCCCGCCGGGGTTCGTAGGACCATTGAGCGTATGGAGGCCAACCCAGGGAAGTTTGGTGAAGGGGCTCCTAATCATAAGGCCTATCTAGATGCCGTGGAATGGTATACCAAGATAACTGATGGGGAGGCTGAGCCTTATCCCTCCAGTCTCCGCCGGGTCCCTGCCCGGGTAGAGGTAGATATTGCTTATGAGCGGTATGAGGACATGACCGTGTCCATCGACCCGGAAGAGGTGGCACGCCGGATAAGGCGTATCCGGGAGATTGCTGCTTCCGGGGTTACCACCAAAGGAGTGAAGACCGCCGAGGGTACCCGCATTAGCCGAGAGGAGAAGGGCAAGGGTGCTGCCAACTTGTTCCCTAAGTACCGGTTCGTTACCTCCGCCGGTGTAAGAAGAATGCGCCTGGCGGAACCGCTTCCGGAAGGGTCCGTAGTGGTTCCTATCCCCGAGCTGAATGAAGAGGACGCCGAGCAATTGGAGGAGGAGCTAGCATGGAATTAAGCTCCGGATGCTCGGTTTGCTGAAGACATCTTGTCTTCTCAATTCTTTGGTGGGGGTTTCCGCCCGGGTAACCCAGAGGGTGCTTCCGGGTCAGGCCCTAAGTGGGTTTAAAGATGCATAGATAGAAAAACCTATGTAAAATTTCGTGTAATCGTTTCTTTGCAATATGATCACATGTTCATGCGATCTTGTAAAATTCTATGCCATTGTTCCTTTGTAATATAACCACATGTTCATGCGATTTGCTTTTAAAAGATGATTGAATAAAATTGCTTTTTGAATAGCCCTTTTCATTAACTCTCTCCTGTAAACATTACATTCTCGGGTCCCCGGGCTTCATCCAAGCTCCGGGTCCGCTCTAGCGGGGTGGGAGGTCGTCGCCGTACCTCTCAAATATACAATTTATAGATCACTTACTACCTTTCCACACTATTAAGTGTACAATGGCAAGTAAGGTTCGTTCCACAGGGAAAAGGTTATTTCTATGTATATCTTGTAGGATATATATATACATATACATATATATAAAAGCAATGTAAACAAGGGGGGGTTTGAGTTGAGTTTTGTTTAAGACACTACTAAGTAAAACTACTAGAACTTTAGAATTACAACTAGTTTAGCATCTAAAGGATTAACTAAAGGATTAACTAATGAGAATAAGAGACTTGGGTACATGAGATTTGTATCTTCTTGTTATGGATTTTTCCTCAAACCTACTTATGATACTTTGAGAATGGTGATTGTTTTTAATGAGAAACCATCTCTATTCTAGTTGTGAATCATGAAAGCATTTTCACAACTCTTATTGGCAACTTATCTATATGATAGCAAATAGATAAATTGACCAATGCTAATTCAAATTAGATGTTTCCCCACCTTACCCATGCAATGTGATAACACAATTGACATAAATATAATGCTAATGAATGATCTCAAGAACAAATACAATTGATAACAACATATATTTGATTCCTAATTCACTACTTTTACATAGAAGAAATGATAGCATTTCAACCATGGACCAACACATATCTATGGTTAGGAAATCATTCCTAACCATTTCAACAATCAAATACACATATAATTTATGATCATTCAATGACAAATCAACCATTCCTAAGCTTCATAAACCATGTTCTCAAACCATAACAAGAGGTTTAATCTCACATACCCAAGATGGGTTTTAGCCTACAATCATAACTAAATAATCATAACCACAATCCATACAATAATACATAGTGAATTCAAAGTGAAAATCCAAAGAGAAAAATGAAGAAAAGAGCTTAAGGCTCTGTAAAATTCGATCCTCTAAACATTGAGGATAAGTTTTATTTATACTTCCAAAAATAACAAAAATAAAACAAAACAAAATGCCACTTGCAGGTCCTTCGCGGGTCGCGCGAAATCCTTCGCGGACCGCGCGCTGTGGCCTCCGCGGTTCGCGACCGATGTTTCGCGCACCGCGCGTCTTCGGTTTCCGCGGTCCGCGACCGAGGTTTCGCGGACCGCGCGTCTGGTCTTGGCGCTGGTCCTCGTGCTGGTCCTCGCGGCTCGCGACCGGGGTTTCGCGGACCGCGCGTCTGGTCCTCGCGGCTCGCGACCGGAGTTCCGCGGACCGCGCGAAACTTGGCATCATCAAAACAGCAACACACGCTCTCGCGGTTCGCGACCAAGGGTTCGCGGCCCGCGAGAGTGTGCCTTCACGCCACTTCTACGACCGGTTCTTCAATGCATCAATCGCGGTCAGGACGGTCATAGAAGGTCTTCAAATCATTCAAATCCATCGCAAGTGCAATTCAAGATCGAAATGCACGTCTTCAATTTCAAACCACTATGAATGATTTGGTCCAAAAGTCTAATATAAATATGCAAAATACTATCTAAAACAGCTCTCAAATGCTACAAAATAAGAGTATATCTAGGACCTATCAAAATCCCCCACACTTGAACCTTTCTCGTCCTCGAGAAAGAACGATTAAGATCCAAGTGTATACCCTGAATAATTAAGCACATAACATTTGAGAGCTTTACATATCTATACAAGAGAGAAAAGAAAATGTTTTTTTTTTTTTTTTTTTAAGTAGTAAAAATAGCAGCAACAAAAGCAGCAACAAAAGTCCTATACCTCTCCCCCACACTTAGTCTAAACATTGCCCTCAATGTTTAAATATATGAATGAAAACCATAGTGAAAGGAAAGGGTGTAGGATATACTCACTGCGAGGGGCCGGAACCATCGCGACGGCGCTGAGCTCGCGATCTGCGATGACCCTCATAGTCAAAAGCCCCTGGTCCATGTGGGTGCATGGATGCCATCATGGCGAACATCACCTCCATGTCGTCCTCATACCTCTGAGTAAACGCGTCATGCCTCTGCGTGAACTCCTGGAATTGCTGCTGAGTGACATACTAAGGATCCTGATGTGGAGGAACATACTGCTCTCCATGCTCCGGAGGTGCCTCTAGCCTGGCAAGGGCGATGGTAGGTGCAGGGACTGTGATCTGAAGGGGTAAGGTGAGCTCCTCCATGCGGGTGCGTTCAGTCAGGTGCACAGCCTCCGGATTTGGCAGGTACATGTGTTGATTCTTGGCTACTAGCCAGATGAATCTAGGAGGAGGGAATTTGTGCATTTGCAAGACATTAGTGGACTCCAAAGAAGCAATGGAGTGTAACTGGTGAGCTCTCTCGGCTGTCTTGCCTATCGCCTGAATATCTGGAGGTAGATGGATGCGCAAATAAGCTGCCAGAAGAGAAATCATACCCCCCTGCGGTATCTTCCCTGAGCTCTTCTGGGAGGACTCCAGACATTTCTGCACAAAGAGATCTACCCAACATGGGTGCTCTATCCTCCAAAACATAGTCCAAAGGCATTGGACTTGTTCCCTGCTGATATGCGTCAACTCCCCCTGGCAAAAGATCGTCATCACTAGGAGCTTGTGCACCATACGAACAGCTGGATGTATGATGTGGTTGTTCTTTGTAGCTCCCGTGATGTTGGGAGATCCAGACAAACAATGCCAAAAGAAAGCTAGATCAAATCCTTGTGGGGCATATTCTCTTGGATTCTTGTAGCCCTCCGCATATTGGAATCCAAAAGCATCTTGGATTTCATCATAGGACATCCTTCGGTCTACATCATTCAACCTGAAGGTGATGAAATGCCTGTCATGGTCCTCGTCGTAGTGCTTGGCTAGAGTGGATAGGAACTCAAGTGTATAGCGGATGTAGGTCGGTGCCGACCGATCAATGAATCCTCTCATGCCAACGCGATCCAATAAAAATAGCACAGGTTGCTGCAAACCTAGCTCCTGAAGTAGCTCAGAGGAGAGGAACTTCGTCTCCATGATCGTTCGCCTCCCATTCCCTATCAACTTTCTCCACCGTTGTTGGGCATCGTCATCCAAACCTTGCAGTCCCATAAGGTCAATAGGAGGCAGGTTTTCTGCAGGGGGAGGGCTAGGTTGGCGAGGGGGGGATTCGGGGAGCACGGGCTCACGGGAAGTAGAGGCTTCCCCTCGGCGAGACCTTTTTCTCGGTGCCATTATCAAAATCTACTCAACAACAGTCCAGCACAGCTAAACTAGCTACAAGGCGGCAAGCCCTTACTCAAAAAGCAAATTGCAACTAGTGGCGGCAAGCCCAATCAAAATCAACAAGAAAAGCTAGTGGCGGCAAGCCCTAATTACTCAAAAATTGCAATGTAGCATTCCACATAAACAATTAAATGCAATTAAATCGCCAATTTGATCGAAACACCACCAAATCAAAGAATCCAAAAATTAGGGTTCATAAGATTTGGGGGTATTTGATTGGGAATTGGAATTTGGAATTGGTGATTGGGAAAGGGTTAAGGTTGGTGGGGGGAAGGTTTTTGTGTAGTTGGTTCGGGAAAAAGGTCGCCGGAATCCGGCGAATCGGAATGGGGAAGTTTCGGTTGGAATTTGGGCAATGTGGGTGAAAGATGGTGTTTTGGATGTGGATTTTTGGTGGGTTTTGTTGGGAAAGCTTGGGGGATTGATTTGGGTGGAAGAAATTGGTTCAAAACTCGCCGGAATGAAGGAGTTGAGTTGGTGGCCGGAAAAGATACTATGCGGGTGGGAGAATTGGGAAGAAGAAGGAGAAAGAAAAAGATAGAAGAAAATGGGGAAGAAGTAGTGCCCGTCACCTCGCGGATCGCGAGTTACCCTTCGCGGGTCGCGACAAAATCGCGCGGGCCGCGGGTCCTCTTCGCGGGCCGCGAAAACGTGCCAAATCCTTCCAGGGATTTCCGAGAAAACTCGGCATGGTTCGCGGGTCGCGTGACAAATTCGCGAGCCGCGCGATGAAACCGCGGTCCGCGAGCACCGTGTCGCGGTCCGCGCGATGAAGTCGCGGACCGCGCGCTAAAGACCGTTGAGGTGCGCGCGGATTCCGTTCGAGGTGCGCGCAAACCCTCGCCGCGGCGCGCGCAGAGTCTCGTCGCGGCGCGCGCGCAGAATCCCCGCGGGTCGCGCGGGATCCGTCGCGGGTCGCGCGCACCGGACCTCGGCGCGGTGCGCGCGCGCACCGCGCGCAAAACCTCGGCAAAACTTCGCCGTCCGCGCGATGAAACCGCGGACCGCGAGCATAGTTTCGCGGTCCTCGCGATCAAGTCGCGGACCGCGAAAATGGTCATTTTTGTTCCAGGGATTTCCTGGAATCCCCTGTTTTCTCGCGGGTCGCGCGTGATTTTCGCGGACCGCGAGACACCGTCGCGGCGCGCGCGTTTCGTTCGCGGCGCGCGAGGTTTCCCGTCGCGGTCCGCGCGATGAAGCCGCGGACCGCGAAAACCGGTGTTTTTGTGGTAGGGATTTCCATGAAATCCAAGTTTTGCTCGCGGATCGCGAGACCTTGATTGCGGATCGCGAGGTACTGTCGCGGCTCGCGCGTGCTCGGTCGCGGACCGCGAAACCCTCGGTCGCGGTCCGCGCGATGAATTCGCGGACCGCGAGAAATGGCTCCTTGGCGCTTGTCGTTTTGCACCACTTCAAACCTATTTCTACAAAAACAACATAAAAACTAGCGTAATGTTCGAATTACAAGCTTAATGAATTGTACATAGCAAATAAATATAAAGAAAGTAATGTTCCAAATGTTGAAATTGTTCGACTAAATGCTTTTAAAGCTCAAAACTCGTTTATTTAACATCGTCGGCACGATGTACCTCCATGGTAAAGATCACTCGTAGGCCGGGTTGCCTAGAGACATGTCCTCTAGGATCTCCGATTTGAAACCCTCGTAATACGGTTTCAACCTTTGGCCGTTGACCTTGATGATTTTGGCATCCTCGCCGCTTTGGATCTCCACTGCTCCATGAGGGAAAACCTTCACAACTACAAATGGTCCAGTCCACCGAGAACGCAGTTTACCTGGAAACAACCGAAGACGTGATTGAAATAGAAGAACTTTTTGACCTACCTCAAAAGTTTTCCTAATTATCATCTTGTCATGCCATGCCTTCGTCTTCTCTTTGTAAATGGCCGCGTTCTCATAGGACTCATTCCGGATTTCCTCAAGCTCTTGCAATTGAAGCTTCCTTTCATTCCCGGCCTCGTCCAAGTTCAAGTTGAACCTTGTGATTGCCCAATAGGCTTTGTGTGCTAACTCCACCGATAAATGACACGGCTTTCCAAAAACCAATCGGTATGGAGACATACCAATTGGAGTCTTATAAGCCGTCCTATATGCCCACAATCCATCATCCAACCGAGTACTCCAATCCTTGCGAGTCGGCCTAATCGTTTTCTCAAGGATGGACTTGATTTCCCTATTGGAAACTTCGGCTTGTCCATTTGTTTGTGGGTGATAGGCGGTAGAAGTTTTGTGATTTACCCCATATTTCTTCAACAATGCGGCAATGGTTCTATTGCAAAAGTGAGTGCCTCGATCACTGATCAAAGCTCGGGGTACCCCGAACCTAGAGAAGATGTGAGATTTGATGAACTCTGCAACCACTTTAGAATCATCAGTACGAGTGGGGATTGCTTCAACCCACTTAGAAACATAATCAACCGCAAGCAAGATATATTTGAAACCAAAGGAAGTAGGGAAAGGTCCCATAAAATCAATTCCCCAAACATCAAAAAGTTCACAATATAGAGGGCAATGTTGGGGCATTTCATTCCGAGAAGAGATGTTTCCTACTCTTTGGCATTTATCACAAGACTTGCAAAATGTGTATGCATCTTTATTCAAGCTAGGCCAATAGAAACCACAATCTAGCACTTTCCTAGCGGTTCGCCTAGCACCAAAATGACCACCACATGCATATGAATGGCAAAAAGCAAGGATTGAATTTGTTTCATTATTAGGAATGCATCTCCTAATCACTTGGTCGGCACGATGTTTCCATACATAGGGATCATCCCATACATAAAACCTAGCATCATGCTTTAGCTTATCTTTTTGTGCTTTTGTGAAGTGAGAAGGGCACTTACTTGTGACAAGGAAATTCACAATGTTGGCATACCATGGGAGAGAAACACCAAGAGCAAACAATTGCTCGTCGGGGAACTCTTCGTGAAGACGCTCCTTCAATGCTTTGGTCCCAAACTCCTCATTGGGCACCAATCGGCTCAAATGGTCGGCCACTAGATTTTCAGCTCCTTTCTTGTCCTTGACCTCCAAGTCGAACTCGCTCAAGAGCAAGATCCATCGGAGTAACCTAGGCTTTGCTTCTTTCTTCGTCATCAAGTAACGAAGAGCTGCATGGTCAGTGAAAACAATAATTTTCGTACCAAGCAAATATGGCCTAAACTTTTCTAAGGAAAAGACTACCGCTAGCAATTCCTTTTCAGTAGTGGTATAGTTCCTTTGAGCATCATTGAGAGTCATGGATGCATAATAGATGGCGTGGGGAATTTTCCCCACCCTTTGACCTAGCACCGCACCAACGGCGTAGTCACTTGCATCACACATGATCTCAAATGGGAGGGACCAATTTGGAGGTTGTATAATAGGGGCCGACACTAGCATAGACTTTAAACAATCAAATGCCCTTTTACAACCTTCATCTACCACAAATTCCACATCCTTTTGCAACAATCTACATAAAGGGGAAGAAATTTTTGAAAAGTCTTTTATGAAACGGCGGTAGAAACCCGCATGGCCAAGAAAGGACCTCACATCACGCACACAAGTAGGGTAAGGAAGAGATTGGATGATATCAATTTTTGCTTTGTCTACTTCAATACCCTTAGATGACACTTCATGACCTAACACAATGCCCTTTTCTACCATAAAATGACATTTTTCAGAATTTAGCACAAGGTTTTTATCAATGCAAATTTTTAGGACTAATGACAAATGGATTAAGCAATTGTCAAAAGAGTTTCCATGAACAGTAAAGTCATCCATGAAAACCTCTACAAACTTCTCAAGATATTCTGAAAAAATGCTAACCATACACCTTTGGAACGTGGCCGGTGCATTGCAAAGGCCAAAAGGCATGCGTCGATATGCAAAGGTGCCAAAGGGACATGTGAAGGTGGTCTTCTCTTGATCCTCTGGTGCAATGGCAACCTGAAAGTACCCTGAATAGCCATCAAGAAAACAGTAGAAAGAGTGGCCTGCAAGCCGGTTAAGCATTTGATCAATAAATGGCAAAGGGAAATGGTCTTTCCTTGTTACCGCATTTAACCTTCGGTAATCGATGCAAACACGCCATCCATTTTGGACACGAGTGGGAATCAATTCGCCATGGCTATTCTCCACTACGGTCACTCCGGTTTTCTTTGGTACCACTTGTGTTGGGCTTACCCATTTACTATCGGAGATTGGATAGATCATTCCCGCATCCAACAATTTAAGAACCTCGGCTTTTACTACCTCCATCATAGGAGGGTTCAACCGCCTTTGAGGTTGTCGGATGGGTTTAGCATCATCCTCCAATAGTATACGGTGCATGCAAGTACTTGGACTCATACCTTTGATGTCGGCAATAGTCCATCCAATGGCTTCCTTATGATCTTGAAGCACTTTCATCAACCTTTCCTCTTGTTCCTTGGTGAGTTTGTTGGAGATGATCACCGGCAATTTCTCACCATCACCAAGGAATGCATATTTTAGATTCTCGGGTAGTGGTTTCAACTCCACCACCGGAGGTTTATTGAAAGATGGTCGGTTGCCCGAGCCCTTCAATACCTCAAGGTCTAAAATTGGTGCATCAAGAGAAAGTTCCTCAAAGGTATCTAGCTCAAAAATGCTTTCCTTCAAGTTAGCACTCAAAGCATATGTATGAACATTACTTGTGTGTAAACTATTAGCTAAAGCATTTAACAAAGGATCATCAACATCATTTTCATAAACTTTTTGCACATAAGGCTCAATCACATCAATAGCATTGCAAGAAGTTTCCTCATCATCGTATTTCATTGCACCATAAATGTTGAACTCTATTTTATCCTCATCAAATTCCATGGTAAGCCTACCACTATGCACATCGATAATAGTTCTTGACGTTTTCAAAAAGGGACGCCCTAACAAGACAGGGGTAGCAAATTTATCATGTTCCATGTCAAGAACGTAAAAATCGGCCGGGAACACCAACTTGTCGACTTTCACCAAGACATCTTCAACAATACCCTTAGGGTATGCATTAGAGCGGTCGGCAAGTTGGATTACCACGCCGGTTTTATGCAAAGTGCCAAGATTCAACGATTCATACAATGTATATGGAATGACATTTATGGATGCACCTAGATCTAGCATGGCTCTAGGAAAGTAAGTGTTCCCTAAGATGCAAGGAATGGTAAACATGCCCGGATCACCACATTTAGTAGGCATTTTATCCTGAAATAAAGCCGACACATGTTCATTGACTCTTTCATTTTTAACATGCTTAGACCTTTGTTGACGATGGTTTACACATAATTCCTTCAAGAACTTAGAATATCTAGGAACTTGATCAATAGCATCGAGCAAAGGAATATTTACCTCACACCTTCGAAGGACCTCGAAAGCTTCCTTGTCCATCTCCTTTTTCCGAGTATTCTTCAAAGCTTCGGGAAATGGTGCTTCCACATCAAAGGTAGTGTCCACCCTAGTTTTCTTGTGAAGAGGTGAGAATGGAGGTGACATTGGTTCAACATGAGAAGTTGTGTCTACATGTTCCTCATCAATAAGTTCTTTCTCCTTCTCAACCTCGGCATCACCTTTTTCTTTGGCTAGCCCCTCAAGAATTACTTCTTCGTCGGCCAAGGTCGCCTCAACCTCGTCATTGGCTAAACTCTTCTTCACAAGGCCTCTCTTGGGTGCCTTTTTCACAACCACTTCGGGTTCAAGAGCTTGTTTACCACTCCTCAAGGTCATGGCACTCGTATGAGGCATTGGATTTAACTCCGTTTGCGCGGGTAGTTTCCCGGAGTTTTGTGCTTCCAACTTTCCCAAAACCGTGGCCATTTGACTCATTTGTACCTCAATGCTTTTGAGTCTAGCATCTTGTGGGAATTGGTCCGAGCTTTCACCTTGGTTATGAGATTTATCTTCCAACCTCGGGTGAGCATTTTGAGGGGCACGGTTATTGAAACGGCCTTGACCTTGGTTTCTTGGGTATTGTTGTGGTTGAGGGTGATATTGAGGGTTTTGATGATCTTGGTACCCTTGATAGCCAAAATCTTGGTACCCTTGGTTTTGGTAACCTTGGTACCCTTGATTTTGGTGGCTTTGGTCTCCTTGGTAGCCTTGGTCATTTTGCCCCCTCGTCCTATCAAAGGATTGACCACTTTGACCTTGGTAACCCCCTTGGTAGCCACCTTGTTGCCCCGTCGGTTCATCTCTCCACCGAAAGTTGGGGTGATCTCTAGTTCCGGGGTTATAATGTTGAGCAAACGGATCATACTTCCTTTGGTTACCCCTATCACCACCTTGGCCTTGTCCACCTTGAAAACCCCTACCACTTTGGTAGCCTCGTCCTCCTTGGTAGCCCCTAAAACCTTGGTTTCCTCCTTGATCGCCTCTAAAACCTTGGTTTCCTCCATAGACTCCCATGGCATTGACTTCTTCGTTATAATCCTCGTTTGCTTGAGGACAAGATTCGGTGAGATGGTTCGAAGCACAAATCCCACACGTCATCACTTGTTGCCTTGGTTGGTTCCCCCCGGAGCTATTTCCCATCATGAAACCTTTCATCAATGCCGTAAGCTCCTTGATATCTTGACGAGAGCTATCATTGTTCCCACCGGAGTTACCCACTCGTAGCCTCCGGTCTCTCTTTGGTTTGCATCCTTCGGCTAGTTGCTCAAATAGCATCATGGCATCGGAAGAGCCAAGGTTAGCAATGGAGCCATAGCAAGACCGATTTATCAACTCGGTTTCTCTATCATTCAAACCATTGTAATAGAAACACACCAATTGAGGTTCGGTGAAGCTATGGTATGGGCAACTTGAGAGGAGAGTTTGGAATCTTTCCCAATACTCATACAACGTCTCATCATCGTCTTGAGTGATGTTGCTAATGGCTTGTATCAAGACCGAGGACTTAGAGGGAGGAAAGTACTTGTCTAAGAACTTTTTCTTCAATTGTGGCCATGTAGTGATTGATGATGAAGGTAAACGGCTTAACCATTTAGCGGCCTTGTCCTTCAAGGTGAAGGTGAAGGTTTTCAGCTTAAACTCATCCACACTCATCTCGGAAGGTTTCAAACTACTACACACCCTATGAAAAGCCTCAAGGAAGTCATTCGGATCATCCACTTCTCTACCATGGAAAGTTGGAAGTAAATTTATCACTCCCGTCTTGATTTCGTATTGAGAGTTCGGGTAAACAATGCTCGATTGTTGTTGCTCATAGTTGGGGGACATGTACTCTCTCATAGAAATGTTGGTAGGAGAAGGATTAGGGTTTTGGAAAGGGTTGTAGAATTGGTTTCGGGGAGGGTTTTGGCCGGTATCCTCTTCATCGTCCGCCATGTTGAAAGGTAGTGATTCACTTTCAAGGGATAAAGGATTAGATGCTAGTGACTCTTGCACTTGCCTCCTAAGTTGGCGGAGACTTCTTACTAGCTCGGAATCGTATTGCAAAGGGTCTTGGTTCGAGGATCGTGTAAGAACCATGCACCAAGAGCTAGAGCAATAGGGTTCCAAACCAAAATAGAACCTAAAAAGAAAGATAGATTAGAAATAAAACTACAATATACACATAAAAATACGCCTTCTCCCCGGCAGCGGCGCCAAAATTTGGGAGGTCGTCGCCGTACCTCTCAAATATACAATTTATAGATCACTTACTACCTTTCCACACTATTAAGTGTACAATGGCAAGTAAGGTTCGTTCCACTGGGAAAAGGTTATTTCTATGTATATCTTGTAGGATATATATACATATACATATATATAAAAGCAATGTAAACAAGGGGGGGTTTGAGTTGAGTTTTGTTTAAGACACTACTAAGTAAAACTACTAGAACTTTAGAATTACAACTAGTTTAGCATCTAAAGGATTAACTAAAGGATTAACTAATGAGAATAAGAGACTTGGGTACATGAGATTTGTATCTTCTTGTTATGGATTTTTCCTCAAACCTACTTATGATACTTTGAGAATGGTGATTGTTTTTAATGAGAAACCATCTCTATTCTAGTTGTGAATCATGAAAGCATTTTCACAACTCTTATTGGCAACTTATCTATATGATAGCAAATAGATAAATTGACCAATGCTAATTCAAATTAGATGTTTCCCCACCTTACCCATGCAATGTGATAACACAATTGACATAAATATAATGCTAATGAATGATCTCAAGAACAAATACAATTGATAACAACATATATTTGATTCCTAATTCACTACTTTTACATAGAAGAAATGATAGCATTTCAACCATGGACCAACACATATCTATGGTTAGGAAATCATTCCTAACCATTTCAACAATCAAATACACATATAATTTATGATCATTCAATGACAAATCAACCATTCCTAAGCTTCATAAACCATGTTCTCAAACCATAACAAGAGGTTTAATCTCACATACCCAAGATGGGTTTTAGCCTACAATCATAACTAAATAATCATAACCACAATCCATACAATAATACATAGTGAATTCAAAGTGAAAATCCAAAGAGAAAAATGAAGAAAAGAGCTTAAGGCTCTGTAAAATTCGATCCTCTAAACATTGAGGATAAGTTTTATTTATACTTCCAAAAATAACAAAAATAAAACAAAACAAAATGCCACTTGCAGGTCCTTCGCGGGTCGCGCGAAATCCTTCGCGGACCGCGCGCTGTGGCCTCCGCGGTTCGCGACCGATGTTTCGCGCACCGCGAGTCTTCGGTTTCCGCGGTCCGCGACCGAGGTTTCGCGGACCGCGCGTCTGGTCTTGGCGCTGGTCCTCGTGCTGGTCCTCGCGGCTCGCGACCGGGGTTTCGCGGACCGCGCGTCTGGTCCTCGCGGCTCGCGACCGGAGTTCCGCGGACCGCGCGAAACTTGGCATCATCAAAACAGCAACACACGCCCTCGCGGTTCGCGACCAAGGGTTCGCGGCCCGCGAGAGTGTGCCTTCACGCCACTTCTACGACCGGTTCTTCAATGCATCAATCGCGGTCAGGACGGTCATAGAAGGTCTTCAAATCATTCAAATCCATCGCAAGTGCAATTCAAGATCGAAATGCACGTCTTCAATTTCAAACCACTATGAATGATTTGGTCCAAAAGTCTAATATAAATATGCAAAATACTATCTAAAACAGCTCTCAAATGCTACAAAATAAGAGTATATCTAGGACCTATCACGGGGCACCCAAATGGGAGCTACCCAAGGGTCCCTTTTAAACAAATATTCCTCTCTGAACCCGGAACGAGGCCAAACGTCGGGTTCTCTCTCCGGGCATATTCATGCTTCCGGGAGGGGTATATCCATACCCGGCATATTCATGCCTAGCATATTCATGCTTAGCGTATTCACGCTTCCGGGAGGGGTATATCCATACCCGGCATATTTATGCCTAGCATATTCATGCTTAGCGTATTCACGCTTCCGGGAGGGGTATATCCATACCCGGCATATTTATGCCTAGCATATTCATGCTTAGCGTATTCACGCTTCCGGGAGGGGCATATCCATGCCTGGCATATCCAGGCCTGGCATATCCAGGCCTGGCATATCCATGCCTGGCATATTCATGCTTTAGTAGCTGTGGTGTGATGCGGGGTGCTCTACTTCCCGTAAAACCTTCTTAGGTTAGCTACGTTCCACCTTCTGGGGATCTCCTTTCCCTGCTTGTCCTCCAGCACATAGCTCCCTCCCGAGTGTGCTTCCTTGATCTTGTATGGCCCTTCCCAGTTGGGTGCAAGTTTGCCCTTCGGGGCTTGGCGGCTCTTATCGTTCCTCCTCATTACCCAGTCTTCTGGGATGAAGACTTCTTTCCGCACCCTTCTGTCATGATACCTCTTTACTCGCTCCTTCACCTTGGCTGCCTGAAGTGCCGCATTCTCTCGCTTCTCTTCCAGGAGATCCAAGTCAAGGCGTCGTCCATCGTTTTCTTCTTCCGGGCGCTGGTATTGAGTTCGAGGGCTTGGGATCCCAATCTCTGCGGGTATTACTGCCTCTGACCCGTACACCAAGCCATACGGAGATTCCCCGGTAGCTGAGCTTTCTGTAGTCCTATGGGCCCAAAGAACACTGGGTAGCTCCCAGATCCAATTTCCCCGCGCGCCTTCCAAGCGGGTTTTTAGTCCTTTGATGATGGTGCGGTTGGTGACCTTTACTTGCCCGTTCGCCTGGGGGTGGTACACCAACGTCAACTTCTGTTCTATACCATACTTGACACACCATGATTTGAAAGGATCATTCTCGAACTGCGCCCCGTTATCCGTGACTATGACCTTCGGGATGCCGAATCGACAGATGATGTTCTTCCAGCAAAACTTGACACAAGTTAGTCCCCGTATGTTGGTGAGCGGTTCTGCCTCCACCCATTTGCTGAAGTAATCGATCGCCACGATCAGGTACTTGGCTCCTCCCGGGGCAGTCGGGAATGGTCCGACCAAGTCAATTCCCCATTTGCTGAACAGCCAAGCTCCTGTGACTCCGACTAATTCTTCCCGGGGAACATGGATTAGCGGGGCAAATGTCTGGCATTCCAGGCACTTCTGTACATGCTCTTCCGCATCTTTGAACAACGTCGGCCAATAATACCCCAGCCTTAAGATCCTTTTGGCCAAGGTGCGTGCTCCCTGGTGGCTCCCATTAGATCCCTCGTGCATCTCCCTGATGAGGTATCGGCCTTCCAACCTCTCTACACACTTTAGCAGAGGCTGGAGTTACCCTCTTTTGTACAGCTCCCCTTCCTGGATCACATACTTAGGCGCCTTAACTCTTAGCTTCCGGGCCTGGGCCCTATCCTCCGGGATGGTTCCTTCTTCTAGGTATGCCCGCATGGGCCTGATCCAGGATTCTTCCTCGTTCACCAGCATTACTTGATTGCTCTCCTGGTAGCTCCTTCTTCCTAGTACTTCCAAGTATAACTTTTGGTCGGGCTCAGGTTTCAATTCTGAGGAGGCCAATTTGCTCAAAACGTCTGCTTTGCTGTTCTTCTCCCGGGGAACTTGAACCAAGTCGAAGGTTTTAAACCCGGCTATCAAAGGCTTTACCACTTCCAGATATTTTTGCAGGCTCCTCTCCCGGGCTTCATACTCTCCCTTTACCTGTTGCACCACAATCTGGGAATCACTGTGTGCCGTGAGAGTTTTGATGTCCATCTCCTTTGCCAATCTTAACCCTGCGATCAAAGCTTCGTACTCGGCTTCATTGTTTGTTGTTCTGAAAGTGAATTGGACTGCATAGGGATACTCCTTCCCTTCCGGGCTGACTAACAATATTCCTGCTCCACTGCCCCCGGAGTGCGCCGACCCATCCACATATAGCTTCCAAGCCGGGTCTGTCTCAGCCTTAGCCGTATCCTCCGGAGTGTTAGGCGTCTCCTGTTCCTTATTTATCCTTGCTTCTGATTCCAACAGAAAGTCCGCTAGGGCCTGGCCCTTGATAGCCCTCCTTGGCTCATACCGGATTTCATACTCTCCCAGCTCTATAGCCCATTTCATCATTCTCCCTGATGCCTCCGGCTTGAACATGACTTGTCTTAGCGGGTAATTGGTAAGAACCACTATGGGATGGCCCTGGAAGTAGGGCTTAAGCCTCCTTGAAGCATGCACCAGCGCCAGAACCAATTGCTCCAACTCAGTATACCGGGTTTCTGCCCCCCGAAGTGCCCGGCTAACAAAATAGATTGGGTGCTGCTTTCCCTCCTCTTCTTTGATTAGTACGGCACTTACCGCCTCCCGGGACGCCGCTATGTACAGAAAAAGCTCCTCCCCCGGGAGTGGCTTCTTTAAAGTTGGCAACTGTTGAAGGTGCTCTTTCAGATTTTGGAATGCCTTCTCACATTCCCCGGACCACTCAAACGCCTTGGTCCTCCTGAGAATGTTGAAGAAAGGCAACTGCCTGTCTGCCCCCTTTGACAGGAACCGACTGAGGGCCGCGAGGGACCCTGTTAACCGCTGTACTTCTTTCACCGACCTAGGGGAGGTCATCTTAGCTATGGCTTCCACCTTCTCCGGGTTGACGTCGATGCCCCGGCTTGACACCATAAAACCCAAGAACTTCCCCGCACCCACTCCAATGGTACTTTTGGAGGGGTTCAGCTTTAGATTGCTCCGTTCCAGCTTTTCAAACATCTCCTCCAGGTCATTCAAGAAAGCCCCGTAAGCCCTACTTTTAACCACCATGTCGTCAACATACACCTCCATGTTTCTTCCCACTTGGTCCTTGAAGAGTTTGTCCACCATTCTCTGGTACGTAGCCCCCGCGTTCTTCAGCCCGAAAGGCATCTTCTTGTAGCAAAAGGTTCCAAAATCGGTGATGAATGAGGTTTTCGCCTTGTCCGCCTCATCCATCTGCACCTGGTGATACCCTTTATGTGCGTCGAAGAAGGCCAGCACCGAATACCCCGCAATAGCCTCTGCCAGCCGGTCCAGATTTGGGAGAGGATAGCTGTCTTTGGGGCAGCACTTATTCAAATCCGTAAAGTCAATACACATGCGCCAGCTTCCATCGTGCTTCTTTACTAAGACCGGGTTAGCTATCCATTCCGGGTAGATGATTTCCTCGACCACCCCGGCCCTCTCCAGCTTCTTTACTTCATTCTTTATAAATTCTGCTCTTTCCGGGGCTACAGGCCTTTTCTTCTGCCTGATTGGTTTAGTTGCAGGGCTTATGTTCAACTTGTGTACCCCCAACTCTGGTAACACCCCCACCATGTCCTCCGGGCTCCACGAGAATACTCCCTGATACTTGGCCAAAAGTTCCTTCAGCGCACCTTTTACTTCCTCCGGGAGGTCTTTTCCCACCGTGACCGTCCCTTTGTCCGCCACCTGCATCTCCTCCAACTCCTGGCGGGGAACTTCCCCGTGTACCACCCCTACTGCTTTCTTTGCGTCCAGCACCGCCGTCATCATGCAACTTCTTGCGACTGCTTGACTACCCCGCACGACCGCCACACCTTGCGCAGTGGGGAACTTCATCGTCAGCAGATACGGACAACTCGCTGCCCGGGCTTGAGTTAGCCATGGTCTTCCTATGATTACGTTGTACGGCGAGGGTGCGTCAATAACTGCAAAGTTGCATGTCACCGAGATCCTCTTGCTCCGGTCCTTCTCATCCACCATACACACTGCGAGGGGAATAACACCTAGTGGAACTTCGGGTTTGCCCGTGAACCCTGACAAGGGAGATAAGGGAGGTTTCAGGTTCTGTCTCCCAATTCCCAACTGATCGAAACAAGAAGCGAACATGATCTCCACGCTGCTCCCATCGTCCACAAACACCCTTTTGACCAAGAAGCCTTCAATCTCTGCCGTTACCACCATTGGGTCAGAATGGGGTATCTGCGGCGGGGCTGCATCCGCTTCAGAGAAAGTGAGAGCTTCATCGGGGCGAAACATTTTCCCCTGAATCTCCCCCGGGGGAACATACCGGGTCCGGGCCCGGATAGCGGAGACTGACTGACATGCTTCTCCGACTTCTCCACTGATCACGTTGATCATCCTGTTGGGTATTGGGGCCGGCTCCACTGCTTGGACCGGCGCGGCGGCTATGGCGGGCCTCCCCGGGGCCCTGTTACCTTGGATTCTTCCGTTTCCTCTCCCCGGGTTAGGTCTCCACCTCCTGCAAGGCTGCTCCTGAGGCTGGTCCCGGGGATTCTCCTTCTTTACCTCCGCCGCCACGCAATCTCTCAGCTGTCCCCGTTCTATCAGTCTTTCTATCTCGTTCCTCAGCATCCTACACCCCTTTGTCGCATGCCCGTAAGACTTGTGGTAGGCGCACCACTTGTCCGCGTTTTCCCTAGACGGGGTCCCGTGAATAGGCAATGGATCCGGGAACAGATCCTTGTGGATAGCATGAATCTCCGCTCGGGATTTGCTGAGCGGGGTGAAACTGTCCGCCCTTGCCCGATTTACCAACGCGGGAGCGGGGTCCCTTCTACTTGGGTCTGCCGTTCTCCTTCTTTCTATCTTATCCGGGAGGAATCCCCCAGATTCTTCCTTTCTCTTCCGTGTGGCATCATTAACCGCGCAGTATAGTTGTACCGCCATTTGCAAGTTGTGAAAGGTTTCCGGGATATTTTCCATCAACTTCTGGAACAGCGCCATATCCCTCAAGCCATTTATAAACCCGCTAATCACTGCCTTCTCCTGCTGCTGCCTGTCGACAACCTTCATGCTATCGTCCATGTACCTTCGATAGTATTCCATTGATCCTTCTGCAGCCTTCTGCCGGGTAGCTAAAAGCTCAGTCAACTGCTTTCCTTCCTTCTTTAATCCGGCGTATCTAAACAGCAAGGCCTTAGAGAAGTCGTAATAATCTCTGAGACTTTCTCGAGGCAAAGAATCAAACCATGAGAGACAGTTTCCTCTCAGGTAACAGTCCACCAGCTTGCATCTTAATTCCTCCGGGAAGTCCCTTGACACCATTAGGTTCTGGTACGTCCTGACAAACTCCTCCGGGTCTGTCTCTCCATTATATGTTGGGATTCTCTCCGGGGTCCGGAGGCCCGGCGGCCATGGGTACGCGAGCACTCGAGGTACCCAAGGGGAGGTAGGTTTAGCTCCGTTTCTTCCCACCAGTTTGTCTAGTCGAGCCTCCAAGGAGTTGGGGTCCTGCTGTGCCACCTGATAGCCCCGCATCCTATCGTCCTCCCGATAGTATCTCTCCGGGTAACCGAAGTTCATCCCCATTGATCCATACATGGGTCCGGAATACTGGATCGGGTTTCCCTGGGTTCCAGGGGCCTGATAACCAAACGGCTCCGCCGGCATGACTGGCAGGTCATACCCAATTTGTCCCGCCCCCCAACTGGAACGCGGGTAATAGGGTGGGGCATGTGGAACCAGATTCGATTGTTGTCCCGTAGCCGCTCCCCCTCCAACCCCGAAACTCGGAGGGAAAGAAGGTGGGACGGTGGAGGAATTTACACGCCCCTGTAGCTTTGGCGGCTGAACGGCTCCGTCCAGATCAATAACCTCTCTTTGGTGCCCCCCTAGAGGACCTGCCTGGTTCCTCCCGGGTTCCCTTCGCCTCAGGCTTTCCCGGGTGGAGAGTACCCACTGGCGGTACAACTCCTTGTTGGCTCTCATGAACTCCAAGGCCGCCACTTCCTCCGTACTAACTAAGGGCTGCCCCTCCTCCCGGGCTTCAGGTCCCTGGCCCCGGGTGGTGCCATCCCCGGCGAGCCCAAGCCCTTCCTGCTCATCCTGGTATTCTCCTTCCGAGTAGGCTTCGTCGGAGGCAGTTTCCACGTGGCCGTCTTGCGGTACCCCTAGCTCTCGCTGGTGTCTAGCCTCCTCCTGCAACTGCCTCAAGGTCACATCGTCTCCCGGGGGTGGAAAAGAATCACCCCCTGAAGGTGCCGCGTTCTTCTTAGGGCGCCCGCGCCCTCTCCTTGGCGACTCCATCATGCGAAGGTGGAAAGGTCCCACTGGGCGTGCCAATTGATGCTACCAAAACCGTCCGGGTCCCCGCACTTGTTGCTACCCGTGCCTCCTAGCTGAGATACCCGTAACAACCCTGCAAAACAATCCCCGGGCGGCGTCCCGGAGAAGAAGCTCCGGCGTGATGATGAGACGGGGGTAGTGATGCGGGGGAAATCGTACGGGAAAGACTCTCAATATGAAATAGAGAGATATAAGTCACTTACCTTGCTTACTGTTTGGGACTAGTATTTATAGCCGAGCTTTGCCTGCTTTGGGGATAAGGTGCAGGACCACTCCCTTTGTCACCATCTGTCCTCTTCCTTGTCTGGATGTGCTTCTCAGCGGGAAAGATGCCGCTCTGATGGTTCTGGGCCGCGGGCTTTCTTCCCGGCCCAGAAGGATTCTGGGCCAGTATTATCAGGCGAGGCCGTGAAGGCGTCACCGTGAAGGCGAGGCCGTTAAGGTGTCATTGTTAAGGCGATGTCATGAAGGCATCACCGTGAAGGAGAGTCTGTGACCGCGAGGCCGTCACCGTAAGGCGAGGTTATGAAGGCATCACTGTTGAGGCGAGGCCATGAAGACGTTATCGTGAAGGAGAGCTCTTGAAGGTGAGGTGATATACCCTATTTGTACTCTAGTTTTTAGTGCATTTTAGACTTGTTTTGAAGATAATTTTGTAACAAAGTATAGGATTTTAGAGTGAATTATATCATTGGTTCTTTATGTTTAGAACTTGTAAAATCCTATGTTTATGTGTATTTTGGGAGCTTGTTGATTGATAGTCTTGAAGACCTTCTATGATTATGTTATAGAGTTGATGATTTGATGCTTGGAACTTGAATAATTGGTCATAGAAGTGGCGAGAAGGCCACTTTACTAAAGGTGGTAGAAGCTGCCCAGAAAAGTGTCACTTGTGCCCAGAAAAGTGTCGCTTTTGCTTGAAGGAAGTGTCACTCCAGATGAAGAAAGTGTCACTGCTGCCCAGAAGTGTCACTATGATGAACAGCGACCAAATAAAGCGTCGCTAAACTCTTGCCCACTTGCACTCTTGAGCTGAAATTTGGAGGCTATAAATACCTCCTTATCCTCACCATTTTGGACGAGTTCCCTCTCAATCCAAAGCCAATTTCTTCATCTTTTCTTCCTTTTCTTCCATTGTTCTTCCCTTTGATTCTATGAACATGTATTGATATATTAGAATGATTGTATTAGCTTAATCCTCCTTGGGAGCAATTGATTAAACTTCTATGCTTGAGATTTTCATGAACTTCATTATGCTTCTATTTTGGGTTAGATTATCATTTGAATTCTTGATGTTGAATTGTGTATGAATGTTGTTAATCTTGCTATATTTGCCATGGGCTTTGTGTTTTAAATCAATTGCATGCCTCATAGTTTGAGTAATGGTAGTTTAAACCCTAGTTCTAGTTTAATTTAGAGATTAGGTTAATTAGAAGTGATTGGGTGGTGACAAACCCTTTTGCTTGTTAGTCATGGAGTAGTTAATCTAGTTGGTAGAGTAATTGGTAATTAGAGAGGTTGTGTGATTGTTGTTATGAAACATGGTAAATTATAGTCATGGGAATGAATTGTTTATGAGTTTGAATTGTTGCATGTCTTCGTAGGAACCTAATGTGATCATTGATCCTTCGTTATATGTAATTGTAGAGTTGAGATATTCGTTTCCAATGTGTGATTATATGCATCGAATTGCTAGATTTGTGGGTAGATGTTAGCATTTACCCCAATATCATAAAGTAGCAAATATGAATTGAGATTTGTATGTTATCATCATCTTAGTTCTTTATAGTATTCAAATGTCTTGTCCAACGCTCACGTTATCGATGAGTATGGGTGAGTTTGTTGATTCTCCATTGTTAATTCCATTGCCGATGTATCTAGATGCTATCATCTAGGTGGATTGATAATGAGGGCTTTTGAGTAATGTGTTCATGCTCACTAGCCATTATCGAGAGAATATGATGTTTTCATCTACGACTTATGATCATAAACCCTATATATGAAGCGTTCACTCAATGATTAATCGATAGTTGAAGTTGAAGTCAATTGCCTCCCAAGGCCTTGTATTTGCATTGTAGTGTAGTTCATCTTAGTTGCTTTCTTTCGTAGTGTAACAAAACCAAACTTCAAAAACCCCCCTTGTTTACCTTGCTTTCTATATAATATATATGTGTGTGTTTATAATCTTTGCTAAAACACTAAACACGATCCTTCTCCTTGTGGTTCGATCCCTACTTCCCACTATCTACTCTATAGTAGTTAGAAGTCGTAGGTGAAATATAAATGTGTTTTGATTGAGTGGGATTCCCATTTACGACGTGGGGAAATCGCTTGTCAAAAATGGCGCCGCTGCCGGGGAGAAGGCAATTCTTGTTTTGTGTTTTATCTTAGATTTTATTTTTATCTCCTTTGTTTCTTTCTTTTCTTTGAAGTGTGTACTGCTTGGTTTCTTGGAATAAACGACACATTGTAGTGTGTATTATTACTCTAGAACCCTTGCACTACCATTTCAAAACTTTTTTAGTTATGTTTAGTTTAAAAAGAAAAGATTTTCTTGAATTCCTCTCCTTTAACCATGAAAGGGTGAGGAAGAATGCAACAAGCTCGTGTGATTCTTATCTTCCAAATGATTTTTCCGAGCCTTGTTATTTTGAGTCGAGAAGTGAGCACTATGAACTTGAAAGGCCCCTTGGTTCTTCATACCAAGGGTGCTATGATGATGAGTGCTATGAGGAGGAGACAAACATTGGTTTTCAAGGTCAAAATTGTTTTAATCCATATGATGATTCTTATAATCCACAATGGAGTGGTTATTCGAATTCGAATTATGGATATCAACCGGAAAACCAATATTTTGAGCAACAAAATCTACCCCCACATCCTTGTGAATTGCCTCTAGAACAAGATTCGATGAGTTATGATGAAAATTTACGTTTAGAGAATCTTGAGAGGCAATTGAGCGAAATGTTGAATGTGGTGATGAGATTAGAAGCTCAATACTCCAAGGAAGTACCATCCGAAGTAGAACATAATCCTATTGCTATGGTGAGTGATATCACCACAATGCATGAGGAAGAGTTTGAAAGTGATGATGAAATTTTTGTTGAACAATATGAAATAGAGAGAGATGTGAGTGTTATTGAACTTTTACCATCCCCATTGTCACCTTCATCTCCACCTATGCAACAAATTTCACCACTTCCGGAAGTTTTAGAGGAGAGTAGGAAGTCATATGACTCATTCATGCTTCCTACCATTCCCACTCCTTTAAAACCACCATCTTTTATCCCTCCTCAAACACCTTCTCTACTACCCTTCATTTTTCTTTCGAAAGTGAAGGATTTCAAGCTTTTGTTCTATGAATAACATTTGGGTCGTGTCGACGACGTTAAATATATCGATTTTGATCGTTTTATTTTTACTTAACTTTTATTATGTTTATAAATTTAAAAAAAAAAATAGTTTCTTTGTATATTTCATTGTTTTAATTAGTAGATTACGTTTTTATTTGTTTTTTGTTGTTGTTTGTTTCGTTTTTAATTCTTGTTTTTCTTTGGCTGTGTATTTGAAAAAAAAAAAAAAAAAAAAAAAAAAAAAAAAAATTTCGCGGCCCGCGAAATTTTGGTCATTTTCAGACCAAAATCGCTGCCACAAATTTGCCCTTTTTCGCGGCTCGCGAATCGGGCTCGCGGGCCGCGAAGAAAAATAAAAAATAAAATAAAAAAAAAAAAAAAAAAATTTTACAAAAACGGAATTAAACCCCAAACCCCCGCCCAGACCCCAAACAAACTCCCCGCCCACCATTTCTTCAGCCCCATCCTCCGCTGAACCGCCCCACCTCCCCAGCCCCTCACCCCGTCTCCCACCCTCTTCCACCGCCCCATCCTCCATCCCGCCGCCCTCCTCCCCCTTCTTCTTCCTCCACCCACCACCGCTGAACCGCCCCAAATCTTTCCACCCAAACCCCACCCCCAATTTTTTGTTAGGAAACTCTCCACCTCAATTCGCCGGCGTCCGGCGACTTTCTCCCCAACCCCAATATATTAAAACATTCCCTCCACCATCCTTATCCTTTTCACCATCTCAAATTTCAATTTCCTAAACGAACTTAAATATCCCCAAATCTCAAGAACCCTAATTTTTGGGAATTTTTGATTTGGTGATATTTTGGTTCAATTGATGATCTCCTCATGCTACATTGCTTCCAAAGGCTTCAATTGACGGTACCCTACTGAATTTGTTTAAAATTGTGGATGATTTAGGGCTTGCCGCCAATAGGTTTAATTGCATTTTGAAAGGCTTGCCGCCTTTAGTTGTATACTGAGCTTTTTGGTAGGGGCTTGCCGCCTTGTGTTTTGCGAAGTTATGAATTGTGATTGTTTTGTTGGGATTGCTCTATGATTTGTGATTGTTGTGAGCATATATTTCTTGTAGTCTTACATCTTGTCGTGCTTAACTCCATAGACTACATGAATGAATGCCAAGTTCTAGTGTGTGAGTCATTCCCTTTCCTCATGATTTTAATAGTTTAGAACATTGAGGACAATGTTTGGTTTAAGTGTGGGGGAGAAGTTTAGGATTTTTGTTTTTGTTTTGCTTTTGTTTTGGTGTTGTAAATATGCACTTCTCTTGAAGAATTTATTAAGAAAAATGAGTGAAAAGCCCGGATAGGTCAAAACATTAAAAAGGCCTAGGTAAAAGTGAGAGGCTTGAAAATAAAAAATAAAAAATGAGTGGCTAGGTAAAATCCTAGGCAAAAGGAGAGTGTGTGGAAAAATGAGGGGCTAGGTAAAAATCCTAGGCAAAAGGAGAGTGTGTGGAAAGAAAGAGGGGCTAGGTAAAAACCTAGGCAAAAGGAGAGAATTTTGTGATCTTTTGTTGGTTGTGTGTGCCATGGAAATTGCTTTGATGAAACTTATGTTTGGCATACTTTGCTTTTGATGAAAGTAATAGAAAGTTCTTGTTTTGGAAGTCTTAAATGTGCATTGGATTGATTTTTAGGAGTATGAAAATTTAGACTTGTATCGTTCTTTCTCGAGGACGAGAAAGGTTTAAGTGTTGGGGAGTTTGATATACCCTATTTGTACTCTAGTTTTTAGTGCATTTTAGACTTGTTTTGAAGATAATTTTGTAACAAAGTATAGGATTTTAGAGTGAATTATATCATTGGTTCTTTATGTTTAGAACTTGTAAAATCCTATGTTTATGTGTATTTTGGGAGCTTGTTGATTGATAGTCTTGAAGACCTTCTATGATTATGTTATAGAGTTGATGATTTGATGCTTGGAACTTGAATAATTGGTCATAGAAGTGGCGAGAAGGCCACTTTACTAAAGGTGGTAGAAGCTGCCCAGAAAAGTGTCACTTGTGCCCAGAAAAGTGTCGCTTTTGCTTGAAGGAAGTGTCACTCCAGATGAAGAAAGTGTCACTGCTGCCCAGAAGTGTCACTATGATGAACAGCGACCAAATAAAGCGTCGCTAAACTCTTGCCCACTTGCACTCTTGAGCTGAAATTTGGAGGCTATAAATACCTCCTTATCCTCACCATTTTGGACGAGTTCCCTCTCAATCCAAAGCCAATTTCTTCATCTTTTCTTCCTTTTCTTCCATTGTTCTTCCCTTTGATTCTATGAACATGTATTGATATATTAGAATGATTGTATTAGCTTAATCCTCCTTGGGAGCAATTGATTAAACTTCTATGCTTGAGATTTTCATGAACTTCATTATGCTTCTATTTTGGGTTAGATTATCATTTGAATTCTTGATGTTGAATTGTGTATGAATGTTGTTAATCTTGCTATATTTGCCATGGGCTTTGTGTTTTAAATCAATTGCATGCCTCATAGTTTGAGTAATGGTAGTTTAAACCCTAGTTCTAGTTTAATTTAGAGATTAGGTTAATTAGAAGTGATTGGGTGGTGACAAACCCTTTTGCTTGTTAGTCATGGAGTAGTTAATCTAGTTGGTAGAGTAATTGGTAATTAGAGAGGTTGTGTGATTGTTGTTATGAAACATGGTAAATTATAGTCATGGGAATGAATTGTTTATGAGTTTGAATTGTTGCATGTCTTCGTAGGAACCTAATGTGATCATTGATCCTTCGTTATATGTAATTGTAGAGTTGAGATATTCGTTTCCAATGTGTGATTATATGCATCGAATTGCTAGATTTGTGGGTAGATGTTAGCATTTACCCCAATATCATAAAGTAGCAAATATGAATTGAGATTTGTATGTTATCATCATCTTAGTTCTTTATAGTATTCAAATGTCTTGTCCAACGCTCACGTTATCGATGAGTATGGGTGAGTTTGTTGATTCTCCATTGTTAATTCCATTGCCGATGTATCTAGATGCTATCATCTAGGTGGATTGATAATGAGGGCTTTTGAGTAATGTGTTCATGCTCACTAGCCATTATCGAGAGAATATGATGTTTTCATCTACGACTTATGATCATAAACCCTATATATGAAGCGTTCACTCAATGATTAATCGATAGTTGAAGTTGAAGTCAATTGCCTCCCAAGGCCTTGTATTTGCATTGTAGTGTAGTTCATCTTAGTTGCTTTCTTTCGTAGTGTAACAAAACCAAACTTCAAAAACCCCCCTTGTTTACCTTGCTTTCTATATAATATATATGTGTGTGTTTATAATCTTTGCTAAAACACTAAACACGATCCTTCTCCTTGTGGTTCGATCCCTACTTCCCACTATCTACTCTATAGTAGTTAGAAGTCGTAGGTGAAATATAAATGTGTTTTGATTGAGTGGGATTCCCATTTACGACGTGGGGAAATCGCTTGTCATGAGGCCGTTAAGGCTTCACCGTGAAAGCGATGCCATGAAGGCATCGTCGTGAAGGCGAATCCGTGATTGCGAGGCCGTGAAGCCGTCACCGTGAAGGCGAGGCCGTGATTGCGAAGCCGTGATCGCGAGGCCTTAAAGGCAAGGCCGTGAAGCCGTCACCGTGGTGACGAGACCATGAGGGCGTCGTCGTGAAGGTGAGGCCATGGAGGGCGAGATCATTGGACCTGCCCGAGAGGTTAAGTAGTCGTGTTCGTGGGATCTAGTTTCCCGAAAACAGGCATGCATATGGCCTTTTTGGAATTCCCACTAGTTACTTCTTTGGATAGGTCTCAAACGCGTTGACCCATGTCATGGCCGTGAGACTGCTCTGGTTGCGTGGTTCGGGGTGACTAAGACCCTACCGCCCTTGACATGTCCAGGTAATGGATCAGTAGACCCGTTTACCTGGCACCTTATCCTAGTTAGAGGTTGTCGTTGCATCACTCTAAGGTTTTTCCAAGTATTTATCTTTTTCTCCCTATTATTTCTAAAAGAGTTTTTAGAAATTTATTTAGACTATAGAATTATTACAACTTGGAATTAAGAGAATTATGATAATAGTTGTGCTGAGGAAAATTTGTAATAAGCTAAAGAGAATATTTTGGGTCAATGGCCATTTTAATTACTCTTTTTTGGCCAAAAGACTTTGCTTATTTCCCTCTTTTATTTTCTTTCAAGTATTTCATTGTTTTCCCAGTATTTCATTTGCACTACGCGGGGAGCAGGACCGGGAGCAGGGCCGAGTTGGCGTTATATTTTGATAAAATGACATCTTTTATCATGCGAGAGGCATGGATTGAAGGAAATAATTGGGGTCAAGCTATGTTATACTCCCTCTCCCCTCCAAAGGAATTTGTGTAAAGAAAAGAATTTATCTTTTACACAAATATGTAAAACCTTCTTCATTTGTTGGAAAAAAGACTATCTTTTTGGATTCTAGGTTTTATTTTCATATCTATTTTAGTTCTTTTAATAGCTAGTTGTACAGATCTAAATATCATGCTTTCTATCAGCTATTTCAATGTAAAGCTTCATTTTTGCAAGATTTTACCAACCTAGAGCAGATTGTATTTGCTCGAATGGGAGGCGTGAGGCCTTTATTGTTGTAGGCCTGCTTGGATATGCCCCTGAGCTGTATGGGAAACCTTAGTGACGGATCCCCACAGACGGCGCCAATGTCACAGCAGGATTTGGCTGTCGACGTGACAGTCACGTCATGCTCCGGCGGAAAGCTCTTCCTCCTATCTGGATTTGTTGGTGGTGATGTGGTGGTCTTATATACCTGTAAAGCAGCACTAGGATTACTCAGGGCGGGGCGGCAGGTTGTCGTAGCCCGCTCCGACTCCCAAGTCAGGTTGGGTCATGGATCTATTATTTGGTGGAGAAGATGATGAATAGTGTAGGAGGAAGAGATACATCACTGTGGATATCTCAGATTGAACTCTCTTTTACCTTTCTCTCTCATGGTATATATAGTATATACTAGTGGGAAGGGTCCCACTAGTGGCTGACTGAACACGTTGCCTGGATACGTCGTGGGGCAACATGTTGGGAGCTTGGGATGGTCTGCCAAGGACCATCTCTGACATCGTCCTTCAATCTGTTTGATATTAGTTGAATATGGATTTAATTTTGGATATTCCCAATTAGATTATCTTGGCCTTTCGTTAGTTTTTGATTCAAGTGTACTGAATTGGTTATTGGATGTACTTTTTTGGAAATGATGTACTGAATGACACAAAGCTTTGCTATTTTGGAATGAGGTTACACCTTTTCTAATTTGTTTGTTCATATTCAATGAGGTTTTGTATAATTCACATTGAGGTTACTCCTTTTTTTCAAGATAAATTTTTTTTTCCTCAGTGAGGTTTTAGGCTTCTAACATGAGGTTTACCTCTTTTACAATGAGATCATACTATTTCTTCATGATACTTTGAGTATATGCACAAATGAGGTTCTAGGCTTCTGACATGAGGTTTAAAGATTTGTAAATGAGGTTTGCTTGTTTTTAAATGAAGCTTCAAACTTTTTTGATGAGGTTAAAAGGATTTGTAAATGAGATTTGCTTGAGGCTAATCCTAGAACACTATATAATAAGAATTCTATTGATCCATGGTCAACAAATTTTGGTATCCAGCATAGGGGTATTTTTGTAATTTAAACCCTCAAAGGCAAAACGACGTCGTTTTACTATGTTTTTTCCTTCAAATTATCCTTCTCCTTCCGGGTTTATGATCTCTCCTTCTGGGTTTCTAATTTGATTTGAATGCGTAATCGAATTTATCCTTCTAGGTTTCTAATTTTATTTGAATGCAAAATCGACCTACTCCTTCCGGGTTTCTGATCTCTCCTTCTGGGTTTCTTAAATGTTAATATCAACGAAATACCACAAGTTTATCCTAGAACACTATATAATAAGAATTCTTTTGATCCATGGTCAACCAATTTTGGTATCCAGCACATGGGTATTTTTGTAATTTAAACCCCCAAAGGCAAAACGACGTCATTTTACTATGTTTTTTCCTTCAATTTATCCTTCTCCTTCCGGGTTTATGATCTCTCCTTCTGGGTTTCTAATTTGATTTGAATGCGTAATCAAATTTATCCTTCTAGGTTTCTAATTTTATTTGAATGCAAAATCGACCTTCTCCTTCCGGGTTTCTGATCTCTCCTTCTGGGTTTCTTAAATGATAATATCAACGAAATACCATAAGTTTAAGATGATGATCAAAATATTATCCCTTTCATTAAACACAAAATCAAAAGCATAATATTCATTTGGATTAACACAAGTAAATAATAAAGGACCGCCAATTCTGAATATGCACAAATCCAAAGCGCATGGAACTTTAAATTAAATATTAGTATCAACGAAATACCTCAAGATTAAGATGATGATTCCAATTCTGAGTCAAAAGATTATCCCTTTTACTAAACACAATATCAAAACTATAAATTCAAGACATATATTCATTTGGATTAATACAAGTCAATATCAAAGACCAACTATTCTGATATGCACAAATCCAACACGCATGGAATACTTAGGTAACTGAATATGCGTAATCGACCTTTTTTCAAAATAAAATAAAATTGGGTAATAATCCAAATGGACCCCCAATAAAATCCCATCCCTCCCCTTGTCCCCAACATGAATCGACCTTCTCCTTCTAAATTTCTAATTTTATTTGAATGCAAAATCGACCTTCTCCTTTCGGGTTTCTGATATCTCCTTTTGGATTACTTAAATATTAATATCAACGAAATACCACAGGTTTATCCCTTTTACTAAACATAATACCACATTTTGGTATCATTTTCATTCAATTCATGACACTTTACACTTTTGATGTTTATATATATTCACTAATTAGTTTCTTAAAAATATAATAGGAGTGGTAGTGCAACATCTACCATGACCAAGATCAAGACCAAGTATGAACTTAAAGATATGCAGAAATTCGTTCTAATGTATGACAAGTAAGATTTGTTTTTTAAAACAAATGCATGCTTATCATAAGAAATACACAACATCAAATTTATATTCAAATTTTAATGATTACATTAGGCTGTAAACACTATCATTTTGGGAAGAATCTATTCAATCTAAAAGACAAGTTTTGATATGAAAAATTCAATCAATGCCAATCATTATTGAAACATCTCTTCATGTTACCTGTTTCAATGGTAATCAAAATACAAATGATTTGTATTTCAATTTTTTCAATCAGATATTTCATTACAATAGTTATTCAACAAAATTTGTAGGTATACAAGTTACAAACAAAAAGAGGACAACATTTCAGATTAAAGATGGGAGTGATGAATTAACAAAATTAAAACAATGGTAACACTCCAACCATCAAATTAGCTTATGAATATGCACAAATGATGTGTAAATTGCTTAAACTGATTCTATATGTTTACGAAAGCTAAATTACATGCACCCGCGTAATACATTTACAACCATTTTTATATTTCTAAAAATAATAGACATGATTTTATATGTTAAGAACTTTACCGATTGGTTTGTATACAATATTTTATTGTCCATGATAATTTATCAAATCTATATTATTTTGTAGGGCCAATCAACATTGAGAAAAAAACGCATTTGTAATAGACAAAGGAAATGGATTTGCAATACCCATAAAGGAAAGTACAATATACACTCCTATTGCAAAAATCACAAAAAATCAAAGGCTAATTAAAATAGGGGTTTTAGTCAAAATTATTTGTTCTTTAACTTACTGATGTCGTGTGTTTCAGATGAGTGAGTTTCTCGGACCGAACAGATTATCCGAGGATCGCTCTTTCGTGCCGAGATTTGATGAGGCTGGGAATTGTTCGTCTTAGCCTGCAAAACAGAACCCCGGGGCCACCCTAGGGTAGCAGTTTCGATTTGATGATGAGATTTCGTGTACTGAAATGGGATAAAATCCAATAGCTAAAGTTTAGAGTTAGAGAACTTACCTTGTGTTGTTGATTTTTTTGGGTATTTATAGTAGCAATCCAGCCAAAGGATGCGGTACCATTTTCTGCTGCCGAGTCATCATCGTGTACCTCTCTTTGTACCTTGTTCACGTGCTTAGTATTATCGAATCATTTTCTTAGATTTGCTCACGTGCTTTAGGAAGCCGCCTGGAACCCGTCTTGCGTGATGAGTCATCATTAGCATTTGGGATGAGTCATCTTTAGTAGCATCACTTACCATATTTTATCAATAATTAAAGTAATTTTATCATATTTCAGAGGGTAACTAAAAAAATTACGATTTTCTTTTAAGATATGCCTCAAAATAGTCATTATATAACTTGTAAGTGTATGAATTTCTATGCAACATATGTGGACAAAATCAAACTTTGGCACCAAGGTAAAACACCACTTTAAATTTGAACTACATTTTTTTTCTCATTCATTGTCATGCTATAATTTCATCACCATATAATCCCAACCTTAATTAAAAATGTCGTGTTTAGTCTATAAGATGATTTTGTATGCCTTGCATTTTATTTTATTTTGTTAAACCACCCATGCCTTACTTTGTTAAATATCCTTCTCATATTTCTGGAGTGTTATATTTATGGATTTATGTATGCTCATCACGTGTTTCAAAATTTTCACTTACATTCCATATTAAATTTCATCAAATTTTAGCAGGAGAATGATTAGCCATAATCTTTTTTTTAAAAAAAAACCTAAGATGGTTAAATAGCCATAAATTTTATATCCACACACTTATATAAGAAACAGAATTAGATATGTCGTCACTTATATTGAAAGTTTTCTAAACATTTCTTTGTTTCAATAAAAATATTAAAACTCTCTATTTTAATCATATCACCAACTTATACATAGGTGTAAAATGAAAGCTAATTTGATGAATGAAACTGGAATGATTACGAATTTTTTAACTGATGTGCAAGCAATGGACAAAGTTACAAAGGTTCAATTTGTTACCAAAAAAAAGATAGTGAAATAATCCCCAGATACATTGTCATATCTTTTGGAGACAAAGATGAAATAGAAGCATCATACTCAAAAATAATATCTATCAACAAAAACAAAGATAAGGAAAACGGTGTTCAGTTCAAAAGTCTAAAAAAGAAAGGACGACTATCTAAAGGCACTACACCAACATTAAATTATTTTATTTAAAAAAATGCCAATCATATGTTTTTGAATTCAAAAATACTTCATATAATATAATCTTTCAATTATAACTGAACAAGAAAAAGACAGACAAATATCAAGATTTGGAGGATGATGAAAGTCGTAAAAATTTTTTAAGTCATTTTTCAAGTGTCTTAAACTAATTATTTTTCCCCACTGATTAGAGAACCTGAATCTAATTAATGTACAAGAAGCAGAAACAAGGATTTCGAAAATGATATACCACTCATTCAAACGACAAAAAAAAACATAAACCCATAAATGAACAATCATAAATCTTAAGTATATTACTATCAATAAAAAAATTAAAATCATGGTTTTTATAACAAACTTCATTAAAATGTAGGAAGAAACAACAATAAAATCAAGAATTGAAAGTGGAGATGATCAACATAGTTTATATTACATATTAAAGTTATTTTTACCACCCAAATACACCGCGCATCGCGCGGTGTCACCTTGCTAGTTTGTTCAAATGAGGTTTCAAGCTTTCATGATGAGGTTACATGATTTTCAAACGAGGTTAGCCTTTTTGTTTTTTGTAAAACGAGGTTTTATACTTTTTAAATGAGACTATGTTTTTTTAATGAGGTTTACTCTTGCTGCTTCATGGTACTTGGATGTTTTACAAGTTAGGTTCCAACTTTCAAAGATGAGGTATCTAGTTTCGTTTCGCTACTTGGAAGCCTCTTTTTGTTGATGACATCTTGTTCTTCATTTCTACTGAGGTTGCAGGATTTTGACATGAGGTATGATTTTTTTTAAATGAGTTTACTCCTTTTCTCGATGATACTTTGGTTATTTTATCCCAGTGAGTTTACTAGCTTATTACATGAGGTATGCATGGTTTGAAGTGAGATTTCTCTTGTTTTTGTTGTTACTTTGATTTTTATTCTTTTTACCAACAAAATGAGGTTTTAGTCTTTAGAAATGAGGTTTCATTTTTTTAAAAAAAAATCCCGAAGTTCAGGAAATACTCAAAAAAAAAAAACTTTATAGAAATGTCAAATACACTTGAGGTTTCTCCAACATTAATTGAGGAATGTAGTAAATTAAATGATGTTTCAAATATGAATCTGAAGTGAGCATAAAATAATATCTAAATCCAAGATGAATGATATCCTTGCTACTACATATCAAAACAACCTAGGTTTTGATGTTCTGGAGCCAAATTTTGAGCCATTTGTTGTCTTCCTTTCAGTTCCTGATTTGATTCTTAGGAGGTCGTCGCCGTACCTCTCAAATATACATTTAGATACACTTACTACCTCTACACACAATTAAGTATATAATGGCATTCCCACAGAGAAGAAGTTATTTCTATGTATATCTTGTAGCATGCATATACATATTCATATATAAAAGCAATGTAACAGGGGGGGGGGGGGTTTGAGTTGAGTTTTGTTTAAAACACTACTAAGTAAAACGATTAGAACTTTAAAGTTACAACTACTTTACCATATGATTATTCTAACTAAAGATTTAACTAAGAGAATGAGAGACTTGGGTACATGAGATTAGTATCCTCTTGTTATGGATTTTTCCTCAAACTTTATTATGTTACTTTGAGAATGGTGATTGTTTGTAATGGGAAATCATCTCTATTCTAGTTGTGAATCATGAAAGTATCTTCACAACTCTTATTGGCAACATATGTATATGATAGCAAATAGATAAATTGATCAGTGTTAATTCAAATTAGATGTTTTCCCATCTTACCCATGTAATGTGATAACACAATTGACATGAATATAATGCTAATGGATGATCTCAAGAACAAATATAATTGATAACAACATATATTTGATTCCTAATTCACTACCTTTACATAGAAGAAATGATAGCATTTCAACCATGGAAAAGCAATGTCTAACACATATCCAACACATATTTATAACTAGGAAATCATTCCTAACCATTTCAAGCATCAAATATACATAAAATTCATGATCATTCAATGACAAATCATCCATTCCTAAGCTTCATAAACCATGTTCTCAAACCATAACAAGAGCTCCAATCTCATATACCCAAGATGGGTTTTAGCCTACAATCATACTTATATAATCACAATCATAATCCATACAATAAACCATGATAAATTCAAAGGAAATGAAAAAAACTGAGTTTTTGCTCTGTAAAATCGATCCTCTAACAGATGAGGATGATTTTCTTTTTATACTCCAAAAATAACAAAAAAATAAAATAAAACAAAATGCCACTTGCAACATCTTCGCGGGCCGCGAGAAATCCTTCGCGGACCGCGAGCCTGGTTCTCGCGGCTCGAGACCGAGGATTCGCGGCCCGCGCGTCTGCGGTTTCCGCGGTCCGCGACCAAGGTTTCGCGGACCGCGCGTCTGCGGCTTCCGCGGTCCGCGACCGAGGTTTCGCGGACCGCTCGTCTGCGGCTTCCGCGGTCCGCGACCGAGGTTTCGCGGACCGCGCGTCTGGTCCTCGCAAAACAGCAACACACACCCTCGCGGCTTGCGATTGAGGTTTCGCAGCCCGCGAGAGTGTGCCTTCACGCCACTTCTATGACCGCTTCTTCAATGTATCTAACTTCTTCAGGACGGTCATAGAAGGTCTTCAAATCATCCAAATCCATCGCAAGTGCAATTCAAGGTTGAAATGCACGTCTTCAATTTCAAACCATTATGAATGATTCGGTCTAAAAGTCTAATATAAAAGTACAAAATACTATCTAAAACAACTCTCAAATGCTACAAAATAAGAGTATATCTAGGACCTATCAATTCTCTAGCTTTTTTCTTTCGTTTTAGTGTACGTAGGGTTGAGTAGAGGAGGTTCAGAAGGACTCCCTGGCTGAGTTGGTGTGCTAATTTCTGAAGATGTAGGGACTTCCAAGAGAGCGGTGATAGCTGTCGAGTCTCTTTCAAGGGAATCTTCCAAAATCTACCTTGCTTTCAAAGGACTCCATGCCTTGTTAAAAACCTCATTTCAGATACTAGAAACCTCATCAGAAACCTACACCTCAATCTATTTCATCACATATCAAAACCTCAATTTTATTATTTCTATTAGTGATAAATACATAACACATAAAATGTGAACATGAACAGTTAAAGTAAAGCTCTACATTATATAAGCTCTTGCAGTGAATAAGAATCACTCCTCACTTATTTTATTTATTTTATTTATTTATTTTATTATTTTTATTTTTTTTAAAGAAAACCACCATTAGTGGGGGGTGTTTATTAGGCTCCCCAGACCATGTAGCTCAAAGGCTTAAATGAATTGTATGTTGTCCAAGAAAAATCCCAACTAGTTGGGATGAAAAAACTTGAAGTACAAGAAAAACCCCAACTAGATGGGATGAAAAAACTTGGGAATTCAAAAGGTTGTTTGAGACTAAAACTAGAGATTCCTAATCTATATCGACTCAGCCGATCCAAGTTTGTGCGCGACAAGTTTCCAAGCCTAACACAGGTTTGCCCCGGCGAGGATATCATTACAAGTAGCTGGTCTGTGATCAATAAGGCCAGGCTTGTTGAAAACAAGTTAGCCACTTGAATGTGAAAAGAAATCTCTAGCAGAACTAAATAGATACATTGTATCAGAAGAGATCCATGGAGGAGTGGTGATGCTGGCTTTCCAGATTGCAGATACGTTGAGGTTGGTGCTGAACGCTTTCCAGAAGGTCCTTGACTGAGTTCTCTATGCTTGTGCACTGAGCTTCCTAAAAGATGATTAGGTTTGCTTGAAGTAGGAGATCCAGTCTGTGGATTTTGATTTATGACTCTTTGGTGGCAGTATTGATCTTTATAACCTGCAGCAGTAAAGACTACACCAGTAAAATGTTCAACAATCATTTCACTCTGACATATGGAAACTCTCTGCTATCAAGTGCAACAGAAGAATCACTCCTCACTTATGTCGAACCTCAAATCGGATGATAAAAACCTCATTTCGGATACTACAAACCTCATCGTACATCAAAAGCTCTATTTAGCAGTGATTAAATTCATCTAAACATTGAACATAAACAAGTAAAACCTCTATATAAGAAACTTTTGCTGTTATATCAAATCTCATCCTAATTATATCTAACCTCATGTCAGATGCTATAAACCTCACATTAAATGGAAAAAACCCGATCTAATCAAACCTCATTTCAAATGCTAAAAACCTCAATTTAAGATACTAGAGACCTCGTGATAAACATACACCTCAATCTATTTCATCACATATCAAAACCTCTATTTTATTATTTGAATCAGTGATAAATACATAGCACTTAAAATGTGAACATGAACAAGTAAAGTAAAGCTCTACATTATATAAGCTCTTGCAGTGAATATGTCAACCCTCAAATCAGATGATAAAAACCTCATTCCAGATAATACAAACCTCATCGTACATCAAAAGATTTATTTATCAGTGATTAAATTCATCTAAACATTAAACATAAACAAGTAAACTTCTATATAAGAACCTCGTCCCAGTTATGCAAACCTCATCCCATTTAAATGCCAAAAACCTCATGTCAGATGCTACAAACCTCATGTTAAATGCCAAAAACCTGATCGAATCCAATTTTGAGAACGATATTACCTTTTATTGTCATGATTCCGCCCTCCTCTTCATCGAAATGTTGTTCTATCCCAGATTTGTAACTAGTTTCTGCGTTTGAGCTCTCTCCTTCGTGAAATTCACATATAGTTTCGTTCCTGCATTACAATCAATCACCATAGGGCAAAAAATTAGGTCGAATCAAATATACTATCACGAGTTATCGAAGATCTCAGTTCACTGTGATGAAAAATTAACATATTACCCGGCCGACTCTTCTCCGGTGTTGTTTGTTACCGATCTGATCGTTTCCGTCATAATTCCGGTGATTTCATTGCCGTTAATTTCAAGGAATTTCATCACAGTTACGGTTAGATTTGCGCATCTCTAAACATGAAGAAGCTCAATAATTTTCTGATCGATTTCGTTATCCCCAATTTAGATCTTATTTTGTTACAATTTTCTTGAATTTGCGTTGCAGTCCTTCTACTTAGCACAATGTCACGTTTGCGCCGAAAATAAAATATTTGTATTTTGACCCACAAAAGTTGTAACAAGGGGTTTTGCCCATGTCCCAAAACTTAAATTTGAGCTCTATGAGGCCTGGGTGAGGCTGCTTCACGGGAGAATTTCTCTTTGATTTATCATAACATATATTTTATCATTTCATTTTTTTAATATTTTAATATTTTACGCATAAAATTAAAGATATTAATAGTTAAGGCAAAGTCTTGGAAGCGACCGTCTACATATGTAGACCGGATTAAATTACAAATAGTGATATATGTAGAAACAAGGAGGGACCAATTTGCAATTTCAAAATATTTTAAATTTTCACACGCGACAGTAATTCGCGCGTGAACAGTGGCACGTGAACAATACAAATTCTTTTTTAATACAAATTTCAGGTTTTTTTTTAAAAGACTCATATTTTAAGTTATAAAATCCATCTTTTAATTACATCTTTAGGTTTTTAAATGATTAATATTCATCCAATATTTATATGATTAAATATCTTTCAGGTTTTGTTTAAAATCCTCATGTTTTAATTTATAATCTCTATGTTTTGAGTTACATATTTTGGTTTAAATCCCCCATGTTTTATGATATAATGATCATCTTTTGAATTACAAGTTCAATTTATTAGATAATAAATACAGACCAAAGTTTTGGTTTAAATTCCCCGTGCTTTAAGTTATAATCCTCATTTTCTGTTACAAGTTCAGTTTTTTGAAATAATGTATGCATGTCAGGTTTTGATTTAAATCCCACATGTTTTATTTTATACTGATCATGTTCCGAGTTACAAATTATTAGATAATAAATACCGGCCAATGTTTTGGTTTAAATTCTCCATACTTTAAGTTATAATCCTCATCTTCTGAGTTACAAGTTCAGTTTTTTGAAATAATGTACATATGTCAGGTTTTGATTTAAATCCCACATGTTTTATGTTATACTGATCATGTTCTGAGTTACAAATTATTAGATGATAAATACCGGCCACTGTTTTGGTTTAAATTCTCCATACTTTAAGTTATAATCCTCATCTTCTGAGTTACAAGTTCAGTTTTTTGAAATAATGTATATATGTCAGGTTTTGATTTAAATCCCACATGTTTTATGTTATACTGATCATGTTCTGAGTTACAAATTATTAGATAATAAATACCGGCCAATGTTTTGGTTTTAAATTTAGGGGGTTGCTCCATGCAGGTACATTTTTCTCTTGCAGGTCCGTATTTTTACCATAATACCCTTAATATTGTTAAGGCAAAAAATGGGCTTGAAATCATAGGGTTCCATCAGGGAGCATTATGGTAAAAATACGGACCTGCAAGAGAAAAATGGACCTGCATGGAGAAATTGCTTAAATTTAGGGGGTTGCTCCATGCAGGTCCATTTTTCTCTTGCAGGTCCGTATTTTTACCATAATACCCCTAATATTGTTAAGACAAAAAATGGGCTTGAAATCATAGGGTTCCATAGGGGGCATTATGGTAAAAATACGGACCTGCAAGAGAAAAATGGACCTACATGGAGAAATTGCTTAAATTTACCATGCTTTAAGTTATAATCCTCATCTTTTGAGTTACAAGTTCAGTTTTTTGAAATAATGTATGTATGTCATGTTTTGATTTAAATCCCACGTGTTTTATGTTATACTGATCATGTTCTGAGTTACAAATTTAGTTTATTAGATAATAAATTGATAGACCCTAGATATACTCTTATTTTGTAGCATTTGAGAGCTATCTTAGATAGTATTTTGTGTAATTATATTAGACTTTTAGACCGAATCATTCATAGTGGTTTGAAATTGAAGACGTGCATTTCGATCTTGAATTGCACTTGCGATGGATTTGAATGATTTGAAGACCTTCTATGACCGTCCTGACCGCGTTTGATACATTGAAGAACCGGTCATAGAAGTGGCGTGACGGCACACTCTCGCGGGCCGCGAACCCTAGGTCGCGAACCGCGAGGGTGTGTGTTGCTGTTTTGAAGATGCCGAGTTTCGCGAGCCGCGAGGACCAGACGCGAGCCGCGAGGACCAGACGCCGAGACACGGGCGCGAGACTCCGGTCGCGGACCACGCCGAGACCGAGAAACGGGCGCGCGCACCACGCCGAGACCGAGACACGGGCGCGCGGGGCGCGAATCCTCGGCCGCGAGCCGCGAGAATCAGGCTCGCGGTCCGCGAGGGATTTCGCGCGACCCGCGAAGGCCCTGCAAGTGGCATTTTATTTTGTTTTATTTTTGTTAATTTTGGAAGTATAAATGGAACTTATCCTCATTGTTTGAGGGATCGAATTTTACAGAGCCTTAAGCTCTTTTCTTCATTTTTCTCTTTGGATTTTCACTTTGAATTCACCATGTATTATTGTATGGATTATGGTTATGATTATTTAGTTATGATTGTAGGCTAAAATCCATCTTGGGTATGTGAGATTAAACCTCTTGTTATGGTTTGAGAACATGGTTTATGAAGCTTAGGAATGGTTGATTTGTCATTGAATGATCATAAATTATATGTGTATTTGATTGTTGAAATGGTTAGGAATGATTTCCTAACCATAGATATGTGTTGGATATGTGTTAGACATTGCCTTTCCATGGTTGAAATGCTATCATTTCTTCTATGTAAAAGTAGTGAATTAGGAATCAAATATATGTTGTTATCAATTGTATTTGTTCTTGAGATCATTCATTAGCATTATATTTATGTCAATTGTGTTATCACATTGCATGGGTAAGGTGGGGAAACATCTAATTTGAATTAGCATTGGTCAATTTATCTATTTGCTATCATATAGATAAGTTGCCAATAAGAGTTGTGAAAATGCTTTCATGATTCACAACTAGAATAGAGATGGTTTCTCATTAAAAACAATCACCATTCTCAAAGTATCATAAGTAGGTTTGAGGAAAAATCCATAACAAGAAGATACAAATCTCATGTACCCAAGTCTCTTATTCTCATTAGTTAATCCTTTAGTTAATCCTTTAGATGCTAAACTAGTTGTAATTCTAAAGTTCTAGTAGTTTTACTTAGTAGTGTCTTAAACAAAACTCAACTCAAACCCCCCCTTGTTTACATTGCTTTTATATATATGTATATGTATATATATCCTACAAGATATACATAGAAATAACCTTTTCCCTGTGGAACGAACCTTACTTGCCATTGTACACTTAATAGTGTGGAAAGGTAGTAAGCGATCTATAAATTGTATATTTGAGAGGTACGGCGACGACCTCCCAAATTTTGGCGCCGCTGCCGGGGAGAAGGCATATTTTTATGTGTATATTGTAGTTTTATTTCTAATCTATCTTTCTTTTTAGGTTCTATTTTGGTTTGGAACCCTATTGCTCTAGCTCTTGGTGCATGGTTCTTACACGATCCTCGAACCAAGACCCTTTGCAATACGATTCTGAGCTAGTAAGAAGTCTCCGCCAACTTAGGAGGCAAGTGCAAGAGTCACTAGCATCTAATCCTTTATCCCTTGAAAGTGAATCACTACCTTTCAACATGGCGGACGATGAAGAGGATACCGGCCAAAACCCTCCCCGAAACCAATTCTACAACCCTTTCCAAAACCCTAATCCTTCTCCTACCAACATTTCTATGAGAGAGTACATGTCCCCCAACTATGAGCAACAACAATCGAGCATTGTTTACCCGAACTCTCAATACGAAATCAAGACGGGAGTGATAAATTTACTTCCAACTTTCCATGGTAGAGAAGTGGATGATCCGAATGACTTCCTTGAGGCTTTTCATAGGGTGTGTAGTAGTTTGAAACCTTCCGAGATGAGTGTGGATGAGTTTAAGCTGAAAACCTTCACCTTCACCTTGAAGGACAAGGCCGCTAAATGGTTAAGCCGTTTACCTTCATCATCAATCACTACATGGCCACAATTGAAGAAAAAGTTCTTAGACAAGTACTTTCCTCCCTCTAAGTCCTCGGTCTTGATACAAGCCATTAGCAACATCACTCAAGACGATGATGAGACGTTGTATGAGTATTGGGAAAGATTCCAAACTCTCCTCTCAAGTTGCCCATACCATAGCTTCACCGAACCTCAATTGGTGTGTTTCTATTACAATGGTTTGAATGATAGAGAAACCGAGTTGATAAATCGGTCTTGCTATGGCTCCATTGCTAACCTTGGCTCTTCCGATGCCATGATGCTATTTGAGCAACTAGCCGAAGGATGCAAACCAAAGAGAGACCGGAGGCTACGAGTGGGTAACTCCGGTGGGAACAATGATAGCTCTCGTCAAGATATCAAGGAGCTTACGGCATTGATGAAAGGTTTCATGATGGGAAATAGCTCCGGGGGGAACCAACCAAGGCAACAAGTGATGACGTGTGGGATTTGTGCTTCGAACCATCTCACCGAATCTTGTCCTCAAGCAAACGAGGATTATAACGAAGAAGTCAATGCCATGGGAGTCTATGGAGGAAACCAAGGTTTTAGAGGCGATCAAGGAGGAAACCAAGGTTTTAGGGGCTACCAAGGAGGACGAGGCTACCAAAGTGGTAGGGGTTTTCAAGGTGGACAAGGCCAAGGTGGTGATAGGGGTAACCAAAGGAAGTATGATCCGTTTGCTCAACATTATAACCCCGGAACTAGAGATCACCCCAACTTTCGGTGGAGAGATGAACCGACGGGGCAACAAGGTGGCTACCAAGGGGGTTACCAAGGTCAAAGTGGTCAATCCTTTGATAGGACGAGGGGGCAAAATGACCAAGGCTACCAAGGAGACCAAAGCCACCAAAATCAAGGGTACCAAGGTTACCAAAACCAAGGGTACCAAGATTTTGGCTATCAAGGGTACCAAGATCATCAAAACCCTCAATATCACCCTCAACCACAACAATACCCAAGAAACCAAGGTCAAGGCCGTTTCAATAACCGTGCCCCTCAAAATGCTCACCCGAGGTTGGAAGATAAATCTCATAACCAAGGTGAAAGCTCGGACCAATTCCCACAAGATGCTAGACTCAAAAGCATTGAGGTGCAAATGAGTCAAATGGCCACGGTTTTGGGAAAGTTGGAAGCACAAAACTCCGGGAAACTACCCGCGCAAACGGAGTTAAATCCAATGCCTCATACGAGTGCCATGACCTTGAGGAGTGGTAAACAAGCTCTTGAACCCGAAGTGGTTGTGAAAAAGGCACCCAAGAGAGGCCTTGTGAAGAAGAGTTTAGCCAATGACGAGGTTGAGGCGACCTTGGCCGACGAAGAAGTAATTCTTGAGGGGCTAGCCAAAGAAAAAGGTGATGCCGAGGTTGAGAAGGAGAAAGAACTTATTGATGAGGAACATGTAGACACAACTTCTCATGTTGAACCAATGTCACCTCCATTCTCACCTCTTCACAAGAAAACTAGGGTGGACACTACCTTTGATGTGGAAGCACCATTTCCCGAAGCTTTGAAGAATACTCGGAAAAAGGAGATGGACAAGGAAGCTTTCGAGGTCCTTCGAAGGTGTGAGGTAAATATTCCTTTGCTCGATGCTATTGATCAAGTTCCTAGATATTCTAAGTTCTTGAAGGAATTATGTGTAAACCATCGTCAACAAAGGTCTAAGCATGTTAAAAATGAAAAAGTCAATGAACATGTGTCGGCTTTATTTCAGGATAAAATGCCTACTAAATGTGGTGATCCGGGCATGTTTACCATTCCTTGCATCTTAGGGAACACTTACTTTCCTAGAGCCATGCTAGATCTAGGTGCATCCATAAATGTCATTCCATATACATTGTATGAATCGTTGAATCTTGGCACTTTGCATAAAACCGGCGTGGTAATCCAACTTGCCGACCGCTCTAATGCATACCCTAAGGGTATTGTTGAAGATGTCTTGGTGAAAGTCGACAAGTTGGTGTTCCCGGCCGATTTTTACGTTCTTGACATGGAACATGATAAATTTGCTACCCTTGTCTTGTTAGGGCGTCCCTTTTTGAAAACGTCAAGAACTATTATCGATGTGCATAGTGGTAGGCTTACCATGGAATTTGATGAGGATAAAATAGAGTTCAACATTTATGGTGCAATGAAATACGATGATGAAGAAACTTCTTGCAATGCTATTGATGTGATTGAGCCTTATGTGCAAAGAGTTTATGAAAATGATGTTGATGATCCTTTGTTAAATGCTTTAGCTAATAGTTTACACACAAGTAATGTTCATACATATGCTTTGAGTGCTAACTTGAAGGAAAGCATTTTTGAGCTAGATACCTTTGAGGAACTTTCTCTTGATGCACCAATTTTAGACCTTGAGGTATTGAAGGGCTCGGGCAACCGACCATCTTTCAATAAACCTCCGGTGGTGGAGTTGAAACCACTACCCGAGAATCTAAAATATGCATTCCTTGGTGATGGTGAGAAATTGCCGGTGATCATCTCCAACAAACTCACCAAGGAACAAGAGGAAAGGTTGATGAAAGTGCTTCAAGATCATAAGGAAGCCATTGGATGGACTATTGCCGACATCAAAGGTATGAGTCCAAGTACTTGCATGCACCGTATACTATTGGAGGATGATGCTAAACCCATCTGACAACCTCAAAGGCGGTTGAACCCTCCTATGATGGAGGTAGTAAAAGCCGAGGTTCTTAAATTATTGGATGCGGGAAAGATCTATCCAATCTCCGATAGTAAATGGGTAAGCCCAACACAAGTGGTGCCAAAGAAAACCGGAGTGACCGTAGTGGAGAATAGCCATGGCGAATTGATTCCCACTCGTGTCCAAAATGGATGGCGTGTTTGCATTGATTACCGAAGGTTAAATGCGGTAACAAGGAAAGACCATTTCCCTTTGCCATTTATTGATCAAATGCTTAACCGGCTTGCAGGCCACTCTTTCTACTGTTTTCTTGATGGCTATTCAGGGTACTTTCAGGTTGCCATTGCACCAGAGGATCAAGAGAAGACCACCTTCACATGTCCCTTTGGCACCTTTGCATATCGACGCATGCCTTTTGGCCTTTGCAATGCACCGGCCACGTTCCAAAGGTGTATGGTTAGCATTTTTTCAGAATATCTTGAGAAGTTTGTAGAGTTTTTCATGGATGACTTTACTGTTCATGGAAACTCTTTTGACAATTGCTTAATCCATTTGTCATTAGTCCTAAAAACTTGCATTGATAAAAACCTTGTGCTAAATTCTGAAAAATGTCATTTTATGGTAGAAAAGGGCATTGTGTTAGGTCATGAAGTGTCATCTAAGGGTATTGAAGTAGACAAAGCAAAAATTGATATCATCCAATCTCTTCCTTACCCTACTTGTGTGCGTGATGTGAGGTCCTTTCTTGGCCATGCGGGTTTCTACCGCCGTTTCATAAAAGACTTTTCAAAAATTTCTTCCCCTTTATGTAGATTGTTGCAAAAGGATGTGGAATTTGTGGTAGATGAAGGTTGTAAAAGGGCATTTGATTGTTTAAAGTCTATGCTAGTGTCGGCCCCTATTATACAACCTCCAAATTGGTCCCTCCCATTTGAGATCATGTGTGATGCAAGTGACTACGCCGTTGGTGCGGTGCTAGGTCAAAGGGTAGGGAAAATTCCCCACGCCATCTATTATGCATCCATGACTCTCAATGATGCTCAAAGGAACTATACCACTACTGAAAAGGAATTGCTAGCGGTAGTCTTTTCCTTAGAAAAGTTTAGGCCATATTTGCTTGGTACGAAAATTATTGTTTTCACTGACCATGCAGCTCTTCGTTACTTGATGACGAAGAAAGAAGCAAAGCCTAGGTTACTCCGATGGATCTTGCTCTTGAGCGAGTTCGACTTGGAGGTCAAGGACAAGAAAGGAGCTGAAAATCTAGTGGCCGACCATTTGAGCCGATTGGTGCCCAATGAGGAGTTTGGGACCAAAGCATTGAAGGAGCGTCTTCACGAAGAGTTCCCCGACGAGCAATTGTTTGCTCTTGGTGTTTCTCTCCCATGGTATGCCAACATTGTGAATTTCCTTGTCACAAGTAAGTGCCCTTCTCACTTCACAAAAGCACAAAAGGATAAGCTAAATCATGATGCTAGGTTTTATGTATGGGATGATCCCTATGTATGGAAACATTGTGCCGACCAAGTGATTAGGAGATGCATTCCTAATAATGAAACAAATTCAATCCTTGCTTTTTGCCATTCATATGCATGTGGTGGTCATTTTGGTGCTAGGCGAACCGCTAGGAAAGTGCTAGATTGTGGTTTCTATTGGCCTAGCTTGAATAAAGATGCATACACATTTTGCAAGTCTTGTGATAAATGCCAAAGAGTAGGAAACATCTCTTCTCGGAATGAAATGCCCCAACATTTCCCTCTATATTGTGAACTTTTTGATGTTTGGGGAATGGATTTTATGGGACCTTTCCCTACTTCCTTTGGTTTCAAATATACCTTGCTTGCGGTTGATTATGTTTCTAAGTGGGTTGAAGCAATCCCCACTCGTACTGATGATTCTAAAGTGGTTGCAGAGTTCATCAAATCTCACATCTTCTCTAGGTTCGGGGTACCCCGAGCTTTGATCAGTGATCGAGGCACTCACTTTTGCAATAGAACCATTGCCGCATTGTTGAAGAAATATGGGGTAAATCACAAAACTTCTACCGCCTATCACCCACAAACAAATGGACAAGCCGAAGTTTCCAATAGGGAAATCAAGTCCATCCTTGAGAAAACGGTTAGGCCGACTCGCAAGGATTGGAGTACTCGGTTGGATGATGGATTGTGGGCATATAGGACGGCTTATAAGACTCCAATTGGTATGTCTCCATACCGATTAGTCTTTGGAAAGCCGTGTCATTTACCGGTGGAGTTAGCACACAAAGCCTATTGAGCAATCACAAGGTTCAACTTGAACTTGGACGAGGCCGGGAATGAAAGGAAGCTTCAATTGCAAGAGCTTGAGGAAATCCGGAATGAGTCCTATGAGAACGCGGCCATTTACAAGGAGAAGACGAAGGCATGGCATGACAAGATGATAATTAGGAAAACTTTTGAGGTAGGTCAAAAAGTTCTTCTATTTCAATCACGTCTTCGGTTGTTTCCAGGTAAACTACGTTCTCGGTGGACTGGACCATTTGTAGTTGTGAAGGTTTTCCCTCATGGAGCAGTGGAGATCCAAAGCGGCGAGGATGCCAAAATCATCAAGGTCAACGGCCAAAGGTTGAAACCGTATTACGAGGGTTTCAAATCGGAGATCCTAGAGGACATGTCTCTAGGCAAACCCGGCCTACGAGTGATCTTTACCATGGAGGTACATCGTGCCGACGATGTTAAATAAACGAGTTTTAAGCTTTAAATGCATTTCGTCGAACAATTTCAACATTTGGAACATTACTTTCTTTATATTTATTTGCTATGTACATTTCATTAAGCTTGTAATTCGAACATTATGCTAGTTTTTATGTTGTTTTTGTAGAAATAGGTTTGAAGTGGTGCAAAACGAAAAACGCCAAGGGGCCATTCCTCGCGGTCCGCGAATTCATCGCGCGGACCGCGACCGAAGGTTTCGCGGACCGCGGCCGAGAACGCGCGAGCCGCGACCAAGCTCTCGCGGTCCGCGACCGAGCTCTCGCGGCCCGCGAGCAAAACTTGAATTTCTGGAAATCCCTGCCACAAAAACGTCGGTTTTCGCGGTCCGCGGCTTGATCGCGCGGACCGCGACACTATGCACGCGAGTCGCGACCGGGATCGCGCAGACCGCGACGGGAAAACCTCGCGCGCCGCGAACGGAACGCGCGCGCCGCGACGGTGTCTCGCGGTCCGCGAAGAAGACCGCGCGACCCGCGAGAAAACAGGGGATTCTAGGAAATCCCTGGAACGAATATGACCATTTTCGCGGTCCGCGACTTGATCGCGCGGACCGCGAAGGTTTGCCGAGGATTTGCGCGCGGTGCGCGATTTCATCGCGCGCACCGCGCCGAGGTTTTGCGCGCGGTGCGCGCGCACCGCGCCGAGTTCCAGCGCGCGCGACCCGCGACGAGACACTGCGCGCACCGCGACGAGGATTCGCGCGCACCTCAACGGTCTTCAGCGCGCGGTCCGCGAATTCATCGCGCGGACCGCGACGGACTTGCGCGCGGCCCGCGACGGAGGGCGCGCGACCCGCGACGAGGACCGAGATTTCTCGGAAATCGCTGGAACGAAACGGGCCATTTTCGCGGCCCGCGACGGGGTCTCGCGACCCGCGACGGTGTCTCGCGGCCCGCCACGGAGAGCTCGCGATCCGCGAGGGATCGAACCTCTACTTAGTCTAAAACCTTCTTTCTTTTTCTCCTTCTTCTTCTCCTATTCCCTCCCGACCCCAAACCCATTTTTTCCGGCCACCTTCTCCAACCTTCCATTCCGGCGAGTTTTGAACCGATTTCTTCCACCCAAATCAATCCCCCAAGCTTTCCCAACAAAACCCACCAAAAATCCCAATCCAAAACACCATCTTTTACCCACATTGCCGAATTCCCACCGGAAAGTTCTTCACTCCGATTCGCCGGCCTCCGGCGACTTTTGTTCCAAACCAACTACCCAAAAACCTTCCCTCCACCACCCTTAACTTTTTCCCAATCACAAATTCCAAATTCCAACTTCCAATCAAATACCCCCAAATCTTATGAACCCTAATTTTTGGATTCTTTGATTTGGTGGTGTTTTGATCAAATTGTTGATCTCCTCAAGCTACATTGCTTCCTAAAGCTTCAATTGACGGTACCCTACTGAATTTATTTCAATTTTGGGTGATTTAGGGCTTACCGCCAATAGGTTTTCATTGAAATTTCAAAGGCTTGCCGCCTTTAGTTATAAACTGAGCTTTTTGAGTAGGGGATTGCCGCCTTGTAGCTAGTATAGTTGTGCTGGACTGTTGTTGAATAGATTGTGATAATGGCACCGAGGAAAAGGTCTCGCCGAGGGGAAGCCTCTAGCTCACGTGAGCCCGTGATCCCCGAATCCCCCCCTCGCCAACCTAGCCCTCCCCCTGCAGAAAACCTGCCTCCTATTGACCTTATGGGAATGCATGGTTTGGATGACGATGCCCAACAACGGTGGAGAAAGTTGATTGGGAATGGGAGGCGAACAATCATGGAGACGAAGTTCCTCTCCTCTGAGCTACTTCAGGAGCTAGGTTTGCAGCAGCCTGTGCTATTTTTATTGGATCACGTTGGCATGAGAGGATTCATTGATCGGTCGGCACCGACATACATCCGCTATACACTTGAGTTCCTATCCACTCTAGCCAAGCACTACGACGAGGACCATGACAGGCATTACATCACCTTCAGGTTGAATGATGTAGACCGCAGGATGTCCTATGATGAAATCCAAGATGCTTTTGGATTCCAATATGCGGAGGGCTACAAGAATCCAAGAGAATATGCCCCACAAGGATTTGATCTAGCTTTCTTTTGGCATTGTTTGTCTGGATCTCCCAACATCACGGGCGCTACAAAGAACAACCACATCATACATCCAGCTGTTCGTATGGTGCACAAGCTCCTAGGGATGACGATCTTTTGCCAGGGGGAGTTGACACATATCCGCAGGGAACAAGTCCAATGCCTTTGGACTATGTTTTGGAGGATAGAGCACCCATGTTGGGTAGACCTCTTTGTGCAGAAATGTCTGGAGACCTCCCAGAAGAGCTCAGGGAAGATACCGCAGGGGGGTATGATTTCTCTTCTGGCAGCTTATTTGCGCATCCATCTACCTCCAGACATTCAGGCGATAGGCAAGACAGCCGAGAGAGCTCACCAGTTACACTCCATTGCTTCTTTGGAGTCCACTAATGTCTTGCAAATGCACAAATTCCCTCCTCCTAGATTCATCTGGCTAGTAGCCAAGAATCAGCACATGTACCTGCCAAATCCGGAGGCTGTGCACCTGACTGAGCGCACCCGCATGGAGGAGCTCACCTTGCCCATCCAGATCACAGTCCCTGCACCTACCATCGCCCTTGCCAGGCTAGAGGCACCTCCGGAGCATGGAGATCAGTACGCTCCTCCACATCACGATCCTCAGTATGTCACTCAGCAGCAATTCCAGGAGTTCACGCAGAGGCATGACGCGTTTACTCAGAGGTATGAGGACGACATGGAGGTGATGTTCGCCATGATGGCATCCATGCACCCACATGGACCAGGGGCATTTGACTATGAGGGCCATCGCAGATCGCGAGCTCAGCGCCGTCGCGACGGTTCCGGCCCCTCGCAGTGAGTATATCCTACACTCTTTCTTACACTATGATTTTCATTGATATATTTAAACATTGAGGGCAATGTTTAGACTAAGTGTGGGGGAGAGGTGTAGGACTTTTATTACTGCTTTTGTTGCTGCTTTTGTTGCTGTTTTTGCTTCTATTTTTAATACTGTATTTCCTTAAAAAAAAAAAAAAAAAAAAAAAAACAGCCCGGATGGTCCCAAAAATACTAGAGGATCAGGTAAAAATGAGAGGCATGCCCGGATGGTTCCAAAAATACGAGAGAATCAGGCAAAAATGAGAGGCAATAAAAAATAAAAAAAAAAACATTTTCTTTTATCTTGTTTAAATATGTAAGCTCTCAAATGTTATGTGCTTAATTATTTAGAGTATACACTTGGATCTTAATCGTTCTTTCTCGAGGACGAGAAAGGTTCAAGTGTGGGGGATTTTGATAGACCCTAGATATACTCTTATTTTGTAGCATTTGAGAGCTATCTTAGATAGTATTTTGTGTAATTATATTAGACTTTTAGACCGAATCATTCATAGTGGTTTGAAATTGAAGACGTGCATTTCGATCTTGAATTGCACTTGCGATGGATTTGAATGATTTGAAGACCTTCTATGACCGTCCTGACCGCGTTTGATACATTGAAGAACCGGTCGTAGAACTGGCGTGAAGGCACACTCTCGCGGGCCGCGAACCCTAGGTCGCGAACCGCGAGGGTGTGTGTTGCTGTTTTGAAGATGCCGAGTTTCGCGAGCCGCGAGGACCAGACGCGAGCCGCGAGGACCAGACGCGAGCCGCGAGGACCAGACGCCGAGACACGGGCGCGAGACTCCGGTCGCGGACCACGCCGAGACCGAGACACGGGCGCGCGGGGCGCGAATCCTCGGCCGCGAGCCGCGAGAATCAGGCTTGCGGTCCGCGAGGGATTTCGCGCGACCCGCGAAGGCCCTGCAAATGGCATTTTATTTTGTTTTATTTTTGTTAATTTTAGAAGTATAAATGGAACTTATCCTCATTGTTTGAGGGATCGAATTTTACAGAGCCTTAAGCTCTTTTCTTCATTTTTCTCTTTGGATTTTCACTTTGAATTCACCATGTATTATTGTATGGATTATGGTTATGATTATTTAGTTATGATTGTAGGCTAAAACCCATCTTGGGTATGTGAGATTAAACCTCTTGTTATGGTTTGAGAACATGGTTTATGAAGCTTAGGAATGGTTGATTTGTCATTGAATGATCATAAATTATATGTGTATTTGATTGTTGAAATGGTTAGGAATGATTTCCTAACCATAGATATGTGTTGGATATGTGTTAGACATTGCCTTTCCATGGTTGAAATGCTATCATTTCTTCTATGTAAAAGTAGTGAATTAGGAATCAAATATATGTTGTTATCAATTGTATTTGTTCTTGAGATCATTCATTAGCATTATATTTATGTCAATTGTGTTATCACATTGCATGGGTAAGGTGGGGAAACATCTAATTTGAATTAGCATTGGTCAATTTATCTATTTGCTATCATATAGATAAGTTGCCAATAAGAGTTGTGAAAATGCTTTCATGATTCACAACTAGAATAGAGATGGTTTCTCATTAAAAACAATCACCATTCTCAAAGTATCATAAGTAGGTTTGAGGAAAAATCCATAACAAGAAGATACAAATCTCATGTACCCAAGTCTCTTATTCTCATTAGTTAATCCTTTAGTTAATCCTTTAGATGCTAAACTAGTTGTAATTCTAAAGTTCTAGTAGTTTTACTTAGTAGTGTCTTAAACAAAACTCAACTCAAACCCCCCCTTGTTTACATTGCTTTTATATATATGTATATGTATATATATCCTACAAGATATACATAGAAATAACCTTTTCCCTGTGGAACGAACCTTACTTGCCATTGTACACTTAATAGTGTGGAAAGGTAGTAAGCGATCTATAAATTGTATATTTGAGAGGTACGGCGACGACCTCCCATAAATATCGGCCAAGATTATAGTTTTAATTCCCCATGTTTTAAGTTATAATCCTCATCTTCTGAGTTACAAGTTTAATTTTTTAACTAATGTATGCTTGTTAGGTTTTGATTTAAATTCCCCATGTTTTATGTTAAAATCATCATCTTCTCAGTTACAAGTTCAATTTATAATAAAAAAAAATACCGACAAAGATTTTGGTTTAAATTCTCCATGCTTTAATTTTAAAAGATTCAAATTTTAAACGTTATGTTTTTAATTTAAAACATATAAATTTTAATTCAAAAGGTTATGATTTAAATATAAAAGGTTGCACTTTTAATTTAAAACATTATGTTTTTAATTCAAAACATGCATAATTTATTTAAAATGTATGATTTTTAATTTAAAACACTAGATTACTGTAGCAAGCACTGTAGCAAGTACTGTAGCGGGGTGAAAATTACTGTAGCACGTGATTTTTTAAAAATTTCTCAAAAATTGCAAATTGGTCCTTCCTTGTTTTTAATATATTACCCTATTTTTAACTAAGTCTCTGGTTTATATATGTAGACGGTCGCTCCAGAGACCACCCCAATAGTTACACGTTGGTACGATCAACTTTTTTAAAAAAGTGATGTTATTGCCAGAGCAGTAATTAACTTTCAGAGCAAAAATATACATTCTTTCCAAAATTACCCTTTTATTATCATTTTTCACCCATTTTTCTCCGTTGCCGTTTCCTGCAACAATAATTCGAATCATCCAAAAGGGTAATTTTGGAAAGAATGTATATTTTTGCTCTGAAAGCTAATTACTGCTCTGGCAATAACAACACCCTTAAAAAAAATCAACTCAAACATTTTGGTGGGGTTGGAGGATCCGTCCGCCTTCTAAGGGGAAGAAGTTACTTGAGAAGAAGTTAAATTCTATATTTAGGGAGCGTTTGGTTAAGGGGAATCAAGAAAGGGAAAGAGAATCCATGAAAATAGTTTCCTTTCTTAGGGGGTGCTTGGTTGGGGGGTTTGGAATTGGGATATGAGTTTCATTATAGAGTTGCTTGTTTGGTACACTATAATCATTGAAGAGGGCCATTACCCCATTATCCAATCATCCATTCCCCTCAAATATGAGAACTATGGGTTTCATTACTCTATGATGAATGGGACCCACTATTAATTACTATTTTTAGTTAATTTTTAATCTATTTTTAGTATGTAAACCCATTTCCTTAATCCTAACCAAACACCAACACTATAATGATTCCCTCTATAATCAATCCCCACTATTATCATTGCCATTCCCATTGCCATTCCCTTCAACCAACCAAGCACCCCTTAGTGTTTGATTGGAATTTTTTGCTATTCCCTTTCCTTGTTTTACGTTTTAGAATTCTGTCAAATGGGGGGTTCGTGATTCTTTCCTCCTACCCTGAGACTTGGATTCCCCAACTTCCATATTCACCAAAATTTTATTTTCAATTAAAAAAAATATTTTGTTTCTTAAAACAGATAACTCTATATTTATTCACGTCTCTCCCACTTCTCCTCCAACTTCTTTCTTAAATCTTCTCTCTGCAAAACCTTCTCGTTCATCATCCTCAGATAAATTATTTGCTCTTTTAAAAGGTTTGCACAATTTTTTTGTCAAGCAATTAATTAACAATTTTCCCGTCTGAATTCGGCCTCCGATCAGAATCTGGTTCTCAAGCGGCGAGCAGATTTGCAGTACTATATAGGGTTTATTTTTTTTTATTAAAAATGGATTGAACCACCCCGGTACTGAAAAACAAAATCAATAACCAAGTGCCTATTTGCTTGGTAGCTAGTACTCCATTTGCTTGGCAGCTGGATTAATTTGCATCGTTTCATTCTCACTTTAGGACCTAATGCCCTTTTCTTTGTTGTTATTCTTCATTGTCAAAAATAAATGTTTACAAAGTATGGTGTTTATTTGTTAGGCTTGGTCATGTTCATCGATCAAATGTATCCAGAACTGAATTTGCTTTCACACCAAGCAATCGATCGGCAAGTATAATTTATGTACTTGAACCAAACAGTCACAAAGGGAATAAGGGAGAATTCGATTCCCTTTCTATTAAGAGCAAGTCCAACAGATATTACATAAAAATCTTCAAGATGTAGTATGAAATGCTAAAATGTAGTATAAAATTTTTGGTCATCTCCAAGAGTTACTACATTTTGTAGCTCTTGCATTGATTATCATTAATATTAGCAACAATTTTAGTTTTATTTTCTACTTTAAAAAAAAAAATTCTACCTTTTTAGTTTTAAACAATACATTGTTTTGGGACTTTTGATGTTTTGCATTGAAGATGAGAGGAGAGAGAGTGAAATTTGGTTTTAAAAAAAGGAAAGAATGCATTGATCAATGTATATGCATTAAATTTTCAATCTTCTACATATGGAGGATGAGTTTCTCTTACTACCCCAAATCTACATCTTGTAATAGCACATGTAGTATCTCTTGAAGCTCAATAAGAGCAAGTCCAACAGATACTACATAAAAATCTCCAAGATGAAGTATGAAATGTTAAAATGTAGTATGAAATTTTTGGTCATCTCCAAGAGTTACTACATTTTGTAACTCTTGCATTGATTATCATTAATATTAGCAACATTTTTAATTTTATTTTTAACTTTTTTAGTTTTAAACAATACATTGTTTTGGGACTTTTGATGTTTTGCATTGAAGATGAGTGAAGAGAGTATAATTTGGGTTTAAAAAGGGAAAGAATGCATTGATCAATGTGTATGCATTTAATTTTCCATACTACAAATTGATTTTCTCTTTCTACACATATAGAGGATGAGTTTCTCTTACTACCCCAAATCTACATCTTGTAGTAGCACATGTAGTATCTCTTGGAGCTCAATAATGGGGTAAAATCTCCATACTTCCTCCAAAATCTACAAAATGTAGTATCTCTTGGACTTGCTCTAAGGGAACCAAATTGATTGAAAAAATCAAGACAAAGCATATCCAAGATCCTCTATGCAAATATTTTACGCAAAAACGACGTGGTTTATATTTGTGCAATAAATTGTACGAATTAAATGTTTATGTGGCCTTTACCAGTTTTGTTTGTTTATATTGGTCCGAGTTAAATATTTGGGATATTTACCATAATTTTCGTTTTGGGAGTTAAATATTTTATGTATGGATATCCACAGTAAGTCTGGATTAAACCATTTTGTCAAATTTATATTTAACACAATTTTATTTACAGTTGAGTGTATTAAAATAATAATAATATCATTAGCGTTTAATTAAATATTTTTATATAATAAACAAAATATTATTAAATATTAAATAATATATTAAACTCATTTTTATATATTTAAATTAACTTGTGAGTTCGGACGTCATTTTTATTTTTATAAATAAATATATTTAAAATATTATATAACAATCAACTAAAGTGTATTTAAATAACTTAATTTATTTTTCAATCAAATAATTGAGAATGACAATAAATTAATCGACATTTATATGTTTGAAATGATAAACACTTCTTTAACATAAAAAATAAAAAATTGTATAAAATACATAATTTTTGTTTTTCCATAATATGACACATATACCTGCATAACATATATATGGTTGTTGATTGGTTGTCTTTTTTTTTCTTCTTGTTTGCTGTGTAATTTATAATCCTTCTAATCCTAATACCAATCCAATCAGTTTTTATAAAATTCATATTTATCCAAAAAATTCGTAAATGATAACATCGTGGGTTGGATTACTTGGATACATGTAAAAATGTAAGAGCAAGTCCAACAGCTTCCCCAAATTGGGGAATTTCAATAAATTTAGAGAATTTAATCCATTTTTCAGCTCCAACAGTTTCCCTATCACAATCCCCAACTTAGGGATTTTGAAGAAATTCCCTTGTTACTTCCCCAAATCTGTAGAGAGAAAAAATATTTGGGGAAGCAAAATTTAATACTTTTGCATTTATGACTGATTATTTTCATATTCATGTGTTTGTCTTTATTTTTTAACAAATTAAATATACATTTCAATTTGAAATATCTTTAGTTATACACAACAAAAAATAATAACAATTATATATTCTTAATTTTCATATTATAACGAACGTAACAAGATCTTACATGACTATGTTCGGATGCATATATAAATTTGAATATTATCATGTGAGATCTTGTTATATTCGTTGTAATATGTATTTTAATAATATATATTTTTCACATTTTTTCATTATATGTGATTTAAAATAATAAGATTTTAAAATATATTTAAATAGTGAAAAACAGAAATAAATAGATAAAATACTAAATTTAATGCAAATGCATTAAATTCCAATCTCAACACTATAGAAGCTGTTGGAGTTGAAGCAAAAAAAAAAGATAGGGAATATGAGGATGTAGTACTATATCTTGGAGAATTTTGTAGAGAAACTGTTGGACTTGCTCTAAGGATAAATGATGAAGAAGGAGAGAAGTAATTCAAACGTCGGGAAAATATCAGATAAATTAGAATGACAAATTAGATAAACAGTAATTTTTGCCTAAATTTGGCGTAGAATCTCTTACGCTCCCTACCTTTCCTTGATTCAAGAAAGTTCTTGAATTCATATTAAAAATATTAAAAGATAATGTTGGGGTTCAAAGTTCAATGCACTCCGGTTCAGACTTCTAAAAATGGTTTGAACTTCAAAATGCAATCAAATTAATCTTCCATCACACGTTCACCCTGTCCATTGCTCACACCAACTCAGTCTCAGTCTCAGTCTCATGGATTTTTTTCCACTTCCAGCACATTTTCCTCTCATACTCCTTGCATTTCTCGTTCTTCTCCTTATTCTCAAAAAATTCATGAAAAAAGATTCAGTTGCACAAAACCTTCCACCAAGCCCTCCAAAGCTCCCCATCATAGGAAACCTGCATCAACTGGGTAAAATTCCTCACCAAAACTTATGCCAACTCTCTCATAAATACGGTCCAATCATGCTCCTTCAACTCGGAAGAGTTCCAACTTTAGTCATTTCCTCAGCTGAAATGGCCAAAGAAATACTTCAGACCCATGATGCTATCTTCTGCAGCCGGCCAGATTCCCCTGGGGCAAGAAGCTTTTTCTACAACTTCTCCGACGTTGCTTTCTCCCCTTGCTCCGACCATTGGCGTGAAAGGCGTAAGATCTATGTATCCCATCTTGTAAATTCAAAAAGGTGTACTAAATCTTTCTGGACTTTCCTTAAGTCTGAGGTTAATCACCTGGTGGAATCTATTTCACTGAATTTGGGAAATTCGGTTAATCTTGACGAGAAAATATATACTTTGGTGGATGGAGTTATTACTACTATTGCTTTTGGAAAGAGCTATAGGAGGAAACAATTTGAGGGCCATGGTTTGAAAGATGTCTTTGATGAAGCTATGGAGGTGATCAACTGCTTTTCTGTCGAGGACTTCTTTCCTTATTTTGGAAGTTTTGTTGATAAAATAACAGGGCACAAGAGAAGGCTGAGGAATTGTTTTGTCAAACTTGATGGATATTTACAAAAAGTGTTGGATGAACATCAAAATCAAAGCAAGCCAAGATATGAAATTCAAGATTTTGTTGATATCTTGATTGGGATTTCCAAGGACCAAAGTTCAGTCTATCTCAACAATGATCATATCAAAGCCATCCTCATGGTAACTCACTTTTTTTTTTGTTACAATTGAATAGAATTCATACATCTGATGTTTTATTTTATTTGTTTTCATAGAATACATTTCTTGGTGGAGTTAATAGTGGTGCAATTACTATAGTATGGGCAATGACTGAACTCATCAAGAACCCGAGGGCGATGAAGAAAGTGCAAGATGAAATCAGAAAATGTGTTAAAAGTGAAGAAAAGACCTTTTGTTCTAGGGATCTTGAAAAAATGACATACCTGAAAATGGTGGTGAAAGAGACACTGAGGTTGCATCCACCTGCCTCACTGTTGCTTCCTCACCAGAGTACCCGCGGGTGCGTGATTGCCGGTAATTACGATATTCCGGCTAAAACAAGAGTTCTGATCAATGCATGGGCTATTGGAAGAGATCCAAAAGCTTGGGAGAATCCAAATGAGTTCTTTCCTGAGAGGTTTGAGAAGAAAAACAGGGGAGTTGATTTCAGAGGGAGGAATTTCCAACTCTTGCCATTTGGTGCTGGTAGAAGGTATTGCCCTGGTGTGAATTTGGCTATTGGTGTTATTGAGTTCACTTTGGCAAATATTTTGTGCTTTTTTGATTGGGAACTGCCTGTTGGCACCAAGGTTGATGATATAAGTTTGAAGGAAAAAACAGGGATCACTACTCACAAGGCAACTCCTCTGTATCTTGTACCAGTTAAGTGCGTTTGAGATCATATTTGTTACTTTTAGTTTAAAACGTGTTTGCTTGTAATTTTTATTATGTAAGTTTTTTTTTCCTTTCAACCAGATACATATAGTATGTATTTGTTTGTTGTAAATTTTGTGGGATGTATTCACATTAATTTTACTTTCTTAATTTGTAGTGTAGTAAAAAGGCATGTGTTTATATTCATGAACCATAACGGACTTGTCATCGAAATGTTATAAAGTGTAAATAAGTCACATTCATTTGAGTTTAAGGAAATGCGTTTCCTCAAGTCTGAAGTTAATCACCTGGTGGAATCTATTTCACTGAATTTGGGAAATTCGGTTAATCTTAACGAGAAAATATATACTTTGGTGGATGGAGTTATTACTACTATTGCTTTTGGAAAGAACTATAGGAGGAAACAATTTGAGGGCCATGGTTTGAAAGATGTCTTTGATGAAGCTATGAAGGTGATCAACTGTTTTTCTGCCGAGGACTTCTTTCCTTATTTTGGAAGTTTTGTTGATAAAATAACAGGGCACAAGAGAAGGTTGAGCAATTGTTTTGTCAAACTTGATGGATATTTACAGAAAGTGTTGGATGAAAATCAAAATCAAAGCAAGTCAAGATATGAAATTCAAGATTTTGTTGATATCTTGATTGGGATTTCCAAAGACCAAAGTTTAGTCTATCTCAACAACGATCATATCAAAGCCATCCTCATGGTAACTCACTTTTGTTTTTTTTAAACAATTGAATAGAATTCATACATCTGTTGTTGTTTTTTATTTATTTTCATTGAATACATTTCTTGGTGGAGTTAATAGTGCTGCAATTACTATAGTATGGGCAATGACGGAACTCATCAAGAACCCGAGGGCGATGAAGAAAGTGCAAGATGAAATCAGAAAATGTGTTAAAAGTGAAGAAAAGACCTTTGGTTCTAGGGATCTTGAAAAGATGACATACCTGAAAATGGTGGAGAAAGAGACACTGAGGTTGCATCCACCTGCCTCACTGTTGCTTCCTCACCATAGTACCCGTAGGTGCATGATTGCCGGTAATTACGATATTCCTGCTAAAACAAGAGTTCTGATCAATGCATGGGCTATTGGAAGAGATCCAAAAGCATGGGAGAATCCAAATGAGTTCTTTCCTGAGAGGTTTGAGAAGAAAAACATGGTAGTTGATTTCAGAGGGAGGAATTTCCAACTCTTGCCATTTGGTGCTGGTAGAAGGTATTGCCCTGGTGTGAATTTGGCTATTGGTGTTATTGAGTTCACTTTGGAAAATATTTTGTGCTTTTTTGATTGGGAACTGCTTGTTGGCACCAAGGCTGATGATATAAGTTTCAAGGAAAGAACAGGGATCACTACTCACTAGGCAACTCCTCTGTATCTTGTACCAGTTAAGTGCGTTTGAGATCATATTTGTTACTTTTAGTTTAAAACGTGTTTGCTTGTAATTTTTATTATGTCAGTTTTTTTTTTCCTTTCAACCAGATACATATAGTATGTATTTGTTAGTTGTAAATTTTGTGGGATGTATTCACATTAATTTTACTTTCTTAATTTGTAGTGTAGTAAAAAGGCATGTGTTTATATTCATGAACCGTAACGGACTTGTCATCAAAATGTTATAAAGTGTAAATAAGTCACTTTCATTTGAGTTTAAGAAAATGTGTTTCCTCAAGTCTGAGGTTAATCACCTCGTGGAATCTATTTCACTGAATTTGGGAAATTCGGTTAATCTTAACGAGAAAATATATACTTTGGTGGATGGAGTTATTACTACTATTGCTTTTGGAAAGAACTATAGGAGGAAACAATTTGAGGGCCATGGTTTGAAAGATGTCTTTGATGAAGCTATGAAGGTGATCAACTGTTTTTCTGCCGAGGACTTCTTTCCTTATTTTGGATGTTTTGTTGATAAAATAACAGGGCACAAGAGAAGGTTGAGCAATTGTTTTATCAAACTTGATGGATATTTACAGAAAGTGTTGGATGAACATCAAAATCAAAGCAAGCCAAGATATGAAATTCAAGATTTTGTTGATATCTTGATTGGGATTTCCAAGGACCAAAGTTCAGTCTATCTCAACAATGATCATATCAAAGCCATCCTCATGGTAACTCACTTTTTGTTTTTTTTTTTTTTTTACAATTAAATAGAATTCATACATCTGATGTTTTTAATTTTTTTATTTTCACAGAATACATTTCTTGGTGGAGTTAATAGTGCTGCAATTACTATATTATGGGCAATGACTGAACTCATCAAGAACACGAGGGCGATGAAGAAAGTGCAAGATGAAATCAGAAAATGTGTTAAATGTGAAGAAAAGACCTTTTGTTCTAGGGATCTTGAAAAAATGACATACCTGAAAATGGTGGAGAAAGAGACACTGAGGTTGCATCCACCTGCCTCACTGTTGCTTCCTCACCAGAGTACCCGTAGGTGCGTGATTGCCGGTAATTAAGATATTGCTGCTAAAACAAGAGTTCTGATCAATGCATGGGCTATTGGAAGAGATCCAAAAGCTTGGGAGAATCCAAATGAGTTCTTTCCTGAGAGGTTTGAGAAGAAAAATAGGGGAGTTGATTTCAGAGGGAGGAATTTCCAACTCTTACCATTTGGTGCTGGTAGAAGGTATTGCCCTGGTGTGAATTTGGCTATTGGTGTTATTGAGTTCACTTTGGAAAATATTTTGTGCTTTTTTGATTGGGAACTGCCTGTTGGCACCAAGGCTGATGATATAAGTTTGAAGGAAAAAACAGGGATCACTACTCACAAGGCAACTCCTCTGTATCTTGTACCAGTTAAGTGCGTTTGAGATCATATTTGTTACTTTTAGTTTAAAACGTGTTTGCTTGTAATTTTTATTATGTAAGTTTTTTTTTCTTTCAACCAGATACATATAGTATGTATTTGTTTGTTGTAAATTTTGTGGGATGTATTCACGTTAATTTTACTTTCTTAATTTGTAGTGTAGTAAAAAGGCATGTGTTTATATTCATGAACCGTAACGGACTTGTCATCAAAATGTTATAAAGTGTAAATAAGTCACTTTCATTTGAGTTTGAGAGGAAATGCGTTGATCTTCTCACTTTCATGCCTGATGATCATTCAATATATTAGTGTTGATCTTTTTACTTTCATTCCGGATCATTAAATGTTCTGTATTGATCTTTTTACCTATTAAGCACTATCATTCAGTAAAACCAATTGAGACAAGTATCAATGGAGAATCTGTCAAGTGTAAAGTGGCAATGAATCAAGGAAAATCGCTGGCATCGGTGCCATGTTTTATTTTCTTTTTATGGGAATGCCATGGTTATAATGCTAATAAACAACAGTTCATGAATATAATGGATTCACACAAAACATCAATATATACATGGAAAGTGAGGGGCAAATGTGTTGATTTTCTCACTTTCAAGCATGATGATCATTCAGTGTTTAAGTGTTGGTCTTGTTGGGGAATTGATCCTCTCTGCGCAGCTCAAAATAATAATAAAGAAAATACAGAACACAGATTTAACGTGGTTCACCAATTGGCTACCTCAACGACCAGAAACAGATTTATTAAGCTCCTAGATGTGGCGAATTTCTCAGACCCAAAGGACCAACTTGAAATCACACAGATTACAGACACTAACGAGAGTATTTATAATGCTCTCTCCAGCTATAGATTCGGAAACTAAATATGACTTTTCCTAATTTAATTCATAAACAGGTAGATTTACCTAATCTATAAATCCGAAAATAGAATGGACTATCAGCTTTTCATTTAATACAGAATACAGAATAAAGGAATTCAATTAAATCCTAACAATTCTCCCTTGAATTGAATCTCCTTACAGCCAGATGCAGATGCACAATGATCGTCAATGATTGTGCCAGATGTACCAGATGTACTAGTCGTACGAGATGCATGGTGGTTGTGCCAGATGTACCAGAAACAGATGCACTCGGGGAGTCGTGCCAGACAGACGTACTAAATGTACCAGATACCACCAACAGAACAAATCCAAACAGGAAAGGACTTGCAACAGAACAGAATAGCAATACAGAACAAATCCAACCAGGCAAAGATTTGCTAACCGAACAAATTTCAACAAGTTCAACCAGGAAAGAACTGTTGACAGCGGGTCCTCCTCAAACGTAGTCTTGATTCAGAGCTCTCATACGTCTTCTTGAACCGTACCACGGACACAAACGGACAACTTCTCAAGCGTAATCTTGAACCATGCACCGATAAATTCTCATACGCCTTCTTGAGCTGTACCACACACAGACAGACAAATTCTCAAACGTAGTCTTGAACTCTCTCCATAGATGAATTCTCAAACGTAGTCTTGAACTCTCTCCATAGATGAATTCTCAAACGTCTTCTTGAATCACCCCACAAACAGACAGACATTAGGGGTGGGCATCGGGTCGGGTTATTCGGTTTTCGGGTTGTTCGGTTCGGGTTGTTCGGGTTGACCCTCAAAAATCTCAAACCCAAACCCGAATCATATTGGCTATAAACCCGAATTCCGAATTCGGATTCGGGTTAGTTGGGTTTCGGTTTGTTTCGGTTTGAACCCGGACAACCCAATTTACAACTTCAAGATTTTGGACAATCTAAAATTTCTAAAAAATATCAATCTAAAATTTCTAAAAAATATCAATCAGCATTATTCAACTAAAACATAGATATGCTTAAATCATTCATACAAATATCACGACAAATGAAATCAAATCTTCAAACTTTGGATATTTAAGTCTGAAGAACGTAGATAAGAAAAGATGGAGAGTTTAGTTGAACATTACTATCAATCTGCCAATCTGGACTCCAAACTCCATAACAGTTAGAAATAAGGTTAACTTCAAGTTTTACTATTATCATATATAGTATATTAATTATTTTATTATATATTAATTTTTGAATTCGGTTTTCGGGTTGAGTTTCAATACCCAAACCCGAACCAAAACCCATGTTTGTAATTCAGTTTTTTAGAATTCGGATACCTTATTGAAATCAGATTCGGGTTAATTGATTTCGGGTCATTTGGTTTCGGTTCGGTTTTCGGATTTCGGTTTTTTTTGCCCACCTCTAATAGACATACAAGTTCAACCCGGAAAGAACTTGTCTGACAGATTAGCTTATGATCCCAAGCAGAAGCAACATCAACAGATTGCCAACAGATGATCCTACAAGCCCAGATTTCTTTATTTTCCACAGACTGAAATTAAGCCCAGATTGAAGACATTTTCTTCACAGATCCAGGACAAGAAGAATCGAATAAAATCCCGAAATAGAAGCACATAGAAAACTTAACCAGCTCCTGATGTAACTTGCAATGTAGGCTAATATAATTAAGCAAAAGTATTAAGTTTTAACAAACTAATACTACCCAGAAGTTTAATATATACACCACACGGCCGCCGCCTACACTGATCAGCAAGAACCAAACCAAATAAATAAACCATGGCCAACGTAGGTTTATACTCCCAGAAACAGTAGTCACAAGTGACTAATTCTCACAAGAACTAAATAATTATCAGAATCAAAATAGATTAATTAGTTCTTACAGATTTCAGATTGCCGACTTGACCCCAAACAGATGGCAAACACCGCAGTTTACCCAGATTGTATGGCAACACCAGATTTCTTTATCATTATCTTGACGGAAGCTGAACCAAAGCTCTTGATACCACTGTTGGGGAATTGACCCCCTTTGCGCAGCTCAAAATATTAATAAAGAAAATACAGAACACAGATTTAACGAACAATTGGCTACCTCCACGACCAGAAACAGATTTATTAGGCTCCCATATGTGGCGAATTTCTCAGACCCAAAGAACCATCTTGAAATCACACAGATTACAGACACCGACGAGAGTATTTATAATGCTCTCTCCAGCTACAGATTCAGAAACTAAATATGACTTTGCCTGATTTTAATCATAAACAGGTAGATTTACCTAATCTATAAATCCGAAAATAGAATGGAATATCAGCTTTCCATTTATTACAGAAAACAGAATAAATGAATTCAATTAAATCCTAACAGGTCTTCTCACTTTCATGACTGATCACTAACTGTTCTGTTGATCTTTTACCTACTAAGCAAGATCATTTAGTGATACCAATTGACACAAGTATCACTCTGGAGAATCTGTCAAGTATAAAGTGGCAATGAATCAAGGAAAATCGCTGCCAAGTTTTATATGGGAATGCCATGCGTATAATGCTAATAAAACAAAAGGTGTTTTATCCAGAAACATGAATACATGGAACACTATTCTTGATTGATCACAATATTCACAAAGAATACTATGATCTAGCTACAAACAATTAAAGAATAAAAGAAACGGCTAGCAGATGACGATCACTACTAGTACTACTACTAGGATGAACATTAATTATGATCAGAATACTGAAGATGTTCAACTTTCTGGGGCTCAGAACGCAGCTTTCCACGCGAACTGGGCACTCTGTTAATTTGGGGAGCTGTTCGTATCTTTTCATCTAATGGTTCGTCAGCAAGCAAATGGGGCGGAGTATCCATGTCTTCGCAAATCATCGAGTACTCGAGGTAGTTCACACCAGCCATCGCAAGGGCTTCAATGGATGCAGACATTCTTTTTTCTGCACAAGATTTGTATTTCTCTTGGTTGCTAAATGTGAAGGTGAAGAAGTGAGATTAAGTTATGAATCTTAATATGTTTTCATGCATTTATATACTTACACAGAGAAGCAGTGTATTTGACCAGTCCAATACACATGCATATGATTATTACTGTTCAATTATTGATTTTACTTTTTGAACGGTAAACGGAGCATGATATCCGTGAGCTTCCTACATTTTCCGTTGATTAATTTGATGACGTCATAATTGGAATCTTCAGTTTAGAGGACTTATTAATTCAATTCTTCGATCACGGGAGGAACAATTTGCACATGGACAATGCATAGAAAACAAATACAAGGAAAAAAAAACATGAAATAGAAAAAGTAAAGTAAATTGTAAAAGTTTAATTTTAAATCTTGATTTGATTCGTGTGTTTTAGAATTTTGTTTTTGTGCCTTAATTGTTTTTTGTGTGATCTCTCTTTAATGGATCAGTTTGAGATTAGGATTTACCTAGCTATTAATTCCTAGATGATTGTTTCATTAAGTATTACATTTGTAAAAGAACATGAATATGCCCTAGTTCACGATTCACGAATCACGAATATGCTAAACACCCAGAAAATTATGTGCGCATGTGAACATGAATATGCCCTAGTTCATGAACATTGCATGCTTCAGAAACCATCGGGTATTCAAACTGACATTTTGATCTTGAGTATATGCCTGCTTCAAAAGCTAATTGTCATTTTCTGGGTGTTTAGTTTAATGTCATTATTCCTCACTAAAAGTCCTGCTTATGATGATTCAAACTAATTCGTGTGGTAGTTTAATTTTACTTATTGCAGCAAGATAAAACTAACAGTGCGGAAATTAAAGAACACACGAATTGTTCACCCAGTTCAGTGCAAAGCACCTATGTCTGGGGGGCCGTAGCCCGTGTTAAGATCCTTCACTAGATGCAATAAATATTTCCGATCTATTACAATCTAATGGCTATTCTAGCTAGTCTATCACACTACCAATTCTCTATGATAGTTGTTACAGTGATTACCTTCTTTTCCACGAAGGTGCGACAAGATCTTGAACACCCGAGCTTCAACACACGTCCCAAGTGTGAGTTGGTTATGAAAAACTCGGACCTGTGTCGCCTCTATTGCTCGAAAGATCAATCCTGATAAACAGAATTTTTGCGGTGAAAAGCGATACCGAGCACGCGACTTACATCCATCTTTTATAGCATAATGCCGTGAGAAAACTTCCTTTTTCACGGCTCTAGACTCCTTCCTTCACTGAACTTTTATTCCATATTAAAGACTTGAAGAAAGGAACTTTGTGGTCTGTCTCAACGTTTGTTTAAGGAATCCTAATATAACACAGCTGCAAACCACGTTGAAGACTCCCATCATGACTGTAGTTTCTATGAAAAACTATATCAGAATATTTCCTTTCACCATTTATCCTCAAGAACGAAATCAGAAAATATTCTTTTTCTGCCACATAAAGTCATGTTGCAACATGACATTCCACAAAGCAGCCAACTGAAAATCTGGGCTTACAATCTCCCTCTTTGGTAATTTGTGGACCCATCATTTCAACCTTCTTCACTGAACCCAGATATAACTCAACATAAACTTCTGGGCATGACAAACTACACATGGATCCATAAAAAAAAATGATGTGGCAGAAAAACATTGCAATTATAAACTACAGTCATCCGACATCTGAAAATATAATCTCGGAAATATCTCTCCCCCTTGGGGCCATAAAATGCCAAAGGTCCCCAACAAAAGTAGAGTCCAAAAAAAATAGAGGAGATGAGGTAGATAGCAACAGAGGACACAAAATCACTAACATCACCAAGATTAGGACTTCCTCGTTGCTGACTTTTTCACAGATGACTTGGACTTCTTCGCTGCAGGTTGCTTTGTAGAGGCAGAGACACGTTTCTTAGAGGTAGATGGAGCAGCCGAGGAAGAGGGTTCAGGAGCTGGAGAAGAAGAAGTACCAGCAGCCCTCCGTTTAGCAATTGCAGCAACAAGACCTTCCCTGTCCTCTTGATGCTTCCGAAGCATATCCCCATGAAAAGCCATTTGATCCATATGAAACTGAATCTTCTTATCAACCATGTGAAGCTCAAACTCATCAGACATAACTGCAGCAGCCTGGGATGCCTCTCTGTCCCATGGTAAATCCAACACCTCACGAGCAGCTGACTTTGCAGTAAACCCAAACTTCCCAGCTGGCCTAACATTGGTGGCATCAACTTCAAAACCTTCAGCTTTCAAAAAAGCAGTAATGAGACACGGATGAGGTAAAGCATCAGTGCATCTGGAAGAGTCAAGGGTGCCATGCATGCGCTTAAGAATATAAGCTCCAAGATTGACCTCAAAACCTGACCCAATGCCATAGAGCAGCTCTGCTTGATCAGAAGTCAGTGTGGTGGTATTGGTAGTGTGCATCCAGCAGCTAATGAGAACTTTAAAAAGCATCCAGAACCTTAAGGTGAGGGAGCTGGTGGGCATGCAGGCAGCAGGCCATTTCTGGAGCTTCCATAGGTAAGAACCCTAGCCATAATATCATCATCCACATTGTAGTCCTTGGGATATACCAGATCCTCTTCAACAAACATCTTAATGCCAAGAACCTCATTTAGCTTAGCTGGAGTGAGTGTAAGAATTCTCCCCCTGAAGTACAGCTTCCCAATCCATTCATCTCCAGAGACCAGATTTCCAGGCATCAAGTTGCTATAGAACTCAAGAACCATCTCAGGATCATATTCCTGGAACACAGTGGATGCCTGAACACAGTTAATCTGCTGCAGAAATCTATCAAACCCACTCTCTGCACATTTCTTCATATCAACTACTTTTTCAACAAGAAACCCCCTGGTAGCTAAGATGTCATGACCAGCACCAGCTTTAACAGAGTGAAACCTTTCAGAGTAGACCAAAGATAAGAGCCTGGCACAAAGCATATCAAAGTCTTCTGGTACATCAGCTGCATCAGGTATATCATCATTATCCAAAGTAGCTCCATTCTCATCCCTTTTCTGATCTCCTGCATCCATAGTTTGATCCTGAAAGTCCACATAGTCCTCTTCATTGGGAGCTTGATAAGGAGATGCAGGAGAAGAAACATCTTGATCAGCATTGACATTATCCAAATTAATTGGAGAATCTTGAACAGTAAGTTTAATGGGACTGAGCTTAGTGAGGTCTGGAGTATTATCAGCTTTAGGTTGACTGTTTTTATCCTCATTCAGAAGTTCATCATCAGAGACTGGAGGAGATTGAGATGAGGGTTTGCCAGGGCTAGGGGTATGCTGTTTGCAATCATCATCACCAATAGCCATAGTGGAGGGAGAATTGGTAACAGTGGCAGCACTGGCTTTCAAAATTGACTTTTGTAATCCCTGTAGTATGTTTGCAACCAAAGATTCCTCATCAGCCTTTGGATTAGGAGATGATTTCTCACCAGTGCGAGGCCTCTGATTAGTGTATTTTGAAATAATCTCCCTGTTATCATGCCATATCCTCCCAGCTGTCTTCTTTACTCTCCTAGAGTAGATCATGGGTGCAGGAACAGAAGCGGGAGTGGCCCAATCATTGAACTTCTTCTGGTGATATCTTACATCCAGTTTTTGCCTTAAAGACATCAAGGTAGCACTATCTGATGACCCATTCAAGGAAAACTTCTTAGCTACCCTAGGTTTAAGCTTGTTCATACTTCTGAGTTTTGATATAGGAAGAGAAACCTCTGTATTCGACACAGATTGGCTGGATGGACTGCTGTTGGGATGTGTCTTCGTAGAGTTCTTCTGATCTTTGTCTGAACCAGCATGAACTGAGTGCTGATTTTTGATCCTCAACCATTCCACCAGGGTAACATGATCCTCTGGATCAGAATCTTCATCATGAGGTGGAGAAGGGTTCCTTGATTCCTCCAGAACTTGCTTTTGTTGGGCTTGCAAGTTACCCTCAGGAATATCAGGATTCTGACTCCAGTCCCAAGACTCCTGATCATCAGATTCTTCTGCATTTTGATTTAGGTGACTATGATCCTCATGGAACACTTCTGGTACTTGGCCAGGAGATGAATCAAAGCTGTGAACAGTGTCGTGAACTGTAGGTGGTACACCATCTAGCACTAGAGGAGTATCCTTAGTGTTGGTGAACTTCATTCTGGACTTGGTGTTCCACCTTGTATGATAAGGCCTAGTCCTGGTAGATGGAACCTTTTTACTTGGCCTTCTAGCACTGCCGGAACTCCTTTTCAAGTATTAGATCCAGCCATACTTGATGCTCTAGTAGAGTACCTGGAATTGGAGAAAGAAGGTCTGAGATATGGATTGACTATAGGTTTAGGTCTCATAAAGCTGGGCTTGTAAATATCAGACACTATTTTAATATCCGTTCTAGGGGGTTTTGGCCTCATCTGGCCATTAAAAGAGTATCTATCAGCATTATTCTTACTGCCAAACGTGTCATGCAGAAAATTGTTCAACCCTTTAGCATATTCCCAACTTTTCAATTTCTCATAGTATGCCTTAAGTCTGGCTGCATCCTTGGTTCCAGGAGCAGGTATAAAGTTTTCTGGAACAGCATCTATGCATGGGGAAGGGGGTGGTTCAGGCACCGATTGAATGGATTGATCAACAAACACCTCAGGCTCAATTAAATCAACACAAGGATCCCAAATTCCCTTAGCCCATCGAGTATCAGAAACTCCCCCTAAGTCTGTCAATTCTTGCCCTCAAAGCCCATACAATAACGATAGCTCTCTCGAAAATACATAACTTATACACCAAATCAGACAAAAGCTTCAACAAAATACTCAGCGGAGAACCAGAAAACCCTAGCATACAAATTTCTGAGACACCAAAATCAACCTAGAGATAGTAGCAGATAGATACCTTAAGCCGTGAAGATGTGACGATTCCCGGAACGCCCCAGAGGTTCGATAAAGGTGCCGTCGAGTAGCAGCGTGCAATGGTCGCGACGAGAGAGAAGGCTTCGAAGAATTTCTGATGTTGCAATAGGAATGGGGAATGGGTTTTCCAGGCGCGAAAATATAAGAGGAATATATCTTTTTCCTCAAAAATTAAAAACTTGTCCAACGGGAAAAACACACATCAATGCGGTTAGGCCCAGCTGTCTCCCACTGCCCACGCGTTTTAATTTCAACACGCGCTCTGCAGCACATCATGTTGCAACACGAAATTGTACCAATACACCAGAACCATTTTTTTTTTTTGTATTTTCTAATTTTATCAAAACACTCAAAACTGAAGAAACAGAACTAGAAACTATACAAGTGGATCGAACTCAGTACCTCATATAGAACATACCCCAAGATGTTGTCTTAGGTTTTCAAAGGTGGAGGCATCCAATGGCTTAGTGAAGATATCTGCATATTGGTTCTCAGTAGGCACATGCTTAAGTTCAACTTCCTTTCTTTCGACTAGGTCTCGAATGAAATGATGTCTAATATCTATGTGTTTGGTTCTGTTGTGCTGAACTGGATTCTTAGAGATATCAATTGCAGATTTATTGTCACATAAAATGGTAAAACTGCCTAGTTTCACACCATAGTCTCGGAGCATCTGTTTCATCCATATCAACTGGGTGCAGCAGGCTTCCAGCAGCTAAATACTCAGCCTCAGCAGTGGACAGAGATATCGAATTTTGCTTCTTGCTATACCAAGACACAAGGTTTTGACCAATAAAGAAACAACCTCCTGTTGTACTCTTCCTGTCATTAGCATTACCAGCCCAATCAGAGTCACTGTAACCATACACTTGACAACTCATACCCTTCGAAAACCAGATACCATAATCAGCAGTGCCAGAAATGTATCTAATGATTCTCTTCACTGCATACACATTAGATTCCTTAGGTGCAGCTTGAAATCGGGCACATATTCCAACACTTAGAGAAATATCAGGCCTGCTAGCTGTCAGATACAAGAGACTGCCAATCATACTCCGATATAGCTTAGTATCAACAGGCACACCTTTTTCATCTTTAGTTAACTTCTCAGTGGTAGACATTGGAGTTCGTACTGCCTTTGCATCTCCAAGGCCAAACTTCTTGACTAGGTTCAAAGCATATTTTGTTTGGTTGATAAACAGACCATCATCACCTTGTTTGACTTGTAAACCTAGAAAATAGGAGAGTTCACCCACCATGCTCATCTCAAACTCAAATGTCATCAACGAGACAAATTCATTTACAAGATCAGTGGAGGTTGAGCCAAATACAATATCATCAACATAAATCTGAGCTATTAAGATGTCTGTACCTTGAGAATACATAAACAGGGTTCTATCAACTCCCCCTCGAATATAGCCCTTGTTAAGCAGAAATTGAGTTAGTCTGTCATACCAGGCTCTTGGTGCTTGTTTGAGACCATATAGGGCTTTCTTGAGTTTAAAAACATGATTGGGAAAGTGAGGATCTTCAAAACCCTTAGGCTGCTCAACATATACCTCCTCATTAACAATGCCATTTAGAAAAACACTCTTTACATCCATCTGATGAAGCTTAAAGTTCAGCACACATGACATAGCTAAGAGAATTCTGACAGATTCAAGTCATGCAACAGGGGCAAACGTTTCAACAAAATCCACTCCTTCAACCTGTGTATATCCCTGAGCAACTAGTCTAGCTTTGTTTCTGGTCACTATCCCATCTCTATCAGATTTATTCTTAAAGATCCATTTTGTGCCAATAACATTAATCCCTGGTGGGCGTGCAACTAGTTCCCACACATCATTGCGTTCAAACTGACTAAGCTCTTCCTGCATAGCTGAAATCCAGTACTCATTCAACAGGGCTTCCTTATGGTTCTTAGGCTCAACCAAGGACAGAAAGCACTAAATCACATGTCGACTCCCATGGTGCATTTGAGCATAATTCAACCGTGGTAATCCCCGTGGATTTTTAGATCTAGGAGCACCTCCTGTGTTTTCTGAGTTGTTAGAATCCTCTTCATTAGATATGTATGCACCATCTTCAATTTCCTCTGAGTTTTCCCTAGATGGGATAGCCACATTCTTCTGTGCTGTTGTCGTACTTGCATCACTAGCATGGGATGGTGTGACTATGGAATCAGAAGGATCACTTGTTTCAACTTCAGATGACTTTGAAATTTTACTGCTGTCAGTAGTCGATTGTGATGTTGCAACATGAGTGCTGGTGACAGGTTGATCTGAAGATAGAGTATTTTAAGTATCACTTCTCTGAGTTAAAGGTTGCTGGACTATCTCAGTATCCTCAGCATCTTCTGTAACTTTGTCAGCCACATCCTTAACTAATACATTAATGGATTCCATAATAGTTCCTGTACGCTTATTGAACACTCTATAAGCTGTGCTGTTCAATGCATATCCAAGAAATACACTTTTATCTGATTTAGACTCAAACTTCCCAAGTTTTTCTGTCTCCGAGAATATAGCATTCAGCACCAAATACATGAAAATGAGCAACACTTGGGTTCCTTCCTTTCCATATTTCATATTCTGTTTTTTCCGTCCACGGCCTCAAATATACTCGGTTGATCACATAGCAAGTTGTCTTAACTGCCTCACTCCACCATCTTTTGGGAACACTGTACTCAGCCATCATAGACCTAACCATCTCTTGGATAGTTCTGCTCTTGCGTTCCACAATCCCATTCATAGGAGCTGAGTATGGAGGAGCATAGATATGGGTAATCCCATTAGCTGAGCAAAATTGGGACATTACCTCATTCTTGAATTCTCCCCCATTGTCTGTTTGAATTCGCACAACCCTCTGATTTAGGCTTGCCTTTTCATTGTTCAGACGAAGTACTAGATCTCGAATAACACTCACAGCCTCGGATTTATCAATTAGCAGCTCAACCCATGAAAACCTTGAGTAATCATCAACACAGAAAAAAATAAACCTCTTTCCATCACACTTAAGACATTCACTGGTCCCATGAGGTCCATATGTAGAAGTTCCAGATTCTGAGATGTGGTAATGTCATTAATAGCAGGGTGAGAGGTCTTAGTCTGTTTTCCCTCCTTGCATGGTCCACAGATCATATCCTGCTGGTAAGCAATAACTGGCAGTCCTCTCACAGCTTCAATTCTGGAGACCTTGTTCAGAGACTTGGTATTTGCATGGCCTAATCTCCTATGCCATAATGTTGAAGTGTCCATTTTGGTAGATAAACAGGTGATGGATTGTTCAAGAATATAACAATTTTCCGAAGATCTTCTACCAGTGAGCACACCATTTGATCCTTGTCTGACAGTACAGATAGACTCATCAAAGTGGACTGTCATATGATGGTCACAAAGATGACTGATACTGATCAGGTTAGCTTTGAGATCCTCTACTAGTAGAACATCATAGAATACAGGAAAATCTTGAATTTGCATCTCCCCTTTACCAATAACTTTACTGATTTTTCCATCCCCAAATTGAACAGTGTCAATCTATGGTAGCACATTTTTCAGCAACTCTGGTGAACCAGTCATGTGCCTTGAGCAGCCGCTATCAAAATACCACGTGTCCCTGGCATAGACACTATAGCAAGTATGGACTACATAACAATTAATAGAGTTTTTAGGAACTCATACCTTCTTGGTCAATCTCTTCTGCTGCTCAGGTTCCATGTTGCAACATGAGGAAAACTGCTTGCCTCTCATGATGTCTCTCAGCAATCTCATACATCGATATTCATCATGCCCCTGCATCATACAATACTCACAACATTTAGGAGGAGTTTTCCTTGACACAACAACCTTTAGATTTTTCAACTCAGAACTAGATCCATAGAAATTCTTGATGGTTTCTCCACTCCTTCTACTGGTAGAGTCTTGGACACCAGCAGGAACAAAGACTGTTTTCTTCATTTGAGAACTTGAACCAAAATTATTGTAGCCCAATCCTTGCCTGTTTCCTGCATTCTTTCCCATCACAAGAAGATCATCCAATTTAGCTGTACCTTTATTCAGCTTCTGAATGGTGAACTCAGCTTCCTCAGCCCTTGCAGTTAAAGATCTTATTTTATTTCCCAGATTTTCACAGTCAATGGTTCTGGCCTTAGCCTTTTCTTCAGCACTCACTGCTCTAGAGGTCATAATTTCCAGCTTCTTGATTAGAATCTCAGAGGCTACTTCAGCATCCTTAGCTCTCTTGGTCATTATCTCAAGCTTTATGGATTTCTCATCATCATCCATAGGTTTCTTCCCCTCTGAAATTTCCATTTTCTTCTGTAGTTCAGCAAGTAATCCCTCAGATTTTTCAGCTTTGTCAGTCATAGATCTAAGTTTTGAAGCTAATTCCTCAATCTCCTGTTCTTCCACAAGTGCATCATTTACTAGAGTGTTGATCTTTTCTTTCAGAGACTCAACATCTTCAGTAAGTTTCAGTGCCATATCACTACCAATCTTTGTTTCTGTCAACGTCTTTATAATGTCAACTGATTTCTCCTATTCAATATAAAGGTTCTCATATGCAGACTGGAGAGACTCTTTGGTAACATCATCCACACTTTGGTCCAGATTCAACAACTCTTACTCCAAAGGACACATGCTTCTCTGGTTGGCTCTCATCTTCATTATCACTCCAGGTTTCTCCAGATGATATGAATGCCTTGTGATAAATATGGTACTATTTCATGGAGCAGTCAGAGGCTCACGAAGAAGGCCCAAGATGGACTGACCAATGCTCCAGCCCACGGACAGGTCCAGGCACTGTAGCGGTTTCACTGTTCGATGTCGGTAGCTCCAAGGGGTATAAATGGATCCAGATCCACGACCAGAACAGTTAAGTTCAGTGATGATCCCTTCCAAATATCACGATCAGATCCATGGTTTTCCCCTCTGATTTGATCGTCGGAGCAGGCGCAGGCATAAGCCGGCCTGTCTGACCTCTGTTTAGTCCTCGTAGGTAAATAGGGCTGAGCAACAAGAACGCTACAGGAAAATCCCAATTGAAACTTTAACATTGGCGCCGTCTATGGGGATACCGTTATCTTCGCAGCTCACGCAGCTTTGATATCATGACAGAAGAAAGAGCAGATCCGGATCCATTCCCGGAGCTACCAAGAATCCCGTTGGAGGAGCTCATGCTTTATTGGAGGCCAACAGGGACGGTCCCATTTTGGACTCAGCTGATAGACCGGTCGTTGCGGTGACCAGGCCGATCGCATTGACAAGCAGGCCGGTCGTGACGACCGAACAAACCCCTAGCAACCCAGTTCAACGAATTCGACGCATTTCTGAGGTGACGGATACGGCCGAGATCCTTAAACAGGTCGTGGCTACTCAAACCGAGATGCTCCAACAGCTCCAGGAGTTGAAAGAGGGCACACAGGTGAGGTCGAACGGTCAAACACTGGTCCCGCGTATACAACCAGTCAGACTGTTTGATGACGAAGAGGACACGTCGGGAGGTAACAGGACACTCCACGGGGCGATACCTTCTCGTAGGGGAGATGAGGCTCATTCTTCCCCAAGGCACTCAACCAGGGAAGAGTCGGGACGGAGCGATGACCAGACTAAAAAATGGCCGGCAGACTACGTACACTCCCCGATGGTAAAGCCGAGGGTCCCGGTTAGACAGCGTCTTGCTGTCGACTTTGAGGAGGATCCGGAACTGGACACGAGAGGGTGTCCGTTCAAGGCTAAAGTGATGAGTTTCTCTGCGTCTCACAAACTGAAAATACCACCAAACTTGGGAGTATATGATGGAACGTCGAATCCATCAGACCATCTACACACTTTCACCTCAAACATGTCGACATTCGGCATCCCAGAACCCATCTAGAGTAAATTTTTCGCCACAACGCTGACCAAAGCAGCCAGGCTATGGTTCACAAACCTTCCAAATGACACCATCTCACGGTTCACAGAGCTGGAAGAAGAGTTCCTGACCCGGTTCATCAAGAAGAGGAAATTTACAAAGACCAGGAACGACTTGCTGACGATCATGCAGCATGTGGGAGAAACGTTGTCGGAATATTGGGAACGGTTCAATGAATTGGTTAACGTGGTTGATCACCGCGGAGGTCCTCGGTTTGTCATCGATGCTTTTATCCGAGGATTATGCCATAAAGCCCAAAGTCGGGACCTGGTGCTAAACCCATTGTACTCTGTGCATGCGTTAATGATCAGAGTTGAATTCTTTGATAAGGCAGACATAATAGAGGTACGCATAGATGAAATGACCTATTACAGGAACCGGGCAGAAGACAAGACAGTCCTGTCAAGTGGAAAGAAGGTCACTGGGACGAATAGAGGCGGGCGCAGGCCTGTGAAGGAAAGGCTGGGAAAGAGAGAACCCACAAGTGAGCACAGGCCGAGTTTCGCCGTTAAATACGTTCATCCCGCTGAATAAAACTCCAAAAGAGATATTCGCGTTGGTGGCACACAAGAATGTTCTTGATCCGGCTCGCAAGATGAAGACTTCTGGAAATAGCCGAAACGCAAAGCTGTTCTGCGATTATCATAATGACCATGGTCATGACACGAATGAGTGCAAACACTTGAAACAGGCAATTGAGAACTGTATCAAGACAGGTCAGCTCTCACACTTTGCAAAAGAGGCGCGGTCCCATAATGACGCAGAGTATGCGAGGAAATCTGAAGGGTTGACCAGACAGACCGGAGGATACAATCCTCGATATCAGGACCGTCCTGGCAACGGTGACAAAGGAAAGGAGGTTGCACTGGTCGGAGATCATTCTAAAGGCATCAAGCGCAAACACGAAGATGAAGATCTGTCCCCTGAACCAATGGGAGTTAATCCCACCACCACCAATATATTCGGAATCATTGGTGGCAGTGCGGGGAGCAAGACAGAGTCACAGCAAAAGGAGCGATGTAGGCGCATACCTGAGGACACTCCGGCGGACAGACGTCTCGGCCCAGAAGAATCAATCATTTTTTATTCCAACGACCCTATCCCGTGCAGACCAGCCGGAGGTGACGCAGTTGTCATTACTGTCCAGGTGATTGACAAGCTCATTCACCGGGCATACGTGGACGGCGGCAGCTCGGCATAAATTATGTATTGGCACTATTTTGAAAAGATGGACGATGCAATGAAAGCCAAGCTGCGACCAACCGACACTCCTCTGGTAGATTTCGCGGACAGAACCATATGACCAGATAGAACCGTCACATTACCAGTAGTGTTCGGGGAACACCCAACGCGAAAAGTAATCGAACTTGAGTTCGTAGTTGTCAAAGTGAAAAGTCCTTATAACCTCATTATAGGACGACCAGCTTTGGCGCTATTGAAAGGGATAGTATCTACTTTGCATTTGCTACTAAAATTCCCAACCAAGTACGGTGTGGCTACCATGAAGGGAGATCAACAAAAAACCAGAGAATGCCACCAGATAGCGCTTAGCAAAAGAAAAAGAGAGGTAAACTGAGACAGTCCAGTGGTGAGGATACACACCAGACGAGAAGTGCTAATGACAATAACGGAAGGAGAATCCAGGCCTACTGAATTGTCTAGAGAAGTGGTTGAGATGAAGCTTGACTGCGCCCACGAGGCGATAGTCCAAATTGGCAAGACACTCCCTGCATCCGTCCAACGAGAGTTGTTGGCTGTTAGTCCAAGCATGAATCGGCGTTTGCCTGGAAACCAAGTGACATGACTGGTGTGTCTCCAACGATAGGCTACCATGCATTAAAAGTGGACCCAGACCACAAACCAGTTCTGCAGCGCAGAAGACCGCAGTGTCCGGGGCGCAATTCTGCGATCAATCAAGAGGTCACTGACTTATTGAATGCCGGAGTCCTAATTGATTTGCCATATCCAACATGGCTCAGCAACCCTGTGCTTGTAAAGAAAGCGGATGGCAGCTGGAGAATGTGTATCGACTATGCCGTGCTAAACAAATCATGCCCGAAAGCCTGCTACCTGTCCCCACTGATCGATCAGAAGGTGGACTCGTTGGTAGCATACCCCATAAAATGTTTTCTGGACGCCTACAAAGGATATCACCAGATACCAATGTTGGAATTTATAACAGAAAAGGATGCATTTATAACATTTGGGTACAGGATGATGCCATTCGGATTGAAAAATGCAGGGGCCACTTACCAACGGATTGTGGAAAAGATCTTCGAAGACCAACTGGGAAGGAACCTCGAGATATACGTGGATGATATGGTGATCAAAAGCCACCAGTTCCCCGACCTGATCAATGACGTGGAAGAAACCTTGAAAAAACTGGAGCAAACAGGATTAAAGCTAAACCCAAAGAAATGCCAATTCGGCATTGGAGAAGGAAAATTCCTTGGGCACATGGTATCGAAGGAGGGCTTGAGAGCGAACCCGAAAAAGATACAGGCGATCGTTGATATGCGTTCACCCAGGACTGTCAAGGATATCCAAAGCCTCAACGGGCGGATGGCTGCAATGAACCATTTCCTATCTAGGGCAGCGGAGAGAACCCTCCCGTTCCTACGAGTCTTGAAAGGGAACGTGGAGAAGGGAGGAGTAGTGCAATGGGGAGAGTCGGGGGAATGAGCATTTGCGGAGCTTAAAGAACATCTTCATGAACTGCCGGCCCTATCACCCCTGACTGTCGGGGAGACTCTCTATCTGTACATATCTGCAGGTACAGATGCCGTCAGCGGAGCGCTAATCAGGGAAGTGTCGAGGGTACAGAAACCGGTCTATTACATCAGCCACACTCTTCAATGAGCAGAAACCAGATACTCAGCACAAGAAAAGTTGGTGCTAGCATTGGTGCACGCAGCCCGGAGACTGCGAACTTACTTCCAGTCCCATCCGGTTGTAGTATTGACAAATGAGCCTCTGAAAACGATCCTAACCAAGCTCGGTGCGTCCGACCGTATGGCCAAATGGGCCGTGGAGCTTAGCGAACACTCCATTGAATTCTCACCTAGAAAGGCGATCAAGGGCCAGGTCATGGCAGATTTCTTAGCGGAGATGCCGGAAGAGATCAGTGGTCCAACCATTGAAGAAACACCGGCTAGAAAGCGTCGTGTGAGTCATGAAGATAGAACTGACTGGTGGAAATTGCACATCGATGGAGCATCCGGTGTGGAAGGTGCAGGAGCCGGTTTGATCGTCACAGACCCGGGAGGAGTAGAAACCACATACGTTCTTCGATTCAACTTTCTAGCAACCAACAACGATGCCGAGTATGAGGCTCTAATTTCTGGAATGGAAATCTCAAAGAAGCTAGGCGCCATCAAGGTGAACGCATATCGAGACTCCGCTCTAGTCGCAAATCAATTCAACGGGTCCTACGTCACGAGAGAACCAGCCATGCAGAAGTACCTGGAAAAGGTCAAGAGTTTGGCACTCGGGTTCCTAGATCAGAGAACACTCGCGTTGACGCTTTGAGTAAGCTGGCGTCCTCGGCCAGCGGGTATCTTACTAAAACTGTGCTGGTGGAAACGCTTGCAGTCAGATCTATGGATTGTGCGAGTGTCAGTCTAATAGCAGAAGGCACGGAATGCTGGATGACGCCGCTGAGAAGGCTCATAATGCATGGTGTCAGACCTGCGAACGACAAAGAGGCAAGAGCATTGGCGAAAAAGGCGTTGGGTTTTACAGTCAAAGACGGGATCCTTTGCACACAGGGTTTTCTTGAACCATGGCTGAGATGTGTGAACAAAACGCAAGGCGTGCAAGTGTTGAAAGAACTTTATGAAGGGTCTTGTGGCGTGCATCAAGGGTTACAGACCAATGTCTGGACAGTCTGTCCATCAGTCCAAGGACTAGATGGAAAACTTCCCAAGGGAAGATTACAGACAAATGTCTGTACAGTCTGTCCATCAGTCCAAGGACTAGATGGAAAACTTTCCAAGGGAAGATTACAGACAAATGTCGGGACCGTCTGATCCATCAGTCCGAGGACTAGATGGAAAACTTCCCAAGGGAAGGTTACAGACCAATGTCTGGACAGTCTGTCCATCAGTCCAAGGACTAGATGGAAAACTTCCCAAGGGAAGATTACAGACAAATGTCTGGATAGTCTGTCCATCAGTCCAAGGACTAGATGGAAAACTTCCCAAGGGAAGATTACAGACAAATGTCGGGACCGTCTGATCCATCAGTCCAATGACTAGATGTAAAAATTCCCGAGGGAAGGTTACAGACCAATGTATGGACAGTCTGTCCATCAGTCCAAGGACTAGATAGAAAACTTCCCAAAGGAAGGTTACAGACAGATGCCTGGACAGTCTAATCCATCAGTCCAAGGACTAGGTGGAAAACTTCCCAAGGGAAGATTACAAACCGATGTCTGGACAGTCTGATCCATCATTCCCAGGACTAGATGGAAAACTTCCAAGGGAAGATTACAGACAAATGTCGGGACCGTCTGATCCATCAGTCCAATGACTAGATGTAAAAATTCCCAAGGGAAGATTACAGACCAATGTCTGGACAGTCTGTCCATCAGTCCAAGGACTAAATGGAAAACTTCTCAATGGAAGGTTACAGACCGATGTCTGGACAGTCTGTCCATCAGTCCAAAGACTAGATGGAAAACTTCCCAAGGGAAGATTACAGGCCGATGTCTGGACAGTCTGATCCATCAGTCCAAGGACTAGATGGAAAACTTCCCAAGAGAAGGTTTCAGACCGATGTCTGGACAGTTTGTCCATCAGTCCAAGGACTAGATGGAAAACTTCCCAATGGAAGATTACAGACCGATGTCTGGACAGTCTGATCCATCAGTCCAAGGACTAGATGGAAAACTTCCCAAAGGAAGGTTACAGACCAGTGTCTGGACAGTCTGTCCATCAGTCCAAGGACTAGATGGAGAACTTCATAAGGGAAGGTTACAAACAAACGTTTGGACAGTATGTTGGAAAACTTCCTAAGGGAAGTTTATGGACCCATTTACGGACAGTTCGGTCATCAGTCCAAGGACATGAGACCAAAATTCCCTAAGGGAATGAGAGGTTATTAACCCCCAAGAAAACCTCAAAGGAAAGATGCACGAATATGAATTAAATGCGAGGTATAGAAAAATAAAATTCGCAGCTTAAACACCTGAAATTATCCGAGAAGCAAAAGCGCACACAAGCGCACAAAACAGCGCACACAGGCGCGTCATCTAAATTAATTTGGCAGAGTGATCCTTAAGCCTTGGTCCGATCCTGGGTCTGAATCGCCGCCTGGTCCCCGGCTGAGCCACTAACTGATCCTTGGTCTGGTCCCCCTCGAACTGCGACTGATCCCCGGGCTGATCCTCCGACAGTGTAGGAGCTTCCCATGCCTCCATCTCCTCCGCAGTATTCATCGCAGCTAGGGCGTTGAAGTATCTAGAATACTGACGTCCAGAGAAGACCTGAAATAGATTGTACAGAGCGGCAAAGTGGTTGCCAGGATCCTCGTGAACCTCGTCCGGGAAGGCCGCTGAGTCTCGAAGAGCAATAGTGAATGCTTCAGCGGACTCATCAGATTGGATGATCTTGGAAAACACCTGGGGGAAGGTAGTACTGATTAGGCGCGCACGCTGAGTCTCAGAGAAGAACAATTGGCCATCCCTCTCCTTCAACAGAGCCTCCAGTTCGACGACCCTAGACCTCAGAGCAGAGGCGGCATTACGCTCAACGGACAAAGAACCCTCAAGGTCAGCCTTTGCACGGAGCATTTCCTGTTCCGTCTCGCGGAGACGTGCACACTCAGCCTCAACACCCTTCAACTTGGCCAGCTCTGCATCCTGCTTTCCAAGTTCAGAGCCCAGATCAGCGCTTCTCAACCTTAGCCGGGACATCTCCCCTCTCAGCACCCGGGACATGCGCAAGTGCTGAAGAAAGAAAAGAGAAATTCAGTTATCACAATTCTAAAAGACCCTGATAAAGCCATGACGGAATGAGTCGCATATCTCGATAGCGATGAAGGCTTGTCGAACGGCGATGTCGGAGGTCTCCGGATAGCTTCTAGGGCCGTGAATCACCTAGTCTTCCAAGTAAGCCTTCGAAAAGATCTGATCCATGAAAGCATTGCGTCCACTGGGAGTGTCCAGAACTCGCTCCTGCAAGACCTCGATGATCCGCCCGTCGTCGCGCGGAGGGTCCAGGATTCTGACATCATCGTCATCGTCATCTGCGGGCTTAACAGGCGATTGGGTGGCCGGACTGGAAGAACGAAATTGAGTGTCAGAGTGAGATTGAGCTATGTCCTCGTCATCTTGCTCCTCGGTTCTCGGACACTTCCGGGTCATCTTGGGTTTCTCAATCTCCAGCGTGGTTCGGACTCCTCCTCCCATGCTATTTCCGACCTGAGCGTTGTCGGCGTCCTCCGAATGCTTGACAGACTCAGACGCGGAAATGGATTGCGAATCCCCGGCGTCAGTCCCAGCACCAGCCCCCACATCAGCCTCCTCCTTTACCTGTCGCAGTCCCGGTCTGTTGCGCGGTCTCGGCATGGTGGCCAGCTCGTTGATGATGGATTGCAGAGACTTCCCCATAGCGCCTGCGCCTGCACCTGCGAAGACGAAATGAAAATACAGTCAGAATCAGGAGCGGCCAGTGGGCCGGACCATTATCGAATAAAGTTAAAAAGTAAATACCCAAATCATCATCGGGGATCTGATCTACATAGTACGGCATACTAGCAGCCCGGAGAACCCTGTCGTCAGTCAAGATGGAGTAGCTGTAGCTCTTAAGACCCATTTTCGCTATCTGAGGGGCCAGACGAGATGCCTCTGCAGGAAGAGGCGCTTTACCCCGGATCGCCAGAGGGAGGACCGGGACAGTCGTATTTTCCGGACCCTCACCAAAGACCAGAGTGCTCTCCACGAAAACCCAACGGGTTTTCCAGTCATGCCTCTTCGGGCGGTCATCGACTAGCTTCAGCATCTTCTAGCGGCACTTCAGTTGAAGCCAGCCGCCTCCACCGCCCATGTTGGCCGGATAAAGGAAAGCCCTGAACAGCTGTGGACTGGCCCGAACCTTGCGCAGGGCACACGGGACCTCAAACCCGATTAGGACCCGAACGAAGTTAGGCGAAAGGGCGTGCAGATGAGTGTCAAAATAACGCAGGACCGATCGGAAGAAGGGCGACACGGGGAAGCGAAGTCTGCATGCGAGTAGATACTCGCAGTAAACTGGGATAAAGCCGACGGGGGCGGAGGTTACGATATCCTTGCCGATCCGAGGCATCAGGATCTTCGACTCAGCCTCTTCGACGGTGAGCCCGCCGACTGAGCGACAGAGCTCAAGGACAAAGGAGACATCCTCGTCAATGGTGGCAGATCGAATGTTGTTCATGGTACCCATCCTAGTCTATCGAAAATAAAGCAGGAGGAAAAAATCCAAGTTTTCAGGAGATAGAAGCGAGAGCGTTACCTGAAAGAAGAAGATGATGAATCTGAGAAAAGCAAAGGCACTCCTCGAGCCTATCCAGTATTAAATGAGAGGCGTATCGGGGAAGAAAGTCAGGCGGATTTTTTGAAAAAATAATAAACGCTCGTGGGTCCCTCAGCAACGCAGAGAACGAGACGGTGGAACGCGTGGGCTGGACGATGAATCTGAACCGTCCGCTTCATCTTGGACTGCATCACCGACTGTTTGGATGGATCTAAAAATTCAAAATCACTCACATGTTTTCTGACCAACAGTCCAATGAATATAGTACTTTGACTATACACATGGACTGGGGGGACTTGATAAATATGGTACTATTCCATGGAGCAGTTAGAGGCCCACGAAGAAGGCCCAAGATGGACTGACCAATGCTCAAGCCCACGGACAGGTCCAGGCACTGTAGCAGTTTCTACTGTTCGATGTCAACAACTCCAAGGGGTATAAATGGAGCCAGATCCACGACAAGAACAGTTAAGTTCACTGCTGATCCCTTCCAAATATCACGATCAGATCCATGGTTTTCCCCTCTGATTTGATCGTCGGAGCAGGCGCAGGCATAAGCCGGCCTGTCTGACCTCTGTTTAGTGATCACATGTTAACAGGGCTGAGCAACAAGAACGCTACAAGAAAATCCCAATTGAAACTTTAACACCTTGGGTTGGTTGAGGAAATTTCCACATTGATATGCTAAATGTCCATAGCCATTGCACTCTTTGCACTGTGGTTTTCCAGCATGCTTAGTACCTTCAGGACCTCTAGGTAGGTCATCAACAGATCTCAATATATTCTGGGCTGAATCACTTCCTTGAAGGTTTTTAGCTGTGTTCTGAGAATTTGTAGCATGTGCACCTTGTCCCTGAGAATACTGGTTCCCCAGATTTTGATTTCCTTGAGCTTGCACTCCTTGTGACACAGGATAACTTCTGACTTGGCTTTGTGTACCTTGATTCTGAGTACTCTGATTTACTCTTCCTTGGTTTCCTGAAAAACCTCTTCCTTGATTTCCTCTCATGAGCTTACCAAAGTTTCTAACTAGGAAAGCTATCTCCTCTGATCCATATCCATCAAACTCTTCCTATTTTCCTTTCCCTTTTGAGTGAGAAACATGAAAGGACAATGCCTTTTTATCCTTACTTTTGTCAGTCTGCATCTCTGAAGTTTTCATGAATCCCATCAACTCATCTAGGGTTATCTCCTCCTTCAGCTGAGAATTTATTTCTAAGTTCATAACTAACCCTAAGAATTTCTCAGGCAGTGATCTCTTCACCTTGTCCAGAACTTGAGCTTCAGTATAGTGTTCACCAAACTGATGAGCCCTGTGAATCAAGTCCTTCAATCTGAGACTAAACTCATCTATAGATTCATGCTCAAGCATCTCCAGGCTCTCAAACTCAGATTTTACCATACCAAGCTTGATTTTTCTGACTGGTCCTGATCCTTCATATTCTTTCTCAAGTGCCTTCCAGGCAGCCCTTGCAGTTGTACACCCAGAGATGATTCTGATCTGCTCATCTTTTACTCCATTATAACGTGCACCCAAGACTTTACTGTTGAGTCTTTTAAGTGCCTTCTCGGTTTAAGTCCAAGGAGCTGGTTTGGGAATAGTTGCTCCTGGATCATTGGTTGTGGTTGGTGGATTATATCCCACTTCGATCATATTCCAAGCATCATCGTCAAGCTGATCAATAAAAATGCGCATCCTCGTTTTCCAGTCCGGGTAATTTCCATCTACCAACAACGGAGCTCTGGTGATGGATCCTCCTTCTCTGGCCATCGTAAGCAGATCGTACGCTCACCTCGCAAGAGAAAGAAATGAGCGATTAAGCTTTGATACCAATCGAAAGTCCTGCTTATGATGATTCAAACTAATTCGTGTGGTAGTTTTACTTATTGCAGCAAGATAAAACTAACAGTGCGGAAATTAAAGAACACACGAATTGTTCACCCAGTTCAGTGCAAAGTACCTACGTCTACGGGGCCGTAGCCCGTGTTAAGATCCTTCACTAGATGCAATAAATATTTCCGATCTATTACAATCTAATGGCTATTCTAGCTAGTTTATCACACTACCAATTCTCTATGATAGCTGTTACAGTGATTACCTTCTTTTCCACGAAGGTGCGACAAGATCTTGAACACCCGAGCTTCAACACACGTCCCAAGTGTGAGTTGGTTATGAAAAACCTCGGACCTGTGTCGCCTCTATTGCTCGAAAGATCAATCCTGATAAACAGAATTTTTGCGGTGAAAAGCGATACCGAGCATGCGACTTACGTCCATCTTTTATAGCACAATGCCGTGAGAAAACTTCCTTTTTCACGGCTCTAGACTCCTTCTTTCACTGATCTTTTATTCCATATTAAAGACTTGAAGAAATGAACTTTGTGGTCTGTCTCAACGTTTGTTTAAGGAATCCTAATATAACACAACTACAACCCACGTTGAAGACTCCATCATGACTGTAGTTTCCATGAAAAACTATATAAGAATATTTCCTTTCACCATTTATCCTCAAGAACGAAATCAGAAAATATTCTTTTTCTGCCACATAAAGTCATGTTGCAACATGACATTCCACAAAGCAGCCAACTGAAAATCTGGACTTACACTCACTTCACAAAGTATACAGAAATATAAACACATGTCTTATATCTCAGAGGTAAGAAAAATGTGGGAAATATGAAACTACATATTCTTCAATAATGGCGTTGACTAGTTGGATGAGTTCTAGGCATTTCAATTTTTGCATATCCTGAGTGGTAGGTACATTATGCCCGTGATCATCTGGTTGAATTTGATGATGATAAAAACTGAATAAATATATGGTCAATGTATACTGTTCAAAGCTTCCGTACAAGTAGTTTCATTTAATTCTAGATCACCGCGGGAAGAATATGTCACCGATGATGATGATTGTTACAGAGAACATGAAGATGTCTGAGTTACATTGCGTATGGGACACTAATTTGAAAAAGTACATTTCTGATCACTAGGAAAATTCTACCTTCCGTTCCGTTGCTGCTATTTTGCATTCCTCATTGCCTTTAAGTCATAATGATAAAAATGTTCCTTGCTCAACGTGTCATCGAGCTAAACAGTCCAGAAGTATCTTTTCTCCGAGTAAAATAATTATTTATTAAATTTAATGAAATTGAACTAAACTAAAACTTATATAAGTATGAGAGAACATGTACTCACCAATTTTATTACAGCAAATTATTTTATAATCTTTAAAAACTAATGTAGAATTAAAGTATGTATAGTTAGATTTTTTTTATAAAAAAATAAATGAAATGATAAACTTGTCATCTCATTTTTCCATAAAACTTGAAACTACTTTAATGCCGTTAGTAGGAATATTGAAAATTCACACACTTGTATAAGAATATAAGCCCTTTATAGGAATTTCCCTATTTTCATTGAGGTGGTCTTCGCGTGTTTGATGTTGCCTAATAAGTTGATGTTTATATAACTTCAAGTTAAATCTAACTAATTATACCATAAATTAGTCCACTTAAATGTTAACAAAGCTTTGTCACCTATCACAAACCTTTGCTTTCATAAAGTCTTACTTCAATACTACTGTCAGTGACGGAACTCTCTCCGAAATGATACGCATCGGCCTCCTATATGATGATAGAGACTCCACGCATAATCTCCATTTACTATTTAACTGTTTTTTATAAGCTTTGCAAAGTTTACATGTAACTATTTTTTGTTGGAAGTGTAGTGTAAAAAAAAACAGGTTAAGATTATTGACTGCAACATGTAAATGAATATTCCGTTATCCATTCATTACCAAACTTCCGTTAAACGACTGCAAAAAAAATAAGCTTCAACTGAACTTATAAAAAACATCAAACGCTTACAATGCATTTCTTGAATTTAGACCAGAAGCAGGTCAAGCTGAGTGCAGCAGTCCGCAAATTCAACAGTCCAAATGTCAGAGACAATGCCATTCTCACATCTTTCCAGTTCCAACTCGACTTCGACTGTTGAAGATAGGATTGTTTGGATATTAAACTCGTCTACCATCGCCATAACCTCTGGCAATTTGTTGTAGAAACCTTGTTTCTGGATTACAGAAAACTGAGCTTGAATTCAAGAGTGATCCACTTTCATCATACCCTGAACTCTGATCCTAGAGATTTTTCCTAGCATAGAAAACATATTTCAAGCAGATGCTGAGCTGTTTTTAGATACTTTTGAATTAAAAATAGCTCTTTCTGTACTTCCTGGAAACATTCCACTCAAAAAAACAATAGTTCTAACGTCGACGGTAGCAGTCTCTTCCTTGCTTCCTCTTTTTCTATCATGCTTTTTATCCCACCTCAAAACAAAATTTCTCTTAATCCTTTTGTCAAACAAGATCCACTTAACCATAGGAAAGCTAAAGCAGAAACCTTAGCTCTGATTTCTTTATCCGTTCACATCAGTTAAAATGCCTTCTTCTGATACAAGTTTATCGGTAGAACTCATGTCATTCTTATCCATGTCAGCTTCATGATTCACAGATCTTCTGTTTATTCTCCTATTCTTCAAAATAAAGTCGGATTCCTTCATCAATTCAATGTATTTTTTCCGGACATTTGCAACTGGGTGAGGATCAATAGCTGAATCATCAAAAAATGCTTCTTTAAGAATTGCAGTACAAGTTCAGAGATAAGTAAAAGATATGAGAATGCCTCTCAAATGCCTTATGGACATGCTGTGGTAATCCCAAGTACTTCCTTAGACACAAAAGTCTCTTCCTTTCGGCAGCATGTTCCACAAACAAACCCAGAAGCTCATGAAGCATACCAACAACCCTCTTCTCTGATAAGTCACTGTCCTTTTTCAAATCAGAACAATTGTCATAAGGGGAGACATATGGAAGCCTCTGAAACTCATCCAGCCAATCCAAAATCTTTCTCCTTAACCTCAACCCTTTAGACGGAAACAAAGTAAATGGAAGTGTGCTGCTTTCTCCAACATTATAGGCTCCACTCTTCATCGCATTGAATTCCATAATAGACACGGGTCTTTCATCCTTCCCGTCATTCTCAACAACAGCCAACCCTTTCAGTCCATCTCCCATTTCCTCTATCCTAAAATACCCCTCAAGATGTTGTTCAGGATCCTTCAAGAACTCATCAGGCAGCCCCATGTACCACTGCAATCCCTGAACTATCTTCAAAGGAAGCACTTTTCTGTCCGCAACACTCATCAAAACCAACTTCTTCAACCTCTGAAGTATCTCAACTTTATGCTCTCTATAAATTTTCCTCTCTTCTTCATGAAGCTCAATGGCTTTCAGGGTCAGTCTAAACCAAGGAAAATTGTACTCTGGACCCTCAAACTCCTCGAAAAAAGAAGGGTATTTTCTCAAACACCTAGCGACCTTAATGGAGATTCCCAGTTGAAGACCTTTCTTGGAGACCTCGGAAATGGGGATGCAATAGTCTTGTGGCGAGGCCGAGACAATGCAGTTTGTAAGCGCTATAATTGGCTTTAGCTAAAGAGACTTGTGTATGGTTTCGATTGAATCGAGGAAATGATCTTTTTTCCATTTCATGTAAACATCTACATAGGCACGTCTCTGTATCGTTACAGCTGGATTTTGGTGAAAAAATAACAGAATTGTTTGCAGGAAGCCTCTAGCGTAACTATATTGGTACAACTTCATCTCATAATCGAATTTAAATTTGTATTAATTTTCTGGCTGGGCAATAATCTGCATAAAATAAGAATTATGTCTTTAAAAGTACAATAGTCACTGAATTTTTAACTATATATCATTCGCAAAAGACTATTTGGATGGTTATAATAAAATTTTAAAAATCTGCTAGTCCAACAGTTAGAAATCAGCATAAAGATTTTGGATTAGGATTTGATTTTTTTTGTTTTTGTAAAATTTGGTCCTGAAATGTGTAGTTGAAAATTTAAACTAGTAGCTGATATCAAAAAGGCACCTTATACTCTTCTATGCCCATTCCTGATGATAGAACCATTTTATATGGGTGCAACATTCTCATACATGGTGAAAGAAATTCCATAATATTCCATAACAATCTAACCTCATCAAATCTTAATTTTCCAGGTCCGATTCTTATCAAGGGGTCTTTCGTCTACTAATTTCTCCAAGCAATATGAATCCACTTAAGTAATTTTCAGGTAGTTACCAAGAAATACATATCGTCTCCTTCCAAGCAGTTACTAACACATTCACTGTAAAGAAATTTAAACAGAAAAACAACTAACACCACTAATCAAGCATAAGATGTTTATATCTATAATCATCCAATAACATAGATAATAAGTAAATAAACTCACTTTAGTGCAGCGAAGGGTTGGTGAGTATGCAAGGAGCCTTGAAACAAGGTCGATTGCTTGAAGAGGCGTCCACTTATGGAATCCTGCATTCCAAGGCTTCGTCATTCATCTTTACAGTTTAGCATCATCTCATACAGAAAATATAAAGATATCCCCTTGACGGAAAAAAGAAAAAAAAAGAGTATACTTAAGCGCACAAACATGTACTGGCAAATGGCAGCATATGAGCACAGACAACATACTTGAAAGGATCTCCAAAAAGATGGTTTGATCTTGCTAAAGATTGCTACTGGTTATCTTAGAAGAAGAAAAAAAGGCAGATAAAGAAGCAGAGCTCAAAGACGAAAGGTAACAAGCTCATATTCCAGACACAACATTAAGTATTTATGGTAGAGTCTGCATACTTCGTACCAAAAGACTGCACTACATTCAACAATCTTCTCTGATGATCACAAAGGATTCAATCTTATTTTTATTAATTTAAAAAAGGTTGTACTTTCAAGCCCAATTATGTTCAGTAGCTAATCCTTTGTACCCAGCTAGCACTCCTTTTTCCCAATTTTCACTCTAGTTATCTTTTCAAAATATGGCCATTCCATCCGGGAGATATATACAGGAAAACAAAAAATGGTCTTTTGGCTTATTCTGATCTTTCTTAGCTACATATGTTTATCACATATTATGCTACTGATGTATGCCCACACCCCACGACAGAAGTCAAACATAACTCGGAAAACTGCGCACAACGAATTCAAAAGTATGAGCACGGAAAGTGAGGTAAAAATCAACCTGTCATCAACAAGACTCCATGCTCAAGTAGTGTCCCTCTTTGCTACCATGCTTTGGCATATCCTGAGAAACTAAGGGAAGACTTGTTACTATTGCATTTATTAACCCAAAATACCTCAAATCAACCAATTGCGCGAATAATAAAAACAATCATCTCATTATATCAATCATTCTTCCTATCTATAGCATTGAAAAATCATTATGCTCTCTTCTTTCCAAGCAAATATAGTCACATTATAAGTGTAAGAATATATATTTTTACCCTAATAGGTATTAGTAAAGTTTACGGATTGACTTCACCTGCTCCTTGATTAGTTCTTACTTCTTACTAGGTGGGGGCTGCACTTCGTGCAGGGTTACCCCATGGAAAAGAAATATTTGTCAATTTATGCTAGCAAATTCTGTAGAAAAGAAAGACCACAATTTGACACAATTGTCTAAGAAATTCATCTGTTGGTTGCTAGCAGTACATCAATGTATGATCTTTTTCTTTAAGCAAGCTGCAGCGAATTTATCGGTTCCACCACTAACTACATCTTCACAGTAATGGCATTTCACCTTCTTGCGATCATCTCCAAGCTCCCAGGCAGGGTCAACAAAGAAGGTTGTCAAGAAGTAGTGAGTGACTAACACTTACCAGCCAACTCCCAATAATAACTCACGTAAACATTACCTTACATAACAGGCAGATTTGCAGAAATAGTGAGCATGCATCATTTAAAAGTAACAAGTAGCAGACCTAACTCAAAGCCTTGTTTTCTGTAGAATGTATTAACCCAAATAGAGAACAAAAATAAGAGCTCCAAGGGAATTATCGAGAAATAGCTTCACAGCAGCAGTATTAAGCGTATATTAAAGTGAATACAACAAAATAGAGAACAAATCACAGTGTTACAACCTTCGATTTGAAAACTCGGGAAAATGCCTTTTACAAGGAAACCAAAATGACCAGAATAATCCCTTGAAGCAAATACAAGAAACATAACAGTCCTGAATTTCTAAGTGACCTTAAGCATTTTACAGAAAAAATCTTTTGAGACAAGATACTTTTGTAACATATGGTTTCAACAAGCTGTTGACCAACAGAAAGCAAAGGACACAGAAACAGATGCATCCACAGTAATGTTATCCTGATATGCATCCAAAGTAATTTTGATGGCAATGAACACGGAAAATATGGTCAGTCCAATATAATAATGTTATCCTGATATTATCTAGTTAAGAACTTTGTAGAGAAAAAATATCAAAGCTGTTGGGAACATGATAAGCACAAACAACAAAGTAAATTGGTCCCCAATTTTGTAAACCGTGGAAAAACCTTAATCACACAATATACAAATCCTAAAGCTTCAGGTTTTCATCAAAACCAATCACTGTGCAGTTTTGGACACACAGACATACAACTGATATTAAAAAAAAAATCACGAAAAAGGCTTGACCAAGTGTATTAAAAATAGCAAATTTAGAGCTTCAAAACATCCACGACATGATTTTTATGAAAAAACCCATCAAGTGAAGGGCAAGTTCTTACTAAATGAACACAAAAGACAATAAGATTATAGCATAAACATCACTATCAAAAGTGTGGTGTTGGTGGCTGCACCACCCGCCTTTGCTAAATAAGCAGTCTTTTTCGACAGAAATCAGAAAAATTGAGAAGAGAATTGAAGTTACCTCCTGCAAAATGATAAAGAAAGGATGATGGTGGTCTGAACAGAACAAGGTGATGCAGATCTACCAGGAATTGAAGAGCAAGTTATTTCTGTAAGACCAGAAACCGCTTAAAGCTCGTACAGTAGTGTAATCTAAATATACCTGCAATTGGAATGTACGGTAAAAGAATTGTGAATTAAAGTACGAAGATGAACAGAACTTTATGAAAAAGGTTGACAATGACAAGAAGGTGATAATTAACTGAAATACATGTAGAGAGTACTACCAAATTAGCAGTTGATATTGTGAAAGTACAAAGTAATTTCATACTGTGGTAGGAGCTTTAAAATTTTAAATTAAATTTATCCCAGTTAAACAACTCAACAAAGGCTGCTTCAAATAAAGAAATCAGGACAAAATTTAAAATCAACATTTCAGGCACTTCATTTCACCTGATGCACTTATAATTATTTACAGGAAGCAGAGATTCAAAGAGTGCACAAACTTGACGCATGTGAAAATTGAGTTATGGAATGCCAAATTATGAAGTGAAGGTTCAGAAATCCAGATTACATTAATAAGAGCAACGTGTACACTAAAATTGTCCTCTGCACTTCAAGCCAGTAACTTATATGAGATTTAATGACTTGAAGCTACAGAAGTATCCTTCCTCATCATGGGAAACGTGAAACTTCTTAAGACTTATTATTTGACGCATCAATAAAACTAAAGTACACATCGGTATTATCTGAAGAAGCTTCAAACATAAAATTCTAAAACTCAGTGACTGGAAAAATCGATGTTTCAGCCTTCTCTAGTATATCCAATTACAAATTTACATGACACGTAAGCACAGCAACACATAATATTACATCTAGAAGCAACAAATCCTTTGCAACATTCCTCCTTCTGACTGCTTTTCAGGTCATAAATTGGTAGTGATTCGTCATTCGATTTACAGTTTAAAGTTGCAACTCCCGGTTTGTATTGAGGAACACATATTGTCAGTTTCATCAACTACAAAATAGTCTTAACGAGTAAGAAAGTGAGGTGATCACAGAAGAAAGTGAAATTTCAAAGGCGGGAACTTAATGTTCTATTCGAACAATTTAATGGAACGAATGAATTAACCACACCAAAGGATAATATGGAAGTCACCAAATAAGAATGAAAAAAGGGATTTAACTGCAAGGCATACAAGATATAGTAAAAAGAGGTGAACTGAACGAAGGCGAAGATAACCTAACGAAAACGGGAATCAAAGAAAACCTAAGTAAAGGAAGTGTGAACAAAGAAGCTAGAACAGAGCTGACCTTACAGTAGAGAGAGAGAGCAGGCGAGTGCATGGCAAATGGGTGGGAAAAAATCAGCACCGTGGCGTGGCGGGTATAGATATTAGGCTGAGAAATCTGATGAAGCAGGCTGGTGCATGGCTGCCATGACAGGAAAATTTCAGAATCGATGAAGCATTGAAATACAACATGGACATAAAATCAAACACTTAGTGTGCACTAAAAGAACGGAAGAGGGATGAATATAAGATTACGAAATATAGAGGCTGCAGAATTGGGAGAAAGGCAACGGGAGGAGGAAAGAGCACAGAGTAACAACGAAAACATTCCGAGAAAAGTTGTTGGGCGGTGGAATTGCCAACCGATCGGCGGGAAAGAGTTTTTTTCTTCTTAATTTGGTTCTTTATTTTGCCTGTCCAATAACCCCTTTGACTTGGGCCATCCGGGGTTTTGAAATCTAGAAATTCCTTTTTTATTTTATTTTTTTATCATGGAAATCTTAATTTCATGAGTTTCATGATTTTGAAATATGTTCCCAAAAATTGGTTTAAGTAATGACAGTAGCGAAGTTCAGATGTTACCCTCTACTTCAGGTGTACATGGCCGCAATTGCAACCTTGACTATATCACAATCGGTGACCTGAACATTTTTGTCGGAGCGACTGGTCGGAATTTCATATTTCTAACAACAATCAACTAGAATAGCAATATGCACCTATAGACCCACAATACGAACAAGAAAAGTAAATGCAAACAGAAATTACGATGGGATAAAAAAAGTAAGTGATGATTGCTATTGCGAACAATATCAAAAATGGCTATTTTAGATTGATTTTCGAAACAAATCATCACCACCCTCCATGTGTTTGGCCCTGTTTGCTAGAGCTTATTTCCATCATGTACTGAACTGAACTGAATTGAACTGAACTGAACTGAATTGAACTGAACTGAACTGAAGTAAAAATGATGTATTGAAAAATGGAATCAGCATAACTGAATTAACCTGAATTTCATCAATTACATTTTCACTGAACTGAACTGAACTGAACTGAATTGAACTGAATGGAATTGAACTGAACTGAACTGAACTGATCTACAGATAAGCTCTGGTAAACAGGGCCTTTGTCATCAGGATTTAGTTCATTATCACTGTCTTTCTTCGTCGATGATTGAATTGACTTGAATGAAATTAAACTGAATTGAATGCTTCAATCTTCGAACCATATATATATATATTTAAGGGATTTTCTAACGAGTGCCCATGGGCACTTGTTAACATAGTCAGATTCTATAATAATTAGTGGAAATTCTATAGTAATTAGTGCAATCGAAGGAATCTCTCATAGATTAATTACGTACTAATTAATGACCGCAATTATTGATTACACACTTAATACCAAAGCAAATATTAAAGATATTTATGGTATGTTTACAATATTTATCTATTATCTCAAATTTTGTTTACAACAAATTAAGAATTTTTTTTATGTTCCATATTTTGTAGTATATTAAATTTCGAGTTAAAACATCAATTCCTCACGTATCGGAAAAAATAAAATTTGAATACGAAAGGAAAAGAAATATTAATATTTATAGCATTTTATGATTATCTTTATTTTTTTGGATGAGGATATGATCTAATTTAAATTCAAATTTTCTAAAAATAGATAAAGTTACTAGGTAAAGTAAATTATATGTAACTGAACATGACCAACCAATTTTTAAATAAACTCTATGTATATGCAAAATGTAAGTCAAATCGATACAAAACTCTTTGCAATTACAAAAATAAAAAATATGGAATATGCAATTTTTACCATATATAAATCATAAAAATTCATGAATATATCTTGAAATTATTTTGGGGCTTAGAATCCGAGTGTTACCATATGGTAATGAGTATGTAAATGGCATGTTGATCGCATATGTTAACTGTAGTTAAAATAACCTTTTAGTATTCCATTGATATCTTGAGAATATCATGACATAATTAGTATAATTATGGCAGCATTAATTATTGGAACACAGCATTAATATTTGCACAAATTATCATGGAATCTTTAAACTCTTAACAAGTGCCCATGGGCACTCGTTAGACAAACCCTATATTTAATTAAAATACTTTATTGAGGTGAATTTGACTAAATTAAAATTAATTGAATTATGTAAGCACCATCTAAACTTAGATCGCACAAAACTAAACATCCTCATATTCTTAGTTCGGCTATTTTAGGAAATGCCAGGTGATGAAGGAATAGACAGAGCATCCCAAGGACTCATAGGGGAGCCATCAAGAAACTCTTCGGCCGAGATCTTCGGGAGAGATGAAAGGCATGCTACTGAATTAATTCAGCTCAAGTAAGTTTTCTAAAGTTTTGATAGGAACAAGAAGGAAGGGAGAAAGAAAAAAAGAAAATATATGGCTCACATGGATACGCTAAAGTCAGGGGACGTGAATACGTTCAAATCAGGTGGCGTGGATACGTAAGGATAAGTAATGGATAATACTTTGTGATAGAACATGGTTACATGGAGAATTGGCGTGGATACATCTAAAAGAAATTACTCAGTATTGAATAGTACTTTGTAATAAGGAAACTAAGGAAATCCCGCAAAAGGGAGAAATTTTGTTTGCATGAATATTTCCATGAAAGAAATTTTTGGTGCAGATTTTAAGATCTTTTGAAATTTAAGACATTTTAAGTTTTAAGATTTAAAGACTTTTAAGATATCGAAGGAGGTTGCTCCATGCAGGTACATTTTTCTTATGCACATCCAAATTTTTACAAGAATGCCCTTAATATAATTAAGGCTAAAAATGCTAACCAAAATGTAAGAGGGCATTTGAGGGTATTTTGGTATAAATGCGGACATGCATGAGAAAAATGTACCTGCATGGAGAAATCCAGTTTGCTTTCTTTCCATGGAGAAAAATGCCAATAAATTAAAGGGTGTGCTAGATGCAGGTATATTTTTCTCCTGCATGCTTGTATTTTTACCATAATACCCCTAATTTTGTTAAGGCAAAAAATGAGATTGAAATTATAGGGTTCCATCATGGGGTAAGTCTTGGGTGAGACCTGTCCTTGTGGAGACCAAGAGCAGGGGAATGATCATTTACTGTTTCTGCTTGATCTTTTAGTCAGTTTGTTTGATCTTTCAATCAATATCCTTGAGTATTTTTGTTTTGCCTTGATTTTTCAGTTAACTTGATCTTTCGTTCAATTTGCTTGATCTTTCGGTCAATTTTCTTGATCATTTCCTTGGTCAATTTCACCAATGACAAATTCAATCAAGGAAATCGACGGGTTTAAAGCTCACCAACGACAAATTCAATCAATAGCAATCTCATACAATCTTTGGTCTCATTTGAGACAGGTCTCAAATGAGAATTTGCCTATAGTAAAATGTGGATTTGTAATAGAAAAATGTACATGCATATAGAAAACGCTTAAATTAAAAATGAGATCATTTTTCTTTATACGTTCCATTTCCAATAAATTAAAAATGGTACGTAACTACCCAAGCTGTGACTTTGATGTATTTTGAAGCAAAACTAAAGTTTAGTAATGTTTTTTGAAGTTTTTAAAGTTTGGTGGTGTTTTTTAACGCTTTTATAAACAATAGTGGTGTTTGATAAAATTCTCACATAATAAAATTCTCTAAATTTAAAATTGGCTTTCTTTGGCTTTTCTTATTTTCATTGAAAATAAAATGAGTGCTCAATTTAAAAATAAAAATAGCCACAAAATACAAAAAATATTTGATAACTTCCATATGCATGTGTGTTTCGATGTTTGTATCCACGTTTCAACTTTCAACTCGATTCCAAAAGTTTTATTGGTTACCAAAGTTTAAATCTACCGTATAAAAATTGAGATGATTTCTAAATATATAGAGATGTCTTAAACATAAAACAATATCTGTAATTCTGGTTGTAATCCTGCTGGTTCTATTTAATTTAGGAGAGATATTCCCACCATTACTATGAAATTTGTAGTAATTACTATAGAGTATAGAATCTCTGGCCATCTTGTGCCTTATAAGAAAAAACCAATAATAAAATACCAGAAATATGTGGTCCCAACCGAAGGAGGCCTATTCTGGTAATGCGTATGAAAGACAAAACTCTCTCTATCTCTCTGTTCCTCCCTCAACTCTATCTTCTGCAGAAGAAGAAAGATAAGCTGCTGTAGCCTGTAACACAGGCAAAACCCAGCGGTGGCTGCGCACTCTTTCCGTGACTCCATTTGCGGCATTGGGCAGGTAAGGTAATGCAGTTTGTGTTTCCACTATTTCTCTATCATGGCCAATAAAATGAATTACTGTACATGTTGTTCCGCTGATCAGGATGATGAAATGTTGGTAATTTTTGAGCACCATTCTTTCTACTTTGTAATTCCATATTCATGGAGTTTGTTTTTGTGCGCAGGTATGGAAAAGAGCAGCATTTTGGCTCTGAAGTTCGCCGGAGAAAACCAGTCTCCGTCGAATGGCCGCCATCATCACGAGACTCTGCCTTCAACTTCTGTTCTCTTGATAGTCATTCCCATCTTCATACTTATTTTACTCCTAATCATCATCTTGTTAGTAATAATGCTGAGAAAACTCCAGTCCTACAAATCCCATGACAGCGCCAAAAGTGGAAGCATCATTAGCAACAAAGACTGTATGTTCATTGCTCATAGCTCCATCAGCATCGATTCTAGTCCAGGTAATCAATTAATATCCTTCATTTCCTAAACTCTTCGCAAAATATTGAGGTTTTTGCTCATTAAATTTGCACCCTTAACAGATGTGAAAGGTGGATGTTTATATGGTAATGGTAACAGCTCCAACAGAATGACTCCGAATAGGCTTAAAGGAGTGCAAGTATATACTTACAGAGAGCTGGAGATTGCGACGAACAAATTTAGTGCTGCAAATGTGTTAGGAAATGGAGGGTATGGGGTGGTTTACAAGGGAACTTTGGGTGACTCAACTTTGGCTGCAATTAAGATGTTGCACAGGGATGGCAAGCAAGCGGAGCGTGCTTTTCGGTTGGAGGTTAGTTCACCTCATTTAATTGCCCTCCTGTTAAGATATCCCACATCGGTAGCGTACGAGCCTAATAACTAATATATAAAGGTCGAAGGTGACACCACCTATTGCCAATTGGTTTTAGGATGGAAACCTGAGATCCATATAATTTAATACCTCCTCTTTTCTTCACGTGTTTCAGGAATTTGTATTGCTTCATTTAATTGTGTGATAGTGTTTTTAGGAGTATTAGAAATCCAATTCAGATCACCCGTCCAAGTTTTTGACATGGACATGTGAAAACTTGGACGGCTGATTTGAACGGTCAGAAATCTGGCTGATTTTGGAATAGAGAGATTTGGGGTTGAGATAAGCTAGCAAAAAATGGTCTGATTCGAGTAGATTGTGATGACATTTTATGTGGTGTGATGGAAATGCAGGTTGATCTACTTAGCCGCCTTCACTCGCCTTACTTAGTTCAGCTCCTTGGGTACTGTGCTGATCAGAATCATAGGATCTTGATATTTGAGTACATGCCTAAAGGATCTTTGCAGCAGCTTCTCCATTCTTGTGATCGCGTGATCTTGAACTGGGGGATGAGGTTGAGGATAGCATTGGACTGTGCCAGGGCACTCGAATACCTTCACGAATTTACGACACCATCAATAATTCACCGTGACTTCAAATGCAGTAACATTCTTTTAAACCAAAGTTATAGAGCCAAAGTTTCTGATTTCGGGCTGGCAAAAGTTGGTTCGGACAAGATTAACGGTCTCATTTCGACACGAGTGTTAGGAACCACTGGATATTTGGCACCCGAGTGAGCCTCACATCTTCTTCTTTCTTCTTGTTCTTGTTCTTCATATAGTTGTTCTTGTTCAATTGATATGCTAATATGCACATGGAAGGTCTTTATCAGGCACACTGTCACATTCTGTATTCTTCTAATCATTGATGGTTGGTGCCAATATTAACAACTAGAGTTCCAAAAGTGGTCCAGCTTCCACACACTTACTCTTGACATATCAATGCAGATATGCTTCAACTGGAAAGCTTACTACCAAATCAGATGTGTACAGCTATGGAGTTGTTCTTCTGGAGCTTTTAACAGGTCGGGTGCCAATCGATACCAAGCGACCCCCGGGAGAACACATCCTTGTATCTTGGGTTAGTACACAATTAATATAGCAATGTGCTTTTGATTATGTGAAAACCAACACTGATGCTGGTTGTGTATGTGTATGTGTATATATACTTATATGAGTGTTACAATAGTCCCTATAATAGTAACTAAACTTTTAAAAAATGTGTTAGTATAAAATGTTACAAATAGTGTTGATCATAACTTTCAAAAGCAATGATGCAGGCTCTCCCAAGGTTAACAAATAGAGAAAAGGTGATGGATATGGTTGATCCAGCACTTGAGGGACAATATTCCAAGAAGGATCTGATTCAGGTACAAAATTTCATAACCAATCATAGACTGAAACGAACTACATAACATTCGATTCGAGTAATCTGATATGTGAAACAACAATACAGGTAGCTGCTATAGCAGCAATGTGTGTCCAAACAGAAGCAGATTATCGGCCTCTGATGACGGATGTTGTACAATCTTTGATCCCTCTTCTCAGGAATCTCTCTACCAATACCGCTTCCTTCAGATCGACACAAGCATTCGGCCCCTGGAAGTAATCCCCAAGTTGTTGCCTTCTCCATTCCTTGTGCGTTTCAGGAGTTTACTGTGCAGAGAAAATAAATCAAAGTTTCCACTTGCTAATAAAATCTAATATACATCAGAGTAGTTAGTTTACTATTGCATCTCAATTATGCTCTGCTGTAGTGTAACACTAACAGTTGTGTATAGCATAATGATGCGTCCTTGGATTTGTTCTATATGGTTTCACTTTGTCACATCAAATGTGCTTTGAATAATGCTAATGGAAAAAAATAGCCTGGCTCAGTAATCTCATCGTATAGAAATGAAAGATCATAAGCCTTTTACAGCTCATGACCTGGCTAAATCTGTAATTTCTTTTCTATAATAAATATCATCTTGAGGATCAAAGAAAAAAAAGCCTTTTACAAAATCCAATTTAAACAAATACTTAGAAACATTAAATGAAATGCTTTTGGGACCTGCTGGGGGTACGGGGTGGGTGAGATTTTATTGGGGGTCCATTTGGATTGTTACCCAATTTTTTTAAAAAAATGAAATGCTTTTGGTCAAACATTTAATCTCTATAATCTCTACAACCCTGTTTGCCAGAGCTTTTCTGTAGATCAAATCAATTCAGTTCAGTGAAAAATTTAATTTGATGAAATTCAGGTCAATACAATGATCAAATGTATTAAGCAAGCATACTAATAGAATGGAGTGTAATGTATATATATAGAGAATTATGTCTACAACATTAGTACCGTTTTAGATAAACTACTAGATGACTTTATTAATATTCTTTTTCAAAAAAAAAAAAGATGACTTTATTAATATTCAGGCTATTGACACTCAACATTTGTTCTCAAGCAAACCGAACCAAAACAGGCAAGGTGTAAATCATAATCTGCCCCTTGTAAAACTACTCTATTGTCAATTGATTGTCAGTTGATTGAGCATGACCCAAGCCGAAGAAATAAATTCATTAATAAACTGGAAATCCTGAAAGAGGAAAGAAAGATTTTAAAAAATAACGCACATGTTTGAGTTTTAATTTCGATATATTTTAACTCATATTTCAATACTACACATCCCACATCTAATCAGTCTATATGTGTCGGTTTTAAAAGGCACACACCCTTAGAATTATGTGGCATGTATGCACATAGTTTTTTACCAATAAACTGGAGAACTAGAAAAAACTAGTAGTTCTAATAGGTCTTTAATAGCTCAATTGTTTAAACCCTAAAGAAAACTAGTAAAACTAAAAAGGAAGAAAAATAGCAACATTCTCGATTATATAATAACATCAAAAACATTCATGATTTATTCAAAATATATAAGGAAGATTTAATTAAACAAAAAAAATTGAAAAATAAGAGGGGAAAATAACACCACATTTTTTTTATTACAAATTTACAATTTAAGCCACTCAAATTTAAATTCTCCAAATCACTTATCATATTGAGTTCATATGAGTAGACTTTTAAGTTTTAACCACATTGTAATTCTACCGATATGCTTGTAACATGAAAACGTAAAATCATGTTGTAACACGAAAGTACTAGACATATCAATTAATGACGCAATTCTGTGTAAAATACATGCATTACAATTTGATGTTCCTTGCCCCGTCCTGAAATCATCAATCATTACAAACTCATTGATTTATCTTTACTACTCTATGAAGTGGATTTGCAAGTTACCCTTACTGCCAATCCATATGAACCGATTCCCCTTGTTGAAATCATGGACAGAACCATGGCTGGAAAATAAATCAGAAGAGCTCCTGCAACTCTGAGCCGAAATAGTTTGGTTTTAATAGTTTCCCCTTTTTTGTTTAGAGATGAACAGTAGCCGTTTTTGGCTATAAAAAGGCCTCTGCCCAGAACCTCTCTGTACGCTTTTTCATTAGTCAATAAAAATGAAATTTCAATCTTTTCTCTTCGATTTTCTTCCTCCTTGAACCATGAAATTTTAGCAGCTTCAAGATGGTATCAGAGCTAACCAGGCTTCGATCCATTGATTTTCATATTTTGTTTTTCGTTTTTCATCAAGAAATCTCAGTTCAAAGGATGAACTTTTTGCCAAAAATTTCAGAAAAATTTCAAAGCTCAAAAATAATGTTTTCTTGATGTGGGTAGCTGTAGATCAAGTAGATCCTACCCCAATCAATCGATTATATCGATTTTTGGAAACAAAATCAGTTTCTTTTGTAGATCAAGATCTGACCCAGAAAAGTCAACGCCGCCGATCAGCTCCGGCGTCGTCATGGGTGCTCAGAGAAGCAAGGTCAATCAGCTCAAGAAATTAGCAAGAAGGCAGAAATCAGCAAAAGGCATAAAGGTAATTTGATAGAAATTTGAATCATGAATGGGATGTGTTTAGAAAGATGGGGTCTCCTTTTGGGCTTGTGCTAGAAAGATGGTGAAAGAAGAAGAAGAAAGAAGAAGAAGCCTTGTTTTGCTGTTTTACCTGCTCAAGAAATTTGCTCTGTTCAAGCTGCACTTTGCTACAGCTCAGTCCAGCTTGAGGGAGGGGTGTTGAAATCATGGACAGAACCATGGCTGGAAAATAAATCAGAAGAGGTCCTGCAACTCTGAGCCGAAATAGTTTGGTTTTAATAGTTTCCCCTTTTTTGTTTAGAGATGAACAGTAGCCGTTTTTGGCTATAAAAAGGCCTCTGCCCAGAACCTCTCTGTACGCTTTTTCATTAGTCAATAAAAATGAAATTTCAATCTTTTCTCTTCGATTTTCTTCCTCCTTGAACCATGAAATTTTAGCAGCTTCAAGACCCCTTCGCTTTGATAACGATGGATCACCCCTCTCAAGGTATTAAGCATGTGACTTCAGGACGTGAGTTTAGGAAAAAGGTCTATGATCAATGGACTACGTGGTTGCTTGGTAGTTAACCATAGATGCTGGACCATTTCGTGTAAAATCACCAAACTATGGCCAAACTATGTTCACGGCCGGATGGTCCCATTTTATAGCTCATAGTTGTGTGCATTACTCTGGTCAGCACAATAATTGTATTCAAAATCTCAACTCAAATTCTTCATAGAGAAAGTGGAATACTCTTCACACAATCCCACTCCTAAAATGTTGCGAAATATCTTCTTCCCATACTTTCCAAATCACAATTTACTTACTATAATCTCCCAGTCGGATGTGAACTCTGACTGTATTTGGCTACGAGCAAATATTGCCTCTTGTTAAATTAATTATTCTCCAAAAATAGGGCAATCACAAGTTCATGAAAACCGGCAGCAACTTTCCAAACTATAACATGGCTTCTTAACTAACAAGTCAACGGACTTGATGTTATAACATCACTTCCACAAAACTGTCAATGTAAACCTGAATTTTACAAATATTATTTAAAATTATATCATTCTCGCAAGTGCGCGTGGCATGTACGTGCGTACATTATTCCTAGTAAACTTTCACCACCTATTTTTAGTCGCACGCACGAATACAATTTCAATGCTCGTATGAAATACGTAATAAATTAATTTTTTTATACACATATTTGTAAAACAATATTCACAAAATAACACTATTGACATTCCTAAATGTATCAAAACGTACTCTGTTTGTTTTCATATCCACATTGGTGTCCATGACATGAGATTTGAGTGCGCTGACATTGTCGCATGAGATTTGTTGTACGAGACGGTTGGGTTCCCATGTCGCTGAGATTCTGGTGCTGATGGTGGTGGTGGTGAAGGTGTTGTTCCTGGTTCTGGTGTTGCTGTTGGTGGTATTGGTATTGGTGCTGGTACTGGTGCTGGTGCTGGTTGTGCTGGTTCTGGTGTTGCTGTTGGTGGTATTGGTGCTGGTGCTGGTGCTGGTGCTGGTGATGCTGGTGGTGCTGGTGATGGTGCAGCTTCAGATCTCTCCCGTGATATGGTGGTGGAACGTTTGGCTACAAGTGAGATGATTCATTTCTTCCTACTACTTTTATTGTCATTGTCTCCTTAGCTTCCCTATGATGGGTATACCAACTACACTAAATAAATGGTTAATGCAAAAAATGGATAAAATCTAAAACATCAATTTTTATAAATTAAACCATTGCATGTTTCCAACATCTCTTATGCTTTGTCGTAACTCGAAATGGTTTTCAATCAAGTCGGATCCTCTGCGCAAATATTCTACGCAAACATTACGCCAAAACGACGTTGTTTGTGTTTTTGCAATAAATTATCAAGTAAAATTTTCTGCGGACATTAACCATAATTTCGTTTTAATTGTTTATGTTTTACCGTAAATTCATAAGTTCATTATTTTATGTACAAACATCTACATGAGTCTAGATTAAACTATTTTGTCATGTTTTTGTTTAACACAATATTATTTAATGTTTGTTTTATCAAAAAAACTATAATTAATGTTTAATTAAAATTTTGAATATAATAAACAACAATATTAATAAATTAATAAATTAAAAATATTAAATAAAAATTAATTAAGTTGTATTTAATTAACTTCATTTATATTTTTATTAAATAAATTGACAATGACAATAAATTAATCGACAATTATATATTTGAAATAATAAATATTTCTTTGGTATAAAATACATAATTTTTATCTTTTCCATGGTATAAAATGTATGAATTTATCGTTCTATATGTATATTTTGTTGTTGTCGTGTTTCTTTCTTAGCAAATTTATCATCCTTCCAATTCTAATACCAAGTCTAACTATTTTAAAAAAGCATTCGTGAAATAGACTAGTCGAATTGGATGTCAATTCCACTTATTGGATGTCAATTTCCCAGTACCTTGAATGATTTTCTTAAAAAAAAAAACATTCGTGTATATATTGAAGTTCAGTCAGATTAATAAATGATTGAAATTTACTGTAGAAAGACAAACAGTCATTTTGCGTAACTTTGTCGTAGAATCTCTTGCGTAGAGGATCTCGAGCGGTTTTCAAGAATGTTTTAACATTCTCGCATGAGCGCGTGGCATGTACGTGCGTACATAGTTTCTAGTAAACTGTTACCAACCATGTTTAGTCGCACGCACGAACAGAGTTCCTAAGATTTATATTTTATATGTATAAAAAGATTCGTGAAATATGTATTAACTAACGACACTAATGACATTTCTAAAAGTATCCTTACAACCTTGGTTATTTTATTCATATCCACAATTAGAGAGCGTTTAAGCGATATCCGTAATTTGAGATTTGAGTGTATTGACATGTCTAGTTTGGATGATGATCGGAAGTTTTAGCTTGTTCTTTGAGCCGGATAACCTCTCACGTTGGCACCCATTGAATTTTATTGTCAAATTAGCCGTCAACATTCCTTTTTTTGTTACAAAACACAGGGGCGAAATTAAAATTTGCATTTTATACCTTTGTAATTTTTAACATATTAAAATTTAGTGCTACAATTTTACTTTTATTCTATTATGACCCTCTTCAAATTTAATTTATGGGTCCGCCCCTGCCCCTCTAACTAATGTCCCCGTTATCGCTTTAAAACGTTAAATCTTATATGGGTACAATTGTAATTTCTGGTTAGGGGAAAGGGGGTGAGTCTGAAATTTTCAAACGTTTGGGGGTCTTTTTAGAAAAGGGACTTCATACTTTTCTCTTATAACTAATTACAAATTTTAATTATGCTAAACATTATAAATTTATATTAGCATTTAGGCCATGTTTACTAGAGCTTATTTCTTGATGTACTGAACAGAATTGAACTGAACTGAAGTGAAAATTGATGTATTGAAAAATGGAATCAGCATGACTGAATTAACCTGAATTTCATCAAATTGCATTTTCACTGAACTGAACTGAACTGAATTGAACTGAATTGAATTGAACTGAACTGAACTGAACTGAACTGAACTGAACTGAACTGATCTACAGATAAGCTCTGGTAAACATGGCCTTAATATCTTACATTTTTTGTCATCCATCTATTAGTAATTTTTAAATGATTTCACTATATGGATTTTGAAAGAAAGATTATTTACAACATTTATTTGTACCAGTGTCTTGAAAAAATATCAAATTTCGTTATTCTGAGTACATACTATTAGTGATATTTTTATTTCGTTTTATAATTGTTTTTAATGAATGAGATTATGAAATCACCTAGTCAATCTTTTTGATCTAACATTCATAGTTTTAAAATGATGACTTTGAAACCTGTTAGGGTGGATTGGGGATGAAAGAACACACCAATTTTTAACATTCTTGTGCTTAAAAGAAATTTAAACATTGTTGAGCTATAGAAAGCATTTGGTAACACATGAGATGTACCAATGAGACGGCCTATAGGTCCTTCTTTGTTATCGGGGTCGACTTCAAAGCCATAATGTCTCAAAACGAGGAGGCCACAGAGAAAGTCATTTTTTTCCTTTGTTTCGAACTTCGTGAAAACTCCATTCTCTCTCTCGTTACGAATAAAAAAGTTGGGCTGCACCCCAGATGTCACCTTTTGAGCTAAAGAAAGTATTCTTGAGCTAGAATGTTTCCCTCCATTCTCTCCCTTTTTTAGTCTAGAAAGCATTTGGTTACTTTAGTAAAAATTTACATAATTCCATATAAAGTGTTAGCCTCATTGTAATCATCCTCTTAGTATACTAGTGAAGCACCACCCGCACGTTGTGCGGTATACTTGAGCACTGATTAATGTCATATTTTTAAATTTCTTTCAACAATAGAACAATTAACACATAACAAATTTTAGGTCTTGTTATATACAAAAAAAAACATATAGCAAATTCATTTGAACCGATAAATAAACGAATTTAAACTAAATTTTGACATTGCAAGATTTATACTAACATATACTGTATTGATTTTCTCTTTCTATAATGGATAAAATCATGCAAAAATAAATGAATAATTTTTTTCACTAACATAGGAGTGCGAATCAAAGTGAATATCAATCACAAAAACTTTCTAAACACTAAGTCTTGTTTCTAGTTTTAAAACAATATTTTCCTATATTTTAAGGCAAAGAAAGATTTGATTTCACCTATTAAAAATTACATAATATCATCTTTATGCTCTTAATAAAAAAAACAATCACCCAAATTACCTAAATTAAAGTATAATATTCATTATTCTATAATAATCATAAATTAGCATGATCATTCTAAAAACAATTTTTTTTTTTAACGTAGATTCACATTTATTATCCATGTAAATTGTGAATAAAGAAAAGAAAAACATCTCTTATACACCAAACTGATAATACAAACACAATCATTACCATTCATATTGCAGTACAATTTTAATCAATCTTTATCATCAATACAAAATATGACCATAAGCAAAATATGAGTAATATATGCACAATCTTACTCAATCAGTCAACTTTTATATCATCAAGACGAACTTAACTCATACAACTCAAACAAAGGATTCAAGAAATCAGAGTGAAATTATTAAGAAACCTTTTAAATCAAACATTCGGTCGAAAAAAACCAATACAGAAATTTCAATTTTTTTTAGAATTAACCCTAAATACAAAGACAAAGAATGAATCCATACAAACATCAAATACAAACGCAAGAAAAGGTCTGTCAAATATAAAATCCCCAACGTTTACTATTTTGATCACGGAGATCAGAAATCTTACCGTTCGGGACGTGTAATCCAATCTATGTTTCATCCGATCATACACACAAATTATCCCAGCTACTTAACCCTTTGAGCCAACCAAAATCTTCCAACAGGTTGCGAGAGCTCCAAGTATCGATTGATGATATTCAAAGAAAATGATCATCCAAAACATAGCCAACGAAATATGACATATAGGGAGAAGAAAATCTACCTACAAACAATTATGTCCAATCGTGATTTTGCAATAAACATGTTAAATACTAAATTACTACAATGAGAATATTATTTGATGCGTGGGAGTTGAAAGGATGCAATATTTCATACCAAAAATATATATTTTAACTGCGTAGTAAAATATATACCTAAATTAAACATATGTTAGACTAATACGACGTCGTATATTCCACACACATTTTTGAAGCGAATAACTATTCTAGTTCCCTTTAGGGATAATCATCCTCTTAGTATATTAGTGAATTCCAAATTTCTTCGCCGTGAACATAGATGATTTGATTGAATCATTTATGTTTTGTTTGAATCAATACTAAAATTTTAGAATTGAACCTAGGGAGAATTCTCCACCACGGATTACTTTTCATTTGAGCTCAGTTGACTGTGCCATTTCTGGCGCATTTTGTTTTTCAAGATTAAAAACGGACTGTTTTTATATACAAACTGGACAAACGCATACAGTATATCCAAGTGAGCCGATACTGCCACACATCGGTTATCACCTCAACTCTGCAGTCCACTCATCCCTCATACCAGAACTTGAGTTCTGCAAATTATTGAAATGGCGGTCTCTACTACCCTGGCGCCAAACATGGCTACACCCACATTCCAAACCGTAATTTCTCCGAAGCCCGCTCGCTCTAATTACCTGAACCTCAGAGTAAACGCATCTTCTTCACCGCCAAATCCCGGCATTTCAACAACCAGGAAGCGATTATGCCAAGTGGGAGTGGGGCTTTTGGCTGCTTCAATTCTGGGTTCAACGCCATTGGACGCCAATGCCACCAGGATTCAGTACTATGCTACGGTATCGGATCCTCCCTGTGAGTTCAATTATGCTCCCTCCGGCCTTGGATACTGCGATGTTGCTGTTGGCTCTGGCCCCGAGGCTCCTTTCAATGAACTTATCAATGTAAGTCTGTTCATAATGCTATTGCTGGCTGGAAAAAAGGGAATTTATTATAGTATACTATTTCATGTCATTTCTGGTCTGACTTTCTTATGTGTTTCCTTGCACAGGTTCACTACACTGCAAGGTTTTCTGATGGAATTGTTTTTGATAGTAGCTATAAACGTGGTAGATCACTCACAATGCGAATTGGTGTTGGCAAGGTTCGCGATCAATTTCCTAATTTGATCTACTATATGTGTAGTTGCATTGAAAAATAAAATTTCTGTTGAATTGGATTTTTTTCAAAACTGATTGGATTTTATGTTGTTGCCTATTGCCTATTGCTTATTGCCTATTGCCCAGTAAACATGGGTGGAGGGCATAAACCAATATTATAATGGTGAGGATGTGTTTTAGATTATGTTAGGCGGTATGCATTGATGCATCGCTAAAGTTTTCAGATATGATAAATTTGTAACAAGAATCTTTACTACCCAACCTGTCTTAATTTGACGTATGCTGGGGAAAAAAGCTTATGTTTTATGATTAATACGTAGCATGAGATGTAATTTCCATAACAAAACGATGTATCCATTTGGACTGTATCATTGTTTGCCCTCCACTTCCGGTTTTGGACTCACTATAATATCTACATTGCATCCCACTGCATCTGAAAAATTCTGAAATTCATCTCACAAAATAAGTGGTAAAAGATTTAGGAAAGCTAGTACTCACAAAATTATAGAAAAATCATGGCTTGATGGCTCCTTCATGGCCCTTCATTAGTTGTGAGTTCAGCCAATTTTTGTTCTCCAGGTGATAAAGGGCTTGGATCAAGGAATTTATGGAGGTGAAGGAGTACCACCAATGCTTGTCGGTAAGTCTGCCACATTGATAATAATCAGCAGAGGCACTGATCTTTTCAAGGAATATAAACGTGACATTTTCGCTTAGGTGGAAAGCGCAAGCTTCAAATACCTCCACATTTGGCTTATGGACCAGAGCCAGCAGGCTGTTTTTCAGGTGGTTCTTCGGCCCTTAATTATTTTCAATCATCAAATAAGATTAAACCTAGGAGATTCATTTTCATCTATTATCTGGTTGTTTGGTAACAATATATGTTCTAATGTAAACTACTAAATCTTGACTACCTAGAGCCAGCCAATCAAGGGTGTGAGGCAAATTACTAAATCTTGATTATTATTAAAAAAGAAAATGAATACCTTTTTGTGCTGGATTGGTGCCAATTTTATGGATAAAGTGATTCTCTCTCATGGTACTGACTTCTCAATCTTTGACATTTTCAGGAGACTGCAATATTCCTGGAAATGCAACACTCATATATGATGTGAAGTTTGTGGAGATTTATTCAGGAAACAGGAAATGAAACATGCCGGGCTGATGAGGCGGGTATATTTACCGAAAATCCAAGGTTTAGTGCTCAATCGTAAATTGATTTTCATTCTGTTTTAGAATAATTTTTAGATGCTCAAACGGGTCTGGATCCATTTGATATAAAACCAGGAACTAATCTCTAATTAGTATGCCTTCCATTGAATGCATGTATTACTTAGTTTCATCAAGAATTAATTTCTTTTGAAGAAATGGAATTTTTTAGTCAATCAAGCTCTGCTTTCCTCTATGTTTCTTAAATTTGTTTGTAAACTTCCAAAAAATATTCACTTATATATTGCTTCGGGGATCTCTACTCTTTAGCTTTCCTCCACGATGCTTGTAAATATGATATTCTAGTTTATGCTCTTAGATATGTTTGTCTGCAGTTATATTTGATTATGCTGCACACCACGTCATGGATCTACTGGAGAATGGCGTTGAGGCTGTATCAATCAAGCAGTTAGCCCTGAAGAAAGCCAACTATATAGGTTAATGAGAACTGTTGTGTATAGATTCCAAGGCTGCATGAGTTGTCGACTGTTATTTAGGTGACACGTATTCTGGTACTTGGTATAAATAAATTGAATTCATAATTCTATAATGCATCACTCCCACAATGGGTAACCTGTTGAAGGAGTGATCTGAGCTTTGAAATGGAGTTTGGCTAATGAATGTGAATATGGTGTGTGCAGTGGATTTAGAGGCGGTTGAAGCCAACTGTGCACAAGCAATGGCTGTTTTTTTTTTTTTTTTTATAATTTTTTTTATCTTAGTACATTTTTGTATTAATTAATACATGATTACATCTATTAACAGATTAATTCACCAAATAAAGAAAGAAATTTAGCAAAAAAATGTGTGTAATCTAAATTTCATCAGAAAACCTAAATGGAGAAAAGTACCATGCCAATTGGATGTAGTTAGTTTCATATTTCATATATTCTTGTCCAAAATTGTATGGAATTTTTTCAATCTTATGGTTATGTATTCTCAGTCTCTCTATGGTTATGATATACTTCATCTCTCGTCGTAGGGTTGTGATGGAAAAATATGTACTTTGTTCTCAATGAAATTAAAAGAAAGGTTCATCGGGTGAATCTAGATGGCTGAAAATTTGAAGAAAAAAAACTACTAAAGATGCTCTTTACAAAACACAACTTTTACTTATAGTCCAAAGCCATGATGGTTAACATGAGTTGAACTCAAAAGTTTTATAACTACATACATGCTATTAACCACAAAGCTGTCCAGAGAGTTAACATCATTTCCAACACAGAGAGCTGTCCAGATTCTATAAATATTGATGTCCCAATTGATTTCAAGGGCTTTTCTGGCAAAGCAGGAGTTACCGGATGGCTGTTGGGGGCATTTTGCTCCTGAATTCCAGGGAATGGATTAGGTGAGCCGGTAGTGGATGGTGTCAAAGGCAATCTCTCTTCACCAGTAAAATCTTGACCTGATAAGATTATGGCGTTTGTAATTTAGATGATTCTAGAAGAAATAAGAGATCATTTAATTCAGAAGAGTTCTTATTTTTTAATCTCTTAGGCAAGTTTATTTTATTTTTATGGAAAGATGTTCCAGTTCTTCTATTAATAATCAAATAACGTTCTTGTCCATCACTCTAAGCCAACATAAACTGTTCTATCACTGAATCAACTAATCTCTTTAGGCAAGTTATTCTAGCTAGACTTACTTATACTCGCAGAGCTAAAAACTAGTGGGATGACTCTGCTGATTCATTAAATTTAGTGTGTTCAGATAGTTGCTCAATAAACAGGCAGTAAAGGTGTATGCACTCACAGTCAGAATGAGACCAGCCCAACTTCATATGTTCTCCATCGAAGACCATCCTGTATCCAGTCATGAAGTTTTCTGCAAAAGCACATTCATAGTTGAAATGATTAATCTGTGCACTGATACTGGAAATACAATAATAACGCTACGAACTTTAAGCAAGCAGGTAGTACACTGTGCACTCAAATGATCATGCAAAATTGCAAATGCTATCTACTTACGTCCAATTATTCCAAGATCATCATCTGTTGGTTGCACGGCTAAACAAAATCCAACTGCACCCTGGGAAAAGGATGCAAGATTTAGATGTAATAAATAAGTGATTTGCTAACAGCATTATAGAGCTACACCTCCCTTTAAAATTTTACCAAAAGTGGAATCAACCATTAGGCCATAATAAAAATTAAACTTGTATCCCAATATGGCAGATATGTTCCACTTAAAAACCTAAACCCAAAATGCAAATTGACAATATTATGAACTCAACGTCTAATAAAAAGAGATTTCTATCAGTTCACTGGAATGGATGACAAAGTAAACTTAAAACATTCTTAGGATTTCATGCATTCTTATTTTACGAAGCACTAGAAAAGCCTATGGCCGGACTCATTTTTGGTCCAAGAAAATTTGTATACTCTAGTAGTTTTTACAAGAATATTACATTGTTCGAGACAAGGATGAAAAAAGGAAACATCCTAAAACCACACTCATAGAGAACTCAAAAATAATTATTTCGAGCATATGGCCCAGTGGCAAAGAATTTGGACAAGGGGCATAGAAATATAAGCTTCTCTCAACAAGTTCAAAGACCAGAAACTATTGACAATCAAAAATAACTAATATCATGGCAAAGGAAATATAGAGGAAAAAAAAAGAGTTCAGGCAGGGCATTGATTAATAAATAAAACACGGCAGCCAAAATGGGGTACAGAGTATCTCACTAAAAGAGCTTAGCGTAATCCAAGCACCAACCTTGAAGGTAATGACTTCAAATACAGGATGCTTGACCACAAGAGAGCTGTTTGAATCAAACTTGAGAGATATTGAAGGTATCTTGGGCCGAATCGGGAAACTGTTCAACCAGGACAGGTAGATATAGTAAGTCAATAGCAGGTCTTCAAAAAGAAGGAGTGCCAAGTGTCACACACACACACACACAAGTGCACATGGATTATTAAAGGAAAAGAAAGAAAGCGATTCAGCAAACAAATTCTCATTCCTGCCAATACCTTGACTTGTAACAATACTCCCATGGATATCCATCAAAGCTAGACTTCGAGGCATTAACTTGCCTGTCAAACTACAAAAGCAAACAATTTTACATATTGTACTTTTGCAGTATAAAATTAAATGTACAGGAGTGCAGTGAATTACTTCTCCAACAAGCTTTTTGTACACTGTAGTTGGAAGAAATGTGAAAGAAGTTCCGCTATCAACTTGAACATTGAACTTTGTCAGCTCAAGACAAGAAGCTCCAACACAAAATGTCTCTACTCCAATCCTGTATTTACTATAGATAATACACATAATTGACAGGCGCATAAGTGAAACAAAAAAAAAAGATCAAATAAACAATGATAGGAAGAACTGCTTTTGGCTAACAACAATTTTTTAGAAAAAACACAGACAGGGTGTATACTTTGAATCGCCTGAAGGTAAAAACTGGGTCATGTTTTGGCTAGTAGTGCCTTGATCACCGAAAAAAATCCTCCCTTCATTTTCCTCCCCTTCAAAACACAGAGAGAAAGATTTCGAGCTCAGTCCTGCTTTTGCAAGGAAACTAGGGACAGAAGTTTTGCCAAGTCCCAGACCCATAAGACCATCAGGAGCAACTCCAGTAAGGTAGCTACCACTTTGTTTACTGCCACATCTAGAATATAAAGAGAAAAGCTTTGACTTAATAACAGAATGGAGAGTGTCTATCAAAATTTCATGAACCAACAGTATTAGACTTAGCAGAGCAATCAACACACCCCATAATTATTGGAGCTCGAACAAATTTGCGAGACTTATTACTGCTGCCTGATGAGAGATGCAAAATATCTTCTACAAGTATTCCAGAAGTAGATGTATCATATGTATCATAGTCGACAGTATACGGGCAGGGTTGATCTGGAGCTTTGCAGTCCGAAGTCCGTTCACATAACTGATGGCTACAATTTATGTACTTGCTGGTACTTGACTCAGAGGGGTTATATTCATTTAAACTGTTAACCTGCATTATAGATGCCCCGAATATCAGGGAGCACCTGCCAATCAATTATTACGAATAAGTGCGATAACTGCAATGCATGCTATTAAGGTCCATAGCCACCTTTCTATTCCCCTTTACTGTCTAACTTGTAGATAAGATATAATGTAATAACATGACTTGTTTGAGAAGGAAACTTTACTAGGAACAAGAAAAAATATCCTTTGAAGAAAATTGGTGGGAAGAAACATTTTACAACTATAATTACCCTAACATAAGTCTTTTGGAAATGATAATAAATGACGAACCATACCCTGTGCATGTAAGTCCAAAAATGTCAACTTCACATATAGAAAAACTGCCTCCAGAAATAACTGATTTTGAGGGGAAGCAGTATAAAAAGTTGCAAAAAGAAGAGAGATTGCATTAAGATTTTCTGTGACTATATAACCTATAGAGAACATATCAGATTTTAAACGTCCCTAGGGTTTCTTGACAGGTTATTCTTTATAGGATACAATAATACAAGCATTATGAATTCAATGTTGATGAAGAGTGTTTGGTCATTCCCAAGTTAAGTGGAAGGAAAGATGACCATTATAGAAAAGGCATGCCTAGCAGCTTGAGTTGATCGATCAAACAGTAAAACAAAAGTAATGTGAAAATATAAAAAAACTGAGCCGAAAACTCAAATAGTTTCTTACTTATAACTTATAAAGGTGCAGCCAACATACCAGATTTGGGTAATAGCCTGAAGATATAGGAGCACATTGCACGCATCCACAAGGAATCCAGAGAAGATCACTGGCGGTATCAAGCGCAACAAGAAAAGAAACATTCGGTGAGCCTACATCAATCCATGTGTAGTGTAACCTGTTTCATATAAACAAATGCATGTGCATATTGCATAAGAGAAATGGAGCTTCCATGGTAATTCACAGGTAGGAAGCAAGAGAGTAACATTCAGATTCCTTCCCTATACAAACAATGGCATCACTTTAGCAAGACTCTAAAAATCATACATTCATACTGCCCAGCAGAATAAACCAAAACAGTGCACCTAAGGAAGCAAAAATCTTTCTCTACACAGTGAGCTTTCTGAAATCATATCACTGGACATCAATTATTTTAATTTTAATCAGTATAATTGTATTACTAAAGTAATTCATTCACTTCAAGAGAAAAACAATCCCTTGACTGTAATCCCAACATTCTACTATTCTGCACTAAAATTCTCATTCAAAAAAAGAACAATTAATAATAACGCAAATAAATTCAGACCATCCGAAGTCATTTCCAAGCTGAAGAGCAGCGCTGCCATGAGAAGGGAACAGATACTCAGACTGGGGGCCCACTTTTATCCTGTTGCGCTCGAAATCACTGCTCAGCAACCTCCTGTAGTACTCGGAGCTCCATTTCTGCACACCATTCGCCTCGCTCCCCCATCTGGAAACCCTAACCGAATCCATTTCCTCCGAGAACCTGTGCATCAACCTTGCCGGAAAAACCTCCGCCGCCGCGGCCACCGCAAGCACCGCCACCAGTAGAGCTGCGACTTTGAACATTTCAAGGCCCAATATGAACCTCTTCGCAGCGAGCGTGCGAGTAGGGGAGCCAAATTGAAGATCTACAGAACCAGTGCGAGTAGGAGAAATGCAGGTAGGTAAGGAACAAGCATTGAGATTGAGGGTGTTGGCTGTGAATTGGAGTTGGAGAGAGTGGATAAGTAGAAGAAGAAGAAGAAGAAGAGTGTAGAAGTAGCAAGTAGGAGGAGGTGACGAAATCCGGGGAGGAAAGGTGTAAAGGTGGCAGCAGAAGAGCGTAGTGAGTGTGCAAAAAGAAGCAACTGTGTGTGTGAGTGTGACCCAATGGCGGAGAATGAGGACAAATTTTGTTTGGGAAGAAGGGAATTACGTGTTCGAAATAATATTTATCGGTTCAACCGAATGCGTTGCCCGGGTGCCATTTTGGTTAGGGTTGGCAATTTCTGACACGACCTGATAACCCGACCCAAATTGAACACAATTTTGATAGATTTGAGTCAACACGAAACACGGTATGAGTTAATGTTAGGTTACACACGAATGACACGATAAAAAATAAGTTGGATTTGGGTCAAACACGTGGGTTTGCGAGTTGACCCGTTTAACCCATTTATATTTAGTATTATATAATATTTTATAAATTAAGTACTAATTGTATAACCCATGTAGATTTATAAAATTTAGTACTAATTGTGTAAATTTAGTATTATTATAATAATGAATCAGTCTACATGGGTTACACAATTAATACTTAATTTATAAAATATTATATAATACTAAATTTAAATGGGTTAAACGGGTCAACCCGCCAACCCACGGGTTTGACCCAAACCCAACATACTTTTTTATCGTGTCATTCGTGTCTAACCCAACATTGACCTATGCCGTGTTTCGTGTTGACCCAAACCCATCAAAATCATGTTCGGTTTGGGTCGGATTTTCAGGTCGTGTCAAAAATTGCCAGCCCTAGTTTAAATAGTGTTAAATTAAATTTACCCTTTGAGAAATTGGGGACAAAGGATTAATATTGATGCGGGGCGGACGTATTTAACGTTAGTCAGTTTTTTTCTTAGACACTCACTTGCACACATAGAAACACGCAGACAACAAAAAAAGACTGGAAGTTTTGGTTTTATTCATCAAAATTTTGGGTTAATTCTTTTCATTTTATTTATTTTCAAAATGTTTTATTTTAATTATGTTTATTGTAGTATGAGTAGTTATTTTTTTTAAGGTGAAAACCACAAAATGGTTGGAATCTTATTAAGGGATCCCAAGCCCAAACAAAATACTGTTACACAAAAGAGCTCATATGACTCATTGAGTATAAGAGTTAATGAACATTTGTAAGGGGTTAAAAAAGAGGAAACTACTCTTATTAGCGACCTCCTAAAATATAAAGTGGGAATGTTTGTAGGTAATCTCTGCATCATAACTTCCAGTGCTTGGAGAGCACTCTCCAACAGAACTTATTAGTGAACCAAAGAAACACAAGGCATACGAGAAGGATATGCATTCCAAGTAGAGACTGAAAGAAAGATGGGAGAAAAATACCAAAGAATCCAGCTTTGTGGGTGTTGCTTAGAGAAGAGGCATGACAGGCGATAGACGGGCCAATCCAGCAGTGCAGTGTGCATAGCTTAGATCTTTTCGCACTGCAAAAAAAACAAAAAAATTAATCAGCAGCAACCATTCATGAGTAGTATGAGTAGCTAAATCTTTAATCTGGATAGAATGATTAATTAAGCCCTAGTCATGAGAATTCCGTGAGATGTAATTGTGCCTAAATTGATTGTTGTGGATTTTAATTTTTTTTTCTATGATGTTGCGTCGATTAATCAGTGTCCTGCCCTCGGAGTACACGAATTATTTGAGGGGCTTCTTAGTTCGGCTGAGTCTTTATTGAGGTTGAGTATGTTTGTCTAGGCTTGCAAAACAGAGCTCCGGAACTACCCGAGGGTAATAGTTCCGGTGTGACGATGAGATTTCGAGTATGGAAAGGTATTGAAACCCTAATATCAAAGATTTAGAGTAAATGAACGTAGCTGGCATTGTCGATACCTTGGGGTATTTATAGAGGCGCCTTTCGCCCATGGATCCTAGTACTGATTACTCATCGTGGAATGTCATCGTGGTGTACTATCGGGGGGCTGAGCCACATGACTGTACTAACAAGCTCCCCTTCCGGGTCATTTATCACGTGACTCAGAAGCTACCTGGAAGGTGGCTTGCTCAACCAAGTAACCGTATCATCACAAGCCCCCCAAGACGGAAACTGCCTTACTCCGAGGGGGAGTCTTCTGTCTTTTCTCTCCCTCGGGACCGGGTTCTGTTTGTCAGGCGCTTCACCTTTACGCGCCCTTTAGTAATGAATTTGTGGGCCCTACTAACATGACTCTCCAACACGCCTTTTGGTTTCGGCAGCTGTACAATTCTCTACTCCAACAATTGTCCCTCTTTTTGCGTGAATAATCATTCTCTTCATTTTCCCAATACAACTCTTCTTGGTACCCGTCTCTTCTTCTTATATATCTAACCCCTTCTTATCTTTTATTTTTCCTCCCCTCAGTATTCTCTCATACTACTTTCATTTCTCTGCTTTAAGAGTAAGTCCAACAGTTAAGGTAAAATTATTGCTAAAATAGAGATTCAATTGGGGATCCTCTATATTTTTTTTAGCACAACCCCAACAGTTAAGGTATTTTACCTATCCATGCATTTATTAAAAAAATTAATCCATCTTTCTCGAGCTCTTCTCAGTTTGTCCTCTGTTCAAACAAAAGCCTATTATAAAAAAACAAAAGCCTACTCTAAAAGTACACATTCATCAGATCTGTGTTTTCTCAAATGGAATTCACTCACACACGAAAGGCATCCACAATGCCTTCATTTCCAATTTCCAAAACATTCGCTTGTTTACAGATTCTTCTACCTTGGTGGCGGCACTCAAACGTCCGGAGGAAGCACCTTGGGAGATCAAATGCATGATCGAGGAAATTATTAGCTTCCTAGCTATGTGTTTCTGTTATGTTGAAATTATTAAAGTTAGTAGATTAGTTGTTGGTAATGAACATGATGTAGCCATCGACTTAGTGTGTGTAATATGTAACTTGGCATTTGCATTTTAATGATAGTGTTATTTTCGAAAACAATTCCCACATATTTGTTTCTTGAATCATTGAGAGAATGTTTCTCACATAATTTCCTGGAGTGGCAATCAGAGATCAGATTCTCAGCCGACAAAAAATGGTGCGGGGAGCAGGACTAAATGCTCACATGGCGCCAGATCTCTTGAGCACCGACAATGCTTCCAAGAGCGGAGCGCCGGCGGAGATCTTGTTGAGCGGGGCTTTCCTAGGAAAGGGTCTGATATATACAATACAAAACAATCACCCGAAGTAAAGCGCGAGATTGATGATGATGATTTTTTAGGTTATCCAAAAACAAAATCTGATTCTTTTATGGGTTTTTTAAAATCAAAATCGGGAGATTTCTGAAAGAGAGATTTTGGAGGAGAGAAGATTGTATGAACACAACCTTTTTCTTGGATGCATTCGTTCCTGTTCCGCGTCAGACGTTTGGTATAGAAGGAGAAATAAATACAATTTGGGATAAAAGAGAAAAATTAATTAAGAAATTATCCTAGCAATTACTCTCTGTAGAGCACTTTTACCATAATTGTTGGAGCTCAAAAAGGGTCAAAATAGCTATAGTTTAGCAATTCTTCCATTTTACCCTTACTGTTGGACTTGCTCTAAGTAAGTTCTCTCTCCCTTCTTTCTTAATCTCCCTTCTAGGTGCTTAAACTCGTCAGTGATTTTTTTAAATCTCCCTTCTAGGTGATCCTGGTAACTTTCCCTTAATTAGACTCCTATCCGGCTTCTTTCTCTAGCGCCCGAATCCACGATGTGCTCTCAGGATTTCGATGCTAGTTCTTCCACCACTCGACCTGATCTTGCTGGACAGATTGTCTACCTAAGATTCGAGGATCAGACTCAAAACGTCAGAACGCAAATTTACGTGCTGCCTTTTCCCAAACAGGAATCTGTTGCTCTTTCTCCAAGTTCTGGGTTAGATCCAAGTCTAAGGGGAAGAAGGTGAAGTGGACTCGCCGTGCCTCTGAGTATGTATCTAGTATTTTCCCCAAGGACTATTGTTATTATCCAGCTGGCTCTAATTTGAGTTCTGACCCCGAATGGTTCGGAAGATGTCAGAAATCTCTTAAACTAGACGTTCGTCCCCATCCCTATAAATGCCAACTTTGAAACCCCAGAAGATGTATAATATGACTCCGGCGTCCCTTGCCTTTCAAAGTGGCACATACGGTTCAGACTTTCCCTTCCTTTTCCCCCCTCTTTTAAGAGATTTTAGAGTGTTACCAACTGTCGCAAATGGAGTGGTTGTCGTCCTTAACTTTTTAGTAAATTGCTGTCGGTGCAATGTTAACAATCCCTTAACCTCTTCCGCACATTTTATCCATTTGGCCAACTCCCACGCATCTACAATAGGGGTTTTTACCTTCTACCCTCGGAACAACCGCCAGATCTTTGTCAAAGGAAATAGCGATTCTATAAAGAATTGGCTCAAAACCAATCACTTTACCTCCTCTCAAACCTGACTCGGCTCCTTCCCCTATCTCTATCATCCTCGGTATGTCTCTCTCTCTCTCGGTCTCTTTATTTTTAGTATTAACCCCAGTTTCTTGTGTCTAGTAATCTTATATTTCTCCTTGTAGGAGTTTTTCTTTATGAAGGGTATGCTCGACTCCTCGAATCTCCAGACTCTAATAAGCACAAAACTCAAGGAGTACAACTCCGGACTGGCGCGAGAGCTAGAGAAGGAAAACACACGCTTTGGTGACCTGCGGTGTAGGATGTCTGCCTTGGAGGATGGTTCTCTGCTCTGAGAGTATAGCGAGGCTTTGGTCCTGGAGATGGCCAGCTTCGTTGCCTTCAGTGAGGTCATCTCCAAAGTTCTAGTGAGGTCGTCTCCAAAGTTCTGAAAGAGGCCAATGACCACCAGGGCACCATGTTCTATAAAGACATCTGAGGGTGGATACTGATAACAACAACGACTCGGAGTGGAGCCACCTTCCAGTAAATACCCGGTCACGTGATCAAGGACAGTGACAGGGTGTCGGCCAGTACATTCACGTGCTAGGGGCCATTAATAGTACAAAGAGGTGACGCATGATGATGAGGTACAATACACGAAATCTCATCATCACACTGGATCTGTTACGCTCGGGGGCTCCGGGGGCCTGTTTTGCAGGCTCGGACAAACATGTCTAGCTTTTTGAAGCTTAGGCGCTCGGCCAGTCAGAAGTCCTCGGCGACTAGTTAGAGCATCCACAATGGTAAGCTACAACATCATGTAGCTTGACCCATTTTCAAGCTAATGAGTTGGCAACCTACATACAACTACAATGGTAAGCTACAACAAGTAATAGCTTGTATTAATGAGATAAGATAAAAAATGGTCATGCATAACTCTAATTCTTACTAAAATATATTAGATTAATTGTGTGGGATCCACCAAATTAACTTCAAGCTAGTAGCTTGGTGGAGCTACATAGCTTGAGTCAAGCTTCATGATGTGGCATGCAACAATGGTAAGCTACTAGCTACAAATTTTGCAAAAATTGCCAAGCAACTCCAAAACACAACCATTGTGGATGCTCTTAGCAAGCAGATCCACAAGCGAAGGCCCTCAGATACAAAATATCTGAGACATCATTTACTGGAGCGGATCGCCCCGAATCAGTTGGCACGCCTAGTGGGACACGACTAGAGAGGATCTCACTTTTTGTTTCAAGATTGGGGACTCGGCTGAGTCAAAGCCACCACGAGAACCTATCACGGATCAGCCTCGGCTGTAGCCGACACGGTCAAAGCATTGCAAATTGTTAAAGCAAGGCCTATTTTGGAGGACACCTTACCTGAATTGTGAGTTAGCACCATGATCGAGGTTGTAACAGATCAGGAGGGAGTGGAAAACTTGTAGGTTGAAATATCATGGGAAGTGCAAACAAGATATGTGCCGCCAGGGGAGGAACAAGTCAAAAGATGCCGGTTCAGAGGGGTCTTAGAACTTTCGCCAAGAGATGAAGGCCCTATGTAGGCAGTCCATTCGGACCCCTTATTAGTAACCGCATAAGTCGAAGGATGTACGGTGAGAAGAGTATTGGTGGAAAGTGGAAGTGGTGTGGAAGTAATGTTTGCATCGTGTTTTGATCAGTTGGGCATTGGAAGGGAAAATATGTGCTCCCCGACGCCACTATTAGTGGAGTTCATGGGAAAACAAGAGGAGCCCCTTGGGGTAATACCCCTAAGAGTTACAATGATAGATGACACAGACACCGCTCGAATGATCTCCCTCATATGCAACTTCATGGTGATAGATGACGTGTCCCCTTACAACATGATTCTCGGGCGACCCTGGTTAAATCAAGCCCAAGCAGCAAGTTGTTCTCATTTTTTTATGCTAAAATTTCTGATCGAACATGGCATGGCACTAGTTCGGGGAAGTCAGTCTGAGGCTCGAAAGAGGCGAGGAGAGAGATATGAGCCATACCGGCGGCAGATCATAAGCAAGAGTTAGGGGAGATGACCGTTGGAGACAAAGGAGTCGTGAGGATTGGAAGGGATCTCCCGGATGATATAAAAGAAATCATGCACAAATTATTTACAAGGTATGCATGGGTATTTTCTTGGAATTCGGAGGATGTGGTAGGAATTCCCCCTAAGTTGTTGCACACCGACTCAAGATTAAGTAATCAGTGAAACCAATCTGGCAAAAGAAGAGGCCTATGGCCCACGAGAGATCCGCGTTTATTAGGGTTGAAGTGGAAAAGCTTCAAAAGGCGGGGGTAATAGAAGAGATCACATATCCCGAGTGGGTAGCCAATCCTGTGTTGTTAAAGAAACATGATTGGAGATGGCGAATGTGTATAGATTTACCGATTTAAATAAGTGTTGTCTGAAGGACAGCTACCCGTTGCAGTCGATGGATCAGTTGGCCGAGACTATCACAGGATATACTGTGTTGGTGTCAGGGATTATCCTGTAGTGATCACCCCGCATGACAGCGCTCGTTCTACCAAGCTGCCAGTCTCTTCAGGCTCGTGGCAACAGGTCTAGCATCGACGGATGGGCCCAAATTCATTGAGTATATAAGCCTCACATATCAGGAGAGAGAGGGTAAGTTCAATTCCCTCACCATGTCATTACGATAATAACTCTGCACCAGTCCCATACTAATTAGGGCGTCGGAGCGGGTACCGGCATAACGCCGCCCCGCCTAACCTTTGCCACCTTGTGCAGGTGACCGGAGAAGTGACGTAGTCGAAGCATACCAAAAGGGCAAATCTTTGCTCTGACATTGGCGCAATCTGTGGGGATCGAACATCAAAGGTTTGACGATTTTCACAGCTCACGCACTCCATAAATCATAGACGGAGAAGGCATGTGCCAGGTCACGCCTCAGGCGACCACTGGCCCCATCACCGGAAATCCACGCCACGACGAGGATCTGGTAACCATTGAAGATGTCGAGGAAGATGTAAACCTCGACAGCCCGCTAACGGAGGCGGAGATCAGGAACGTTTGTTCCGGCCGGTCGAGCCAGAAGGCAGTCCCCAACACCTTCAGGCCCCTAACCACCAATGCCTCTCGAGTGGCTACTCTTGCCACTGGTCGGATCGAAACGCCAGGCAGGTGGAGGAATCTGATAATTCAGTGTTGCTGCACCAGGTGCTCACATCTCAAGCGGAGATGTCCCGACAGCTGCGTGACCTCCGGCTCCGGCAAACACATCAATCTGTTGCGGGAAGGCCACGGTAGTCAACAGAGTCGACCCGACCCATTTGTTCCCCAGCTTGGAGAGGGCGGTCACCCAAACTCAGGTGGAGCCCGAACTCCGGGAAGAAACACATGAGGAGACGCAGGCAGCGTCCAGCCGAAGCCGTAGTCGCCCCCGGGGGCGTAGCACTCAGGATGACGAAGCTGATTCTCGAGGCGGTTATTCTCAGGGAAAGGGAACCTCAGCGGGACAGGATGAAGACTAGGACCGGGCTTATGTACATGCGCCCAGGGTAAAACCTCGCGTGGCAGCTCGGAACAGGTTGTCGGTCACTTATGATGAAAGGGAGCAAGACGCCAGAGGCTCGCCTTTCACAGAAAGGGTACTGCAGTTCGCAGTTGACCCTTAGTTGAGAGTCCCACTCAACCTGGGAATGTATGACGGGACCACGGACTCGGAGGATCACTTACACACCTTCAACACGAACACGTCAACATTTTCGCCGCCCCAAGCCATCTGGTGCAAAGTGTTCGCGTCCACGCTGACCAAGGTAGCCCGCCTGTGGTTCACCAATTTGCCCCGCAATAGCATCAGTGAATTCTGGCAGCTGGAAGATGTTCTACTGTCCCGTTTCATGCAGAAGAAAAATTTTATGATGACCAGGGATGACTTTTTGCAGATACAAACCCTGCCGGGGGAGGATTTGCATGAATATTGTGAGTGTTTCAATGATTTAACAAATCAAGTTGAACACGGGGGCAACGTCCGATTCCTGTTGGATGCGTTCAGGAGAGTATGCATCCACCGAGCCCTGCTTACCGACCTTGAGCTGAACCCTGTGTACACCATGGATGAGCTGATGATGAGGGTGAAGATCTTTCACATGATAGACATTCTCAACAAGCGAATAGATGCCAGGTTGTCAGCGTATCAGGGCCAGTCAACACAGCCACCGCCCAAACAGGCAAACCCGGCTGCGGATGACAGGAAGCAGAGTAATCGAGGGCGGCGTGAGAAAAAATGCAAGCTCGACCGGGTTGAAACCTTCACCCCGCTAACCAAGACGCCGAAGGATATTTTTGCCATTGTGGGGCCAAAGGGCATCCTGAAGCCCCCAAGGACAATGAAATCTCCGGCGCACCTGCGGGATTCTAAGCTGTTTTGTGAGTACCATGATGACGTCGGTCACGACACAAATAACTGCCATCACCTGAAGCGAGCCATTGAGGCTTGCATTAAGGATGGACAATTGTCGCACTTTGCCAAGGAAGCCATGGCTTATAATCAGGCGAACTTTGCCAAGCGGGATAGGACTCCTGTGGCGGATGCTTGTGAGGCCAAGCTGGATCGCGGAGCTGGCCGGCAGGATTACCGTAAGGGCAAGGAGGTCGCCAGAGCAGAGACAGTCAAGGAGGAGGCAAAACGACAAAGATATGCGGATGACTCATCCACAGAGTTGACTCTCGCTACCACCAATATCATGGCCATCATTGGGGGCAGCACGAGGGGCAACTCAGAGTCCTAGGGAAAGGAACGATGTCGACGAGTCCCAGAACTGACTCCGGCCAACAGGAGGCTGGGTAAATGTGAAACTATCTCCTTCAAGAGTGATGACCCTGTCCCACCAAGACCGGCTGGGGCGACGCAGTGGTCATCACGATACAGGTCCTGGACAAACTCATACATCGAGCGTATGTAGATAGAGGTAGTTCGGTAGAGATCATGTATTGGCACTGTTTCGAGAAGCTGGATGAGCACACCAGGGGCAAGTTACGCCCCACCGATACTCCGTTGGTAGATTTTGCCAACAGAACCATGTGGTCGGAAGGAGTGATGACTTTGCCTGTCATAGTGGAAAGCCAGCCCACCAGAAAAACAGTGGACATGGAGTTCATTGTCATTTAGGCGCACAACCCATATAATGTCATCTTAGGAAGGCCGGCCTTGGCCGCACTTAAGGGGATCGTGTCAACCCTACACTTGATGTTGAAGTTTCCAACGGAGAACGGTGTCGCCACAGTGTGCGGGGACCAACAAAAGGCGCGGGAATGTCATAGAGTGACATTGCAAAAACGAACCCGTCCCGAACCCACGATGGTGGACAGGCCCGAGAGCAGTAGAAAGAAGAGTGCCAAGCCAGGATGGTCCGTGCAAATGATACAGGGCCACCTTGATCCGTCGACGCTGTCAAAAGACACTGTCGCGGTCGAACTGAAAGGTGGTCCCGGGAAAGAAGTACAGGTTGGGAAAAGCCTACCCGATGAGGTCAGGCAGGCTCTGGTGGAGGTATTGAACTCTCACCTTGAGGCGTTCGCCTGGCAGCCGTTAGACATGACGGGTGTATCACCGACCTTAGGAGCACACGCCCTCCGAGTGAACCCGGATCACAAGCCGGTGATGCAGAAGCGCAGAACCCTCTACAGGGACCAAAATGACGCCATCAACAAGGAGGTGTCGGTATTGGTCAATGCCAACATATTTGTGGAGGTGCCATATCCGAAATGGTTGGCCAATCCCGTCCTGGTGAAGAAGTCGGACGGGACATGGAGAATTTGCATAGACTATTCCCGTTTGAACAAGGCCTGCCCAAAAGATTGCTATCCTACCCCACCAATTGAACAGGAGGTGGATTCTCTAGCCGCTTTCCCGATCAAGTGTTTTCTGGACGCCTACAAGGGATACCATCAGATCCCCATGGTCGAGGCAGACATAGAGAAGACTGTTTTCATCACAGAAAGAGGGGCATTTTTTTATCGCATGATTCCTTTCGGGCTTCGCAACGCTGGGGCGACCTACCAGCGTGTGGTCGACAGGATCTTCGAAGGCCAGGTCGGAAGGAACTTGGAGATCTACGTTGACGACATGGTGATAAAGAGCACGATTTTTGTGGGGCTGATATCAGACCTTGATGAAACCCTCTCCAAGTTGGAGGGTTCGGGCATGAAGCTCAACCCAAAAAAGTGCCAATTCGGGGTAGGCGCGGGAAAATTCCTAGGATATTTCATCTCCAGCGATGGACTCAGGGTGAAAATCCCGAGAAGGTGCAGGCTGTAGTGGACATGCCAACCCCAACCATGGTAAAGGAAATTCAGAGCCTCAACAAAAAGATAGCCGCTATAGGCCGCTTCCTGTCCCGGGCTACTGAGAGAATCTTTCCTTTCCTAAAGACGCTCAAACTAAGCATAGGGAGAGACGGGACCGTGCCTTGGGGCCCCGCAGAGGAAGACGCGTTCGCGGAACTGAAGCAGCATGTTGTGACGATGTCGGTCTTATCATTCCCGGTCCTGGGAGAAACTCTCTACATGTACCTGGCCGCCAGGACGGAGGCGGTGAGTGTTGTCTTGGTCCGGGAAGTAGATAAGATACAAAAGCCGGTGCATTATGTCAGCAAGGCATTGCAGGGTGCCGAACTCAGGCACCCGGACCAGGAGAAGTTGGCATTGGCCCTAATCCATGCCAGCAGACAGTTACGCAGGTATTTCCAAGCACACCCCGTTGTGGTCTTGACTAATGAGCCGTTGAAGCAGATCATGTCCCAACCAGAGGCATCGGGGAGATTGACCAAATGGACGGTGGAATTAGGAGGACATGCCATCGAGTATCAACCGAGAAAGGCCATAAAGGGCCAGGTAATGGCAGATTTTTTGACAGAAATGCCGGTAAAGCCAAGGGCTTTCGGCCCTGAGGAACAGGCCCCGAAGAAAGCCAGACCGGTTGACCGATCGGGCTGGTGGCAGCTCCATGTTGACGGTTCCTCGGGTGTAGAGGGCGCGGGAGCATGGCTCCTGGTCACGGATCCGGAAGAAACAGAGACTACCTATGTCCTGCGTTTTAGCTTCCCAGCCACCAACAATGAGGCGGAATACGAGGCCCTCATCACGGGTATGGAGATCACCCGGTTAGATGCATACGGGGACTCGGCACTGGTAGCCAACCAGGTTAATGGATCATACACAGCTAAAGAGTCGTCCATGCAGAAGTATTTGGCCAAGGTGAAATACTTGGCAACGAGCTTTGAGGAATTCGAGATCACCCGCGTCCCTAGGTCGGAAAACACCAGGGGCAGATGCATTAAGCAAGCTGGCATCCTGCGCGAGTGGTCACCTCAACAAGAAAGTAATGGTGGAAGTCCTCCTGAACATGTCCACGGATGACAACATGGCGGGTTACATCGAGGCCGGGCGGGTAACCTGGTTCGCCCCGGTCCAGAGCTACTTAGCAACGGGACGCGTCCCTATAGACCGAAAGTGGGTTGAAACTGCTGCTTTAAGCACAATCATAGGGAGAAAGATCACCAACTTCGCTTGGCGAAACATCATATGCAGGTTCGGCATCCTGCAAGTGATAGTCAGCGACAATGGGAAGCAGTTCCCCAACGAGTCTTTCAAGACGTGGTGTGAGAACGTGAAGATCCAGTAGAGATTCACGTCGGTCGCTCACCCACAGGCCAACGGTCAGACCGAAAGGGCCAATGGGACCATAGTGGATGGCTTAAAGAGCACCTGGGAGCGGCCAAGGGGCTTTGGGTCGAAGAATTGCCCAGCGTTCTATGGGCATACCTGACCACGCCCCGCAAATCCAATGGTGAAACTCCTTACGGCCTATGTTTTGGGTCGGAAGCCGTAATTCATCCCGAGATGGTCATCTTGTCCATCCGAATCATGCAGCGAGACCACGGGATGACAGCAGAGGAGTCCAGGCTGGTCGAACTGGTTCTGTCTTGGTCCGAGTGGGGATAGCATTTCTCTTCTCCATGTCTATGGAGTTTTGAAAATTCCAAATATTGTGGTCGAACTGGAAGAAGTGGAGATGGCCCGAGAAAAGGCCCAGCTCAAGGAGGGCACCTATAAGTCTTACCTTGAGCAGAGGTACAATTCCCAGGTTAGGATCCGGAGAAGGTGGGCAACCTGGCCATGAGGCTAAACGAGGCCAGCAGGGTGCAAGGGCAACGCAAGCTGGACGCCACTTGGGAAGGCCCTTACAAGGTCAAAAACGTACTGAGGGGTGGCGCTTACAGGATGGAGCATCTAAATGGGGAACCTGTTCCCCGCACCTGGAACATCTGCAACCCACGCAGATATTACGGTTGAAAGGTACCCTTTTCCCTTACTTATATATTGACGAGCTGTATGCAGCCGTGGGTTCAACGCCCTGGGGAATCGTAAATAGGCCAAGTCTTTTGATAAAACATTGCTCTAGTTAATGTTAGGCCCTATGAGGGTATGGCCGCCCCGTGACCCCCATCTTGTTTGAACTACTTGTGTTTAACTTGCGAATTCTCATATTTAATAATTCCAGTTGTGTGTATTAAAATTGCGTGTTGAGTAAATTTTTAGACCTTTGATTTAGTTGTGATCGAATTTGCCTCGATCCAAGGGCTCGGACCTCTTGGAAGGTTGGTCGATGTTTGTCATAAGCAACAAAGTTAAAATTGCTCAAACTAGATAAAAATACGAGGTAAAAGAGTGGGATATTTTCATCCTACATTGCTCAAACTAGATAAAAAATACGAGGCAAAAGAGTGGGATATTTTCATCACACCATGGTCAAGCAACAAGGCTAAAATGCGAGGGAAGGAGGAAAAACTTCAGGTTTCTACCCTGCCCGAAAAATAGTCGAACACGTCGAAAAACGTAATCCCCAGCATGAAGGCGATCTCATCAATCTCCCCTTCTGGGGAGAGGGACATGACCTGATCAGTCATGTTCCCAAAAGGCGTAATTAAAGCGCAATCCAACCTGTTTAGGCGAGACAGGGTGAAGCCTAGAGTTAGACCTTTCCAGCACGGGACACCCCAATGGAGCATCTCGGCTGGGGGGCATGCATACATTCACATCGTTACGAAAAAGATAGAAAATATCAAAAGACCATGCCAACAGAGGCGGGCAGAAATAAAACCAGGGCAAAGAGCCCAAGGAATATCCAAAACACACAGGCCATCAAGGCCAGAAAAAGATTGTTTAGAAACAGCATGCAAAAAGCGCTAAACAAGGTGCGCTGAGTAGGAGAACCGACATGGTCTCAAGCACAGGAGCGGCTGTCATGGTCATCTCCACCCCTTGCATTCAGATTAGTGGCCTGGCTGGTGCTGGGTGCAGGCGCGAGTCGAGGAGCTACCCAAGCCTCAACATCATCTGTGCTCATGCCCGGGTGGAAGGTACGGAATCACCCGTCAAAGGAATGCTTGGAGAAAGCATCGAATAGCCCATGCAGAGCCACGCGGAGTTCATGGTCATTTTCATGCTGGACCCGCAACTTGATGGCTTCCTTCAAGGTCTTCACAAATAGAATCCCCGCTTCGCGACTACAGCAAATCTGGCGGTGTACATGAGCCAGGCCGCAAGTCAAGATCCTCCCTTTCTCAGCGTCCGCGTGAGCCAGATTAGCCTCGGCCTTCTCAAGCTTTAAGACCTTATCCGCAACCAGGGCCCATTCCTTAGCAAGATCCTCCTCAAGTGCGACAACCTGAGCTCCCAGTTTCCCTACCTCCAACTCAAGGAAGTCCAGCCTAGCGGAATCAATGGATACCTGGGAGAGCCGTACCAGCTCCTCGTCTTTCGAACCCAGCTCAGTTTGAACTTCAGCAAGGACAACCTTAACATGGGCAAGCTCTTTCTTCCTGGCGTCCACCTCCCCCGCGGCCTGGGCATTACAAGCTCTCAGCTTCTGGATCTCAGACCTAGTCGCCAGGGTGGTACATAACACCTAGCATCTGGAAACAGGTTAAGGACCCCGAAAGAGAAAATGGAAAGGAAATGCGATAATGAAAACAGGAGATTAATGTTTAACTCCATGGCAATAGAGACTTGGCGGTAGTCCAGAGAAGCCGAACCTGCAAAGTTTGCCACCAGATTGCGGCCCTAAGCCTCTAGTTGTGAGGAGGGCAGAACGTTCTCCAGGAGCGCCGCCCGAGAAGAGGGCAAACCCAGGGGAGCAGAGGTTGCAGCCAAGTATTCCGAGAGACTAGGGAACGAGCAACCATTATCTCTGAAGAACAGATCGTCCTAGAAAGCGGGGGTGGCTGAGTATCCTGAACGGTCTCCCTGGAACGGGAGCTCGTGGCCTTATGCTGCTTGGCGGGATGCTCCAGCTCCTTGACCGAGTCCTCAAACCGCTCGCAAGGCCCGTCCTTCCCAAGCTGGGCCAGACTCCTGGTACATACCCTTAGTGGCAGGGACCCAGCACCCCCGTCTGACTCCATCATCCTGCTTGTCTCCCCGGGCTCCTGCTTCGGCACAAGAGGGATGTCCCCCAGGTCGTCGAACAAGTCTATGAGACTCATGGCTGTGAGAAAGAAAGAAAGCAGAAAGTAAATCAATTACTTGAAAGAAAATATGAAGCAGAACTGGCATGCCCAGGAGGCATACCATCAGAGTTAGCAGGCAGAAAGGGCATTCTGGCAACCCTCAACATGTCCTCGGCACGGAGCTCGACGAACCGTTTCTGTCTCTCCATTTTGGCCGTGTACATCGCTATGGCCTCCCTGCCTCCGTGAAGTTGCTACCTCTCAAGCCAAGGGCGAGGACCTCCGTTTCAGCCAGAACCTTGAAGTCCCCATAGATAACAGTGTTATCCACGTAAATAAAGGCCTACTTCCATGACTTCTGGCTCGGATTGAAACCTCCAGATCGGGGTTTCAGGAGGTACCAGCTTGGAGGTTCATGGCTGGGGTAGTAAAAATAGCGAAGGAAGCTCGGCTCAGGGGCCACCTTACGAATATGACACAGGAACTCAAATCCGATCAAAGTTCAGACGGCGTTAGGGGTCAGATCTAGGAAATGGAGGCTGAAGTAATGGAGGACGATTTGGAAGAAAGGGGCCAGAGGGAAATGCAGCTCGCGGTCAGAGATGTGCTCGGCGTACATGGCAGTCATACCGTCCGGCGCATCTAGAGCGGTCTGCTCCGGCGAAGGCCTCACGACCAAACCCTCAATCTGCTTGGGGCTATATCGCCCTACCGCCTGTATCACGGCCCTCAGGTGCGGGAACTGGCGATCACCCAATTCACAGTACAACGATTCAATAAGGACTTGCGTCATCGGAATGTAAAGAAAGACGGGTAAACGAGAGAAGGCCGGTGGATTTACCTTAAATCTTCGGCGGCTCCAGAAAAGACTCGTAGTGTAAAAAGCAAAGAAAGGGCAGGAACGACGATATGAGAATTCCCTGGGGTGTTTGAAATTTAACGTGCCGCGAGATTAGAAAGGAGACATAATGGCCTCAGAAGTAGTGGAAATTAACTGCCCACTTGGCAGGGAGACGCACACGCGTCAAAGACGGGATGGAAGTGAGTGGGAGGCAGACTGTTCAACTGACCATCCGTAGTCAAAGGCTCGGTCCCTGACTTCCCGAACCTAGACTGTGGGACATGTCAGGGATTATCCTGTAGTGATCATCCCGCACGACAGTGCTCGTTCTACCAAGCAGCCAGTCTCTTCAGGCTCATGGCAACAGGTCTGGCATCGATGGATGGGCCCAGGCCCATTGAGTATATAAGCCTCACATATCAAGAGAGAGAGGGTAAGTTTACTTCCCTCACCATGTCATTACGATAATAGCTCTGCACCAGTCCCATACTAATTAGGGCGTCAGAGCGGGTACCGGAATAACGCCACCCCGTCTAACCCTTGCCACCTTGTGCAGGTGACCGGAGAAGTGACGTAGTCGAAGCATACCATAAGGGCAAATCCTTGCTCTGACAGTGGGCGTTCTTTGATGCGCATAAGGGGTACCATCAGATACCAATGGTTGAGGAGGACAAAGAGAAAACGTCCTTCATCACCAACGAAGGAACTTTTGTTATAGGATGATGTCGTTCAGCTTAAAAAATGCAAGAGCGACTTACCAAAGGATGGTAGACGTTATTTTTGGGGATCAGAATGGGAGAAATATGGAGGTTTATGTGGATGATATGGTAATCAAGAGTCAAAGCCATCGAGAGTTTTTGGACGATTTACAGGAAACATTCGCCAAATTATAAGCAACTAATCGCAAGCTTAACCCAAAGAAAAGTACCATCGGAGTAAGTGCGGGAAACTTTCTTGTGTTCAAGGTATCCAGCCGAGCATTGGTGATGAAGGTCGAAGGTCGAGGCGATTAAAGGGATGCAGTCACCAACAACGATAAAAGAAGTGCAGAAGCTCACAGGGTCACTGGCAGCTTTGAGTCGTTTCCTGTCAAAGGGGGCGGAACGGCAATTTCCATTCTTTAATGTTTTAAAAAAAACAAAGGATTTCAAGTGGACGGATAAGTGTGAGAAAGCCTTCCAGGATTTAAAACAACATTTGTTAAAGCTAACAACGCTGAAGCCAGGAAAAAATGAGCCAGGGGCAATTGGATATGTGAAGTCCCAAGTGTTCTTTGGGCACACAGAACAACGGAAATTTCTGCACGGGTGAAACACCCTATAGTTTGGTTTACGGTTCAGAGGCAGTCATTCCTGTAGAAATAGGTTTTCCAAACGTCAGAATCCAAAACATGGACGAAGAGGAGGCAGAGGAGGAACGACGGATGAATTTAAACTTGATAGAAGAAAAAAGTGAAAGAGCTTCCTTGAAGGAGGCAAAGGTTAAAGAAAAGGTTAAAATGTACTATGATAGAAGAGTAAGAAGGGAGAGTTACAAGGTAGGCGAATGGGTGATGAGGAGAAATGATTGTAGCCATACGGAAAAGGAAGAGAAATTAGCCCCTCATTGGGAAGGCCCCTACAAAGTAGTGGAAGCTCATCCAGGGGGAGTTATGTACTCGAATCTAAAAATAGAGAGGCAATTCCGAGGATATGGAATATTGCCAACCTAAGGAGATTCTATGGATGATAGAATTTTCCTAACACTTAGAGGAAAGGGCTCGGCGTGGATACGTCGTAGCTCAAATGCGTGGATACGGTAAAGAGCTGCTTGAGTACTGGATAATACCTCGCAAAGGAACCTCATTAGCGTGGATACATCGAAGGATTGTACGTGTGCTGGATAGTACATTGTAATACGGAAAGTCTGGATCTCAGGGTCGCTCCCACAATTGGTGCCCCACAAACTCAGGAAAAGATACTTCGGCAATAGTAGTCCGAGTATAATGGAAAAAGAGAAAGGTTATAAGAAGATAAGGTAATTTATTTGCGAAATTCCTAGCAAAATTAAACGAGCATATTCAGATAAGTGTCGGAGGGAGACGTCCCACAACAAACACACACAAAACTACAAAGGGATACATTCTTTGAAAAAAGATAAAAGTAATTAGAAATAGTTATAAAAGCCGACGTTTTTTCTATGTCGAGATACACATTAAAGGTCAGGTATAAAGAAGGTAGCTATTCTTGGAGAAAGATGAATGGTGCGCCTGAGTAGCACCTTGGATTGCGCAAAACCATTTTGAAGAAAGAGAAAATAGGGAAGATCTGGCTTATCCGATCTGAGCTTCAGCCTGCGCAAGGCCACCTCGGTGAAAGGTACGATACTTAATATTTACAATTATGAATACGTTTCGGATAATAGCTCCTCTTTAAGGATTAAGGAGGATTATCCAAGGGGGGAGAGAATAAGAAATGGAATAAAGATAATAGGATGTAAAGTAAAGTAATTAAGGAGTACATCAGGGAGGTAAAATTGATAGGTATACTAACGTAATAGAAGGAAATTATACAGAAAAAGGGAATTACAAAGGAAATAAGGATAAATAGGCAGAATGTTAAATTAATCCAAAATACAAATTACAAAAGGTCTTCTGACAAAAAGTGGGGAAACTACGTTGCCCGATAGGATAAGATAAAGAGGCTAAAAGGGGTCAAATGCGTGAGGCGACAAATTACGCATTAGGATGTGCCACGGATTCCAAGAGACATTAGATTACTCAAAGATGCACTATCGAAGATTGCATTCTTAAAACCAAAAGGAAGAAGGGGAAAAGGTCATTGCGGCAGGATCAGCCACACACAAGGAAGTCATCAAGCAGATGTTGAATGGCTAGAATTGGTCCTTCGGATCAGGTGTGCCGTGAATCCAAGAAGATTGACAAGCATATGAAGGACCAGTGTGCGCTATGGAGAATATCCACAAGACCAAGGCAAGAAGAACTAGAGAAAAGCGCATCAGTGATTAGTCCAGAGCCAAACCCGAGAACCGAAGCGTAAAGGTTGCTTCGGCCAGAAGGCAAGGAGCACTTTCTCAGATCATGGAGTCTCTGATCTAGAACGCACTCTGGAAGCCTCTCAATGTCCAAGGAAACCCAGTCATTGCCAGACTCTAATGCAGCTTGACCCGAGATTGTCAAGTTATTCATCTCCACAAAGATTCTGCTAATTTATGAAACATGGCCATGCCCTTCGGAGCCCGCACTTGATTCGGCCGAGAGGCGTTGACTCCCTAGGCCATCAGAGATCGGAAAACTGGGAAACCACCTGAGCCCTTTGGGAAAAGGTGCCACTGAAACAATAAAAGGGAAGAAGGTTTAGAAAAAAAAAGGGTAATAAGAGTAAGAAGACCTGAAGAGGGAAAAGAGAGGTCTTATCGAGGATTAGGCAAGGTTGACGGAGGGAAGAACCATCGGTGGGAAAAGTAAGATCTGACACTTGGACGATGGAGGACCCGACTTCAGCTAAAGTCTAGTTAATCGAGGTGATGTGGAGAAAGGATTGCTGATCCGAACCTTCATGAATTGAGGCCAGGATTCTAAGATTAAGGAGTAAGCAGCCTTGCTAAATCCCATTCTGTCACGAGAAGAATTAGGAGATAGGGTAGCAGGCATCAGGCGATGCATGAGTGCCGGATATGGACCCCGTGACGATGACTATTTCAGAAGCCTTTTGATGACTATAGCAAGGGCTCAATGTTTTGAGGCCAGAGGAAAATAAAAATACAATAGGAATGCCTCCGGTCACTACTAGGAGGAAGAGAAACGTTAGGACCAATGGAGTAAAACAACAAGAAAGCCAAGAGCACCACGGAAGGTGGCGCCACCGTTTTTGTATCTCAAGAATCTTACAAAGGGACAGAGAGTCTTTCCAAGAGAATCAAGACAAGTAGAGTCATGAAAAATCTCAGAGGGAGAAAGAAGCTATTTATAGGGAAGATGAAGATCAAAATAATCATCTTGGGGGTGGGAAAAATAATTGTTGCAAGAAAAGAGGAACGAATAAATGTGGGGAGCGGAGACGCGTAGTTATCGAAACCCTTGAAAGCACCAAATAATCATGGTGGTGGGGGGTTGCATAATAAATAAGAGGATACACGCGCGAAGAGGAAGTGAGAAGAAAAGGTAATTCCGAGGGAAGATATTAAGACATGAGGCTTCATGCTTCAGAATCAGGAGACCCCTGTCTTGGGGGACATGTGATAATAACAGCGACTCGGACCCGAGCCACCTTCCAGGAAATTACCCGGTCACGTGATCAAGGACAATGACAGGTTGTCGGCTAGTACATTCACGTGCTAGGGGCCCATTAATAGTAGAATGAGGTGACGCATGATGATGAGGTACAAGGCCAGGGCTTAGACGCCTATAAAAGGAGAGGAGATTCGGTCATTACAGTTAAGTTCTCTAACTCTTGTATTCAGAGTTTTCTCTTTCCTTTCAATACACGAAATCTCATCATCACACCGGAGCTGCTACCCTCGGGTGGCTCCGGGGGCCTGTTTTGCAGGCTCGGACGAACAAGTCTAACTTTCCGAAGCTTAAGCCCTCGGTCACTCAGAAGTCCTCGGCGACTAGTTAGCAAGCAGATTCACAAGCAAAGGCCCTCAGATACTCCAATTGTCCAAGGCATCGTTTACTGGAGCGGATCGCCCCGCATCAGAATAGATAATTGGTTTCATGATTATGATTAAAAAAGTGCAAAGATTTTTTTTTTTGACATAAACCTGCAAACTTTATTAATTACAACAATGAAGCACACAATTCCAAGAGTTTGCAGCTTGATGTTCTTGCTGAACCTCAACCCTTGGAACTTTTACACAGCAGAACAAAGAAAAAAACTTAGCTAATTCCAAAATATCTCTGAGAATAGCATCTATCTCCCACCTCACACTACAATTGCTCTGATTCAAGTGCTGTTGCAGTATTTCAGAATCTGTTCTGATGCATATCCTCCTGATCTGTAACTGAACCGCTTCCTTTGAACCTAAAAGACAAGCCATTGTCTCAGCCTGAAGGGCTGATGAAGCCTGGAAATGAGTAACAGTGCTAGCTTTTTGAAAACAGTGGATTCCTCTCTTATGGACCAAGCTGCAGATGCATGCATACTTCTCCTCCAGAACGCTCCATCAATTACCATAACATGCACATCCTGTATTTGAGAATGATTATGAACCTGTATGTTCTCCATTGTTTCATGTCTGCTGTGGATCCTTTGTTGAGAACTAAGCACCTCTTCACCTTCATGCTCTCTATTTGCAAAGAACTGTGAGTCCAGATACGCCATGTCCACTACCCTCTTTAGATCTTCCACTTTGGACTCAAATACTTTACCATTCCTGGACAACCATATCTGCCATAGCAAATGACATGACAATTCAATAGCTTCTTTATCTGGTGCCTGTTGAAACCATTCCCAAAACCAGTCTTTAAAAGACCTCTGTATGCCTTGGTTAAAATCAAATCCCAAGGTTGATATTCTCCAGATTCTTTTAGAAACTTCACATGACATGAATAAATGCTCTATATCTTCCACATAATGTCCTCCACATCTCACACATGTCTGTTCCATTATGATCTTTTTCCTGTACAAATTCTGTGCAGATGGAAGGGAATTTGTCAAGGCCCTCCATATGCACACTAGTACCTTCATAGGTATTCTCAGGTTCCAATAATCTTTCCATCTTGGCAATTGGGCATTGGATGATGAAGGAATTTCCTGCACTCCCATGTCTTGACTCCTATAGCCTGACTTAACTGTGTATTCCCCAGATGGAGTAAAAGGCCAGATCACTTTATCCTGATTCCTTAGTTGAGTTGAAATATGCAACCTGAATATCTTCTGACACACATATTCTGGAAAAACTCCTCTCAAAGCATGAACTTTCCATTTGTTCTGATCAATAATGAATTCTGCAACCTTCATGCTAAGTATTTGAGAATCTAATCTTTCCTTCCAGCTATTGTCTGTTATATCTGGTATCCAATTCTCTGCTAACTTAATTTTTGTACCATCTCCCACCAGCCATCTCAGCTTAGATTTCAGAAAATCCCTTCCCCACAAAATACTTTTCCATCCCCATGAATCAGAAGATCTTTGTTTAACATCCAAAAAATCTAATCCCTTACAGTACTTCTGTTTCATAATCCTTACCATAAGGCTATCCTTATTGTTAATGACACTCCAAGCATGCTTTGCAATCAAAGCCTGATTCATTTGAAATGCTGATCTGAGGCCTAAACCTCCTATAGCCTTTGGCAAGCACATTTTCTTCCAAGACATCCAGTGCACACCTTGACCTTGTAAATCCCCTTTCCAAATAAACCTTGCTGTTATCCTATCAATATTATCCAGAACCTTCTTTGGAATCCTGAATATACTTATTGGATATATTGGGAGGGCTGAGAAAACATGCTTAGCCAAAGTAATTCTACCAGCCAATGATAGAAATCTATTTTTCCATGAATCAAACTTATTCCTGAACTTGGCAATGATATCCTTGTACATGTCACATTTTGAAGAGGTAAAATTTATATTCATACCTAAATACTTCTCTCCTATTCCCTGATTATGAATATTCAGGGAATTCCTCAAATACCTCTCCATAGCTGCTGTGTTAGAACTGACAATAATATCTAAAATAACTGCCTAATACAAATATAGTATAGATATAGATGATTAATTAACAAACTACAAAATAATTATAAACGTGCATCATTCTTATTTCGCGCGCCTAGTGCACGCGTGGTTCGTGCATTAATTAAGAGTAAAGGGCTGGTGCAAATAGGACGCTTGTCGTGCAGTTTTTTTAGCAGTTACTCTAGCTGAATTTGGTAGTAATGAAATGTAGTAGCTAGCTAGTGTAATGCTATGAGTTTTTTCTCATTTTAATTAGGTCAAAGAATGTTTCGTTTTTTCTCATTTTATTTTCCACTGTCAATGTACGCAACTTACGCAATTGCTTGAGGCCCCAAATAATTTTGGAAAAAAGGGCCTCATTTTTAGAAAAATATACAGTATTTTTATTAATTAAAACTCAATTAAATAAAAAAATTGTATCATTTTCTATAATTAGTCCCTTAGATATCGTATGAAATTAACTATAAATAAGACATTCAATATTTATAGTGATTTTTAATGTATAATTCATAAAATATTTTTATATAAACCTATTTTTTAATTTTTCAGTTTTGAACACTAAAAAATTATTATTTTCGCTTGAGGCCCCCAAAATCTCAGGACCGGCCCTGGCTATCATGGACAGAGAACAAACGTTTCAGTACGGAGCAGGCAAATGAGCTTGAAAATGCTCTTATTTAATTTGGGAGAAAGATCGATACCACGAAACGAGATGAATTGGCTCAAGCTTTGGATTTAACAAAGTTCGTTGAAGATGGATTTGGGATCTCATAATAAGCTTCCTAGCACTTAAGGTGACTTTTAACTTTTTATTAAAAAATAGTTCGTCGAAGTTAATTGTAAAGTAATGAAACCGTTGTTTTTTATATGTTACTTTTGAATTTTAATTTTCAAGGATGATTGCGTTAATCTCAATCAGATTTAGGTTTCTGGTACGTACATAAGGAAAATGCATACGCACGCACGCAATTTGATATTCACAAAAGTGCATTTCCTGGGATATTACGTGCATTTTAAATTATCAAGTCGTGCATTAGCGTGTATTATGATGGTTTATTAATGTAAACGATTAATTAAGCATAAATATTAGCACTAAAATTCACCTTTAACATTTAAACATAACACAAATTGAAAAATTAATAATTACTTAATAATGTGGCTTGGTTCGAAGACATAGTGCACGAGATTCAGGCACGTGTCGTGCAGTTTTATAAAAATTTGATTTCCAATATTCAAACACAAACCATATACTCCATCCGTCTCACCCAAACCTGCACAGTTGACTTTTCACAGTCTTCAATGATCGTGTTTGAATGTTAATATCTTTAACTACATAAAAAATTAATGTATACAAATTTACTTTCTGAAAAATAGATGTTATAATGAATCTAATGATATCTCATATGATGGTTTTAATATTTATATATTAACTTATAATTACAGTCAAACTTTTCTAAATTTGACTCTGAATTGCATATTCATTTAGTAAAAATTTACTAAATTACCCCTATACAATTTTGTTTATAATATTAGATTTTAGTTCCTCAAATCTAAGTAAATTGTTTCCAAACTCATTTACCTACCCCAATTCAGTGTGATCATTCAAAATTGCCACGCTCGTCGTGGAAGCTCTCCGACAAATCTTTTCTGACTGCAAGTGATCACCGGCAGCAAAATCAACGGCAACCATATGACGGCTTCGAAATGAAAAACTCATCTCTAGAAACATCGATTTCCCCTTCCGGTGTAATTGCGTACACTGTTGCACTTATATCATGCGCTCACTGGCTCGTCGTTAATTTTTTTATCACTCAATCATCGTTGTTGAGAGCTATATTGCAAAAATTTACCACAATTTACACTTCGATTCAGTGAATTGCAAGCCAAAGTTTTGTGCTCAGGAACCACCATGGATTTGCATGATGCGGGGTGATCCGCTCAGTAAATGAGGCCTCGGATAACTGGTGAATCCGAGGGTTTGCGGCTGTTGATTGTACTTGCTTGATGTTTGCTGAGGCCTAGCGAGACTTAAACATGTTCGTCCGAGCCTGCAAAACAAGTCCCCGGAGCCACCTGAGGGTAGTAGTTCCGGTGTGATGATGAGATTTCGTGTATTGTAAGAAGAGAGAAAAACCTAAATAGGAAAAGTTAGAGTTAGAGAACTTTACCTGGTATGGTTGATTTCTTCTTCTATTTATAGATATTCTGTTGCCTCAGGTTCAGTCCCCCTTTCCTTCCATTCCTTCTCGCTGAGTCATCATTCTCCTCTTTCCTCCTGTACGTTTCTCACGTGCTCGGTACTTTCATATCTTTCTCCATTTTCAGAATGGTAGAACAAAAACAGAACCATCAACTAAAAATTAATGCAAGGAAAATGATTCAGAAGAGTAGATGATATGTATCCACGAGAAATTATATACGTATCAATAGCTGAGCCATTCAGGGTGACTTCGCGTTGCGTCTGCAGGACTTGCTGGACAGAATCCATAGCGGACGAGCTGCACCATTTCATCTCAATCGACTGCATAGTAGGAATGTCACCAAAACAGGAAGGGATCTCCTTCAGCTTTGGGCAACTTACCACCAAAATCTGCTCAAGACAGGGAAAAGTGCTTATCTGCATTCCAAACTCCAATATCAAGTGAGTCTAATTTCAAGAACTTGAGCTTTGGGAATATCTCACTGCACTCTGTCAGGTCCCGTTGTCGTCCCTCAAATGCCATGTTGATCAATTTTAGCACCTCCAGATTGGGTAACTGTTTCATAATGACTGAAATTTCAGTCCATGGAAGGCGAAATTTTGACAAGGAAAATTTTTGAGGTTTGCAGGAAGACTGAATGTAAATGGATCCTTCCACCCACGACCAAGTATAAAAGGACAGCTTCAGTGATTATTGAAGTTGATTCAGAAAGGCCAACACTGGAAACACATAGATGCCTGTAGTTTATAATCCCACGAACACTCAACAATGCACGCTAACTTCTATAGGTTCAGTAACATCCAGTGGCGGAACTAGGGAGCGGCCCAGGGGTGCCTGGCCCACCCCAAGAATTTACCATGAAGCAGTAATTTTGGAATATTTTTGCTATTTTGTAGGCACTTTTGGAGGTGATTTGTTTTCTTCTAATGAATAATAGGTGTAAATTAGTAAGATTACGGTGCAAAACCATTTTGCATCCACGTTAGATTGTATCTTAGAATCACAATCATAACCAATTTATCGTTTCCTTAGGGCAGAGACAAGGCTTGAGCTGTTTGGAAAATACATGACCGAACGATGATGAAGATGTAAAATACCATTGAGCATTGTCTCTTCATACACCAAATTTTCCTCATGATCACTACTGGATTTGGATTCGGCTGAGCAAAAATCTCGCAATACATCGTGAACACGGCCCTAGCTGGAACTTCTGGATTTGTACTGAACGACAGAATCAAAGAAACGTACGAAATATGCTGCAGTTTTGAGAGAAATAACATCACCGCCCATACGATTGAGGAAGCCTTTCCAGGATAGTGTTGGAGATTCGCAGGTCAAAGTCTTGCCGGTCAACCAATTTCGGAATCATATCGTCCAGTTGCTCAAGCCGTAATTTCCATCCATCATCTCCTGGGAAAATCTCCGTCAAAATGCTCAGCCAAGACCTCAGGGGTAATCAATGCGACATCACCAAAGCACCAAATATCAACAGTAATCGGATCCCGATCCATTCTATCCCAATCTCCTCGGGGCTCTGGTCAGAGTGGAGAGTGAACAATTATTAAAATGTTTGCTTCAGCTGGTCAAACCTTTGTAGCAGAGAACAACAAAAGTAAAAAATTCTTTGATTACCGTTCAACCCCACTACTTTCAATTAATTACGTTAATTTCTAAGATTTACAATCTAGTTCACTATTCTCTTGTACACTTTAGTATGCATTTTAATTTATTTTTAAATGCCGATATATCTTAGTTTGTGATTCCAAACATGTTGACTTGGGAAGAAAGAGCCTCACAACATAACAATGAAGCACAAACAAAAGAGTTGATTCGAAATGCCCAAAATCTTGAAAATTAAATAACATTTCAACACGCGACACAAATCAAATAAAAATGGCCACCATTACGTGTGGTGATTTTGTCTTTTTAAATTGATTTTGACTACTCCCTCTGTCCCAGAATAAACTAGCACTTTACTATTTAACACTATTTCCTTTTAAATTTTGACCATATATTTGAATAGATATATTAACATCAATATCATCATATTTGATATCAAATTCATAGTAATGTGTAATATTCGAATATTAAATTTTTATGTACCTCTAATACATGAAATTAAATATATTTATGGTCAAACGTCTGTATTGGCAAGTGTGAAATTTTTTTCGTGTAATAAAGAGAATCATCGGCCCATAGATTAACACTTTTACAAGAATTTAGATTAAGCATACTAATACATACGTAATAACTTAGGGGATGTTTTGCTTTATCATTAATGAGATTTGTACCTTTGTATTTACTAATCTTTGTATTAGGAATGAGGCCGATTTGGGAATTAGGGTTTCTTCTGCTTTGTTCGATTTTCTTTCGCACGCGTTTGAGGTCTGGCAAAGTGGCGTGCGACAATCGATTTGTACGATATGTGTCTCGTTTTCCGATTCTCTCTTCAATTGTGGCTTCCTAGTATTTCAGTTTCAATTGTCCAGGTTAATTAATTAGGTGTTCGAGCTAATCGAGAAATTGTTAACCTTTGAGAAATTGTTACACACAATAATTTCTCTTAGCCTATATATACTGATCAGGGGTTTTAATTTTAATAATACAGTATATAATTGTTAATTGAGTCGGTCTCTGAGTAGACCGTCTATATTCTGACAGAATATAGACCAATGATTAAGTTGTAAATAGTGTATAAGACAAAAACACGGAGGGACCTTTATGCAATTTTAGAAAATTTTAGACAAAAACACGGAGGGACCTTTATGCAATTTTACAAAAACACGGAGGGACCTTTATGCAATTTTACAAAAACACGGAGGGACCTTTATACAATTTTATAACATGGAACCTGAAGGTTAAAACATGAAGTTTTTAACATGTAACATGAAGGTTTTAACACGAAACATTAAGATTTTAACACGAAACATGAAGGTTTTATAACATGGAACCTGGAGGTTAAAACATGAAGTTTTTAACATGTAACATGAAGGCTTTAAAACGAAACATTAAGATTTTAACACGAAACATGAATGTTTCATAACATGGAACCTGGAGGTTCAAACATGAAGTTTTTAACATGTAACATGAAGGTTTTAACACGAAACATTAAGATTTTAACACGAAACATGAAGGTTTTATAACATGGAACCTGGAGGTTAAAACATGAAGTTTTTAACATGTAACATGAAGGTTTTAACACGAAACATTAAGATTTTAACACGAAACATGAAAGTTTTATAACATGGAACCTGGATGTTCAAACATGAAGGTCTGGCACTGTTCACGCGCGGGTTACTGTAGCGCGTGAAAATCCTAATTTTTCAGAAATTGCAAATTGGTCCCTCCGTGTCTGTATAGTTAACATATCAGTCCCGTCTATATTTTGATCAGAATATAGATGATCTCATCCTTGTTAATTAGTACTGTGCACTTGGTCAAGCTACTTAAAAATCAATTTAACGTGCACCGTGCACCGTGCACGAATACCTAACTTTGAACAAAACATGCATGCACCCTAACTTTGAGCTCAGAGCACAACAAAACGTTATCTTTTAACATAATCATAAAGTGAAAATCGAGTCGGGGAGGTCGGTGATTGGTTTCTGCGGCTCTTCTTCTTCTTGCGACGGATCGATGATCATTCAGTAACCTTGTACGAATCAGGGGTCAAAATCGACAACAAAGAACCAGGGCACAGTAAAATCACAAATCAAACTCAATTCAACGTCGAAAATTAAACACTGATCACTTACGTCCACACCCATCTTCGCTCTCTTGACAGGGTGGGAGAGAAGCTGTTCTTCTTCTTAGGAATTAGGGTTTCTTTTTGCTTTGTTTGACGTGGCAAATGGCTCGTTTTTCGATTCTCTCTTCAATTGCATGCGGCTTCCTAGTATTTCAGCTCGTTTCGAATCGAGTGCAGACAAAGGGAGTGCTTGCTGCTGGCACGTGCAGACTTGTTTTTTGCACGTGCGACAATTAGTTCTCCATTTTGAGTTGCCGGAACAGAAAAGTTCTAAGTAATTAGGGCTTGAAGAACATTATTAAGCATGCATGTAATGGTTTATATATATCATCAAACAAGTCATTGTCTTGTAGCCTGCACTTATACTTGTAATATAACCCGTGCGCAGGGCCATTAGCTAAGAGTTATATTTAACTAAATTTTATCAAAATAAACTTATTGTTTTGGATTTTGCCTCAATTGTTTTTATTTTATTTTTTATTCGCTCTTCTATTTCATGGGACGTGCACATGATCAATAGAGTTTCATGTAATATTCTTACAAGCAATATTATATTTTCGGACAAACTGATAATATGTCCTTTGCAAAACAATATTAACATTCAATAGTTGAAATAAGCAATATTCTGAAATAAATTTAAATGTATAGTTCAGAACTGAAATAAATTTAAATATATCATTATAATTTAGAAATTTATCATATATCATTATAATCTACAGTTAAAAAGCAACATTAATTAATTAAAAAATTATTGAACTAAAATTATTTGAAATATATATAAATATATTTGCATTATCATCCAAAATAAAATCACTTCTTCTTGTGCTTCTTTTCCTTCTCCTTCATCTTGAGTTCTTCAAGTCTCTTCTTGTGTTTCTCCTCAGCCAACTTCTTCTTCTCTCTTGTCTTTACCTTCTTCTCATATGCTTCTCTTTGCATCTTCTCCTTAGTTTCTTTATCTTTCTTCTTCTTCTTTTTCCTCTTTAATTCCTGCAATTCTGCTTTAGCGATCTGCTTTTTCATGTTGAAACACATTTTTTATTTCTGGGATTTTTCACTGATTTATTTCCTCACACTACACTACTATATACTAGTATGAGAGAGGAAAGACATAAAAGTATAATATATATATATAGAGTTGCCCGCCGGCTGCTGTCCCACCTTTTGTTTTGCTTTCTTGTATATGCTACGGCGGCCGTAAAAAGATTCTATACATTTCTATCGATATGTACGGATATCTGATCTAAAGGGAGTATATTTAAAAAATATAAAATTTCTGTAAGAATATTAATTTGTCCCAGTTGAAACATCTTCTGGCCATAAAACTTTATATGCGATTACATCGCACTACACCAAAACTGGCTTTCAGTAACAAACCGTCACTAGAAACCGTCACTAAAGACAAGAGTTAGTGACGGATGCAAAATCTTGTCACCAGGTTTCGTCAACTAACAGATTCTTAGTGACGAAAATAATTTTGTCACCAAAGGTTAGCTTTAGTGACGAAACCAGTGACGAAAATTCTTTCCCGTCACCTGATTAGCCTTTAGTGACAGCTCTAGTGACGACTTAAAGTTAAGTGACGAGATTTAGTGACAAATAGTTTCTGACGGAAATGATCTCGTCACTAATACAAACAATGACGACAAGTTTCACGTCACAGAAACTTAGTGACAAATTTAAAAGCGTCACAACATAGTATATGACGAAAAACTGAAATTTAATACCTGGCCCAAGAATATCATGGACTGAAATTCTGGGTAAGAAACGGGACATTTTGGGTCAAAATATGGGCCAAACATTTTTAATTTTAATTTGGGACAATTTTTATTTTAAAAAATAAATATGTAATAATTAAGAGGCAACAATTAATTATTATTTTTTAAACGAACTATAAATTATAAGTGTTGAATTATAAATAAACTAACTTTTTAATTTTCTATAAACTAACTAAAGATTATAAATAAACTAACTTTAAATTATTTTTCTATAAACTAACTAAAGTAATTTAATTAATCAAATGTAAAACAGTGAGTTTCTATTAACTCTATTAACAAATCGTGAGTTGTCCACTCCTAAATTTCTAGTCATTCCAATTTCCTTTTCCCCATGGAGAATATCTTAAATACTTTGTTTTAGATCTGAAGTTTTATTTTTCTTTTCCTTTATGACGATCATTTTAATCGAAATAACTTACTAAATCTATAATTAGATTGAGCTATCTTTGATTCGGTTATTTTGACTGAATCTAATATTTTTATGCTTGGTTTTGGTTTTAATCAAGGTGTTTACAGTTTGAATCAAAGTGTTTATACTTGAATTACACAAGTCAATGTGTACGTTCGTGGTTTTCCAGATGTTAAAGATTCCTGTTTAACAAGGTGGATTATACTTGGATGTTGATCACTTGTTAAAAGCATATACATGGTTGTGTTCTTGATTTGCTTAGCAATTATTAATAAATATGTGGCAATTCATAATCAGAAGTCAACTCGTACCTTATTTAATTAAAAGTCAAACAATAACAAAATATTACTTCAATTTTATATAAACATTTATAATTAAATTGGTTTTAACTTTTAACCAATCGAAATTCAACTCTACATGATTACTTGGTCTAGGCCATAACGAAATTGAGTAGACTGATCAAAGGTAAATCTTAATAGACTTTTTATGTTAGCACATATTATTTCTTACTTTAGTTGACTTTAAGTAACATATAATGAATTGATTTTATTTAATCGAACATCAACTTTTAATTCAGTTGTTATATAATTTAGCTAAATTGAGCGTAGCAAATAGGTCAAATATTACTTTAATTTGTGTAAAACACTAGTAGATAAACTAATGAACTATTAACTCTTACACTTTCCTTTTATAAACACTAAGAGGTTACTTGACTATAACACAAAGTCAACTATTCCTTAACATTACATATACACTAATTATATAATTAGGTGACCCTATAATTATTATAATTGACTAACACAAACAAGTAAATTGACTAACTAATAACAGTCAACTTTGACTTGATTTTGCATCGATACTAATTGAATTAAGTTTAACTAGTTAAAAGTCTAATATTACTCGACTATCTATATACACTGGTAATTAAATTGAGTTAAGCTAAATTGATTACTTGTTAAGAGCATATACAATGGTTGTGTTTTTGAATTGCTTAGCAATTATTAATAAATATGTGGCATGTAGTTCATGGAGTGTAATTCAACTTGTACCTTAGTTAATTAAAAGTCAATTCTTAATTGCTCTCCATACACTAACTAAATTGAGTTTTACTAAACAATAGCAAAATATTACTTAAATTTTATATAAACATTTATAATTAAATTGGCTTTAACTAATCAAAATTCAATTCTACTTGATTTCTTGGTCCAAGCCATAACAAAATTGAGTATGACTGATCAAAGGTAAATCTTAGTAGACTTTTAATAAGATAATAATAAAAGGAAACTAATTAGATAACAAGGAAACTAATAATAATATTATCACATAAAATATACGATAACTTAAATAGTGTATATAAAATAGTCAATGTTACATCTTTTCATAAAATATGGAATAATATTTATATGGCAACTAATTTTTATTTATTTTTTTGAGAAAGGCAACTAAAATATATTGAAAATGGTCATGCCCTGTTTGTAATATTAATAAAATTTCGAAAGTAATTTATATTTTGATTTAAAATATTTTTTTAAATAATAGTATTTTTATACTAATATAATTTATGTAAAAAACAAAAGTTGTACTTATCTGAACCGTCCATCACCTCTACCATTTGAATCTCACCCGTCTAAGCTAAACCCTGTCGCATCTTTCTTCTTCCTTCTTCTTTTCTATCTTCTGAACTCCGCGCCCCCTCTATGGACAACCACCAGATTGCGTCTGTCGATCCATCGACTTTTCTTCTTTTTGCATCTATCGATTCGTCGATCCACCGATCCACCAGATCTTTTCCGCGAGCTCCAACTGAGATGCCATGTCCGCGAGGCTCGAAGATGAACGGCCAGACGCGGCGCCAGGCGGAGCCTCCATCCGCGGCCAGGGCACCACCTCCTCGAGCTTGAGATAAGCTCTGCGAGATCAATGAGAGTATCAGTCGCCCACCGGATCGCACCGGCACCGGCACCGCCGTCATCCGTCCCGGAGACAGGTAAATAGCTTGATTTTATCTCAATTAAAGTAATTTCGATTCAAGAAGCTGAAGGTGGGATTCTATTTGTGGATGAAGCCTACCGACTTATCCCCATGTAGAAGGCAGATGATAAAGACTATGGGCTAGAGGCTATAGAGGAAATCATGTCATTCATGGACAGTGGTAAAGTTGTAGTCATCTTTGCTGGTTACAGTGAACCGATGAAGCGTGTGATCACTTCCAATGAAGGCTTCTGCAGAAGAGTGACCAAGTTCTTCCAATTCAACGACTTCACTTGTGAGGATCTTGTCGTGGAGGTCGGGCGACAAGCTCCGTGAGACTCTGGAAGCTTCCATGGTGCTCCCGTGAGCTTATCATCGGTGCTAAAGTAAGTAGCGATTTCCTCCGTTTTGCTTGCTATTGATTTGCTTACTGATAAAAGTTGAATTTTTACTTCATAGTTGATGATTTTATGTTTCCAGATGATTTTGATAGTGTTTAGATAGGAGATTTTATGCAGTAAAGCAGCTATCAATTCACTGATAAATGTAGGAAAATTCCTTGAAGTTTGATGGACTAGCTTCTGTAATTAGAATATTCTACTTTTGAGCTTCTATGCAAAGTTTATGTTTTTTATGGTGTTAAGAAGCATAAACAGGTCATCTTCTTAAACTCGGTTTTTTATTCCTATCCTTCTAATTCAAATTATATAGTTAAGACTTCTGCATTGGTTTCATCGTTTTGCATTGGTTCTTGGTAGTTTTGTTTCTTCTTTGACCTACTATGTTTGTTTCTTGTCATCTGACCTTGCCGATTTTTGTTTTTGATTTTCCAGTGATGATATATTTTCTAAAATACTCATTGATTATGTTGAAGGTTACTCCTTGAAGCCAGGATCTGCCATTGGAGGGTTGAAGACTGCTCCAAAGGAGTATCTTCCACTCTACCCGGCTTCATTGTGAAAGGTAAATTTGCATTAATATCCTCTGCTTAGTCGGAACACGACTATATATGTTGAATGGTGGTTGGTAAAGAATTGAATATGCTTCAGAAAATGGGATTCAAGAAGTAGTGTAGTTTAGATGTATGGCTCTAAATGGAAAATAGGTCTTGTAATCTTTTTTTCACTGTGTTCTGTAATCCCTTTTCTTTTGTTTCTGAGTTTGGACAGAATTTGTAGGAAGTTTGTTTCACGAATGCTTTCTGTTGTACACATGATGAATTTTCTGACATTGATGCTAATCTTGAAGGTGAAGCCCAAGAACACTAGCAAAGTCGCCCAGGAAATAGCTGTTATCTCCAGTTTTTTGTTTTTGTTTTGGTTAATCTATCTTAATCTCTTTCTACAAAAGAGATGAATTATTAAGATTGATGTTTCTTGCATTCATATTTATAGAGCATGAATGAAGAATTTAAATGTGTTTCTTTGGTAAAACTGCAGGCTAAACGGCTGTCAATCTGGCTTTCATGTTTCAGGTAATGTATGAACTCTGTAGAAATAATGTGGTTATGGATCTTCTAACTTTATAAGTATGGAATATGTAGAGTATTGAGGTGGTTGAACTGTTGAAGTACTGAGTACTGATATGAACTGAACTATTTAGCTCTGACTGATATATATGAACTGACCTATTTAGCTCTGACTGATATATGAACTGAACTATTTAGCTCTGACTGATATATATGAACTGAACTATTTTGCTCGCTAGACTTTTATCATCACTATCTAACTTGTCTTTTTGTTTTTTGCAGATTCAACATCAATGAAGTTCTGAGTTCCCGTAAAAGTAGAAGTAGATGTAGATATAGGTTCATACTTTTGATGTAATTGATATATTGTGGGATATTTATAAAATTTGGTGACTTTTGATATTTTCTGAATTAAAAATAATTTGACCTTCAGTTGACTATTTGTTATTTACCGATAAAAGAGTTTGTCACTAAAGTATCAATCTTCCGTCACTAATGCTCACAATCCCTGACGCTGTAAGCTCGTCACTAAATCATCTCAATGGTGACATTATAAATTCGTCACTAAAATCATTGACCGTCACTAAATCATTTCACATATGACAGAATATATTCGTCACCAAAGCCGTTGACCGTCACTAATGCCTCCTTGACGACATTTGTCGTCACTATTGTTTTGTCACAGAATAGTACCATTGGTGACGGAATCAGACCATCCAGTGACAGATTTTTAGTGACAAAATTTGTTGTCACTAATATAGTGACGAAGATATTTCGTCAGCAAAGCCAGGAATTGGTGACGAATGAGCAGTAAATTCGTCACCAAGCCCTTTTCCCACGACCCTTTTCCAAGGAACGGGTGACGCCATCACTAAATCGTTTAGTGACGAATTTTGGGCTTTTAGTGACGGATTTGGCCTGTCACTAAAGGCCAGTTTTGGTGTAGTGTCGTGAGCTTGAGTTGTGTGAAGCACCCTGAAGGTGCGACTCCTCAAGGACCCCGTTGACAGTGTGACTCCAAAAACACTCCAAGGTGTTCGAGAGTTTATCTACGATTTAAGTATTTTTCGCAGTTATTTATCTACTGTTGATAAACACTACTTTTCGCTAAACCAACCTAGTTCATAACCAAGTTCCGTTTCATCAAACGTTGTCCTACATCAATTAAAGTTGTCAAATTTTGTGAATTTAGGGAAATTTTGAGGTTTTATTACAAAACATGTGACCCTATACTTTTGTGAAAGTTTTACTATTTCGTCGAGATTGGAACGTTTACTTCTTGACCGTACTTATGCCCTGCAACACTATGTGTCTAACTCAAAAAACAAAACTCTATTTTTTCTATATATATATATATCAATTTTATATATGCCAGTTTTATGTATCAATTGACACATCAATTTGTATCACTGATTAACCAGTTTTAAAGGTGAAATGATCAATAATAATTAATAATAATTAATATACTGAATCAAAAAGTCGAAATTAAAAGTTAAGTGGATCAACATTTGTCTCTAGTTTTATGTAGAAGACCTTCTCACAAAACCAAACAAATCACCAGTCAGCCATTTTATTTAAAGACCTTGAACAAAATATTGTGCAATTTCTATTAATTGTTATAATTAATATATATTAAAATTTCAAGGGGTTGGCTAAAAGACACTTATTTTATTAGTGGGCGTCCTTATTTTATGAAATTTACTAATTTACCCTAGATATTATTTGAGAATACATGTATATTGAGATAAAATTTTTAATTAAATCAACTCACATAATGATGTATTTGTAAGTACAAGACAAAACTGTGGGCATGACTAAAGAAATCAGATGTTTCAAATTATGAAATTACTTACAAATATATATAGCCATCTAAAAATTTTAATAACCAAAGGTGAATATTTTATATTATAATTTTTTGGCAAAAAAGAAAATAGGTAGATCTCTTTGAGACGTACCAAAAAAGAAATTGAATATATCTCTTTGGGACGGAGGGAGTAAGATTTAGCCTGAAAAATGTCTAATTTAGCCAAGATAGTTTTCAGGGATAATATTTCCAAAATGCATTTATGACAACGATTAATACACATAAACTAAATCCAAAATTCGTATCAAAGGCTAATGAGATATGCAAAATAATACTATAGTAAAATGCAAACACTGAGAACTGAAAACATTTGATAAGAACTGTAACACCCTATATATATCCCCAGAGAAGCTTCTGACCATCTACTCACAAACGAGTAAAAGTTAACAAAAATTTAGGGTAGAACTTTTTACTGGAATTAAAATCCTGAAAGCATTTTCTGGAAGGATAAACCAGCCTAAGATAATTCCTAACATTTTAAAGGCGGCAGCGGTTATCTCTTCATCATCTAAATGGAAAGAATATCTGCCATTTCAATTTTTTGAGCATCTACATTAATTTAACTATGGTTAAACAATTATTGCTAGAATTATCTTCTTTTTAAATAGAAAAAGGAGTATACATAACAGATATTCAATTCCATCATCACTTAAAAAGTCATCTCTCTTCGTGCCTACACATTTCAAAAATGTGAAGACTTAGTTATAAGATCAAGTTGAATACTCACACAAAAAGCAAGGAAGAACATATAATATTCACACAGGCTGCAAATTTTGATAACTAGTTAGTAGTTAGATTCCTTAAAATAAAATTTGGCTGCATATTGCACGCTCTTATAGGTGCCAAGAAAATAAAAATGAATTCAGGGAAACAATCAGCTTAACTAACTCTAATGAAAAGGACTAAAATCATGGAAAAATTTGTCTAACAGCTCTTAATATGAATGCACTAACACAGAAATTGGGATCTAAGGCTAATGAGATATGCAAAGATTGAGAACTGAAACCCAACTTGTCTACACTGTCCTCCTTTGCAATTCACCCATCCAGACTCAAAACCTAGGTGTTTCTCATGAAAACAATTAATGTGTAAGCAAAAAAACTAACCTAGGGGAACGTAACTAATAAAAATGGTGGCAATTGATTTACCTTTGGAACTCATGGCTATGTTCAATTCACGGCATCTCAATTTGTCTACATTGTCCTCACTTGCAATTCCCTGATGCATTGGAAATCCATAGGGTCATAGGGAACATCCAAACAATAAATATGTAAGCAAATAAATTAACCTAGGGAAATGTAACTTATTAAAACTTATTTAGCAAATAAATTAACCTATGAAAGGCATTCTTCAAGCACACTTTATGACTCTGCTGCAAATGAGTGAGTTTTGAGTTCCTTATTCACAAGAGGAAAAAAGTTGACAACAGAACAAGTTTAAGAAAGCAACATTAGAATGCAAATAAATACCAATATTTCACCTTCAACGTCATGTCTTTCAACTCAATTCTTTCCAGCCAAGTTCACCAGCCAAAGATGACTCCTAATCTTCTGCCAATTATTTATATACTCTCCCACAATAGACACTCTAGCCAATCTGTAACTACAGCAGTTTCAAAATCAAGTCACGCATTTAATGCCTTCAAAAATTCATATGTGAAAATTTTCCAGGAATCCATAATAGGCATATAATAAGATTGAGAATTTAAAACGCTGGACTTGCCATAGAAATAGATGTAACCCCGTTGTCAGAAACATGTAGCAGTTCCTCCCATGCCAATCGGTCTGCATGTCCTTGCTGCAATTACCGAATTCGGTTTGGAATCATCCAGACCTAGACCTTATTCAAGTAAAGAACTGATGTGTTAGCAAATAAATTGAACCATGGGGACGTAATTAATGTGAAAGGTTTGAAACAGAATCTGACCAGATCTTGATGATCAAATTAGATAGAACTTGTGCTTTTCTGAAGCAATGTTTAGTTCGTGCCTCCCACTGCCTCCATTTTTTGGATGCTTCATTGATACAAGAGTTTGTATCCAGGGCACCCTCCCTATTTCAGCTTATCATTTTCACCTTCTGAAGATCAACTTTATCTTGGGTTAGAGAATTATATGGGTAAGGTAAGCAAATTATTAAGACAAATCGTGATGCTAGAACTAATCCAGTGGTGCAATGGAAAGAAATAGATACTGCCTTCAAAACAAACAAAAGAAAAGTAATGCTACATCCACATTATTTCTGAAAGTGCTCTATGTGAATACATACATATTCTCGTGTGTGTGTGTGTCTCAGACAGAGAGAGAGAGAGAGAGAGAGAGAGAGAGAGAGAGAGAGATTAAGGCAGTTCAGTACATCTCTAAGCTTTGCTTGTTTTACTGATTAAACCAGACACATTAAGAGAGTCTCAAAAAGACATAAAATACGCACCCATGGATACAAATCAGGCTTCCAACCCACAAGCTTTGGACCTTTCCTTAAATTAGAAACATCATGTTACAATATCAAACACCTGGGCGGATTTTCAAGAATGAGAACAAAACACTTTTAAGGAAAAAAGACAAATATTTTCCCCTTTTTCTAAAGTAAATCCTAAAGAAATCCTCACGGTCAGCTTCCCTCTCACATCACTTTAGTAACAAAACATATGAGACAATATCTATTCACAATGAAATAGTTTTTCACATACTTCTATTTCGACAATTTATTTACCTACAGTTTTTCCACGCATTATTGCATCCAGATTAGCAAGTAGCAAACAAATAAATATAGACTACCATGAATAGGAAAACTCACTTCAAAATTGGTTAGGGATTTTGTGTATTGTTGGAGGGACACCACAAAGCCTAGCTAGGATATTAAAAATCCAGTTATTACTGATACCACTACTTAAACAGAAGAGCAGAAGGAAATTCACCTCACCTCAATAGGGAAATATGTTTCGTTTGAGTTTCCCAACACTAATTCCAAATTCAGGTGGTTCACAAAATAGTCATAGACTCAATGTCCCAGGTTCCTCCTTTCACCCTTATTTGAGAATGAACCTACAGATTAAATACAGATCTCGGGATAAGTGAAAGTAGCAAATGTGATAGAACAATACAGAAAGCAATAGCAAAATATGAAATTATTAAAAATAGATATTATATCTAGCTGTAAAAGAAAGGAACCAAGTAGAATGAGAATTATACGTTTGTTCCCTGCATATGAAATGAACCAGTGATCTTAAATTCTTGATTGGAGGAATTAAGTTCTCCAGGGCACGTCTTGCCTGAAGATGTCAAAACTAAGAAGCCCTCTGCTTAGACAAGGAAATTCCAGGATCAGATGAGAAGAATAATTAAATAAATTATAAATGTTACCTTAACCCAAACATCTGAAGGAAGAGTTTTGATCATGTTATACTTGGATTATCAATATTAAGATACAAGCCTCACTGAGCAGTTCAGAAGCTTGAGTGAAATCCTCGACAACCAAGCACGCCACCTACAACCATCATCAGAGTTCTTTGGATCATTGTGGAAGTATGACTTCCGTACCAATAGACACCACCCCATCAAAACAGTGCATTAATTTCAAGCTTCAACATGTCAAACCATTTAAACTGATATAATGTTAAATAATATCAGTTAGACTCACTGTTTTGCAGCTTGCTGCCTCAGAACAATAAACCAGAAATCTCAAGGATTCATAGGAGTTCTCTTATTCCTGGCCTTGCAATGCTTTGCCGATCACGTACAATAAATTTCATACCCTGAGAAAGTGTACATAGTCGTCTAATTCTCCAACCTCTTAGTACGCTGATAATAGTGCACTCAATTTGACATCAAGTAGTATCTGTTAAGAAAACGATCAAACAAATTAGCAAACAAAATTAGAACTATATAAATTAAGAAATCTGAAACTGAAAAATAACACAAATGATAAGCTTTAAAAAAACAAAGCAATAAAAAATAATACAGTCAGAACACACTACTAGTCCATCATTCTTTTTCCTTGAAAAGTTTAAGGAATAATTGAATAAAGAAATATCAGCATCTGCAATCCCTGCAACTCCAATAGTTCCAGTACATGCCTCAACCATTAGAGCAAGCAGCATTTGCAAAAACCTTCAAGAACTTTAGAGCAACTTCTAAAAAATTTATCATGCAAATCGTGATGCTAGAGCTAGTCCAACAGGTGCAATGGAGAGAAAGAGCTGCATGCCACATCGATATTATTTCTGAAAGTTCTCTATGTAAATACAGATAAACCGACAGTATGTTTTACAGATAAACCGAGATATTAAGAGCCTTAAAAAGATGGACAAAAGTCATATCAGGCCTCCAACCCAAGACAATTCTCCCATACTCATCAATAAAGTTATTGGTTTCCACCAAACACATGAGAGTAACTCTATTTACAATGCAATAGTTTTTATCAAACACTTCTGTTTAGACAGTTGTACAATTCATTAGTTTTTTCACACACTAATGCATCCATATCCATATTTCCACAAATATTATAAAGTCATTTCACTCATTAAAAATATTTCTTAACAGGTATATGTAATAAAAATAAACATAAGGTTAAGTTTAACAAAAACAAAACAAAAAACAAACACAAATATTTGATGGAACAAAAGACACTGCTAGCCATAATTCTGTTGCAATCAGACACCTCCATTGTGTTGCTATCCTCAGATTTAGAGTCAACCGCCATATCTCCAATAGTATATGCCTCAAGTATATTAAAGTATTCAGTTGGTATTTTCTTGATAAAAAATTCCATAAAAGATAGAGAGGAAAAAGGTACTCATCTGTAAAATGCAGTGATACATTTCAGCTTTTATCTCAATTGTAGGAATCAAATCCTTGGCATAAGCAGTGTAAAGCACTTTCCACCACCTAACCCAAAAATCAGGCGAAACTCAGTCAGTTAATCATAATTCTGCGCAAGATGCAAATTGTGCTCCATCATATGGCTATATGGCTTCTACCTTACACATACATGCAGCAGTGTAAGTTCGGTCCCTATAAATGGCATCAACAGCATTGAAATACGGGGATTTGATGTGTTCTTGTGTATCTACCTGCAGCGGAAAGAAAAAAAATCTATAAGCCAAATTTCAGCGTAGAATGACAATTATTTAAAATTTCAAAAGGTTGTATAATAAACACATCAATAAAGCTCTCAAGAATAAAGTTCCAGGTAAGTAACTTATATATAAGAAGACTAGTATGGATATTATCATAAGTTCTGCGAAAAACATTCCACCACCTAAACCTACAAAAAAACAATCAATATCATAAAGATTACTTAAAAGATGATGAAACTGTGATTATTCTCCCAGTTTCAAGATATTAAAGGTTCAAGAGTAACGAAACTGTACTGATCAGGTGGCAAAAACGGGAACAAAGAAAGAAAATAATAATCAATGAGGGATGAAATATACCTGCTGCATCTCCCCAACAGAGGAGGCAGATTTTGTCTTAGAGGTGTAGAGGTGCAGTAGGGCTAAATTTAACAGTACATCCAGAATGCACCACTGTAAATCGCTGAAGCTTGAAACTGCACTACTGTGTCTGCTAAAGAGCCAACTTATGGATTAAGCTAAGGCCAGTATCGACATTGGCAAGGCTGTGAAAACAATTTCCACCACCTAACCCCTGAAAATAAAAATAAAAACCACACAGATTACTTATATGTGCAACATCAACACCAGAACTCAGTCAGTTAACTGGAATCAGGGCAAACAAAACATTAAAAAAGCAAGCTTCCACAAACCTTCACAATCTGCTTTACTAGGCAAGACGACGTAATGAACTGAACTGAAACCACCAGTGAGCTTGCAAAAAAAATTAAAAAAATCACTAACTGTTATCAAAATCTGAAAATTAGAAATCGGCAAGCGGTATTGAATATCAATGGTGATTGTATACTATACATGCGTACTCAAGGTAAAAATTTACATATGAGCACCAATCCTTTTCGAAATGAGTTTCTTTTGCTTTCACTATCATCTGTACATTGTATACACTAGATTTGACTTCTACCGAAGATCTTTTCATCTTAACAAGCAAATTACTTAAAAAGAAAAAATCCATGAGCTTTGCTGAAAGTAAGTGAATAGGTAATTGAAAAGGATACAGTTATTACCTAGTAATGAAGAAGGCCTGGTAGCTTCTGTTGAGAGGAGATGTAGAGGTGAGTTTAGCTAGCTTCAAGTTCCATCTCAGCTGCACTTCAATTCACCGTGATAAGGTCCAAATCCCTATTAGAGCCTCCTCAAACAGATCCAACCTTGCGGAAAAACAACTAATAATATCACAGCATAAAGGATCTACTACGCATTGCAAATCGAACACCCTGCATTTTCCATTTACACGCTAAGGGTGGATCTAAATTACAAGACAAACACTAATAAATTGAATTAAAATTATTTAGCATATATCTAAAAACATAGGTTATGTATTTTTTTTGTATTGCTCACACTGTTGCTAAAGCCAAAATTCAAACAGAGTTCAGGTCAAGACAAAGAAAACAGAGAGATGCCCAATTTTAAAAAATTGGCACAAAAATCATAACTTTGAAGTTGATGTTTATTCAGAAAAACGAAAAATCATACATAAGAGCAAGCAGCATCTGCAATGAAAAATGACCTCTTTACTTGCTGTCTAAATTGATAAAAGATATTTTAATTTAAAATATAACCTGTGGAGCTGAATTCTTCTGCATCTGATCCAGAACTTCTTTTTCCATCTTCTCCAAGGAGACAATGATAACTGGGTTTTTAAAAAAATGTATCTCATAGCTTAAAGAGGAAACAGATATTGCAGCATATCATTTAAAGCAGACATTGAAAGCAATCATGCAAAAAAAAAAAAAAAATTTAAATAAATAAATTTGAACAAAAACAAGAAAGAATAACTTACATGGAAGATCAACAAGTGATGAATGAACCAGATGATACTAATCCAGGGAAACAGTTCAGAATAATATTTTTCCAACCTACATACCAGTATGAGTGTAGGTAAAATTACTATAAAAAAAAGGAGAACTCAACTTGGTAACATTTGGAAACTAAGGCCTCAATGACAACTAAAATGCAGCAAGATTAATAATTGAACCCCATTAAACATTATACCGAACAAGCCCAGCACATAAAACAGTATTATCAGATCCATAAGCATTATTTAAATGTATCAATTGGAAAGCTTTCTGAAGAGGTAGTAAAGCATAGAATCAGTAAAGTTAGCACGTGGAAAAGTGAATCAGAGACAAAGAGAGTACATTACAAAATTTTCAAGTAATTGAGGTACATTGCAATGGAAATCCATATGAGTGGCGACAGGAAATGCTTACTGCTGAGTGAACTAACGCTTGAAAGACTAACTCGTATTGCATATTTGGAAGACTAGATAGAAGTGACAAAAAAATTCAGTACCATATCTGCTATCTCTAAATATACAGTAGAATAAAATCTGTACAGTAACTGAAAAATTCAAATTAATATTCCAGACACTATGACCGGAAATACAACAGGAGAAATAAAGATTACCAAAGAAAATATTAGCAATACTAAAAATAACAACCCAAGAGCAATAACAGCAAAAGGGTGGACATGATGGTTATTTTGATAATTATATATGAAGGGTGCTGGACCTTCACACAGAATCTCCGCGTGACAGGCATGAAAAGAAGGCTACTTATAATTCAGCTAGATTTTAGAGCTTTTGCACTAAAATTATCAGCATCACGAGACCAACTTGTAATATGCATATTATGACAGAAAAGTTAACAGTGACACTGCATCCAGATCCATACTTCCACCAATATATAACAAAGCCATTTCACTCATTCAGAAACTTACTTAACAGTTGTAGATATCACTGTGCTTAAATAAGTTGTAGGTGCACCTAAAATTACCAGATAAATGGAGAACTCGCTGTGCTAGTGTTTATGATACCTTTGGAAACTAAGGCCTCAATAACAATAACAATGCAGCAAGATCCATGATTTATACCAATTAAACATAATATACCAAACGAGGTAAACACATAAAGAAGTAACATCAGATCCATAAGCATCAATAAAATGTGTCAACTAGAAACCACTCTGAAGAAGTAGTAAATCATTGAATTAGTATAAGTTTGAAGGTGGAAAAAAGGGGGAACAGAGATTAAAAGTCATACCCTCAGTCTCCAACAAATCTAACTCTGAGTAAGTGTTTATCATCGTCTAAAACTCCAACCTCTCAGTGTGCTGCTAGGTAGCAGACCAGGTTTGACATCACAGTATCTGTGATGAAAACAAAATATGGTTAAGCTTAACAAAACAAGGTAAAAATAATGATAGAATAGAACACACTGCCAGGCCATCATTCTCATTTTTTAAAAGTTAAAAGCATAATGGATCAGACACAACCATTGTATTGCCATTATCAGATTCTGAATTTATGTAAAACACCAATGGTGCTAATAATAATACTACCTGGGAAGATTCAACTGAGGCTATACCGTAGTGAACAATACTCCTATTCTGTTGCTTTTTCTGTTTCATCATAGACCCCCTGCTCTTAATGCTCTGAACAGGACAAGACAAGGAAGGGACTTCTTATTCATCACAGTGGATGTTTCCGCATTCTGATTTACTCTTGACATTATCTCAAGATGGAAATATAGTAACAACAAAATTAAAGCTTTATGTCTCTTAACACAAAGTTCCTCCCGGAGCTCTTCATATTTTTCCTATTAGTTATCTTTACCTCAGTAAGTGGTTAGTGGTATACTTTTTTTCTGGATAATGCAGAAAAAGTGTGAGTCTTCACATCTGCAATGGAAGGGAAGAGTAAGACGTGAGCTAACAAGGAAACAAGATTTATTAACTAACAAAACAAGACACTACCTTCTTATTCAATGGCTTGTCCTTAAACTGTGGATTTTAGCCATCACATCTTCCTCTAGCTCAGCAGAACTCTTTGTTTTCACTGATCACCCCGTTCGAGCTGTTTCAAACTCATGCTCTTCAGGCCTGGTCATTACAATTGGCCTTCCTCTGGATTGTTACAGCAGCGGCATCCTGAAGTTAAACATGTATAATTAAAAGTTACATGGTTACACAGAAAGAAGAGCAACAGGAAAGAAAGATGAAAGCATCATTGACTTTTGTGTTAGACTGAAACTTTCTCATTATGTTTGCTATAGAAACAAATGGAACAGCAATTTTTCTAGCTGAATAACCGAAAGAATATATTTATTTCCCATATAAATGCAACTAATTTAATTCCCAAATAAAAATGGGTTGAACTTGAACATTTCTACCCAAATAAAAACAACAAGACTCCCATCATTTCATCGGCAAGAAGACAGTTATTTGATTTCCCAAGTAAACCTCAAAACATTGCACTAAAGAACACAATAGAGAATTATAAGAACAGAAGAATTAATTCCAGATCATTACTTCTTCATATTTTTTTTCTCGTTAGAATAACAATACTGGTTCATAAAAAAGAGTAACTCAACTTGCAGATAAATACATAGAAAAGAAGAAAAGATAAGCCGATTAATACAAAAGGCCAAAAGCATTTTTTTCACGTGACCAATAAATTAGAATCTGAGAAGGATAAAAAGTCATTAAATTTCCAGGATCAGCGACAAACCTTCAAGCGAGAAAACCCTTGGAATTGCAAACCACAGTCTCAAACGTAGGAACCCAGTTTCCACATTCATGGGTGAGGCTGCTTGGTAGCCATTTGAGCAGCACTGCCTGTTTCAAGCAGTCAGAATCTTGGGGGAAAAAAAGATTTTTTACACATGATTGAACGAAATTCAATTCCCTAACACATACATTATCAGACTCTTCTAACCTATCAAGCAATGAATTGAAACAGCAGGGGTCCTATTAGCAACTTCCATTTGACTGGATAAAACAGTAAAATTCTCAGCAACACAGGAAATACAAATAAAATTAGGGAAAAAAAGAAAAATTCAGTCTTGAATAGCCAGACAACTATAGACATTAAGAATCATTACTCTGTCAAAGAACCCTCTAGAGAACAACATTGTTGCAGGTAGTACCTGGGATGATATTCTGAAAAGATGCAATTAAAGATTATTTACCAAGAAACAGCTTGAAACGACAGCTGTTTCAAACAACAGATCGACAGGATCTTAATGCTTTACATCCTGCACATTCGAAAACAGAATAAATGGTCAAGGCTCTTTCTGTGGATGATCATAGCACCAAGCATTTCGCAATTTTGTAAGAGTAAGTTGTTGAGATCCCAATACATTTAGCCATCAGTGAAATGCATTTTACGTAAATCACGTAGATCAGTGCATTTCACATAAATCTATAAAAACAGTTCATCAAATCGACCTTTCCATCATGACGGACCAACCAAAATTTGCTGAGATAAGGACACATGCTCAGATGATTCGATATTTACATCAACGACTACCTAATCAAATTTTTTCTTCATCCAGTAACAAATCTGACCAAATACTGCTTCTTTTCCTTTTTCCTTACTTTCCCCACACAATATTTAAAACAAAAAATTATAAATTATTTCATTAATTATCCAGGTCCCATGACCGAAGGAAGCAATTTACTGCTGTTTGCATCCAAACGAACAAGAACCAAATAGCGAATATCTAATGAGAGTATCCAAAGCATATAATAAACCCAACTATTCTTAGAATATTACCTACGCCATCTCCTATAGAATGATACGTAGAAGTATCTCACAAGGAAAAATAACACAAATCCAGTGCAACTATAATTCAGAATATACCAACCTAGATATCTGTCCTCTTTGCTGATGTCAGCAAAACCTTTTTCGTTATATTTCTTCAAAATTTTGAACAGCAACCTCATCATTTGGATCATCAGTAAAAGCACCCAAAAAGAACACAAAATGAGAGATAATATACACGATACTGACATCAAAAGCCCAAAATGAGAGTTCATATAAAGTTTGCGACTTATAATTCAGAATATACCAACCTAGATATCTGTCCTCTTTGCTGATGTCAGAAAAACCTTTTTCATTATATTTCTTCAAAATTTTGAACAGCAGCCTCATCATTTGGATAAACCAGTAAAAGCACCCAAAAAGACAAAAATGAGATAATATACACGATACTGACATCAAAAGCCCAAAATGAGAGTTCATATAAAGTTTGTGACTTATAATTCAGAATATACCAACCTAGATATCTGTCCTCTTTGCTGATGTCAGAAAAACCTTTTTCATTATATTTCTTCAAAATTTTGAACAGCAGCCTCATCATTTGGATCAACCAGTAAAAGCACCCAAAAAGAACACAAAATGAGATAATATACATGATACTGACATCAAAAGCCCAAAATGAGAGTTCATATAAAGTTTGCTACTTAACTACACCACTGTTTTAATCAGTTTTTGGACATGAATATGAATATAAAGATCAACATCATCATCCTTCAGAACAGAAGCTTGTCCATCAACACCGTCACTAGCATTACTGCAACTACAAAATATTAGAGTTCAACAATTTAAGTTAAGCAAGAGAATTTTGTTTTTTTAATTGAAACTGTTCAGCAAAGAGGAGCAAATAAAAAACCTGCTCACATTCAAACAAAAGAAAATGCAACACCAATGGTGTAAAATTGGCAAACTGCATGAAAGACTATTACTTATTTTTTGGAATATGCCCATTCAGAATGCAAAACAAATAAAGAGGTGAAGGAATTATAAACACCTGAAGAGGTCTTTAAGGAACATCTCCTTATTGCAGCACAGGCAGGCAGACGAAAAGATCCATGAGACGGCTAACCTGTCGAAAAAGAAACGAATATTCATCATTACCTTAAATTAGGGATTGAAAATTATCTGTTAACAGTAACATAAATCAAAACAAAGCTCATCTCATCCTGGTAATCGAATTTTTCACCAGAAGGAACTGACAAATCCATTGACAAGTAGCAGCAGCAGTGAACTCGTACAGGGTTCCTAAAGGCAGATTACTCGACTTAGCTGCATTGAAATTTCCAGTAGTCATTTTTGAATAATGTCTCTGTTATTATCCCCTCCATCCTGCTTAACAATATAGGGAAAAGGACCGAGTACCACCATCAATATATATAGGCTACATATGACAAACTAAGCTTAAGTTGATATACACACCACCATCGATGTTTGAGTATCATCCTGCAGAAAAAGAAAAATAATTAGCCAAAATTCTCTGTGGATAATGATGAGGATTCAAAGTCTTCAGATGTTAAGGGAAAACTGCAGCTGATATATTAAACAGGTGAAGACAGTACCAGATCAGAACTTTATCTGCATGGAAAGTAGTAAGGATATTGCCATAAGATGTGCCAAAAGACATTCCACCACCTCAGCCTTAAAAGTTTAGAAATTAGTCATAAAGATTACTTATAAGATGATGAAACTGTGAGTACTCTCCCAAAGACTACTCTGTACACACACACATGTTCAGGAAAAAAATTACAGATGAGACCTGTTAAAATTAAAGTTCCTTTCGCTGTGTCACAACATCAAGTTCCATCTGCACTTCGTTTTGCCATAAAGGGTCCAAATCCTCTCATCCTACCAAAATGACCGGAAACCCATTGAGAATTCATCAAATAATCATAAAATACATCAAACATTATCTAAAGAAACACAGGTAGCAGAGAATTCCCCTTTTACATATCAGTGAGTTTTGCAAAGTTTAACTTAAGAAAAAACAAAAGAGAAGCAAAAACATTGTTGGGCTGTTTAATTTAAATTCAATCGGAGCCAAAGCCACCAATACCTAGTGTAAGGATTTGGGTGAATTAAGAGTTTAAAGTTTTGAACTGCAGGTTTGAAGGAAGACGACGCAGGAGCCGTGCTTCTCTTTTTATCTTTACAACTATTTACTTTAAACTAGGCTTTCACTCCTATTGCAGTGAAAATCAACAATTAAAAACAGGTTATCATCTAGGAACTAACAAAATCATCCTATTTCTTTCTTCATGACAAAAGTGCACCTGAACTGTGGCTGAGGCTGCCTGGTAGCCATTTGAGCAGTGCACTCCTGTTTACGGAGGAGAAAAGGTTAAGAACATATCACTGAAAAATATTCAATATGTAACAATATTCAATATGAAATTATATAACACCTGATGAGGTCCCTACGGAACGCCTCCTTATGGCTATACAGGCTGTAGACGAAAAGATCCATTAGACTGCTAACCTGTCAGAAAGAAACGTAAATTCATCATTACCTTCAATTAAGAACTGAAAACTATCCATCTCACCAGCATAAATAAATTTAAAAAACTCATCTCAGCCAAGTTATAGAATTTTTCATCAAATGGAACTGACAAATCTGAAGAAGTAGCAGCAGTGTTCGCAAAGGCAGATGACTTAGCTGCATTGCAGTGCAGTTTTCAGTAGTCAATTTTGAATAATTTCTCTGCAATTCTCCCCTTCTCCTGCTTAACAATATAGGGGACAAGAGTCATAAGACAAACTTAGCCAAAGTTAATATAACACCATTGATGTAAGAAAAATTAATAAGCCAAAGTTCTGTGGAAAATGACAAGGATTTTAAGTCTTAGTATGTTAAGAAAAAACTACAGCTGATATATTAAACACACTCATGGTCAAGTAGAGAGCCTCTGGGCTCAGATTAAACTTGAGGTGAACTTCAGTGAAACTGTCTCTCTTTTTGCATACATAGATAAAGACAACACATTTCACATAACCAACACCGCAAATTTGTCCGAAAGTGAGAATCAGGAAGAAGTTTTTACATACCTCCGTAATCTTGTGAAATCTGTAAAGATCGTCCACATAAATTACTTGCATCTGTAACATCGAGTCCACCACGCTCTCCTCCTCCATGAGGGGCTTTTTATTCAGCCCGTAAAAGAGTTTGGGCTTTCTTAATATTGACAGAGCCGACAACATTCAACACGCCTCACAATTCTTGCTCTTTTCACCCGCTGCCTGGGATTGGTCAGAAGTTGGGCAGAGAAACCCCAAACAATCAGAAAATAGTTCAACAAAATTAGAACAATATGGGAAATCAAAACATGAACTCTAAATCAGAAGAGATGAAAAATGAGATCTGACCGTGTAATTGGCCGCCTTGTGATATTGGCGAGTGGCTTCCTTCTACCTGGAGTCTGACTTCATCCTCGTTGACGACGTGAAGAAGCTCTGGGACGTGAAGGATCAATCTACGGATTTTTGGGAGAGATTTTTCTTAATGAACTGAGAGAACCTCGGCTCACCAACGGTCATATATCTCAACCGTTTGATCAGGATGGATCTGATGGTTTGTAAGGCATCCGTTTTTCAAATTTGTTTTTTCCTTTTTTTACGCCTTGTATAAATTGGTGCCGATTTTTATTTTTATTTTTATTTTTTAACTTTTTTGAAGAAGAAATTGATGCCGATTTGTACATCCCACAATGTGGACAACTTGGAAAATATGATTTATGTATTTTTAATATGAATAAGTCTTGGAATAGATGGTCTATATTCTGATAACCCAGAGACGCGGGGGCTGATTTGCAATTTTCATTACTTTACGGCACGCGCGCGTGTCATAATCCACAGTATATATTGATTCCGTCCTCACTTTCCCCTTTTCGTTCCGCCTTTTCGTGCTCTGCAACTCATCAAATCCGTGTGGTTTTCTCCGGTCTGCGACTCATCGAATCCGTGTGGTATTCTCCCTCTGGTCTGCAACTCATTGAATTCGGCGACGTGCTCGTGCTCGCGTGTGGACGAATCCGGCGAGGTATTTTTTTGATTTCTGATTCATTAGTTCATTTTCATACTTTCCGGTTAGTGTTTTTGATTCGTTCGATTGTTTTGTGCGATTTTCTGTTACAGGTGAAGAAACCGAGTTCATCTACAAGTTTTGTTTCTGAAGGTAATGAGTTTTTGTTGCTCTGTGTTTGATTGTACAGTTGCTTACAGATTTGTGGTTTTTTGCGTTGTTGCGAATGATTCTGTAAATGCGCGCATATTTGAGGACGTTGTTTGATTTTGCTAAATCCTTTTGTTTCAAAATGTTTGGCTTTTGGTGTGAAAGGTCGTAGTTTAACGCTATAACATGTTGCTGCTTGATGTTGAAATCGTTTCTGTTTTTGGTTTCCCGCGTTGTTTTGTTGTTTTTTTAGTTTGAATGTTTTTGTCGTTTTCCTGTGTGGAATGTTGGCAGTTTAGAGTGTAAGGCTGTTGTTTTAGAGTGTAAGGTTGCTATTTTAGGAGGCAAGGTTTCCTGTGTGGAATGTGGGCTGTTTAGAGTGTTAGGTTGTTGTTTTAGAGTGTAAGGTTGCTATTTTAGGAGGCAAGGTTTCCTGTGTGGAAGGTTGGGCAGTTTAGAGTGTAAGGTTGCTATTTTGTTTCAAAGGCTAATGTTCCATGCTGTAAGGTGCACCTTTTATAGTTGAAGGTTATTTGTGCTAATTTAATGTGTCGTCTTTGTTTTGTTAGCGGTGTTTTTGAATTGGTGTTTTTGTATCTTTGAATGTTTTGTCCCTTTTTTTGTTGTACAGGTGCCAAAGAAAATGGTCAAGCCAACAGGGAAGAGAAGGGGGCGTGCACGAAATAAAAAACCACAAGGTATTTTGTTGGTTAAGATGAGGTTTAGTGATGTTATTGTTCTTGAGTTTCATGCTTTGACTTTTAGTTTTTTTGTATTGTAGGTGCTGGTGTTTTGGATGAGCAAACTGAAGAGAGTTTGAGCCAGCAGTTCGCTAATGAGATTTGTAAAGAAGTTATTGAAGCAAGCAGGGCGGGTGGTATATTAGATGAAACTGATGATCAAGGTGTAGGCCAGAATGCTACTGTACAGAACCCTATTACCACGGCTGATATTATTGAAAAGTTGGTTAATCCTGCAACTAAAAAAGGTGGACGAAAGACAGAGGGTACTATTTCTGAGGGAGAAGGTGATGGTACTACTTTCATTTGTTCTGCACATTTGTTTTTAACATGCATAGTTTGTTATAAAAACTATATGTTTTAAGCTATAATGTTCAATTATTTTATTATGTTGATATAGGTAGGCGTAGGTTGCATCTTAAAAGAAAATGCAATACTTGTCCTCCTTCGGATGAGAAAGATAAGAAAGCTTCTGATGCTGCTGTTGTGGAGCACCAAAAACCTCCAAGGAATAAAAAGGATGTGGTGCTGAAGAAGAAACCTGGTGCTACTGCCCCGATTGCTTCTCATAGCCATTCAGAAGAAGTTGCTGCTGCGGACTTGGTTAAGGGGCCAGAAATTAGTGGTGCTGTAGGGGACTTGGCGAAGGGGCCACAAGTTGCTAATGCTGCTGCGGACTTGGTTAAGAGGCCAGAAATTAGTGGTGCTGCAGGGGACTTGGCGAAGCGGCCAGAGGTTGCTAATGCTGCTGCCGACTTGGTTAAGGGGCCAGAAATTAGTGGTGTTGCAGGGGACTTGGCAAAGCGGCCAGAGGTTGCTGATGCTGCTGCAGACTTGGTGAAACAGCCGAAGGTGCCTAAGCTGAGATTTGTGTACAACAGAGGTGAAGGCAAAAAGAAGTCTGTTGTGCAACCTTCTGTTGTTGATGATCGGCCAGTGCAGCAACCAGAGGAGCATTTCCAAGGGGCTGATAATCGGCCAGTGCAACAACCATCTGAGCAATTCCAATGAGCTAATGATCGGCCAGTTCAACAACCATCTGAGCAATTCCAAGGAGCTGATGATCGGCCAGTGCAGCAACCAGATGATCGGCCAGTGCAGCAACCAGATGATCGGCCAGTGCAGCAAGTTGCAGTACAGACACTGCCAGCAGGGGCAGTGTCAAATCCTTCTCCGATACGGACCGTGCCTGTTAAGCAGAGCAGAAAAAGGAAGGGGAAGGCTGCGGTGATTGCTGATGGTGTTTTGCAGGCTGTAGGGGGTGTGTCAAGTGAATTGGTTGAAGCTGAGAACCAAAAGAAGCAGAGGAAGATTTCTCAACAAGTTAAAGTTGAGAATGCGGATGTTAAGTAAGTGTTTTCTGCTGAGTTGTGAAGTTTTTTAATGTTCAGGTTTTGTGTTAGAACTTGCATGTTGAGGTATAAAAGCAACATGTTTTGTGAAAGTATTCATGTTGTAGAAATATAACTATATGTAGGCTTGTGCTTCAAAATGCTCATGTTATCTGTTATTACCTTCAAGTTTTCAGTTACATTTTTATTTGTCAGGTTATGTGTTAAAATATGCATCTTAGTATATAAAAGCCACATGTTTTCAATGTAAATCTTAATGTTTTAAAATAACAACTATTTTTCAGGTTGTGAATCAAAATGCTCATGTTTGCTGTCATAACCTGCATGTTTTGAGTTACAGTTTTTTTTGTCAGGTTATGTGTTAAACCTGGCATGTTAGTAGTTAAAAGCTACATGTTTCTTTGATAACTTGCATGTATTAGAATGTTGATGTTTACATGTATTTGATAACTATATTTTTTTTAGAATACAGGTTGTGAATCAAAATGATGATGTTTACTTTTATAACCTTCATGTTTTGTGATATAACTTAAAATGATGATGTTTCATAAAGTTCAGGTTATGTGTTAAAATATGCATGTTAGTAGATAAAAGCTACATGTGTTTCAATGTAAATCTTCATGTTTTAAAAAAATAACTGTATTTCAGGTTGTGAATCAAAATGCTCATGTTTTGAGTTACAACTTTATTTTTATGTCTCCTCTAGTTTTGTGTTTCAGTTTTGGTAGACATTGACTCCTATCTCTGCAGGTTGGATAAGCACATGAAGATATCTTCCAAAATGAAATTAGTGGTTGATCTTGTCATGAAACTGACTGATGCTCAGAAGAAAGCTGTGGAAAGCATTGGTTTTGGCAGTGTGTTGAAATTACGCACCAGAAAGTTCCCTCTTGAGATTATACCATCCTTGGTGTCTACGTTCGACCATAAATTTGGTGTTCAAACTATTGGTAAGCAGCAGTATCGGATCACCGTAGATGACGTGTATGATGTATTGGGGCTGCCAATTGGTGGTAAGGATGTTCCGAAAGTGGTTTTAAACAAAGAAGAAGCAAATACTGAGAATTATCAGAAAAGCCTAGAATTGAGGAGGGTATGGAAGAAGAAATTCAATGTTTCTGATAATGGTGAGATCAACTGGAAGCTGTTTGAGTTGGAGATGACCAAGCATGAAAATGGTGGTGATTTCTTCATCAAGTGCTTTGTTCTGTATGTGTTAGGAAATTTCCTAGCACCTAACCAATCTCGCGGTGTTGACATGACCATGCTTGTTGTTGTTGATGATGTCTCCGAGATTCCCCGTATGGACTGGTGCAAGTTCATACTAGAGCAGCTACTAAAAGGTGTTAGGCAGTATTATGGGACTAAGTATACGGCATTGAGTGGGTGTGCTTATGTATTGTTGATTCAATATCTTCAGCGTGTCCCTTATCTAGGAATACCGTATCCTATGGATGTCCCATTTCTTCAATTCTGGGATCAAGAAAAGGTGAATGACAAATTTGAGTGGCTTAGAAAGGAGGGCTTTCATAATGCACCTGTCGAGCTTAGCCTATATCCAGTCACACGTGGTGGGAAAGTGCCAGGAGCTGCCAAAATGGAGGATGACAATGTTGTGGCACAGAAGGTGGGCAATGCTAGCTCAACTATGTTTGACAACATTCCACTTCCCTCTGAGTTGAAAACTGATGAAGAAATTGCAATGCTTGGCCTCAGTGTAAGTTTTCTAACTTTTTTTATTATTTTAACTGCACATTTTTTAAAAACATGCATACCTTAACATCTGCATGTTGTGTATTAAAACTTGCATGTTAATCTGTCCCTGCATCTTTCATCTTAAACTATGCATGTTGTATCTTAAAACCATCATGTTAATCTGTCCCTGCATCTTTTATATTAAAATATGCAGGTTATATCTTAAAACCTGCATGTTCTGTCTAGGTTTAAATGTTGTGATAATATGCTAAGTTTTAAAACCTACAAGTTTTAAGTTATAACCTGCATGTGTTAAGTAATAACCTACATGTTAGATATTTTAAGATAAAGCATTCAGGTTGTAATAAAGGTTTTTTGTTTTTATCTTAGCCTGCTGAAGAAGCTATGGAGCTGTTGAGAAGAGATTTGGGTGTTTCCTTTTCCAAGCTTAAGGAGCGACTTTCAAAATTGCAATTGGAAAAGAATGCTGCTGCCACAGGCCCTGCTCCCGAAGGTGCTGCTGCCACAGGCCCTGCTGCTGAAGGCCCTACTGTTGCAGATTCAGGAGGGCCAGCTAATGCTAGTGAGGCTAGTGGAAGTCAAGATAGGTTGGGAAGCCAAGGGATTTGGGATGACCCCAGTTTCCTCGCTGAACTAGAAGTTTTTTACACTGAGGTCATGAAGGGGGCTGAAAAGATGGCTGACAAGTCTAGAAATATGCTCCCTAATTTTGATTTGGGGATTGATCTTAGTTGAATGATCCAAACTATTAGACTTTCAGTTTCAATGCCTTGACATTTTTAGGATGCTTTTGTATCTTTATTTCTTATTTTGACATTTTAGGATGCTTTTGAATGACTTGATGAATGGTAATGTTTTTTGGAATGATTTTCTGCTAGTGCTGTTTTTAGTTATTTTTAGAGGCCATTTTTAGTATTAAGTATGGTGTTTTTTTTAGTATTAAGTATGGTTCCATGGTAGACCTTATAGGTTCAAAGGTATTGTGTTAAAACTAGCATGTTCAGAGATAAAAGTAACATGTTCCTGTTTCAGTTTTCATGTTTTAGAATAATAACTTTTAGATTGTGAATCAAAATGCTCATGTTTGCTTTTATAACCTGCATCTTTCACCTTAACATATGCATGTTGTGTATTAAAACCTGCATGTTAATCATTCTCTGCATCTTTCATCTTAAACTATGCATGTTGTATCTTAAAACCATCACGTTAATCTGTCCCTGCATCTTTTATCTTTAAAATATGCAGGTTATATCTTAAAACCTACAAGTTTTAAAACCTACAAGTTTTAAAATATGCAGGTTATGCAGGTTATATGCCTAGTTTTAAAACCTACAAGTTTTAAGTTACAACCTACATGTTAGATGTTTTAAGATAAAGCATTCAGGTTCAAAGGTATTGTGTTAAAACTAGCATGTCTAGAGATAAAAGTTACATGTTCCTGTGACAGTTTTCATGTTCTAGAATAATAACTGTAGGTTGTGAATCAAAATGCTCATGTTTGCTTTTATAACCTTCATGTTTTGAGTTACAGCTTTAATTGTCAGGTTATGTGTTAACATATGTATGTTAGTAGATAAAAACTACAGGTTCAAAGGTATTGTGTTAAAACTAGCATGTTCTTTTGCTATGAGATTTATATTATAAGATAAACAATGTGACATAAGCAATGTGTTTAATAATAAAGAAATAATAGTTTAAGATAATGTATATTTGATAAAAGCTGCATGTTCTAGCTCAAAATATTCATGTTACACATGCTCTAAGATAAAACCATAAAACATGCAGGTTCTAAGATAAAACTTGCATGTTGTGATACAAAGCCAGTAGGTTCTGTTTCAAACAAATATAATGCAACTGAACTTATCAAATCAAAGTTGTTTTATAAAGAATCACAATGAATACCAATACTCTAATACACTTGTCTAATTTCACTCAAAACATTTGCTGTTTCGGTGTCTTTGATCCAAATTCAACTTTAGATTTTTTGTTGGGCTTCTCCATGGCTGACTTGATTCTTTTACGCCTTCCTTTTGTCACTGCTTGCTTTGGATCATTTAAAGTTGTTTCTCCATCAACAACTGTACTGGATGTGCTGGCATCGTTCCCATAATCTGTCTGAACAGCCACAATCTGATCAATCGATATAGTCTCTCTATCAAGAGCATTTTCCAAACTGTTTCTAGCATCTGGGTTGTCCTGGCTCTTGATGATCAGGTTGTAGAACTTCCTTGCCATTGCATGACGCCATTCAACAGCGTCCTTCAACCTGTTGACAGTCAAATCCTTTTCCGGCACAAGGTACTTGTCCCAGACCTGCTTCTTTACATTTTTTGTCCACCTGCTAACTATGTACTGTTGAGGAATTTCAGAGATGGAGAGGATGTGTAAAATTCTAATGATGTGAAAGCACAATAATCCCGTCTCCTCAAAAGCTTCACAAGAGCATGTGACCTCAACTGATTCTGTTTCCAATATGTTAACTAGTACAGCTTCAGCTCTCTTAGGCTTTATCAAATCTCTGACTTGATATATTTGGTAGCCATCATATGGAAATGGTTCACTTACTTTTGTTGCCATTGCATGGTCAAATTCCCGTTTGAAGTCCTGATATATCACCAAAGTGTACACCTCAGCTGCATGTTTTAGGAGACCAGCCAGGGATGCCCTTGGGAAGAATCTAATGCAGTCGTGTTCGTCCTTCTGCTCAATTGTTCTCCATTTCGATACTGTATCCCCAAAAAGTTTCAAGAACTGAGTGAGAGAGGTTGTCTTACTAGCATTCATTTGGATGGCATGATTGGTACTCTCACTTCTCTGTGTTGCTAGCGTACCAGCTGAGAAAAAATCCTTACTATAAACTGGAGACCATTTCTCTCGTATGTCGAACAACCGCTTAAACCAGCTGTGTTCTTCCAGGTTGAATTTTGTGATCATGCTCTGCCAGCTCTCTTCAAACTCAGCTTCATTTGCACAACCTGTTAAGCAATGGTTGAATGCTTGTTTGAATGGCCCGTCTTTCTTTAATTCCCCGTAATGAGAAATGGCGTTTTGCTTGAGGTGCCATAGACACAACCTGTGCCTTGCCTCAGGGAAAACCTGTTCATTAAACAAACATAAATGTTTTAATACCAAACATGAAGGTTTTAATACCAAACAGCAAGGATTTAGGTCAAAACTCTAAGGTTTAATCCCAAACAGAAAAATCCTAAAACATGCATGTTATATATTCTAAGATAAAACATGGAAGTTCTATCTTTAAAACTTGCATGTTTTATCACAGAACCTGCCTAGACTAAAATAAAAATCCTAAAACATGCATGTTATATGTTTTAAGATAAACCATGCAGGTTATATCTTAAAACCTGTACATTAAACAAACATAAATGTTTTAATACCAAACATGAAGGTTTTAATACCAAACAGATAAATCCTAAAACATGCAGTTATATGTTCTAAGATAAAACATGCAAGTTCTATCTTAAAACCTGCATGTTTTATCACAGAACCTGCCTAGACTAAAGTAAAAATCCTAAAACATGCATGTTATATGTTCTAAGATAAAACATGCAGGTTATATCTTAAAACTTACATGTTTTATCACAGAACTTTCCTAGGCTAAAATAAGGGGGGAACAACATGCCTAGTATTTAAACCTGCAGGTTTTGCCCTAAAATCAGTATGTTCTAAGGTAAAACATAAATTTCTATATTGAAACATGTATGTTTTAACAAACAGCCTTCCTAGACTAAAATAATGGGGGAACCAACTATATTTAGAGAAGCAACAAGACATTTTAAATCTTTAAGGATATAACAAAAGTTACAGAAATAATAAAACACTATAAAAGGTTAAGGTTTTACATTGAAAGATGCATGTTTTATAGTAAAAGGTTGAGGTTTTATAATGAAACATTACCTTTTCAATAGCAGTGGCCATTGCTTGATCTTGGTCAGTGAAGATGCTTGCTGGTGATTTTCCTTCCATGCTCTTTTTGAATGTATCTAGTAACCATTCGAATGTTTCTGTCTTCTCATCAGAAATGAACGCACATACAAACATCACATTCTTCCCATGGTTGTTGAGGCCTACAAACGGTGCACATATCAAGTTGTACCTGTTTGTTCTGAAAGTGGTGTCAAAAACCAGCACATCACCATACAGTATAAAGTCTTCTTTCATCATCGAGTCTCTCCAAAACAAAGCTGACAGGCTTTGGTCTTTTTCATCCCTTAAAACTCGGTAAAAAAAATCCTTATCCTCATTTTCCCTCTTTTTAAGTGTCTCAAGAACTGTTTGTGCATCTCCACCTTCAATCTGTTTCATTCTCAGCCTTCCAACCAAATTTATATGATCCCTTTGTTCGTGTCCCACTGCTGCCTCACCTCCAGCTGTATAAGCGAGATACTTGTACCCAACTGATGGCTTCAAACCTGCAGCTTCCATGCTCTCTATTAACAGTGCCCTTTCTGGTGGAATTTTCCTCTCACTTCGCTAGAACGAGACCAAGCAGATCTGGTCATCTCATGGTTGTGGTACAGAATGTGGTACTCAACCGTATAAAGGTTGTCTACCAATTTTATTCGGATTGAAGCTTTGCATCCTGTTTTGGTTATTGGAAATCGCTTCTTCCGTTTAACCTTTGAGGTTGAACTTTCAGCTCCATCACAGTTTGGCAAAGGTGTAGGTGGTGTGGCCTTATCCTTAGGGTTTCCCGCACATGAGCATGTATAATATCTCAACAATAACATCAGCCTTATTCCTCCGCTGTGTGGTTTTCCTGTAACAAAATCCCAACTCAGCAGCATGATCTTTGTACAACTTCTCAAATTCTTCCAATGTTCTTGCTTGGAGTCCTGTGAAACATTCGGTGACGTCAACTTCAGCTAAATTTGGAAGTTGGTTGTCCCCTGCCACGGTGAACCAAAAAAATTGTCAAAGGTGCAAACTGCATGTTGTATGTTAAAGCATGTATGTTCTATATTTAAACATGCATGTTAAAATGTAAAACACAGGTTCTAACTTAAAACTAGCATGTATGTTCTATGATAAAACATGCAGGTTCTAACTTAAAACTTGCAGGTTCTAACTTAAAACTTGCAGGTTTCATCACATAACTGCCTAGGCTAAAATAAGGGGGGAACAACATGTCTAGTTTTTTACCCTGCAGGTTTTGCATTAAAACCAGTATGGTGAATGTTCTATGATAAAACATGCAGGTTCTAACTTAAAACTTGCAGGTTTTATCACATAATTGCCTAGGCTAAAATAAGGGGGGAACAACATGCCTAGTTCTAAAACTTGCTGGTTTTGAGGTATAACCTACCATGCCATATGTTCTGAGGTAAAATATTTAGGTTCTAACTCAAAACCTGTATGTTATTTTATATTTGTAAATATCATCACAAACAAAAACAGTGCATTAAGCATCTTATTGAAGACAGAGCTCATACCTTCACCAATGCCTAGCTGTTGTTCATGTCCACTATAATAGTGTATAACTCATGAAATCTGGATATTGTTGTTGTTCACTAGTTTTTGCACCTGTACATAATAGTGTATAGCTACATGTCATATGTTCTAAATTAAAACCTACAGGTTCTATTTGAAAACCTACACGTTCTATTCAAAACAGTAAACAAAGAACTTGTACCTCCACAAATGCCTGGATGTTGTTGGTGTCCACAATTCAGAAGCTCCTGATCAGATAATAGTGTATAGTTCATGAAATCGTCGAATTTTTGTAACAGAAACTAAATAATTAGTAAAACATCAAATCGGATTGACAAAGGAGTAAATTGATTGAAAACTGACCATTTTTGCAACTTTCTGGAACAGCTATTTCGATCGGAGAAGCTTTCTGAAACTACAGATTCGATTGGCGAAGCTTTCCAGAGTTGTTGATTCGTGGGGATCGGCGGAGAAAAACGTTGAAGAAGAGAGGAGAAGAGAGCAGCGCGGAAATCGTGCAGGAAATTGATCAAAGCTGGGAAAAAATGACGTAGAAGAAAGGGTAATATATATGGCGCGTGGGATTCAATCGCGGGTCAAAATCCGGATCGGGTCTACCGCGAATTTTGGCTCCCAGTTCCTACATTTGCTATATAGTCCCTGGTCTATATTCTACCAGAATATAGACGGTCTCCTCAGAGACCGACTCTTTTAATATTTTCCAAACTTATGCACATTATTTTAATTAGGTGGTCTCTGGAGCGACTATCAAAAATCAGGAAGGACCAATTTGCAATTTCTTAAAAACAAATCACGCGATATAGTAATTTTGTGTGTGTGCTACAGTGATTTGCCACAGTAATTGCTATAGCAAATCTACGTTTAAATTAAAAATCATACATTTTTGAATTAAAAACATAACGTTTAAAATTATGCATGTTTTGAATTAAAAACATAATGTTTTAAATTAAAATTCAAAACTTTTTACTTAAAAATCACAACCTTTCAAATTAAAATTTATACGTTTTAAATTAAAAACATAACGTTTAAAATTTTGAATCTTTTAAACTTAAAGCATGGAGAATTTAAACCAAAACCTTGGTCGGTATTTATTATATAATAAATTGAAGTTGTAACTCCGAAGATAATCATTATAACATAAAACATGGAGAATTTAATCCAAAAACTAACAAACATACTTTGTTTTGTATCTATAAGCACTCTTTGTATTATTTGGATTCTTAAAGAGGTCTGAGGAGCCTAATATATTCCTCCCACCATTGGTGGTTTAATTTTAAAAAAAAAAAAAAGTTAAAAATTTGAACTTGTAACTCAGAAGATGAGGATTATAATTTTAAACATGGGAATTAAAACCAAAACCTTGGTCGATTATCTAATAAACTGAATTTGTAACTCTGAAGATGATCAGTATAACATAAAACATGGGGGATTTAAATCAAAACCTGAAATACATACATTATTTCAAAAAACTGAACTTGTAACTCAGAAGATGAGGATTATAACTTAAAGTATGGGGAATTTAAACCAAAACTTTGGCCGGTATTTATTATCTAATAAATTGAAATTGTAACTCAAAAGAAGATCATTATAACATAAAATATGGGTAATTTAAACCAAAATGTGTAACTCAAAACATGTATATTATAACTTAAAACATGAGGATTTAAAAGCAAAATGTGAAAGATATTTAATCATATAAATATTGGATGAATATTAATCATTTAAAAACCTAAAGATGTAATTAAAAGATAAATTTTATAACTTAAAAGACATGATTTTAAAACAAAACTTGAAATTTGTAAAAAAAAAAAAAAATACTGTAGCAGTACTGTTCACGCGACACTATTCACGCGTGCAATTATTGTAGCGCGTGAATTTCCTAAATATTTTGAAATTGCAAATTAGTCCCTCCTTGTTTTTACATATAACACTATTTGCAATTTAATTCAGTCTACATATGTAAACGGTCGCTTCCAAGACTTTGCCTATTTTGATTTATGAAATCTGAATACTAAAATATAAATTATTTAAATACATGTGTATATCTTAAGTACATATGGGACGTATAACGCATTAGCACAAATAACTAAATACAGCAGAAGTCGAAAATATGATCTCGGCAAGATTTGAGGTTTAAATACATTGATTATACATATCTTCATAATTAAATATGTATGGTATGTATTAAAAAAATATTTTATTTACTAAAATATTTTGTATATTATTTACTTAAATATATATTCATTATTACTTTAGGTTCAAGTGGTGAGCTGTAGTTTGATATTTAAATACTCATTTCAAAATATATGTGGAATAAAAAATATCATTTCTTCTAAAATGAGTATTTTGTAATCAAATATCTTCATAGTACAAGGATGAGATTGAGAGGCCGACGCCGGTGAGGGCCGAGCAGAGAGGATTGGATGAAGGAGGACAAGGGCCCTGATGTCGGGCCAGGGCTGGGACGAGAGAGCTCGCTGGGCGCTGAAGGGGACGGGCGCTCGGACAAGCCAGTGAATGATAAGGACGGGGCCAGGTCTGTACCGGTGACAGCCGGGGACAATGCAGGGGCCAGGGGCCTGGGCCGAAGAGCTGCGCCAAGCGGATAGAGGAGTTGAAAAAGCTTATACACGACAGGGAGGATGACTCAGGACTAGTGGACCACGAGGAGCTTTTCTCGTTGAGGCAGGAGTACAACTTCTTGCAGGAGGCGGAAGGAATCAAATGGAGACAGCGAGCGAAACAACACTGGTATCGGAAAGGGAATCGAAATACCAGGTTCTTTCATAGGTTTGCAACAAACAGTAGGTCGCGGAACCAGATTGTGGGACTCCGAGATTCCTCACAGGTTATGTGCACGGATGTGGATAGTATGGAGAAAATCATCATGGACTATTTTGGGGGGTTATTCTCCTCCTCTGATCCGGATGAGGGGAGGATGGCTCAGGTGCAGGATAGAATGCCCATGAAGGTTACGTCGGAGATGGCTGCCAGGCTTGCGAGACCGTATGTGGAGGCAGAGGTGTCCAAGGCGGTGAAGCAGATGCATCAACTCAATGCCCCTGGACCATGGTATGAGCCCTATCTTTTTTCAGAAATTCTGGCATATTGTTAAGAATGATATAGTTGTTTGTGTGATGGACTTTCTGAATAAGGGGGATTGGAATCCAAGGATGAATTACACACTCATAGTCCTCTTGCCGAAAGTACAGCAGCCTGAGCTCATCACTCAATTCAGGCATGTAAGTTTGTGCAATGTGGTATACGGGTTGGCCTCGAAGGTGGTGGCGAACAGGGTGAGGTTGATCATTGACAGTATCATTTCGTCATCACAATCAGCTTTTATTCCAGGAAGGCTGATAACAGATAACGTGTTGGTGGCTCATGAGATTCACCATACTATGAAGGTGAAAACGAGAGGGAAGGGAGGAGAGATGAGCATCAAACTGGATATGAGCAAGGCTTTTGACATGATAGAATGGATATTTGTGACAAAGACACTGGAGAAGATGGGATTCCCGACATCTTTCGTATCGACCATTACTCAGTGCTTGTCATTGGTACAGTTTTCGTTCATTCTGAATGGGGAGGAGTTTGAGCAGCTATCACCAAAGAGGGGTATCAGGCAAGGGGATCCCCTTTCCCCATACATGTTCATAATATGCTCGGAGGTGCTCTTTATGTTGCTATCTGATTTGGCGGCTGCAAGAAGGATCAAAGGGGTGTGCGCTTCGCCCAACGGACCGAGGATATCTCATTTGTTTTTTGCAGATGACACTCTCCTCTTTGGGGAACCATCAGTGGAGGAGGCACGCAGGATACAGTTTCAGGCCAGAAGATCAATGTGGATAAATCGGGAGTACTTTTCAGCCCTAACACGGCCGTGGAACTCAGAACCAGAATATGTGAGGTACTGAAGATCCTGGAGGTGGAGGCACATGAGAAGTACCTGAGGTTGCCTACAATCATTGGCAGAAAGAAGAGAGAGATCATCCAGGACATTAAGGATCGCATTCGCCAGAAGATTGATGGGTGGAATGAACATCACTTATCGAAGGCAAGGAAGAAAATCATGATCAAATCAGTGATGCAGGCTATACCCAGCTACACGATGAGTTGCTTCCAGCTGCCAGACTATGTGGTGAATGAGATTCATGGCATGTTGAGCAACTTCTAGTGGGGAAGCACGTCCTCGGAAAGGAAGATCCCATGGGTGGGATGGAGAAAGATGTCCAGATTGAAGATTAATGGGGGGCATCGGCTTTCGGGACATAGGGCTTTCAAACAGGCCCTACTGGGAAAGCAGGCATGGAGACTACTTACACAGCCGGAGTCTCTACTGGCCAGAATGATGAGGGCTAAGTATTACAGGAACGGAGATCTGATTTCTTCTGATTTAGGGTCGCGGCCGTCGTGGGCATGGCGCAGCATCCACGGGGCTTTGGAGCTGGTTCGGAATGGGTGTAGGAGATCGATTGGGTCGGGACGCCAGACTTCGGTTTGCAACGATCCCTGGATTCCGAGAATGTAGGGCTTTATGGTTCAGGACCCGCAGCGGGTGCCATGCCACATTGCGAGGGTGGCGGACCTTATTGACGTAGATAGCAGATGGTGAAAGCCGGGCATTCTGGAGGCCTTGTTTACGGAGGAGGAGGTGGGGTTGATCAAGGAGATGCCGCTTCGTAATCTGAACTCCCCGGACATGTGGATATGGCATTTCACGAAATTCGGAAAGTACACAGTGCGATCAGCTTATCACGTTGCGGTGGAGGCAAGGATCCAGCAGCCGGAGACAAATGTAGGGTCACCGGTATTCTGGAATCGTTTTTTGGAAGTTCAAGGTTCCAAAGAGGGCGTTGCACTTCGCATGGAGGCTTTGCAAAGACTCTCTTCCGACGGTGGCTAACCTAAGGCATCGAGGAGTGGAGGCAGACTCGGCGTGCCCTTTTTGTTTGCAGGAGGAGGACTCGACGGCCCACTTGTTCTTCAACTGTGATTATGCCAGGACGGCGTGGGGGACGGTGAATCTATGGTCGAAGATTGAGTTGGCTAGGAGGCAGCGAAGGGATGCTTGGTTCCGGGAGATCCTGAAGGATGGAGATGAGGAGTTATGTGCATTGGCGATTATGGTCTGCGATAGATTATGGTTCCGAAGTAACAAGAGGATCTTCGAGCATGCTCAGCTGACGGCGAGAGGAGTTGAAACTATGGTGGCCAATCTAAGGAACTACAGGGCAGCCCAGAATTGGAGACAGGAATCGTCGAATGCATTGCTGCCGCAGACGCTACTGAAACCACCAGACCCCTGGTAACCAGATTAATTTTGACGCTGGCATATTGAATGGGGATGCGGGCGTTGGTGTGGTGGCTTTGGACCAGACAGGCCAGTTTCTGAGAGCGGCGGCTAGGAGGTTTCAGCACGTCAGTGATCCGGCGTTGGCTGAATGCTTAGCCTTGGAGAAGGCGCTCATGTCGGCCAGAGATTTGAACTAGCTGAGGATGAAACTGGTGGAGGATGCACTCCAGGTTGTTCAGATGGTGAGTCAAGAGATGGACTGCTTGGACAACTGTAGGGAGACGGTTTTGAAAATTCGAAGTTTGCTGGAGAATAGTACTTGGTTAGGGCCCTTTTGGGTTTCACGTAGTCAGAATTTTATAGTTCATTCTTTAGTTAATTATGCTAAGTCGAACCCCTGATGTATGATACTTGGTATTCACCCCGAGGTTTCTGTCATTCGTTTCTGGACGATTTCCAGAACCCTGAAGTTGAATGGAATTATTACATTTTTTAAAAAAAAAGAAATATGTCTGAAACTCAAAACAACACCGTATAATTTCCTATAATAAATTAACAAACACTTGTATAAGCACGGGCTTAATTAAAACAATCCAAAACAAATTTAGATCTTCCAACAAACTAATCTTTTTTTTTTAAACAACAAACTAATTATGCCAATCCAATTATTCAAGACTCACAAGTAGTTTATCAAATTACAAACAAAAGCACACTGCTTCATGTCTCCAACTTGTTCGCATCTTTCCACCATTTGACTGCTTTGTATTGATTTTTATTATGTTTTTTTATTCAATATTATTATCTTTCCACCCGTTTGATTACTCTTTCGAGAAAGTGTCAAATAAGAGCACCTTACGGTAAGGGCAAGCCAAAAATAGAACATTTTCTACAAAATTGGGGTTATTATATGGCCAAATAATTAATAAAATTGTATAGTAACCCCTTATGTTGTCATTGGTGGACTCCTTTTGATTTGCTCTTACCGTAAAGAGACCTTACAAAATACGCTCTCTACTTTTTATTAATTTCTATTATGTTTTTATTAAATTTTAATATTGAACAGGTGTGGAATCTCTCCATATTACAAATTTATTTTATCTCTTCATTATAATATGACAACAAACAGTGTAAGTCCGAATAGTCACCATTACCATTTCCAACTAAACGACAAGTCGATAACCAGTAATCACCTTAAACCCAGAAAGATGTAATCTAATAGGATGTGTGGGATGTTTATATAGTTTACTTTTGGTTCCCATGTAGCCTGGTAGGGGGCGAATTCCAACAGTAATCTCCTAATAAACAAATATTCCTATAATACCGTGATTAATTTTAAATTCCCAAACTAGAAGAAACGATTTTTCGAAAAGCGACATTTAAATCGACATCCGAAAACTCGATTTTAAAATCGACAATCCGAATATTGATTTTAAAATCGACATTAGAAAAGTTGATTTTAAAGTCGACATTCCAAATATTGATATCAAAGTCGACTTTTGGAAAGTCGATTTATAAACAGTAAGTCTTTTTAAATACATCCAGTCAAAATGTCGCAGAAGTAGTTTTACTTCGGGTCGCAAAAGTTGATTTTATAACGGCGCTTCTGTCCTTGGAACGGCACTGTTCTGTCATCGGCGGCACTGTGCTCTCATCGGCGGCAGACGAACAAAGGTAGCAGCTAGCACGGAAAGGGTTTCGGGTTGGTTTGGGTGAAATCGATCGGGTCGAAGGCCGGCAATTTGAATTGGGCGTTTAGGGTTTCAGAGGGAGAAGATTGGTGGTTTGAATTGGGCAGCAGATTTGGGTGTTTGAATTGGGCAGGTTATTTGGGTGTTTGAATTTGGCAAATTGCGCCTGGACTGTGAAGATTGAAACAGCACAGACATGAAGAGTTGATCTACAATTGCAGGTATTATATTATCCTCCACAATTATTCATGTTCAAATTTTGTCTTATTAGGCCACATTGACTTTTGGTTGATTAATATGTTCAAACTTAGTTTGAATGAAATTTACCATTTTGCTGTCTAAATATGCCATTTTGCCATTTGCCATTTGCCATTTCTCATTTGTGAAAATAAATATGCCGCAATATAGGAAAGAGGAATTAGAATTTTTGGAATTTATAATTGATTATAAATTTCGTATTCATACAGTATTTCTATGGCCAACAATACGGTTAGCATTGTGCTATATAGTGGTGGACTCATAGTTGATGGGAGTGAAGGGTGTGAATATAGTTGTCCACCGCGACATTTCTTAAAGGTCGCGAGGAACATTAACCTTAGAGCATTATTGAATAAAATATACTCTAAGGTTAATGTTGACCCTACCAGATTTGATGTAAGGTTGATATGTCGCTATCCTATAAGCCACAGTCAATCCGGACATAAATTTATTCAAGTTCCTGTGGAAGATGATGAGAATCTTGAATCTATGTTAGATATCCCCTCTTACTTCCCAACTGTCCATGCGGTTGAATTGTATGTGCTGTGCAATTCATTTACTGCAGAACCATCTTTTACCGAATTACTCGGTGGTGAAATTGGCGGTCGGGGTGGTATTCATAGCCACTGTAGGACATTTGAAGAAATGCAACTGCCAACTTCTATACCCCACTACTCCGAAGTGAACACTGACTCTAGATATTCTGGTGGAAATTACTGCGATCGTTTTAACACTAAGGGTGGTTCGAGTAGCCAGGCTTCACAGTCGGTGTTGGATTGGAACTGTTTCATTCGTACAGTTGAAAGTGTATATGGTACTACGACATGGAATGCATGGCCAGCTGAGGAAGAAAGAGTTATCATCAATGAATATGAGGCAGCAGATGTTATTGAAGATCGTGAAAGGTTGTACTATTCTGATGATAGCGAGAATGAACCTTTTCAAAGGACTCCTGATCAAAGTCCGAGAAAAGATGATGGTTATGAAGTTCCATTTCTGAATGATATTGGGAAAGAGGAGCATCACAAGTATGACCCATTCAATGATAACGATCGTCCTTTTTGGGTTGATAATCCCCCTACCGAGTTGAGAAAAGGTATGGTTTTTCGGAGAAAAGATGATTTGCAGCATGCTGTTCGTCTCACTTGTATAAGGGGAACCAAAGTGTTCAAAGTGGCCAAGAGTGATAAAACAACTTGGTCAGTGCGTTGCGAAAATAACGCAGCTCAATTTTGCCCGTGGAGTGTTTTGGGAAAGAAAAAAGCACACGGGTACTTTGAGATAACAAAGTTAAACCTAGATCATACTTGTTTGTCTGGTGTTAATCGTAACGACCATGCGAACCTAGACAGTAAGATGATTAGTAGGATGGTGAGAACGCATGTTGAAGAAAATGCTGCTTACAAGCCACGTGATGTGCAAGCTGAAATGCGACTCCTTGGTGTTAATGTTTCTTACAAGAAGGCATGGTTGGGAAAGAATAGAGCGAAAGAGAGTGTTTATGGAAATTGGATGACATCATATTCTATTTTGCCGAGATATTTGTTAGCACTGGAGAGACAAAATCCAGGAACAGTAGTCAAGTGGAAACATGATCCTTCACCCGACGAAAACTCCAGAATTTTTAACTCTATATTTTGGGCTTTCACTCCTAGTATTGAAGGCTTCAAGCATTGTAGGCCAGTTATCACAATTGATGGCACTCACCAATATGGTATGTATAGGGAGAAAATTTTGATTGCTTGTGGGGTAGATGCAGATGGTCATATATTTCCTTTGGCATTTGCCATAGTTGGTGAGGAAAATTTGGCCAATTGGTCTTGGTTCTTAAGCAACCTTGTTGAACATGTCATTCAAGACCGACAGGGGATTTGCATAATAGCAGATAGACATAGTGCTATTTTGAGTGCATTTCGAAGGATGCATCAATTACAACCCCCTTTGGTCTACCACAGATTCTGCTTGAGGCATGTGATGGCAAATTTCAGTGAGAAATTTAAGAATGCAGCTTTGCTTGAGTTGTTTGTTAGGGCAGCCCGAGCAAACCAAATAAGAAAGTTCAATTCTTGCATGGAAGCTATAAAAGAGTTGAATGAACAAGCATATAATTATTTGGTTGAGTTGCCTAGGGAGAAATGGAGTTTGTGCTATGATGGTGGTGTTCGATATGGAATAATGACCAGCAACAGAAGTGAGTCTTTTAATAGTGTTCTGAAAGGGGCTAGACAACTGCCCATAACAGCTTGTGTTAGAGCCACTTTTCTAAGACTCAATGCTTGGTTCCAAAAGAACGGTAAGGTGGCCGAAAAATATGTGACTAACAATGATCAAGGGTTGTAATTGGCCTCTGAAACATTCTGACCACATTGTTTGGTGGAATAATAGGAGAGATTACATATTGAGAGGCACGATGAATTATGCTAACATCACATACCATTCACCTTACATGGAATGGTATCGACAGAATACTCGATTGTTAGTTGGTAATCCAGATCACCGGCCTGCTCACGGTGTTAGATCAGTTGCTGCTGTCCATGAGTTATGGGTATGTTTTAAATGATTTTTTCAAGTGGTATATATCGTATTATATTGTTTTTTTAACATAAAATAATTATACTGTTTGGTAGGCTCATAGCTTCACCCAAATTCATAATATTCTCACTGGTGCGATGTCTAACCTTGATTTGGATGGGATGCAACAAGCTATGGCAGAAGCGGCTCATTTATCTTCACATGCCCTTCACGTTGGTGGAGAGGATAGGCGTTTGGTACCGGAGAATGAGGGTGAAGATGATGCAGATCATGATGCCTTTGAAGGTGAAGATGACACACATCATGATGCCTTTGAAGGTGAAGATGGTAATATGCATCGTGCATCGGAGAATGGTGAACAAGAATCATTTGCACACCATGATGACACTTTCAATGATTCCATATTTAATGAGCCAATTATTTCAAGTTATGAGATGGGATCATCCTCAACACCACCATCTAGACATAATGTTACTCGGTATTACCTTCGGAGGAAACGCCGTCATTTGTAGCCCTTTTGTTGTTTTAGTGCACACCATAATGACTACTTTCATGTTAATTACTCTAATTTTTGTTTTGAAGAATTCATGTTAATGACTACTCTTAAATTACGATCTTCAAGTTCAATTTTGATCTCCATCTTCAAGTTTTGTTTTTCATGTCTTTTGATATTGTTTAAAAGAGCTAGAAAACTAGCAGTAGAATTATCTGTTAGCAGCAGCAGAATTTTTAGTTTGAGCTCTGGAACAAAGAAATCTACTTTTGAAAAATAGACTTTAAAATCGATTTTTGAAATGTCGATTTTAATGTCTACTTTTCAAAAGTCGATTTTAATGTCTACTTTTTAAAAATCGATTTTAATGACTACTTTTCAAAAGTCGATTTTAATGTCTACTTTTTAAAAATCGATTTTAATGACTACTTTTCAAAAGTCGATTTTAATATCTATTTCTGTAATATCGATTTTATAATCGAGTTTTGAGAAATCGATTCTTCTACTTTCGGAAATTAAAAACTTTTCTAGTTATTTAGGCAATTTTATCCACTTCAACAATTATTCAGGTAATTTCGCCGCCTGGTAGGTTACTTGTATGAGTTGTATCCAACAAAAAAGAAAAATCAACACGGCCTCACATCTCTAAAAATAAAAATCGACACAGTCAAGCGTAAAACATTAATGAAAATAAAGCCAAACATTAAATACTGACATAGAAATGTTCTTCACACAAATTACAAATTATGAGTACAAAATGTTACAACAGATCTGTATCAAACTATCAATCCACCATATGTCCTAGGCTAAAAGGATTGTCTGTATCATATTTTTGGTACAAAAGATTACAACAGGAAATTATCATTCCGATTTTGATGGACACTCTACAAAAAATTATCTCACTAACAAACTATATACATTGTTACAATAAAAAATGTTGGAAAAATGTCTTGCAAACTTTACCATGTATATGAACCCTAATTTGCACTTACATTACTATTGGACCATAGGAACTCTATTTCCAGGTTTCTTGAAGGTCCACTTTTGCTTTCAGGAAGTAAAGTATATTCGCCTGCAACTGCACCCAGCATTACAACACGGTCAATCTGGATCGTCACTTTTCCAAATGAGCTCTGTTACAAGGAGAGTTGTGAAATGAATCAGTAAAAGAGATAGCAGGACAAAGATGAATTATTCCAAAGACGTTAATTATATATAACCTTTCCCATTTTGCTCTTGTTCTTGCATGATATGTGAAGTTTCTGGCCTTTGGGAGGACTTTCAAAGGACCAGGCAAAGCTCTCATCCCACTCAGGATTAGGACCTGTTGATGTAACCTGGTACAAACAGACCAACAATCCATATGACACACAGGCATGATGTTTAAAGTGGGAAAAAATAGTTCACCACAGGTGTTGACAAAGCTAAATCACAGTTTCATATGCATGTACCACACAGTCATGTTTCTAACAATAAATGACAGTTGTTGAGGTCTTTGATGCACAGTTCTCATACTGAGAAAAGCAGATCTCTGGCATTCTTTTTTTAAGACAATGAAAAGGGGAGCTGAATTTCTTACTCACAGCCAAGCCAAGTCATGTTCACTATGCACAGATTGGAATTGAAACAGATATTAAAAGCTCCTTCTTAAAAGGGACTTTAGATTTTAATCGTACGTCACTTGAGACAAGCATATACTCCCTCCGTCCCACTAAGATGGTTCTATAGCCCAATTACACAGATTTTAATAAATCTACTAAAGCATAAATTTGAACCACAAAAATAACCACAGGGCTTCATTTTCAGCCTCAAATTCATGGCCAAAAGAGGAATAAGACAATCATAGTGTGACTACATTATAGTAAAATGAGACCATCTTAGCAGGGCAGAGGGAGTACATCTTTTTTTTAAAAGGTTGGCATACTGGGACACATATGAAAAATGATGCAAAAACAGGAACCTGAAGTCTATCCAGAGTTTTATGCACATACCTTAGTTTGTCGGGGTGGTGTATTTCCAAGAGTAAGCTTGCAATATACACTGGGATTGCCGACTGACTGCCTCATGTTGTTGCCTCGCTTGATTATAACCATTAGAGTTCCAGGCAGACATTGCAACAAGAATTCTGCTTTCTCCTGGAACCTTGGTGGGCCAGACTGGATCAGGTATTGCAACAATGGAATAGCATCAGCAGCAGCAATTGATTGGGCACGGGAGACTTCTGCAGGACATGCTGTCCAAGCTTGCCTGAGAAGAAACAATGCATCCAAGGCAGCTTCTTGTGCTGCCTCTGAGCCCGTCTTGAGAGATGTAACCAAATGCGGAATACTAAGAGTAGCAGGTTCTGTAGCCCTCAAACGAGGGAAGTTCCCGAAGAGAGCATTCAAAGCCTTCAGATACTCTTCACTCACTGTTCCAGTAGCCCATAATTCTTTCTCAATTGCAGCTGCAAAAGCCAAAAAGTTGAGTTATGATCTTGAAAACTACATGCACAGAAAGTTTCCAGAGCTTCAACATCAATAATTGTATTTTCCATTAGCAACCGACTAACTGTTCTAAATTGTCTTCAGCTCAAGTGCAACATAGTAAATTACGAAATTTATCATACATTAGTATCCTATTTGTATGCTTCACAAGTTCTTAGGAAGAGAATGTTGCTTTTAGACATTTCAGAAACAGGCACTACTAGAGAATCTTGAGAAAATCAAAAGCAGGAAAGGTGCAAGTGTTAATTTATACCAAGCATTTAAGAAATTGAAGGTAAATGCCATGGTCAGCAAGAGAATAATCAGTAAGATCCAGCTTTGACTTACTAGCATTAACAACCTACAATCATATTCTGCTCAGATGCCTACATGCCCATTGGATTTTAGATGTCTAAAAGATGAGAAGTTTACCAGTAATAGCTCGGACAGTTTCACTTGAAGCATACTCTTGAATGGTATTATTAGCAAAGAGAAGTTTAATAAACATTGCAGCTTGAACTGATGTATCTGGATCACTAGAACCAATAAGATCCAGCACCACCTGAACACCACCAGCCTCTGCAACAGCTCTTTTATTCGACCGACTATACATAACAAGGTTTTGCAAGGCACATATAGCTACGACCTTCATTTCTTCAGTTGGCTGATCCTCGAGCAAATTAACCAATGCTCGGCAGGCTGCAACAGCATCAGCTGTTCGAGCAAGAGCTTCATTCTGAAATAGATCGCCAAGAGCAAGAGTTGCCAGCAATCTAGCTTGTTGACCTTGGGTTTGTGGATCCAAGAGGTACTGTGATAGAGGTAAGATGGCAGATTTGGTTGCTTTTGTGTCTCGGATTTTAACATTGTTCAACAACACTTCAAGCAGCCGGGCTGCAGTTTCTTCACATTGATGGCACCTAAGAAGCTCCAATAGAGCCTCAATTGCACCGCTTTCAGCCATTGCTTGAGCAGTGGTGGAATCATCAGTCTCCAACACCAGAAGGGCATTCAGAGCACCAACTACTGTGCCTTCAGAGCCTGAACGAAGCAACCTCACCAACACTGCAACTGGCACTTCCAAATAGAAGTCTGAACTATATTGCAGAATACTGGAGAGAACTGAAGCAGCTGACTCCCACAAGGCCTGAGGAAGCAAGGGATCAGCTTGTAACACAACTTTGGATAGCTCAGCCACACCACCCTCTTTTGCAATTTCATTTGGCCAAGTTAACACAACACCTACAAGTGCCTTTACAGCTCTCTGTTGCAGTATAGGTATACCCGACCCAAGAACTCGCACAAGAGGGCCAATGACCTGCTGCGTTAATGGATCCTTTTGAAGATGCTCATCCAAAAGCACATGAGAAAGAAGCTCCGCAGCCAACTGCTGCACAGCTGAAGCTGGAGAATCTAGTAATGGAACTAGTGGTTCAATAGCTTGCTGAGCTGTTAAACTGTAATCGGAACGGCACTGTGGATGCTCCAAAATATTCACAAGGACCTGCAAAGTGCTATGTTGCCCATCAGGTCCAAAATCTTGTCTCGTCAGTAATACAAACAAAGGTTCAACCACTTTTGCTGCAGATGGACCCTTAGCAATTGTAGAATTATTGGTGAGTATTCTCAGTAATTCAGCAAAAGAAGCACATAGAAAATCTGGAGCTTCAAAGAGGATATCAAGGACACTCTCAATCACTCCCGATTTCACCATTTCCATCTTGCAAGCAGGCCTGTCTTTGCCCAACTTCACAAGAGCTCTAGAGATAGCATCGTGAAGCAGAAAATTTCGACCACTGAGGAGGCCCACGAGAGGGATAACTGCACCATGTGCAGCAACCAGCTCTGCAAGTTGCTCATCGTCTAATAGTTTCTCCAATGCACGGACAACGGACTGGTGAGCAGTACTAAACTCAGTAACAAGGAGAGAAACAAGAGGCTCAACACAGCGAGCTGCAGCCATTGTGGATCTTATTCTTGTATTTCCAAATAACACACAACACAGTTCAGCAGCATCCCCCTTCAGATCAAGGGAACAATTGGAGGAGAGAATCCTGCAAAGAACATCTACAGCATTCATCTCAACATCAGCTACTGCAAGGGCTCTTGATGGATTCTCACTCAGCAGTCTAACGAGTGCAGCAATAGCAGCATGTTGCTCCTTCTCCAAGCCAGTATTTAGAATTTCCACCAATGGTTGAACAGCTTGCCTTGATGATTCAGCATTTCTAATATGGTCTGCAGTGAAAAGGTTTTCCAAGGCCCTAGCGGCACTATATCTTGCAGTCCTTCCACCCAACCGTAAGACTGCCACAAGTTGACTAACAGCTCCAAAAGAAGATTCATGTTTCCGTATTTCAGCAGTGCTGAAAAGGATACCAAGAAGATCAGTAGCTGCTTCTTCAGTGGCATCTTGTGGACCCAGTGACAAATATTTAGTCAGCGCTTCCAATGCCCCTGCTTCCACCATAACAATCTTATTAGAGGGGCAATCCCTTGCAAGTTGGATGAGAAGCCCCAAAGCTAAAAAGGGAGCGCCTGGACGATCTGGAATTGGTTTTAGCAAATCAACAAGAGCCGGTATAGCTTTTCTAGAAGTGGCGCCAACCCTTATATCATCTACTCTGAATAATCTTTCTAAAGCAACTTGCTCTGGGTAACGCACCAAATAAAATTCCTCGGACAACTCTAATAGGTCTTGGATGTCTGCATCAGCACATCCAAGCAAGGATATAAGTCCACCAGCTGCTCCTGAATTTGCGACAGATAGAAGAGTTCCTCGGCTGCCATTGCAAACAAGGCTGGCCATAACTTGGGCAGCAAAGTATCTACTAGCTGCCTCCTCCGATTTTAGTAAATTTGCAAGCACAGGAACAGCTTTCATTGTTGCATGTGCCCTTATAACATCTCTATCTTGAAATAGAACTGCTAACAACAAGGCAGACATCCATATGCTACTGTCCTCGCTAAAATCATTCTGCAACAATAATTAATGTTAAGTAAGAAATACTACAAGCAACATGCAGCCTTATTAACAAACTCCCATAAGAGGTTTAACTTTGAAAAAATTGAAACCTATGAAGCTATCAATAAAGACTTTTCCTACATTTCTATACTTAAAAAGAAGAGTAGCTTGTGCTGAACTAATTCCTATGGTTAATGTTTTTACCTGAGAATACCGTGACAGAGATTGGGAGATTTTGTCAGTGAGAACTTCCAGTGCTCCTGCTTCCATAATATCATTCTTACTTTTGTCATCACGGCTAGCTAGAGCAGAAAGTAACCAAACAGCTATGTTGACTCCATAGATCACGGATGTATCCTTCTCTGTTTGTCCATTACTCGCTTCGTCTTTAGTACTTCTGCGGATGCTTATGGCATCTCTGCCACTCTTCACTTCACGTTGGGAAGATTCATCAAAGGTCAGCATTCCGACAAGGGATCGAATGAGTTGGGTACATAAACCTGACACATTCAAATCTTCAACCAGTCTTTGGTGATTTACTTTTCCAACACAAACCAGAAGTGAACTTCCTCCAATTTTGATCCTTGCATCTGGAGAATTTACAACCCGCTCTGCAGTTGCCAAAATGCATCCAGGTGCAGAGGCAACTGCATTTCCGAGAACAATGGGCTGAGTATTGCAGAGTAATGACAGTATTTCTATTGCTTTGTCCTGCAATAGTGGGGATGAATCAGCAATGCACAAAACTATTGGAGTAATGCTTTCTGGGAATTCCGAAAGAGCCACCCATGCAGGTTTAATGCGCCCATCAATACCCTCTGACCTAGAGAGACAAGCAAGTGCATCTAATGCTTCTGCAATCGCCCGAGAACTGTTATCTGCAGATTCAAGGAAAGACACCAAAGCAAGAACTGTTCCTGCACGGTTTACACAATCAGTTACAGACGGATCAATTTGACGAGATCGGAGAAGTCGGGCAATTGCTGCCGAAGCATGAGTCTTTCCGACATTTCTTCCATCACGCAAAATTCTAGTAGCAGGCAACACTATTTCTTCTGGAATAGCTTTTGCTGAAACTTCACGGTCCAAGAGAAGATTTGCCAAAGCACACACGGCCTGCTCAGCAACTTGGAGGACTGCAGAGTTAGCAAGCACAACCAATGAAGGCAATGCATCTCTAGCAATAGCAGCCACATCACGGTTCTCTTTGATTGAAAGAAATATTGCAGCAAGGCACAAACAGGAATCCATTAAGACATCATTCGACTCTTCATTTAGTAGTTTCATCACTGATGAAAGAGCCTTGATAGCAATATTACTCTCACGTAAGTCCTTCCTCGATTCAAATATTCCAGCAAGAGCTGAAGCAGACTTAGCTTGAGTCTCCTCCTTAGTAGACCCCAGTATTTTTATCATTGTCTCAATCGCATCATTTGCTGCACTACCATCACGCAGCATGTCATTCAGGGGGGCCACAGAGAGCAGACTTCTTAAGGCATCCAGCACATAAACCTTTGACTCAGGTAGCTCGCTAGTTAGTAATGCCGCAAGTTGGCTAATTGTTGCTGTATCTGATTTGTGAATCAAATGATTTAAAGTCTTTGCTGCGATCTCCTTTCCATGAGAGCTACCATTCTTCAGTAGCCATAATAAAGCTGGAACGGCATCTGCACTTTCAACACATGCCCGTATATCTTCACTGTGATTGCATAGGTTCCCAAGTATGGTAGCAGAATCTTCTTTTGCTTTAGCAGACCCGGTCTCCAAAATCTGAACAAGTGGAGGAATGCCACCAGCAGCAGTTATGGCCCATTTACTTTCATCATTTTCATCAGATAAAAGAGAAAGCAATGCAACAGCACACTCTTGTTGCTGCTCTGATGAAAGGCCGAGAAGTGATATCAAAAGTTGAATCCCTTCACGGCCCTGGAGGGCATGCCATAGACTACCTTCGTCCTTGCAAAGAATGAGAAGGGACTTGATCAATTCATCCTGAACTTCATTAGTTGCCATAGTAATCAAACCAACGAGCAACCGCTTTGCATCAGAATTTGCAAGTCTATTTGAGAGGACAGAATTCCCATACAAACTAGCAAGGGCTTCTATTGTACGCTCCTGAACCAGAAAAGGTAACTGGGGTTTCAATTGCTTAATTAAAGTCTGCTCCACCTCCACAGAATCAGATGCTCTAGCAATTTCTGCCTTACTGTCGTATATCATGAGAGCTGAAGCCAAAGCCCCAAGTGTATCAGCTACTTGCGTAGGAGAGGTGCATGATTCAAGGCTTTGGCCAAGACTTGAGATCACGTATGACAACCCACCAGATATGTTTGCAAGAGCACACATTGCATTCTCCTGCAATGCTTGAGCAAATTCACCCTGCATATATTCTTTTGAAGGTGCTATTGTAGCATTTATTAAAGCGGGTATACCATTGCAATTAGCAATCTCCCGTCTAGCATCCTTAGACTGTGCTGAAAGAGATTTAAGAGCAGCTGCAGCTTCTGCCCTGACAGAGGCTTCATTCCCAGCACCAAGTAGTTTAAGCAGCTGTTTAGTAGCCTCTGCAGTCAAGACTCTTGAACACACAGATGCGTCTTCCATCATCATGCATGCCAGGAGATAGCATACATTGGATTGAGTACTTGGCTGTCCAGTTTTGAGCAATTTCACAAGTATATCTACTCCTCCAACCTCAATTGTGGCTGACCAAAATCCCTCTGTGCTGCTACATAGGTTCCGCAGAGCACCAGTCAGCAAGTCATCAACTACATTTCCAGCTTTCAGGCCCCTTTGTAATTGTTCCCACAGAACTGGCACGACTCCTTCGGTTGAAAAGATTTTTGAGCCTATATGATCCTTTGCACCCCCTTGAGATACAGCATGTATAGTCTTTGCTGCTGCGATCTGACCTTCAGCTGAACTTGATTTCAAAAGACCAAGGAGTGGAGGTATACAGCCACCAAGTAATACTTTCACCCGCAATTCATTCTCTTTGCACAAAGAACACAAGACAGTAGCAGCTTGCATCTTCACTCCAAGTGATCCTGAACGAAGGAGGGATACGAGCACCGGAACCGCCTGAGAATGAGATCCAACAGCACTGAAAGCATTCTCACGAGACTCAATAAGATCCAGCAATTGCCTCAATGAGTATTCTTTTTCTTGTACTGAAGAAGAATTCTGGCGCAATTGCTCAATGCATTGAGCAACACTTGCCAACGTTCCATCTGGATCCTCCATGTTGCTACGGTCCCTGAAAACAATTTACATAACAAGAATACATCAGGAATATTGTTAATTTTGGATGCACAAAATGCATACATATATATATATGTGATTTTATATAAAAGTATACAATATAAGATATTAAGAATGCCTCAAATCAACCAGTATCGTGAGAATGCTTTCAGTGCCTTAAGATACTTTGCTGCCTTAAGATTTTGACTTTGGTTTGGTTTTACATTGATATTTTTAATACAAATATTACATTCATATTTTGAATTCAAATATAAGAATGTCTCAAATCCAGCAGTCAAACTGAATGGTACTATTCTGGCTTTAGGTTTTTCAAATAGAATTCCATCCATTAGAACCCAAAACAAGATAACAGAATATGGAAATCTTATTCAGCTCCGAGAGTAGTCTATGTTTGAATAGGATATTGGTAAAATTACCCAGAAATGACAAAAGGACAAACGACTAGACTAATCAAATGAGCCAACATAGTTTCTATTTTGGAGTAATAATGCTAATATAAGTATTCAATGTGTGCAGAGAAATGCACAAAATAAGCTTCATTTTTACACTGGAAACAATGAAGTTATAATTGTCAAGATTTCAGTCAATCTAAGCATATAAAGCATTCATGATCCTTCAGATCAACTCAAACGCAAACATATATCATTAAACCAACATCTTTAAAACCAGGTCTCCACAGTCCAGAAGTACCCCAAGTTAAGAATTCATATCAAACAAAACAAGGAAGCTATTGAAACCAGACAATTGAATCAAGAGTCCATATTTTTCTAGAAAAAGTAGAATGCCAACCTTGAGCCCATCTTCAATAGGGAATGAGGAGTGGGGGGCTCCGAATCATGCGGTTTTATATCCCCATTCCTCTCCTGCAACCAACAAAAGATAAAAGACACAACTTATGTTAGTTATCAATATAGTGAAAGTTAAAATGACTAAATCTAGAATCAAGGGATAAAAAATTACCAAGTCATTGGAGGGAAGGTTGGTGCCAGGAAACCTCCAAGCAAGTGTGGCCGCCAGCTTTGCTCAGTGATGTGATCCGGAGATCTTCACCTTAGATCTGACTTTCCTCACAGCTAAAGCCAACTCCTCACTTTAGCTAATCCCTACAAAAAAAACGCAATTTTGTGAGCTGGGACTTGGATCAAACCCAAGAATCTAACAATTAAGTAAAGCAACATTGGAAACAGTTGAATTCAAGTAAACCCCACAAAAAACCACCCCATGAAATCACTAGATCATAACGTCAGTACACCAAATCTGCATTGCGAATGAAGATCTTAAGCAGGAAAGGCTCACCTCGGTTGAAGATTAAAGTGTCATGAAGGGATGTTGAGTGTCGCAGCAGGCAAGCGAACGCACCGAAAAGGGGAAATGAATGAATGAATGAAACGATAGACAAAGTGAGAAGAAAGAGAGAGAGCTGGGAATCTTCAGGAGGAGGGAAGTGAGACAAGAAGCATGTGTGCGCGATTTGAAGGTAATGAAGGTGCCTTGGATCTAGTGGTCCACCGACAGTTCAAAGATCACTGCAAGGAGGTGCGTTTTGCTGTCACTCTCGCTCACTTCATTGCTTCTCTGGCTTCTTCTATTCTTCATACAAATCCACCTGTTTTACCCAAATTTTTAGACTCGTACTACTCCCTCCTTAACTTTAAATATTTAATTACTCCTTCACCTTGTTTTATTGGCACTATATTTTTTACACCCTTGTATACTTTAGAGGAAAAAATTAGAGGAAAATGTATTGGTAAATGGAAATTAATAACTAAATCAATCATCCTAAAGTGGTAAAATGTGCTAATTGAATAAATTAGGGAAATATATTTTTCAATTAGTATGAGAAAGTCATCTTAGAGACCATCTATAAAATATATATATATATATGCATATTGACGTTTCCTGATTTCATATAAATGTTACTTGATGATTTGTTAAGATTTCTATAAGAGTATAACTTAACCTCAATAAATTATTAAACAATATCAATATAAAATCATAATATGTCTAAACTAACTCATATGAGAATTTGAGTTTAAAACATATTTTATCTCTAGAACTTTTTTAATAATTTATATTAGATGTAATAAAAATATGAGAAAATCTCCTATGAGACCATCTTATCATAAGTAATGATAGGGTCGGTCTTTATTTCACTTTTATGAGGTCAATGAAAGGTCTACCGTTATTGGAAGGATTTTTGTGGAATAACTCTGAAGATATAACCGTATAGAGGGATGACATTGGGTAGGTATGACGGGGACAGAGCGTTTGGGGTGGGATGATGCGGGTGATGTATAAAATCCACGACTGCCCCATAACCCATGACGTGTTGTGAATTCATTCTCATCCCCGCCCCATCATCGCCCTGTCCTGGTGCAAATGGGGTGGGTCCCCACCAAAACCTTCCCATGTGTCATCTCTAGTTATATCTCTGAGTTCAAAGCAAGACTCATAAATCAAAGACGAATCAGATTGCTTGCTTAACGGGTATAAAATGGAAGAATTGCAGCAATCTAAAGTTAGCTATATTCAGGTATATCCTTTACCATGTTTAGGATTGTAATGCGATGTTCTAATCATAAATAGTCATTCTTTAATAGAGTATGATTATGAATATGATTCTTCCATCTTTGTGTATTTAGCTTTGGGTAGAATTAGAATTGATGAAGGAATAATATATTCATGTTTTTTCTAGTAAGGATTACAGAGGAGGTTAACATGAGAAATCAAGCTCGTGTACAATACGGACTCTACGACATCTTGAGCAAGCAGCATCGCGAGCTTTATTTTTGGAGTCGGCACAAATCTTATGTCCACGTTTATTATGCATACAACAAGCAATTCAAAAAATGATAGCTTTGTGTTGTTGGATCAGAGAGATCTAGGGAACCAGATTAGAGACAATCATCGTTGATCCTCGGGGTAGAGGAAGTTCTGCAGTGTGGTGATCAACATCGTTTCAACAAGCGTGAAGAGCGTAGTAGAAGGCGAGACTACAACATAGAGCATAGTTGAACTTGCACATGGTACAGGGAGAGTGCACATGCACAAGAAGAGAATAGAGACAATCACTAGTAGCGATTCTAGGAAGAATATTATACTATATTTCACATATTCTAGTGGATGATTCTTGATATGGGCAAGCCCCGAAGACGTGTTGTAACCAATTCTGTGTGTTTTTACTTTCAATAGTATAACTCTAGTATTTGTACGTTAGAGTTATAATTTAAAAACATAAATCATAGATTAAAATAGGTATAACGTAATTTCAATATTTATTTATAATCAATTAATTATGTTTGTGTATATATTTTATGTATGTAATTACATAGTGATATGTAATAATATTCAATAAATTATGTAATTATTTTTTATACTTAATTGTATTTTTGTTGTCAACGAATGATGAGATTTGATTTATTTATAATCATTCGTAATATAAAATCTCTTAAATATCTTCTCGTTATTTAGTATAGAACTTTTGTGCAAATTTCACTTGTTGGGAGCCCCACCGTTTAATTTAGCCGTGCAAATTTTTATACTAGTCCTATGAGATATGAATTTTGTATGATGGGTCTTTCAACAAAACAATGATTTTGAATGTTTGATGAGTTTACTGAACATTCTTGTTTTGAGCCAAAAATATTAAGTTATACAATTGTCTTATATTATTGTAACATTACAATTTACAACCATCATCGTATGAAATGATTTACTTGGAGTACTCAAGCTATTTTTTCTATGGCGCGTTTGGTGTTGGGAGTCCTTAGAGCACTTGCATCCATTCATCCTAGTTTTGAGTTTTTTATCCCACTAGCTTATTTTATAATTCTTATTTTGAGCTTTTACCCACAACGATTAAACCCGCTACATCATCAAACTCAATACACATCATCAAACTCAATACACATCATTACTTTATTTATATTATATAACATATATATTTTATTACATATATTTTAATCAATAGTAAAATATATAATATTATTAGTTGAATATATATGTCGTTAAAATATTACAGTTATAACATTTTAATAATAATTAATATATTTATTGATTCCAAATTTTGATATCAACCTTTTGCTAATGTAGCTCGGAGAAAGTAACATAAAAGAAAATTAAATTATGTGCACATGTTAGCTTTGGCCTTGGATTAAACAATTCTTTTAATTAAAGAGGATAGAGATGCTCCAGGAAACTAATAAACAATAGAAAAGGAAATGGTTTTTAATCCATGTGGGAAGTGAAAAGCGGATTCAGGGTTGAAACATGTTTGGTTTTATTTTAAACCAAAACAAAGCGTAAACAAAAAATGGGCTATTAACCCTTTTATAAGCCCGTGTTGTGTGTTCTCTTAAGGTCACTTGTTGAGCCATATTATCATGTGCATACTAATAGTTGCTAACCTACAATTTAGGAGTTACAAAGGTATTGTAATTGATAATCTATCCGATTTAATTTTGATTTGTGGAACCCTCAAGGTTGAGTTAGTTGAGATCATAATTCACTTGGAATCATAAAATAATTCCTAAATCAAAATTTATAAGTTATTGTGTTGATTCAAATAGTTGGAGCTAAACCAAAATTTAAACTATTATCCACATCCTTGTGTTTTGGTTTGTTAAATTGCATAAATTTAGCTTTCTATAACTTAGTTGTGATATATTGTAAAATATGAATAAGGAAATTTCTACAATTCTTTAGTTAGTTGGCCTAAAAGTTTCTTGAATTACAATTGAGAATGGTTCTCACCGGAGATGATGGATTATTATCTTAATCCTAAGATTTTGTGGTCTGGGCAGATAAGGTTTTGTTTCACCAAAATTGAAGATTTGGGTCGAAGCAAATGAGGTTGGGGGTCGCTGGAGGTGATGTTGAGACTGAAGTTGACATGGAAGCAAGGCTTAGTGAATAAATTGGGAAGATATTCACTAAAAAAAGTGGAAGAACTTAACACGTATCGGCCTAATTTTTTTAAATACACATTTGCTATTAATGGAAAATAATTTGTTAGACTAGATTCAGTGATTGTAAATGACATGACCACGTAGTTGTTGCCTTTATAATTTGACCGCAAAATTTTATAATAATATAGTTTGCTTTGTATATACGTGTAGTTATGAACTATGATTATAGGAGATTCAGGCCCTATTTGTCTGAACTTTTTTTTTTATCAGTCCAGTTCTATTCAATTTAGATTCATATCAATTTATTTAAGCTTATTTCAGTAATGTTGATTATGTTTTTGAATATATATTATATATGAGTCGGTCTCTGAGTAGACCGTCTATATTCTGACAGAATATAGAACAATGATTAAGTTGTAAATAGTGTATAAGACAAAAACACGGAGGGACCTTTATGCAATTTTATAAAATTTTAGACAAAAACACGGAGGGACCTTTATGCAATTTTATAACATGGAACCTGAAGGTTAAAACATGAAGTTTTTAACATGTAACATGAAGGTTTTAACACGAAACATTAAGATTTTAACACGAAACATGAAGGTTTTATAACATGGAACCTGGAGGTTAAAACATGAAGTTTTTAACATGTAACATGAAGGTTTTAACACAAAACATTAAGATTTTAACACGAAACATGAAGGTTTATAACATGGAACCTGGAGGTTAAAACATGAAGTTTTTAACATGTAACATGAAGGTTTTAAAACGAAACATTAAGATTTTAACACGAAACATGAATGTTTCATAACATGGAACCTGGAGGTTCAAACATGAAGTTTTTAACATGTGACATGAAGGTTTTAACACGAAACATTAAGATTTTAACACGAAACATGAAGGTTTTATAACATGGAACCTGGAGGTTAAAACATGAAGTTTTTAACATGTAACATGAAGGTTTTAACACGAAACATTAAGATTTTAACACGAAACATGAAAGTTTTATAACATGGAACCTGGATGTTCAAACATGAAGGTCTGGCACTATTCACTGGCACTGTTCACGCGCGGGTTACTGTAGCGCGTGAAAATCCTAAATTTTCAGAAATTGCAAATTGGTCCCTCCGTGTCTGTATAGTTAACATATCAGTCCCGTCTATATTTTGATCAGAATATAAACGGTCTATTCCAAGACTTATCCATTATAGATACCACTTCATTTCAGTTCAACAAAAATAATCTCAAGCAAACATGCCCTAATTGCTGCCTAATTAGAGACTTTGGCCCCCTATTTGCTCGAATTATTTCTTAACTGATGTGAAAATTAGGCCCTGTTTACCAGAGCTTATCTGTAGATCAGTTCAGTTCAGTTCAATTCAGTTCAGTTCAGTTCAATTCAGTTCAGTTCAGTTCAGTGAAAATGCAATTTGATGAAATTCAGGTTAATTCAGTCATGCTGATTCCATTTTTCAATACATCAATTTTCACTTCAGTTCAATTCAGTTCAGTTCAGTTCAGTTCAATTCAATTCAGTTTAGTTCAGTTCAGTACATCAAAAAATAAGCTTTAGTAAACATGGCCTTAATGTATTGAAAAAAAAAATCAACATCACTGAATTGACCTGATTAAAAAAAAAAAAAAACCCTTTGTCTCCTCTTAAAATGATATAAGTAAAGAGTTTACTCTGGTCTTGTAGGTCTGGTGCTCTGGTGCGATTTCCTGTCTGATTTTAGAGGAATTTCCCCATTTTCAGAGCAATTTCTAATTATTTCTTTTTTCTTCATTAGTAAATCCATAGACGGGAAAGGGGAGAGTGGGCGAACATAAAGGAAGATGATGACAATCGACGTCGCTTAGTTAGGGTTCCGGCGACGCGATTAACCCCGTCAATTGGCCACCGTATTAACTCACACGCACCCTCTCTCTTGCACTCAACCATGATGCGCAGGTACTTCATTCAGTCACCCATTTTTACGGTGAATTCATCGCTAAATGAATCAATGATTGATACTATATTCCGTACAGGTCCATTTGGCAGCTCACTTCCTGCACATCACATGGAAGAATTCGCCTACAGATTGCCAATCAGGCACGTGTACTTATTCAGTATGACCTTGTTTTGTTTAGGTTATTACATTTTTTGGAGTTTCACATTTACTGTTGATATGATGCTTCTCTAGTTTATAACTTGAAAGATTGTTTATGTAGTGAGCCATTAGTTATGATTGCGATTTGCGACCTACTCCCTATTTTTTTTACAGTGTTCAAGAATGATTTAGTAAATATGTTTAATGCTCTCACTTGATAGTATTTGCATCTACGAATTTTTTTGATTTAAAATTGCCCAACTTTGATTCATGAATAATGACATACGATATCCCAAGTCGGATGGGAATGGGATGGAGGGAGTGTATCATACTAATTGAACTATAATGAAAGTGATGCTTATATGCCTTGGTGCCATTTGGGCAGATCCCACCATATCTTTCTTCAAGGAGAGGATTCTCAGCTCCATCACAGAGCAACGTTCCTAAAAAACCAGGTTCAACTCCTGAAGCTGAAGTACCTAAGTCTGGAAGTTCTTTTCCCAAATTCTTCATTGGAGGGGTTGCATTAGGTGCTGCGTCTGTATTAGCTTACAAGACTGGTTATTTGGACCAATTTCTGACCAAGGAGCCGCATAACACTATTGAACCCATTAAGGTGTCCCCTAGCGAACAAGATAAACATGATTTACTGGGTAGTAAAATTTCGCAACAAGTTTCAGAGCCAAATTCTGATTCAAACATACCAGCGTCTGATGTGCAGCATTCTGGGGAAGACATTGTGGCTGATTCTGGTCCCTCGCTTCCAGAAAAAACAAGTAGTGAACCCGAGGGAAGTGCATATGAAGTAAATGAAAAGTCAGAACCAAAGTCAGAACACATCAAGCCTATTCAAGAGAATCCATTCCCTAGCTCCCCACTCACTTATCAATCTGATGATACCAGCAACAATATAAAAAAATCACCATCTGATCAGGATAATCTTGATTTGAAGAAGCCAGAGGCAGTAGACATTGATCAGCCCAAGGCAGTTGTAGTTACACCATCATTTAACGAAGCTGTTCAAGACAGTGAGAAGAATTCCGTGTCCCTTGCTTCTACTCCTGATTCACAAAAGGTATCCCATTTTTGGTGGATGAAAGATGTAATTTATTGACAGGAGAACTGTATTTTATTTGGAAGCATTTTTGTTTTAGTTTATTGTTAATATAATTGATGGGGACCTTTTGCAGGAGGATCTGGGTGATGCATCTCACCAACCTTCTTCCCTCCTTGGGGAATACCATTTGAAAAATGACGGCGAAGAACCACCAGCTGACTCAATTAGAAAACCTGAGGTTTGTTTAGCATTTTGTTTTACGGAATATTATCATTTTGGGGTAAAACTTCTTCAATAGTTCATCAATTCTATAGCCTAATGATCTACATATAAACTATTACAGGATTTGCATGGGATAAATGAGGGTGACTATATATCTGGGGATGGAAAATTGGTTCTTGATTTCTTGCAGGCCATTCATGCAGCTGAAGAAAGACAAGCAAAATTAGATGCCCAGGCATATGATAAAGAAAAGAGGGCAATAAAGGTCTTTATATTCATCTTTTATTGTTTTCTGCTGAATTATCTAATTTGTTATGCCTAATTTGTTTTTTTCTCTTTTGGCACCTTTTCACAATTTAGGTAAAATATGAGAAGGAGCTAAGAGATGCTAGAGCCAGAGAACTTATGTATGCTGAAAGGGAGTCCATTCTTGAAAAGGTTGTGCAGATCACTTCTTTTTTTTTCCAATGCCTGCTTTGTTATAAATGCTTAAGGTGTTCTCTATATAGTTGACACTCTTGATCAGCTTTGTTTTCGGCTTGTTCTTGTAAGAGTTAATAGATTGCAGTTTCATGGGGGTAAGGTTATCATGTTAACAAAGAACTGTTTTTTGCTATGTATCTCATTATTATTATGTCTCGTGAGTTCATTCATTTTTTGGCTTTCATTATATCATATTATCAACGAAGAAATGCCCTTTCTGAATGTTCAGGAATTGAAGAGAGAAAAAGTTAAAGCGGCTGCAGCACTTAAAGCACTTGAGGAAGAATTGCAAGAGAAACATAGAGAGGATCTTGAAAACAAGGTGATCTGAGACTGGTTTGATCTAATAGAAAATTTCTGGTTTGATTTAATAGAAAATTTCTGGTTTTATCTGCTCTCTCATAAATGCTATCGGAGCCCCTTGATCAAATTGCAGGTAAATGAAGCAGAATTGGAGTTAAAAAAAGTGCAAGAACTAGCCAAAGCTGAATTGGCTTCAGCAATTGCAAGTGAGAAAGCATCACAGATTGAGAAAATGGCAGAAGCAAATATCAACGTATGTACATAGTCTGAACTATTTTTCACATACAGTCATGAAGCTCTTGCGACTTGCCTTTAGACTGGAACCATAAAATAATGCAGGGCAGGGGGAGGGGGTAATTTTTCCTGCATATTTGATAAAAGGCTCTCTAAAACAAAATGTATTATCGATTCAGGTATTGCATATCATAGAATTTAGAACAAAAGTTGAACTGTTAAAATTATTCAAAATAATGAAGTGTAGAACTCTTTGATATAAAGAATGAATTATACAGTGTGTAATAATGATCTAATAATTAAAGATCACAGATATAGGCTTAATTTGTTTTTACTTTCTTCACTAATGAAATGTTTACCATAGTGATTTGGACTTTCTGGTGTTTTGTGAGATTCGATCCATGATTTCATGCTTAGGGATTTGGATTTCTGATGGTTTGTGAGATTTGATGTATGATCTAACCTAAATTGAGTTAATTGGTAAATATTGTATCTAGTGATGGCAGGTTATATATTCTCTTGGTTAAGAACAATGAGTTTACTATTACAATTGATGATGTAAATTGTTGAATACATGGTAAATAATAAACTTGTAAGGATGCATGCAACTTTACAAGACTTAGTGGTGTTGGAAACTGATGCATAGGGACTGGTTGTGCACCAGCGTTAACTAATGCAATTTCAATTTTACGCAGATAAATGCTTTGTGCATGGCATTTTATGCTCGATCTGAGGAGGCGCGCCAGAGTCATTCTGTCCACAAGCTTGCTTTGGTAATAGTTTCCTTCCCTTGTTGTTTTGGTAATGATTTACTGTACAAGTACTCTTTTTTGCATCTGAAAGTCGTCATGTTCAACATTCTTTGCCATTGGCTTTGAATGTATAATGCTTCATAGGTTATATTATGGTTCTTGTGTAAAGGTCACTTCTTGAGTACAGTTTTATTCCAGTCTGTTAAAATATTGACTGCTATCCATTTGGTATCATGAATCATGATGATACGATTCTTATGTAAAATTCAATTGATACTTCATATCATTTGTATTCCAGCTCTTAAGAACACAAACGATGTTTATTGCAAATGCAATTTGTTTATCCTCAATACAGTAATGCTATTAGGCAATTTACCTCTAAAATGATTGTGGAAGCATGTGATTTTTGTAATTGCCTTTCTGATGTGTCTTCTGTATTTTCTTCTTCTGTGTGAGGATATTATCTCATAATTAAATGCCACTTGCAGGGAGCTCTTTCACTAGAAGACGCATTGTCTAAGGGTCTGCCTGTCCAAAAGGAAATTGAGGCCCTGCGCACTTGTCTTGAAGGCACTGATAATGACTCGCTTTTAGATATTGTTCTGCTTTCACTTCCTGAAGAAACAAGGACCAGTGGGACTGATACTTTGTTGCAGTTGAATCAGAAGGTAGGTATTATGAGAATATAGTGTTACCTGCTTTTCCTAGCTAATCTAGATTTGATCAAAGAGGATGGATGAATTGCTATGGTTAACCTAATAGTGTGGGTTCTTAAGATTTTTTGCATGGGTTCTTTTCCTGGAAAATGGGCCAAAACCCTTACATGTGCTGGAGCATCTATGCACTGGCTGTCCTTTTTGTGTGTGATGAGTAATCAGCATTGTTTATAGGTCATTTTGGTTGCTTGTGGCAAGTTAATTGCATAGGAAGATTAAGTTCCTAGGTCATTTTAATTTCTCAGTGTTTGGTTAGAGATGTGGAAAGAGAAGTTCCATTTACCTATGTGGGGTCCTAGGTAAGTAAATTCCTCCATTTTGTGGGAAATACAACTTTCTGGGAGATTGAATTCCTACAATTGTGCAACCAAACAACTACACCACAATTTAATTCTTATGATTTTGGTTGTCAACCAAACAACATCTTAGTATGAATGTCTCTGCCACCTTAAAAATTTGTTCACTCTTAGGAAATTTTATGATACTTTCGAATCACATACTGTAGATAGAATGATAGATTGTAGTTAGAGTTCTTTAAAAAATTGCATATCCTAGGTTGTGATGTATCAGTTGAAGTTAAAGCTTTGTATATTATTCAAACACCAAGATTGGAATGGGCAAGATATGAAAAATTGATGGTATCTAAAAATCTGTATATTGGATGAATTTTAATTGGTTTCCTAGAACAGCAAACATAACTGTTTATTTGGCAGGTTTCTTACCTTTTAGTTGATGATATTGCTATGTGATGTTGGCGGCATTATTTGTTTACCCCAAGGCTTCTGGCATTAAAATATGTGGTATTCAGATAATACTTTCCCCCACTGAAGTTCTTTTGGTTTAGATTGTTTATTTAATTCCAAAATTTGCAGTTTGATGCTTTGAAAAGGACAATACGTCACTTCAGCTTGATTCCACCAGGAGGTGGTGGGATTTTGTCGCATTCATTGGCTCATGTAGCATCCACGTTAAAGGTTGGTATTCTCTATCATAGAAGAATATTCACATGTTTTTACTGCCCCCTGGTATTCATTTTTTATGTTCAGGTTAGCGAGGCAGACAAGTCTGGTGATGGAGTCGAATCTCTTATGAACAAAGTAGATAATTTCTTAGCTGAAGGGAAGCTGATTGAAGCCGCAGATGTTCTTGAAAAAGGTTTGGACGGTACTGAAGCGGCTGAAGTTGTTGGCAACTGGGTTAAGCAAGCAAGGAATAGAGCTATCACTGAGCAAGCGTTAACCCTTCTACAATCATACGCAACTACCATCAGCCTTGCGTAATTGGTGCTATCTAGATAATTTGAGGTTTTCATTTAAAAAATCTTGATTTCCCCTTGATAGAGAATCTTAAATTGGTAGTTTACAATCTTGAAATAGTGCAGCAATTTTTTTCTTGTTGCAATACCATTAATTACTTGCTCTCTAGACCATCTGGTAATTTGTGGAATACTGCTTTGGAGGTAACCCCTTAGAAGTGGGGTGTATTAACATAATAAGGGAGTGTTGATATATGGGGAAATTTACAATTTATGAACCGTGGGTTGTTTACTAATTACGTTTGATTAAGGGTGGGTTTATTACAGATTTTTTTGAAATAGAATCAGTTTTGATATTGCTAAGGTTTTTCCTAGTGGGTTTCTTTGGCTTTTTATCTATTAAAAAAAATCATTTTCCAAATATAATTTTTTTTTTGAAGATCCAAATATAATTATGAACGTGGAATATAAAGTGGAAAACAACCACCTCTTAAAGTGAAATATAAATGTGATTTGAAGAGATACTCCAAAAAAAAGAGTGTAAAACCACCTCTTAAAGTGAAAATCTTTTGATCATAAACCTCATTGACAGTCATTGCTGATTAGTTCATGGTATATCTAGCTTCACATATGGTGCATAGAGTTGATTTTGCCTCTTTATTTTTTCGGAAAAACACGCCTCATTGTGTCAACAAGAGAGAGCTTCATGGCAGTGAAGTTTCCTGCTAATTTTCTTTGTGCCTTCCAGTTTTCACACTCAACTCAAGTCCGTGGAAGCTTCATTTCTACCATGGAGAAGAGAGGATCATCATTTTCACCACCAACCACCTCGAGAAGCTTGATCCGGCGTTGATCAGACGGGGCAGGATGGACATGCACATAGAGATGTCGTACTGCAAATTCGACGCGTTTAAGGTCCTGGCTAAGAACTATCTAGGGATTGATTCGCATCCTCTATTTGAACAAGTTAGGGAGCTGCTGGAGAAGAGCGATACGAGCCCATGCGATGTTGCTGAGAATCTGATGCCTAAGAGGAAATCTAAGGATGTTGCAGAGGCTGATTGATGCGATTCACCTGTCCCAGCCAGAGCCGGAAACAAGAAAAGCAGGGGAAAGAAGAAGGAGAGTATAAGACGAAAGTCTTCTCGGTGTTCTTGGTAGACTTCAATAACTAGCACACCGCGCACAGTGTAATTGAGCATTTTCAAAATTCTTTTATGATATTGGTTAGTTAATTTGAAAACATTTTTAATATTATTCTTTGAACCGAAATGTATTAGATAGTAGAAAATCTAAATTTCAATTAAATAGCATATGATAGTGTTGGTTTGATATTAACCACCGGCCACTATTGTCTTATAATCTCATATTAAAAACTAATGACACAAATTAAAATTAAAAAAATGGTATTTTGTATATTAATTATAAACATAATTATCATATTGATAGTATAAGTGAAAGTGACTATGTTAGAGCGTTGGAGATGAGAGTGTGAGTGCATAGGACTTTGCCTTAACAACTTAGATTCAGCTAGCATAGCTTCGCCCGGAAAATTTGTCGTTCAATGGAACGAAGTTTCATCACCATTTCCACTTCTTCCTTCACCTATTCGTGCATTCTCAGGTCCACGGCCTCGAGCATATCCCTCATTGTTCCAACAGAATACCTCGAGCAAGAACGCCCTGAACGAGTACACGTCGTCTGACTATGTTCCGGCGCTAGGTACCCGAATGTGCCCATGACATGAGTCGTGTTCGGGTCTGAACCGTGATCACACAGCCTGGAAAGCCCGAAATCGCCTAGTTTCGATTAAACTTGTCGTCTAGCAGCACATTTCCGGCCTTCACATCGCGATGGATCACGAGCTGTTCCCAGCCTTAGTGAAGGTAGAAAATCCCTCACGCGACGCCGTGGATCACCTGAAACTGATGTTTCAGGGTCAAGGTTTGATCCGGCGAGGTTCTCGGCTGGTTGTAAGGAAACCTGTCTAGGCTGCCATTAGGCATGTACTCATACATCAACATCAGCACACCTTTTATCCTGCAGTAACCTAATAAAGGTACTAGGTACCTGTGCCTGAGCCGACCAATGCTAACTATTTCAGCCACGAATTCCTTAATTCCCAGCCTGGATTCATGTGACACTCTCGTGACAGCAACCTCGACTTTGTGGCCTTGTACAAATCCTTGCACTTAAATCTATGTGGTCCGTATTCGCTCTCCCAATCTTCGAGCACTTCTTCTGCAAAATTTCTCTTCATCCTAAGATAGTGAAGCAGTCCAGTTACTGCTATGGACAAGAAAAAAATCAGGAAAATACACGAATGTGTGGTAAGAACATTGGAATTCATCTTCGGCTGGACACGTGGAAGCTCGGGAAGGGTGGAGAGATCAAGCATTAATTCAAGCCACGCCGTTCATCCAAAAGCTCCATCCGAGGAGATAAACGGATCCGGTGGACGAGGAAAACCCTACATACATTCTTTGTTTCAGCAAACGTGAGAGATCTGTTCGCAGAGATAGCAGAGGTTTATTCGGTTTAGGAACATCAGCAGGAGGTCTGTTCGGTTTGTTCATTTTCACCACCAACCACCTCGAGAACATCAGCTTATGTTTACCAATATGTTGCCTTCCTCAAATAATTGGTAATCTGAAATTTCCAAGTAAGATTGTAAGTGATGTAACTTGTAACTTGTAAGAGCAAGTCCAACAACATCTCTATAATAGAGATTTTCTGTATTTTTAGAGTTTTTTTGTCTCCAACAGATTTGCTATCACAATCTCTATTATAGAAAAATGATGAGAGAGAAGATCTCATTCTCTATATATGCAAAAGCAAAGAGTAAATATGGAGAACAAAATTTATCGGATTTGAATTAGAATTCCTATTTTTAGTAAAACAATTAAACAACATTCCATTTCATCTCCAAAATCTCTAAAATAGAAAAGCTGTTGGATTGGAAGCAAAATTTGATAGCAAATCTTACATTTTTATCTCTATTTTAGAAAAAAAATTAGATGAGCTGTTGGACTTGCTCTAACATGGCTAAGTAGACCAAACCTTCCAAGTGTTCAACTCCTTGACTACAAAAACACTTAACCCAACATGAACTCCTTGACTACAAAAACATCCATGTAATGCACATGAGATCACAGGCTCATAATCCCAATACAAAACTAGCTCAACAGTAAACTACAACTAAAAGTACTTCATGAATCCAACTCATTCTTGGCCACTGCGTCCCCAGGATGTTAGCCCATTAATACAGAATGACGAATGCTACAAAGTACTTCAGTTCATTCCCACACAAAGATTATGAGCTTTCATAATCACCATCATCATCATCATCACCACTGCCTTCCAAGTCTAAGTGATTCATATTTCGTTCCAGTGGGGGAAGCCCATCATCAGATTCATCAGCAGAATCTTCTTCATCTTCTTGGCTAGGTTTAATATCTTCTCCTGAAACAAAGAATTGACGAGTCTTTAGAATTGATCTATTTTCCTGGGGGTGCTACAAAACTCGCATGACAACCAGAGCAGGAGAACACAAATAACAATGTATCTTGTTACTCTACCTCACCCTCCCATTCTACCAATAGCCCATTACTACTTGTGGCAGTATAGAGTAATTGCCGTATTAATTACACAACATAGTTGTATACAGTAACGTAATGCAGTAATTTGTAATTAACACAAAGAGACTAAGAAGATAAAACCCGCTTCCACCCGTCAACAAAGTATTAAACCACCGGCCACTATGCAAATCTCAGGATAAACTTCTGTGGATATTAGCTCATTATTTTCAAAAGTATTAAACTGTAAGCGGAATTTATGAATTCTTTCTTTTATATATTGTATGTTCATTACTTTATTAAGAAAATTCTGAGATACAGTAACCACATACAGCAACAGAGATTAAACATGGTACTACTACCTTCAACATTTGCAGGACTTCTGCAAGCCCGTGAGCTTTGCTTGGAAAGCCAATCATTTTGAAATGTAATAATTTCAGCACTGTTGTTGCATTTTGAATATGACTTCAGAAGCTCCCTGGCACGGTTAATAGTTAGACACAGACTTCAGAGTAAAGGAGAACTAGTAAGAATTGATACACCGCAGATTGAGATAGGTGGTTCAATCATCGATTTCTGATGGTTTTGACATACTTCTATAGTTCTATTACTCAACTTTATTCCCTCAATCGTGCTTCTTATCCATGAATCAAATCAAAGATGAAATATGAAGTGTCATTTTCCATGGTGTGTTTGGTATTCGAAAATCTTGATTAAGAAAGATCAGATCATTCCGGAGACGTGTTATTCTAAATTTGTTTAAAAACATCCACTAAATATTTATGGAAAATAGTAGTCTGATCTCTAGTGAAAAATGACTTTTACTTTACATTTTCCTAATTCTAACATTCTTATAATTAATATATCCATCTAAATACCAAGTGAGTACATTTATTAGTTTTAGGTAATCACAGGTACCCATCCACATAAATTCGCCAAAAACTCGCCTGCATGAAACCCCTAATTACATACTTCCCAATAGTTGAATTCATGCATCAAGCATTTAAAATCCATCAAATAAAATTATCTTCACATCCAAATCCTTCCACTCAAACAAAATTCAACTCCTAAATTTGAAGTAAATCTTACTTCTGCAATACTTTACTGACAATTAAATTTCAGAAAGCCAAATGTGTGGTTCCCAACATATCAAACAAATGGTCAAGAAACTAAGCAGAATATACAACCAAGAAAGTGCAAGATTATTAAAAAAATGAAATAATTGATGAAAGTATTCGAAGATGATGCTTATAAACAGAGCCAGGGTAGTACCTGTTAAGGGACAAAAAAGCATGGCCCCATTTGAACTTTCCCAATATCATATCTGCAGTTTCCTCTTCACCACTGTTTTGGGCACAAAAGAGATTATATAGCGGTGCACCAGATAAAGGACCAAAAAACTAAAACATGCTCAGGATCACAGAAATCATGGCTCAATATTCAACTTCAAAAGTTCGTACAAAATAAAAATCCATGAAGCCATATGGCAAAGTAGGGTTGAAACAGTCACAATCACTGCAAAGGAAATTTATGTATAATATTCAACCATACCATATTATCAAAGCTGCAGCAAGAGCCTCAACACAAGATAGTTCACATGGCCGGCCGTAGTTGACAGGATTTGCTGCCACCAACCATGGCACTGCAAAATGTACTATATTAAATTTTACTGGCAAAACAAAACAAAGTACGATTGCAAATTATGAATCCTCAATTTCATAGGAAATAAAATGAAGACAAAATTTCTCTTTCTTAGCTTTGGGAAATTCTTGTGAATGAGCTACCAACAGGGGAAGATCAAATTATTCGAAAATATTAGATTAAATACTTACAAAGACGGGGAGCAGTACATCGCAATTTTGCAAAAGGTACATCATCTAGTCGGTGCCATGAACAGTCTACAACAGCTAAACCTCTCCTATTAATTAAATCCCGATCTTCCCTTGAGACACACTGCTGCCCAGTAGGACTACAATGGGAAAGTGCAACAGAAGATTAGTGCAGCTCTTTAGGCATTTAAGGACATGAGCATATGTTAAGTCAGTTGTTTCCAAAGTTTATCTGGTGAAGCAGTACAACATAAGAACCTTTTACTCCATGTCATTACAACAAGTAGAGTCCTATTTGTGAGCCTAATTTAGTTTAACAAGTGGACTCTGATTATGGAATGGAGGGTAGTGAAGCGTTTGTCGGTACCTTAAAACTATGCCACCAAAACCACTACTTACGCGCAACTCCTGCAAAATAATGGTAAATCTGAGTCATTGAGCACATTTTTGAGTTCATACAAAAAATGAGACAAAACAAAAAAGCAACATGTTATGTTATTCTGAGTATGGCAGGGCACTGGTCCAATGTTTTTCAGATTCCTGAGAGTATCCATACAGCCATTGTGGAGAAATGCAGGGAATATTTATGGGGTAAGGAAGATGGGAAAAGAAAGCTGATACCTATTGCCTGGGACACTCTGTGCATTTCCAAAAAATGTGGTGGAGCTGGCCTAAGAGACCCTTCTCTGTGGAATACAGCTGCACTGTGCAAGGTAATCTGGGATGTATGTCAAAGAAAGGAAGTGCTATGGATAAAGTGGGTACAGGAGTACTACTTGAAGGGTGCTGATTTTCTTTCCTACAAGGTAAGGACCAGGCACAGCTGGAATTGGGGAGTATTAGTGAAGATCAAAGACATGGTGCTCCCGTTTTTGCACCAGTGTGTAGACAATCAAATGAAGCTCAGCACCAAGAAGGTTTATGCCCAGTTGAAGGGAGCTACACAGAGGGATAGAAGAGCAATATTGTGCTGGAAAATGGGGTTACAACCAAAACAAGGATTCTTTCTGTGGATGCTGTTTAAAGGCAGATTATCTACTATTTCCAGACTACACAGTCTTGGGATTCAAAAACATCTACAAGACAGATGTATATTGTGTGGAAACATGGGAGAAACACCACAACATCTTTTATTAAAATGTGACTATTCCTTAGAGTTGCAGGTTTTGCTAAGGATTAGATTGGGTGGCTGTTTCAGGGGGCTTTTGAGGCGCATGTACTTGATGTCCAAAAGGAAAATGAAAAAGGAGTTTCACTTGGCTGTCAGCCTGTTCTACCACATCCGGCAGGAGCGCAATAGAAGGATTTTCCAGCTGAAAAAATTGACCCCGGAGAGTTTAGTACCGAGAATTTTAGCAGGATATGATTAGAGTGCATTTCTATTCTTGGTAGCTTGCATTTCTAGTCTGTTATTTCCTTATGTGAGGTACAATAGGTGTTTGTATGGCTGGGAGTGAAGGCCAAATATTGTAAAGAAATTTTTTGTTGGTTATTAATATAAACATGCTTCCATCAAAAAAAAACATGTTATGTTATTCAGAAAGGAGAGATACTTTCTTTAAGAAAACCAAATCTCGCAAGTTTTCGCCCTGTACAGCGTTTTGCATCGCACTGGCCAAAGTCCTGCAAGAAACAAAGCTGTAGTGATCACATCCATATCCAGACAGAAATCCAAAACTAACCAACTACAAAATAGAGCATACATACCCACATTGCAAGTTGAATTGTAGGAACTGCTGGTCCGACATCTTCAGTTTCTGACCCCAAAAATTAAAAAAATTGTCAGCTTCTTTGGAGCAATTAATCAAACAGCTTGGGCACAAGACTGATATAAAAACCAAAAAAACAGAATCGATACCTGGGTCAATTGGTATTGAAGCATCATCCCTGCATAAATAGAAGTCGTTATGTATTGATATCAGAATGAAAGATAACAGAATGAAATTGTTAAAAAGAACAAGTGTTCTACCGAGGTTGACTGGGGCGACTAGATTGGCTGCTACCAGCTCCCCCGCCACGGTGACCCTTGAATCTCCTCTGTTTGTTATGGCCCATATCGCCGCAACTCAGATTATGCCACCCAAATTTTGATTCGCTCGAGTACAAGGCAGTGAAACAATTTTTATTTTAGGTAAAGAATTCTAATATATATATAGAGTACTAACAAAGAGAAAATTTAGACATATAAAAGACCTGTTTGGCAGAGCTTATCGGTAGATTAGTTCAATTTAGTGAAAATGTAATTTGATGAAATTCAGGTTAATTCAGTCATGCTGATTCCTTTTTTCAATACACTAGCAAGGTGACACCGCGCGATGCGCGGTGTATTTGGGTGGTAAAAATAACTTAAGTATGTAATATAAACTATGTTGATCATCTCCACTTACAATTCTTGATTTTATTGTTGTTTCTTCCTACATTGTAATGAAATTTGTTATGAAAACCACGATTTTAATTTTTTATTGATAGTAATATACTTAATATTTATGATTGTTCATTTATGAGTTTTTGTTTTTTTGGTCGTTTGAATGAGTGGTATATCATTTTCGAAATCCTTGTTTCTGCTTCTTGTACATTAATTAGGTTCAGGTTCTGTAATCATTGGGGAGAAATAATTAGTTTAAGACACTTGAAAAATGACTTAAAAAAGTTTAAGACTTTCATCATCCTCCAAATCTTGATATTTGTCTGTCTTTTTCTTGTTCTGTTATAATTGAAAGACTATATTATATGAAGTATTTTTGAATTCAAAAACATATGATTGGCATTTTTTAAAATAAAATAATTTAATGTTGGTATAGTACCTTTAGATAGCCGTCCTTTCTTTTTTAGACTTTTGAACTGAACACCGTCTTCCTTATCTTTGTTTTTGTTGATAGATATTATTTTTGAGTAAGATGCTTCTATTTCATCTTTGTCTCCAAAAGATATGACAATGTATGTGGGGCTTATTTCACTATCTTTTTTTTGGTAACAAATTGAATCTTTGTAGCTTTGTCCATTGCTTGCACATCAGTTAAAAAATTCGTAATCATTTCAATTTCATTCATCAAATTAGCTTTCATTTTACACCTATGTATAAGTTGGTGATATGATTAAAATAGAGAGTTTTAATATTTTTATTGAAAAAAAAGAAATGTTTAGAAAACTTTCAATATAAGTGACGACATATCTAATTTTGTTTCTTATATAAGTGTGTGGATATAAAATTTATGGCTATTTAACCATCTTAGGTTTGTTTTTAAAAAAGATTATGGCTAATCATTCTCCTGCTAAAATTTGATGAAATTTAATATGGAATGTAAGTGAAAATTTGAAACACGTGATGAGCATACGTAAATCCATAAAATATAACACTCCAGAATTGTGAGAAGGATATTTAACAATGTAAGGCATGGGAGGTTTAACAAAATAAAAATACAATGCAAGGCATACAAAATCATCTTATAGATTAAACACGACATTGTTAATTAAGGTTGAGATCATATGGTGATGAAATTATAGCATGATAATGAATGAGAAAAAAAATGTAGTTCAAATTTAAAATGGTGTTTTACCTTGGTGTCGAAGTTTGCTTTTGTCCACATATGTTGCATAGAAATTCATACACTTAGAGGTCGTTTGGTTCATGTGGGAATTAAATTCCCACAGATTTGGTAATTACTCGGAAATAAATTCCTCCATCAAAATACTCAGAATTTGGAAAAACTGTTTGGTTGCATCTTCGTATTTTATAATTCCTATGATTTTATTTACTACATGTTGTTTGGTTGACTTACGAATTTCTTTCGAATCTAACAATTTTGCAACTATATATCAAAAAACATTCAAATGAACTCACTCGAATCTAACAGTTTTTCAACTATATGTTAGTAAATAGAATATTTACTGAATATTAGTTAGCATATTTAGAATATATTCTTTCTGTAATTATCTGTTATATTAGGTAATCTAGTTGTACAGACCTCTATTTATATGAATGAATACAGAAAGCTCAGATGAGCAATTCAGCCATTCAGTATTGCATTCTAACATGGTATCACAGCCTTAATCAATTTTTTTGTATCTTTTTCTCTTTTTGATCCTATGGCCTCGGCTACTACTCCCACCGGTGATCAGACTCCACCACCACCACCACCACCAAAACAAAGCTTCCATTCCGCGCAATCTGTCACCAACATCCGAAATCAAATTCCCCTTATTCTTGATCTCCATAAGGTCCAATACCACACATGGGCTGAACTTTTCCAAATTACTGCTCGCGCACACAGCGTGCTTCATCACATTGACGGCTTACCTCGACCTTCTGATGTTTCTGAAGACACTTGGAACCAGCTTGATGCCATAGTTCTCAGCTGGATTTACGGTACCCTCATCGAGGATCTTCTCCTCACCGTCATCCAAGTCGGATCATCTGCGCGTGCTGCCTGGCTTCGTGTCAAGGGTATTTTCCACGACAACAGCACCGCTCGAGCAGCCGATCTCGAAAGTCGTTTCATCAATGCTCGTTTAGATTCTTTTCCCTCCGTCTCAGCGTATTGCCAATTTCTGAAATCACTGGCAAATCAGCTTGGAGATGTCGAGGCCCCAGTTAGCGAACAACGCCTTGTTCTGCAACTTATCAACGGGTTGTCTTCATCATACGACACTGTTGGCAGCATCATCAGTCAGATGTCGCCTCTTCCTTCGTTTTCCGTCGCCCGGAGCATGCTCACCCGGGAGGAATCTCGCCGGAGCCGCCACATGGAGGAGAACCATGTCATGATTGCAGCCACTACTCCGCGACCGTCCACTGGTGCCGAGCACAACTCGGCTCGTCGAAACCGATCGCGCGGCCGTCAAAATTCCGGCCAAAACAGCACAAATTGGCTGCCATCCGGAGCTTTCAACTCAGGTCCGCGACCAATGCAACCGGCGGCCTGGTTCCCAACGGCGCCGGCGGCATCTTGGCCGAGTGGATAGGCACCACCGCCGTGCGCTTACCCTACTGCCGCGGCATCATCGGGCGGTCAGATCTTCCCGTCGGCGGCGCAGCAGACTCCACAGGCGCAGGGATCTGAGCTTCTTTCAAGCCAGCAGCTGGGCCTTGGGCCGTTTCAGCCCACGAGTCCTGGGTACTTTGCGGGTCAGGCCGCGGGTCCTGGGTACTTCGCGGGTCAGGCCCTAATTGGGTCTCATCTGGGCCAGCCGATTCTTGGGCCAACTTATCAGCATTTTGGGCCCCTCCAGCAGCAGAGTTTTGGGCCACAACAGCCCAGTCCACCAGTATTTTCTCCGGCTTTCAGCACGACTTCGCTGCAAACACCTTCCGACAATTGGTACATGGACACCGGAGCATCTTCTCACCTCACTGCAAATCCAGGTATCCTTCGTACCTATTTTAATTCGAGTAATTTAGCTCCCATTTATGTTGGTAATGGAAATAATATTCCTGTCATTGGTCACGGTTCTGCAATTTTACCCACATGCCCATCTTATCAGCTAAAGAATGTTTTACATACTCCCGACATTGTTAAAAATCTAGTGTCTATTCGTAAATTTACTACTGATAACAATGTTAGTGTGGAGTTTGACCCAATCGGTTTTTCTGTCAAGGACCTAGAGTCGGGGAAAATCAAAACGAGATGTAATAGCCTTGGGGATTTGTACCCGGTCACCACCAACACCTTTCCACCCACCGCCCTTGTCGCTTCCCAACCACCGCAATGGCATGCTCGATTGGGTCACCCGGGCGATCATGTTTTGGACCAGCTCAAGCGTAGATTTCCGTTCTTCAATAAAGCCACTTGTTCGGCTATTTGTTCTTCTTGTCAAATTTCTAAACATAGACGTCTTCCATTTTCTCCTTCTCATACTGTTACTTTTAAACCGTTTGATATAATTCATAGTGATATTTGGACTTCTCCCATTTCCAGCACTAGTGGGTTTAAATATTATTTGTTGTTTTTGGACGACTACTCTAACTTTACCTGGATTTTTCCTCTTAAACACAAGTCTGAAACCTACCACAAATTTGTGTTTTTTCATACAATGATCCAAACTCAATTCCAGTCCAATATCAAAACTTTCCAATGCGACATGGGGGGTGAATTTGACAACAACCTTTTTCGTGCCTTTTGTGCCCAAAAAGGGGTTCTTCTACGTTTTTCCTGCCCTCAAACCTCACCTCAAAATGGGAAAGCAGAACGAGCTCTTCGCACACTCAATGACATTACCCGTACATTGTTAACCCATGCATCCCTACCTTATCGTTTTTGGGTCGAATCTCTCCAAATGGCAACCTACCTACATATTGCCATCCAAAGCTATCAATAATCAAACCCCCACTTTTATCTTATATCATCGGGAACCCACATATACACATCTTCGGACTTTCGGGTGTCTGTGTTATCCTAACACCTCAGCCACTGCTCCTCACAAGCTGGCTCCCCGTTCCGTTCCATGCTTATACCTGGGTCCTTCTCCCGACCATAGAGGTTATCGTTGCTTGGATCTTAACTCACATCGAGTCATCACTTCCAGACATGTTGTGTTCGATGAAACTACTTTTCCTTTCGCCACCCCGTCTGGTTTTACCCAACCATCCACCAATGATATACCCTCATCTGATCCTTCACCCATCCTTTTGGATCTTGTTCATCAAATTTCCCCAGATACCTCACCCATGCCATCCCCACCTCGGTCCTCGCCCACTTTCAGTCCGACTACCCACTCACCTCCTCCACCTCCTCCCCCTCCACCTCCTCGTCACCCAATGACGACACGCCTTAAGGCTGGCATTTCCAAACCTAATCCTCGCTACAACCTTTTGGCTTCTTCTACTCAAGTCTCCCCTCTTCCTAAATCTCCGCTACAAGCCCTGCAGGACCCCCATTGGCGTGCCGCCATGAATGATGAGTTTAATGCTCTTATTAAAAATGGTACTTGGGACTTGGTTCCGAGGCCGGCTGGTGCTAATATTGTTCGCTGCATGTGGCTATTTAAGCATAAGTACAGGTCTGATGGCACACTTGAGAGGTACAAAGCCCGTATGGTGGTTAACGGTAAGTCTCAACAGGTCGGAGTGGATTGTGATGAGACGTTTAGTCCCGTGGTTAAACCGGCTACCATTCGGCTCATTCTCAGCATCGCCGTCTCTCAGTCGTGGCCTATTCACCAGTTCGACGTGAAGAACGCTTTCTTACATGGGGATTTGCATGAGACCGTTTATATGCATCAGGCTCCTGGTTTTTCGGACAGCGTTATCCAGGCCAGGTTTGTCTTCTGCGCAAGTCTCTCTACGGGCTAAAGCAGGCACCCCGAGCTTGGTACCACCGTTTTGCTACTTATCTTTCCAGGATTGGTTTCCGTGGCAGTCAGAGCGATCACTCGCTCTTCATATATACCTTCCGGAATGAGACAGCATACTTGCTCTTATATGTTGATGACATCATTCTCACCGCCTCTTCTGATGCCCTGCTTCACCGCCTCACAGCATTGCTTGGTGCTGAGTTTGCTATGACGGATCTCGGCCCTCTGAGTTACTTTCTTGGTGTTTCTGTGACTCGATCCGAGTCAGGCCTTTTCTTGTCTCAACAGAAGTATGCCAGGGATATCATTGATCGCGCCAAGATGACTTCGTGCAAGCCTGCTACTACACCTGTGGACACCAAGTCAAAACTTGCTGCTGATGTTGGGCTCCCTCTAGCTGATCCTTCAGTTTACCGCAGTCTTGCCGGTGCTCTTCAGTACCTCACCTTCACGAGGCCGGACATTGCCTATGCCGTGCAGCAAATTTGTCTTTTTATGCATGACCCTAGAGAACCACACTTTCAGGCTCTCAAGCGGATTATCCGGTACATCCAAGGTACTCTTGCTCTTGGTCTTCATCTTCAGGCATCCTCTACCTCAGCCCTCACTGCTTACTCAGATGCGGATTGGGCTGGCTGTCCAGACACTCGTCGGTCTACTTCTGGTTATTGTGTGTACTTTGGTGACAATCTCGTTTCATGGTCTTCCAAGCGCCAACCCACTATCTCCAGATCGAGTGCCGAGGCTGAATATCGAGGAGTTGCTAATGCTGTAGCTGAGACGTGCTAGTTGCGCAACTTACTTTGTGAATTGCGTGTTCCTCTTCAGCGGGCTACTTTGGTCTACTGTGACAACATCTCTGCCGTGTACCTTTCATCTAATCCGGTACACCATCAACGTACTAAGCATGTGGAGATTGATATTCACTTTGTTCGCGAGAAGGTGGCTCTCGGACAGGTTCGTGTTCTTCATGTTCCATCGGCTCATCAGTATGCTGACATCTTTACAAAGGGACTTCCATCACCTTTGTTTCTAGATTTTCGTTCTAGTCTTTGCATTCGCTCTGCTCCTGTTTCGCCTAAGGAGGAGTGTTAGTAAATAGAATATTTACTGAATATTAGTTAGCATATTTAGAATATATTCTTTCTGTAATTATCTGTTATATTAGGTAATCTAGTTGTACAGACCTCTATTTATATGAATGAATACAGAAAGCTCAGATGAGCAATTCAGCCATTCAGTATTGCATTCTAACACTATATATCCCAAAAACATTCAAATGAACTCAATCGAATAAAATATTCAACTTATTTTAATTTTCCAAATAATCAAAAAAACTCACTTGAATTTATAAAAAACAATTTATTGTTCTCTAAAAAAAATCAAAAAATAGTTATACTTCAAAAATAAAATCACAAAATAAGAAAATTTGATAACAATAAAATATTCCATTCTAAATCCCATGTTAATAATATGTATACGTACAGTTAAATAAACAAAAAACGTTATAAGAAGTTTAAAACAGAAATTGCAGCAAAATAAAACTGGAGGAAATAAAATATATATATATATATATATATATATGCATGGTGGGGAGAAAATGGTAATTTCGTATAAAAATTACGCGTATTTCATTTCCCACGTTGTGTGGGAAATTGAATTTCCGCGGAATCGTCATTTCCAGCGTTTTAACCATTATACGCTAACCAAACAACAATCCAAAATCTTAAATACGCGGATTCTATATTTACTACGTTTAATACGCGAACCAAACCACCCCTAAGGGTTATGTAATGATAGTTTTGAGGCATATATTAAAAGAAAACAGTAATTTTTTTAGTTACCCTCTGAAATATGATAAAATTAATTTTAATTATTGATAAAATATGGTAAGTGATGCTACTAAGCACGTGAGAAAGGTACAAAGAGAGGTACACGATGATGACTCAGCAGCAGAAAATGGTACTGTATCCTTTGGCTGGATTGCTACTATAAATACCCAAAGAAATCAACAACACAAGGTAAGTTCTCTAACTCTAAACTTTAGCTATTGGGTTTTATCTCATTTCAGTACACGAAATCTCATCATCAAATCGAATCTGCTACCCTCGGATGGCCCCAGGGTTCTGTTTTGCAGGCTAAGACGAACAATTCTTAGCCTCATCAAACCTCGGCTCGAAAGAGCGATCCTCAGACTATCTGTTCGGTCCGAGAAACTCACTCATCTGAAACGCACGACATCAATAAGTAAAGAACAAATAATGTTGATTAAAATATTTTAATTACCCTTTGATTTTTTTTGTGATTTTTGCAATAGGAGTGTATATTGTACTTTCCTTTATGGGTATTGCAAATCCATTTCCTTTGTCTATTGCAAATGCGTTTTTTTCTCAATGTTGATTGGCCCTGCAAAATAATATAAATTTGATAAATTATTATGGACATTAAAATATTGTATACAAACCAATCGGTAAAGTTCTTAACATATAAAATCATGTCTATTATTTTTAGAAATATTAAAATGGTTGTAAATATATTACACGGGTGCATGTAATTTTGCTTTCATAAACATGTAGAATCAGTTAAAGCAATTTACACATCATTTGTGCATATTTATAAGCTAATTTGATGGTTGGAGTGTTATCATTGTTTTAATTTTGTTGATTCTTCACATCTTCAATCTGAAATGTTGTCATCTTGTTGTTTGTAACTTGTATACCTACAAATTTTGTTGAATAACTATTGTAATGAAATATCTGATCGAAAAAATTTAAATACATTCATTTGTATTTTGATTACCATTGAAACAGGTAACATGGAGAGATGTTCCAATAATGATTGGCATTGATTGAATTTTTCATATCAAAACTTGTCTTTTAGATTGAATAGATTCTTCCCACAATGATAGTGTTTGCAGCCTAATGTAATCATTAAAATTTGAATATAAATTTGATGTTGTGTATTTCTTATGATAAGCATGCATTTGTTTTAAAAAAACAAATCTTACTTGTCATACATTGGAACAAATTTATGCATATCCTTAAGTCCATACTTGGTCTTGATCTTGGTCATGGTAGATGTTGCACTACCACTCCTATTATACTTTTAAGAAACTAATTAGTGAATATATATATAAACATCAAAAGTGTAAAGTGTCATGAATTGAATGAAAATGATACCAAAGTATGATATTGTGTTTAGTAAAAGGGATAATCTTTTGATCATCATCTTAAACCTGTGGTATTTCGTTGATATTAATATTTAAGAAAGCCAAAAAGAGAGATCATAAACCCGAAAGGAGAAGGTCGATTTTGCATTCAAATAAAATTAGAAATCTAGAAGGAGAAGGTCGATTACGCATATTCAGTTACCTAAGTATTCCATGCGCGTTGGATTTGTGCATATTCAGAATAGTTGGTCTTTGATATTGACTTGTGTTAATCCAAATGAATATATGTCTTGAATTTATAGTTTTGATATTGTGTTTAGTAAAAGGGATAATCTTTTGACTCAGAATTGGAACCATCATCTTAATCTTGTGGTATTTCGTTGATACTAATATTTAATTTAAAGTTCCATGCGCTTTGGATTTGTGCATATTCAGATTTGGTGGTCCTTAATTTATTTTTTACTTGTGTTAATCCAAATGATATATATGTATATATATCTTGAATTTATACTTTTGATTTTGTGTTTAATGAAAGGGATAATATTTTGATCATCATCTTAAACTTGTGGTATTTTGTTGATATTAATATTTAAGAAACCCAGAAGGAGAGATCATAAACCCGGAAGGAGAAGGATAAGTTGAGGGAAAAAACATAGTAAAACGACGTCGTTTTGCCTTTGGGGGTTTAAATTACAAAAATACCCCTGTGCTGGTGATGCAGATGAGATGGCGTTGAATTATTTGGAGCATCTGGATCGCATGAAGTGAAGCCCATGGGCCAGTTTGTCAATTATTTTATGGATATTTGTGGGGAGTCCATAAAATATTATTTTCCTTTCGTAGTTGGAAATAGTTAATCAATTCCATATAGGATTTGGTGAACTTTCCTTTTCAATATTTTAGATTTTTAAATAGGTTTTGGAGAACTTTACCTTTTATTTTATGTCTTTGACTCCTATAAATAGGGGATTCATACCATTGTATTTTTCAGATTTGATATTAATAAAACATGGTTTTCCCCCAAAAACCAAGCATTCTTTTGATAGAATCAACGGTCGTTAGAAGTTTCATTAAATTCGCCAAAACTCTTGTTCGTGAAAGCTTCCGCTACGTCAGTTGGTACCTGAGCCACGTTGTTCCAGGGATGGCGCCTAAACAACGCAACACCAGAGACCGAACGCTAGAGGACATTTACAACGAACAAGAGTTTTGGCGAATTAAATGAAACTTCTAATGACCGTCGATTCTATCAAAAGAATGCTTGGTTATTGGGGGAAAACTATGTTTTATTAATATCAAATCTGAAAAATACAATGGTATGAATCCCCTATTTATAGGAGTCAAAGACATAAAATAAAAGGTAAAGTTCTCCAAAACCTATTTAAAAATCTAAAATATTGATAAGGAAAGTTCACCAAATCCTATATGGAATTGATTAACTATTTCCAACTGCGAAAGGAAATTAATATTTTTATGGACTCCCCACAAATATCCATAAAATAATTGACAAACTGGCTCATGGGCTTCACTTCATGCGATCCAGATGCTCCAAATAATTCAACGCCATCTCATCTGCATCAGCTGGATACCAAAATTGGTTGACCATGGATCAAAAGAATTCTTATTATATAGTGTTCTAGGATTAGAAACCTAGAAGGATAAGGTCGATTACGCATTCAAATCAAATTAGAAACCCAGAAGGAGAGATCATAAACCCGGAAGGAGAAGGATAAGTTGAGGGAAAAAACATAGTAAAACGACGTCGTTTTGCCTTTGGGAGTTTAAATTACAAAAATACCCCTGTGCTGGATACCAAAATTGGTTGACCATGGATGAAAAGAATTCTTATTATATAGTGTTCTATGATTAATTTCCACTTCAGTTAAGTGCTGCAATAAATAAACTCTAGCAAACAGGGCTAAAGAGTAACAATTTTATTTTTGAGATAGTCTTTGAGGAGACCGTCTTTATATAGAGACCGAATTAAATTATAAATAGTGCAATAAATAAAAATCAAGGAGAGATCAATGTGTAATTTCTGAAAAATTAAAAAAATCACACACTACAGTGTTCCGCACTACAGTGAACAATGTTTTGCTACAGTACGCTTCATGTGTCAAATTAAAATGTTCATGTTTATGTTTTATGTTACAAGTTAAATTGTTCATGTTTTATGTTTCAAGTTAAAGTATTTATCGTATATTTCAAGTTAAATTATTCATGTTTCACGTAAAATTGTTCATGTTCATTTTTTTTTTATGTTTCAAGTTAAAATGTCACGTTTCACGTTAAAATGTTCATGTTTTTGTTGTTTCAAATTAAAATGTTCAAGTTTCAAGTTAAAATGTTTATGTTCATGTTTTAAGTTTCATGTTTTATGTTTCAAGTTAAACTGTTCATGTTTTATGTTTAAAATTAAAAATGTTCATATTTTAACTTGGAACACTGTAGCAATCCGATACTGTAGCGAATCGGCACTGTAGCGCGAGACTTTACACTGCAGCGCGTGAATTTTTAAAATTTTCAGAAATTGCAAATTGGTCCCTCTGTGTTTTTGACTATAACACTATTTAAAATTTAATCCGGTCTCTATATAGAGACGGTGTCTTCCAAGACTTTGCCTTTTATTTTAGTCTATTGTTTTTTTATATATACATTCACTCCAACGAACTAATCTATTACATAGGTCCTATAATTATCATAGTTTTCCTATAATCCAGTACGTCGAGTGACCTAATCATGTGTTCGAATTCGAGTTCGTGAAAATTTAGTATGTTCATGATCGAATTCGTGCGAGTTGAAATATTATAGCTCGAGCTCGATTCGTCTGATTTTGAGAAAGTTCAAACTCGTTAAGTAACAAAATTAATGATTAAATTTAATTTATTTTTATAAAATTCTATATATACAATATATATAAATTATACTCGAACTGCTCAACGAGCCTATCGAACTAGCTTTTATGAGCTCGAATTTGTACTCGTGTATAAATGAACGAGCTCAAGTTCAAGTTAGAATTTGTCAAACCGACCTCGAAAATGAATTTTGACCGAGTTGTTCGCTAGTTTGTGATATTAATTTTATTTTTTTGTACATTAACTAATAATTTAAATTTATTATAATATTGTAAATGAATTAATGAAACAGAAAGGCAAATAAAGTTTACAAATAAACAAACTATTTTAATAACATATAAGAAAACAGTATTCCTACCAAAAACTTACGGTACGACCATCTCACCCAAAACTTTGTATTAATTTTTTATTCATTTCAACACGATTAGATTGTGATTCCAAATTCAAAAATTGAATTTTAAGCCATGTTGACATTTTGATTACAACCAAAAATTGGAACTTTGGATTTTAGTACTTTCATTTTGCTTCAATTTGGTACCATTATTTAATCATGTAATTTAAATGGTAACTAGATATATTATGTCACATTTTAACTTTTTTTTTTTAATTCGAAACCACCAATGGTGGGAGGTATATATAAGGTTCCTCAAACCATGAAAATCACAAAAAAATACATAGTATGATCAGTTTTAGACATGAACTAGAAGACTGAGATACACAGAATTACTAGTAGACAATGTGATCTATAGAATTCCCCATAATCCTTGAAGTTGATGCATAGAAAGAATTCCTATGAATAGCTCGTTATTCTGATGCATCTACCCCTGGTGCATCTTCAACCCAAAACAAGCCCTTCACAAGCCATCTTTCAAGAATCAACTGAGAGAATTTAGGGGAAAGCTAGGAAAATAAACTGCCTTGCAAAACTGGGCAGTGGCTCCTTTGGCAGAGACTTGTACACCATTGAGCACACCTAGGAATTGGATTGCTGAGAGCATCCATGGGAGCTTGGGTGCATAAGGTGAATACCAAAAGGGAGTTGAAGTACTCCATCCTGTTACCAAGGGACTTGCTGAGTTATTTGCTGCTACTTGCTGCTCTGCCACCACCTTTGTTTAAGAAACAAACGGTCTTGAACCTGTAAAGAGAGATGCAGCAGCATCAAAATTTCACTATAAAAGTAGGGGGTTGCTCTATGCAGGTCCATTTTTCTCTTGCAGGTCCGTATTTTTACCATAATACCCCTAATATTGTTAAGACAAAAAATGAGATTGAAATCATAGGGTTCCATCAGGGGCATTATGGTAAAAATACGGACCTGCAAAAGAAAAATTGACCTGCATGGAGAAATTGCTGAAAATAAAGGGTTACATTTTATAGATGTACTTAAGAGGACCTTATATAAGGAATTCCTATTCTATCTAAAGTGATGAGTCCTCTAAGTTTCGGTGGAAAATTTATAACTGTAAGGTTGCAAGATATAGAGTCCACAGAGGACATTTTAGCTAGAAAATCATCAACTATGTTACATTCCCTTAAAACATGTCCAACTTTTCTGTCATAAAAGCTCAGCTCATGACAGAGATTCAGAACTGACCAGTTAGCTACAGAAGGGTTTTTAATTCCTTCCACTGCTAATTTACAGTTAGATTCTAATGTAAAAGGGGAGCCAAGCTCCAAACCTTTTTTCAAACCTAATTGGATAGCAAGAAGCTCTGCATGCAGGGGAGAGGAGGCTTTAGTGTGACTTCTGTACATGGCTATTACTAACCCAGCATTATTCCTAATCACAACCCCTAAACCAACCTTATCACATGAGATGATAGATCCATCAACATTAATTTTGCACCCACTGTCAGGAGGGTACCATTTCACTATCTTATTTGGTTTAGGTCTTTTCTTTTTAAGGAAATGAACTAAACCAATATCAGTGAAATGTTTGACCTTCAGTGCATTTCCAGAAATAGGGAAAACAGATAAGAGCATAGATACTTGTTTAAAAATAGATCGAAATAAAGCCATACTATCTATGCTCAGATTATCAAAAATCATTTTATTTCTTCTGCCCCAAATATTCCACAGTGTTAGCATCATTGAAGTTAAAGTAACTGAGGTATGTACTTTAGTTGGCCCTTTGTAGTTCAGATAAAAAGACAGTCTGTGTTTTGAACTTATGAACTGAGGGACTGGGATAGACAGTAAATTATGCATCATATTGAAGACTACTAAATTTTGAGCACATCCATTAAAGAAATGGTCAATAGAGTCAATATGGTTGCAAAGAGGACATTTAGAAACTAGTTGTATACCGAATCTCATCAAGATAGCATCAAATGGAAGCAACATGTTGAAAAACCTCCATATAAATATTGATACTTTTCCAGGGACATGTTTATTCCATACCTGATTAATGGAGAGCTGCTGAGGTTGTCTGTTCTTCAGTTTCTTGTAAGCCAATTTAACCGAGAACTTTCCATTCGAAGAGGGTTCCCAAACCAGCACATCAGAATGAGTTTGAGTGATCACCAGTTCCTGTATTATAGATAGAATGTGGGTAGTCAAGAAAGGCTCCAGTTGGGGTAAGTACAGGTTTTTATCATGAAAGAACTGGGCTATGGAGATATCAGGGAATGGTATCTCCATATTAGGCCAAAGCAGGTAACATAGAGCACCTTGACCAGTCCAGTTTGCATCCATGTCACATTTTAACGTGTAACAATAATGGATTAAAGAAACAATTTTAAGTGTAAATTTAAATTAGAATAACATTAAAAACAATCTTTACCCCCTCTTCAAAATACAATTTTTTTTATCGTCATGGAACCTTATTAAGACACTTTTATGTGTGATATTTGCAAGTTAATAAGACAATATCTAATGTAATTAAACATGTAATATAATACATGAAAATGTGTCATAACAAGTCAATATAAGGGCATAATATTGTGTTTGTATTATAGGTATCACCACACTACATGATATTTTCAAGAATATTTTATTGAATTCCAAAAATTATATGTTACTACACTTTTTTGTGTCATTGAACCTATAACTACATCGACAGTTATGACACAGTGGAAAAATATCATGTAATCATAAATGTGACAATATATGTATATGTTTAACCACAATTTTTCATGTAAAAAATGACCTATTTTCTAGTAGTGTTTGGACACAAACTCAAGGAATATCTCCACCGATAATGACCAAGTAACAGTTCCAGAACCGGCTAACTTACTGACCATCTCTGATTTCAGACTAACTTTCGAGAGGAAGAAAATGGTGAATGATGCAGCGGTGAATATGATGGTATTCCTAGTGCTTTCTTCCACTTTAGCCATACTTTCAAACGCCTACGACAAATCCAATGTTTCACATCAGCCATCCATTATTCAATTGTAGCGCTCAGCCATCCATATGGAGAATGCATGATTGAACCTTTTTTTTTGACAGCCTGAAATCTCACCCATGAATACTAAGTGAGCATGATGAGGATCACTATCCCATTCCAAACCAAGAAGACAATTAGATATGAACTATCCACAAAAAATGTTCGCCGGATAGTGGGGGGCAGAAAATTTAGATCTATCCCAAAGGACTCGCATCTCCAACATCTGAAAACCATCAAATGAATAAACAACTCAAACTATGTTGCGCAAACTGTTGGGTTAACACGTATTAAAAACTGGGTAAACTAGAAAAGTCAAAAATCACGACTCAGAGTCTAACCTTTTTGAAACTATAGCCTTTTTAATTATAACTTATAAGTAATTAAAATTATTTTTCATAGATTTCAAAATATAAAACACAAAGATTGTGCTTCTGTAATCGAATGGTTTCATAATTGTTGTTTAATGAGCTGTTTATAAAGTGCACGTGTACGATATTGTTGTTCTAATATGTAATAGTAATGTAGTATTTATATTGATCAAGTTCTTGTATTTTTATCTGGGTCCGTTTCTGAAACCTCATATGGAGTTAGAGTATTTCCTTTTTATTTGAAGATAACACTATTATTAATATAAAAATTGTGAAACCCGGGAATTTTGTTAATTTTGCTATCTTTAAACTCGAGTTCGTTGATTTTTAATAATAGATATTTAATTGGTCTGAAACCCCTAGACTTCTGTTTTTATTTATTTCTGAACTAGTCTTTTAATCTCTTTTGGGATAAATTTCAGTTGGGGCAAATTTAGAATTATTGGATATTGGGAGGTCTTGATGATAAAATAAAAATAAATATGAAAGGATGGATTTTATCTGTTGAATCAGAAACAAAGTTTAATTAGAATTGAGTACGTATCGGATGATGCTACCAAAATCCGCCCGTTTCTCCGGGGTTAACGCTATCCGGGTTTCCTTGTTAATCAGCCCGCCACAATCCTGCAAAACAATCCCCGGGAGGCGTCCCGGGGAAGAAGCTTCAGCGTGATGATGAGATGGGGATAGCGGAGGAGAAAAACGTACGGAAGGTGCTCTCAGTATCAAGTAGAGAGATATAAGTCACATACCTTGTTCATTGTTTGAGACTACTATTTATAGTTGAGGTTGCCGACTTTGGATAAGGCTCAGGACCACTTCTCCTTGTCACCATCTGTCCTTCTTCTTGTCCGGACGTGCCTTTCCCGGGAAAGGCACTGCTTTCTTGATCCCGGGCCATGGGCCCCTTTCTTGGCCCAATAGGGCTTAGGGCCGGTATTATCACTAGCCCCCCAGACCAGTTTCCCGGGTTTCCGTTACGCGGGGAATTGGTCTTTCGCGCTTCCCTTCTTTCACTACTAGTTCAGTAGGACCCATCCGTGTTGGAATAAGTTTCTGACGCCGCCTCTCCCTATTCTGCATTTGATGCTGCCTCGTTCACCGTGTCATCATTGCTTTTCCTTCTTTAGAGGTGACGATTCCTATCCGCTCACCTATATAAGGGACCTAACCCCCTTCTCACAAGTTTACTTTCTTCAAATTTTCTCCAGACGCTTCTGCTTTCCTGCCCCTTCATTTTTTCAATCAAGTAAGCTCTAACTCCCTCTACTTCACTTCATTCTTCATGGGTTCCCCTTCTCTCTCCACCTCTTCCTTGGGCACCGAGGAGATTCAAGATCAGTTTGAGGTCCAGTTTAGGGCCGCTGATAACCTAGTTTCCTCCCCGGGTTCTCATTCCGAGGCTTTCAGCATGCCCCGGGAGCCGAATATCCCAGGTGCGTCGACCTTGAATGGGGCGGGCTTGCACCCGACTGAGCACCCTAGCCCACCCCGGGGAGACCAAGATGAAGAGTTACTTGATGAGGGAGTCGGTGACGACCTTCCCCGGGGGCCTACTCATGGAGTTTGTCTGGTGGGTCTCAAATTTTTCGAGGTCCCCGGGGATTTTCCTTCTTTAGATAAGGACGTTTTAGATCTAGCCAAGCGTTCTTTTATTCCCCTCCCTTTGAATGCCTCTCTCTCCAAGCTTCCTCTGGGAGCGTCCGAGCGAGAAGTTGCTTGCATCCCCCGAATCCATTTTCAATATGGGCTTAGCCTACCCTTCCCCCCTCTTTTCCTTGAAATTCTTCAATTCTATAACGTAGCCCCGGCCCAGCTACACCCCAATGGGGTGGTCCTCATCCTAGCCTTCTTGCTCAACTGCGCCATGTGCGCCATTCCCGCTTCTCTCTTACTCTTCCGCTCCTTCTACGCCCTGCGGAAGGCGCACGCGTCCTTCTCGGGCGTCTTTTTTTTTACCATTCGTACCGGCATAAAGGATTTCATCCTTTCTAAACCTAAATCCGCCAAAGGATATCCTTCAAAAGGTTTCTTCCAGTGTGATGCCCGGGTGTACCCTATGCCCGCCTGGAACTACTCTCTAGTTCCCGAAGACAAAAAACCTCTCTCTGATCTCCCGACTATCATTGCCAGCGACCACAACCTCCCCCGCCTCTCTCCCTTAGATATGGACGCCTTCTATAAGAATGGGAATGCGGGTTAATTCTGGCCTCGCGGGATCTATCCCAGCGACCTCTTCACGCTCCCGCGCATCTCTGCGGTGTGGCCAGATGGAGGTGCCCGGGTTATTAAGGCTTTATTTGTATTATTTTTTTATTTTTTTTTCTTGTTCTAACTGTGCTGTTTACTTGATTTCAGTTCAACCCTCCTTATACGCAGACGCTATGACGTTTACTGACAAACCTTCCGGGGGGAATGACCAACAAGCCCCGTCTACACGACAGGTGGCTCCTCAATCCGGGCCAAATTCTTCTGAGAACCCTGCCCCTATTCCTCAAAGGGCCCGGGCGCCCCCGCGGCCTCGTCAGCAAAACCCTCCTGCGGTTACTACCTCTGGATGGTCACCCTCTCCCGGGCGGCGATCTTTTGTTACCCATCCTACTTTCAGCGGTGGGGCCAGTTCCAGGTTTAAGCGCCCCTCTACCACCGCTCTACCCGGGTCTCCCCCATCCTCCCGGCAAAGAACGGGTGATGCTCCTCGTTCCCCTCCACCTGCTCGAACTCCTCCGCAGGCTGCTACTTCGGGGGCCATCCCTAAGGAGAAAGGAGAGGTAACTATATTTTTTTTTTCTGGGGCCTTATCTTTCCCCTAGGTTACCTGATTTCCCGGGTTTCCTTAATTTCTAACCCCTTGTTTTGCAGAGCGTCGCCTTCGCTGATTCCCTTCTGGCTGACTCTCAGTTTGCCGAGGCGCTGAATCAGAGTTATTCTAAATACAGCGCGGGGCTCTTTGTCAAGCTGGAGAAAGAGCTTCGGGAAACCAAGGAGAAGTTAGCCGGGCAAGATGATCTTGCGGCCCAGCTGGAGGAGGCCAAGAAGAAGTTGGCCGACAAAGAGAAGAAGCTGGCTGACAAGGAGAAGAAACTGAGCGAAGTGGAAAAGAAATATTCCTCCTTGAAGAAGGAGAGGAAGAGCTCCCAGCTCGAAGCCTTCGATGCTGTGACCCAAAAGCTGCTCCGCTCAGTGGAATTTGATCAGAGACTGGAGGGGATTGCCGCTGCCGCGAGCGCTGAAGCCTGTCACGAGATGTACCGCAGCCTGCGGGGTTGGCTTCCAGGACCCGCCCGTCTTGACGCCCAAGCGTCTTATTACCGGCCTAAGGCGGCTGCCGAGCTAAATCATCGTTGGAGATCCCTCCAAGAGTCGGATCTGAAGAGTCTGGTCCCTCAGCTGTGGCAATCACTGGAGATGTCCTCCCGGGTTCCTTATGCTTCTGAAATCAAGAAGGTGAAGCTTCCTGAAATTGGCGAGGCCTCCTTCCCCGACCCTGGCCCGGAAGATTTCAACGCCTATGGGATAGTCCCGGAAACGCCCCACTGGGCGGAGAATTACTATGAGTACTGCGCGGTGCCTGATAACTTCGGGTACCACGCGGTCCATGACCAAGAGGGTAACTACCGGGTAGGTCTAGGCGAGGGTCAAGACGACCTGTTGTACCAGTCCAGGAAGGCTACGCGGAGGGTAGGGTTTCCCGGGCGATCCGCCGATGAGCCCACAATGGATGCCCCCGCTTATGCTGGCCCGGAATGGACTACTGAGGATCTCGTGGAGTTGGAGAGGAGGTTTGAAAGGGCTCATGCTACTCCAGAGGGAAATGGCTCCGCTGAAGACCATGTATAACCCTAGACTCTAGTCTACCCTTTTCCTTGTAATTTTTTTTTTTTAAGTGTTTTGTAACTCACCTCCCCGGGAGGCTTATGTAGAACTTGGCCTTAGCGCCCATTTTGATTTAATATAAGTTTCTACTTCTTAATGGAGTTACTATCTTTTGTAGTCTGAGCGCCCTCTGGAGGAGATTCTCCCACACGGGCCCATGCCCTATGTTTTTCCTCATCCCAACCATTCGTCCGGCACCTATCTCTCTCTCCCCCGCGCTGGGTGCCTCCAATGTTCCTTCCTTCAAAGGAAACTAGCGCATTGGAGGTTTGGAGGAAACCAGGCTAACTGGGCATTAGCTGAGGCGGGATTGGATTGCTTCCTTCAGGAGTTCGGGTCAATCCAGGTGTTGGTGTCATTTCTCAAGGCGGTTGAGACCAAATTTGGATCATTGAATCAGTGCTTTGACCTTGCGTCCGACCATATGCGGGAAGCCCTGAACTCCCACCAGACCATCGCTGAGTTACAGGCCCTTCACGACGATTCTCAGCATCGCACCGCCAAGGAGTTGGGTATGGTGTGGGGCGAATTAGAGCGGGCGCAAGAAAAGCTTAGGAAATTGGAGACCCGTTCTGCTCAGAACAGGCTTCTCTACGACTTTGAGAAGGAGAATCGGTCTCTCACTCATAGGAATAGGGTACTCCAAGATGCATTGCTGGTTACCCGGCTATCCTACCATCTTTTGGGTCTCAAAAATGGCTTAGTTGGGGTGTCTCCTCTTACTGATATTCCAGCCGGGGTTCGCAGAACGATGGAACGTATGCAGACTAACCCGAAGAAGTTTGGTGAGGGAGCTCCCAGTCATAAGGCCTATCTGGACGTTATGGAGTGGCATAATAAAATAGCCGCGGGAGACGCTGAGCCCTACCCCTCCAGCCTTCGTCGAGTTCCTGCCCGGGTGGAGGTGGATGTGGCGTACGAAAGATATGAAGATATGTCCGTGTCTATTGACCCGGAAGAAGTAGCACGCCGGATAAGACGCGTCTGGGAGATTGCTGATTCTGGAGTTACCACAAAGGGTGTCAAGACCGCTGAGGGCACCCGCATCAGTCGGGAGGAGAAGGGTAAAAGTGTAGCAGACTTGTTTCCTAAGTACAAGTTTGTTACATCATCCGGGGTAAGGAGGATGCGCCTGGCAGAACCACTTCCCGAAGGATCCGTGGTTGTTCCTATTCCCGAATTGAACGAGGAAGATGCCGCGCAACTGGAAGAGGAACTTGCATGGAATCAAGCTCCAGATGCCCGCTTTGCCGAAAACCTCTTGTCTTCTCAATTATTTGGAGGGGGTTTCCGCCCGGGTAACCCTGAGGGTGCTTCCGGATCAAGCCCCAAGTGGGTATAGTAGCAAATAGATAGAAAAATTTGTATGTAAGATACTTTGTAACATATCAGCATGTGTGCTTTGAAATTTATAAATCAATGAATAAAAGTTTTTCGAAAATCCCTTCTCATTAACTCTGTAAACATTACATTCTTTTGGTCCCCGGGCTTCATTCAAGTCCCGGATCCAATCTAGCGGGGCACCCGAATGAGAGCTACCCATGGGTCCCTTTTTCAATCCTTCCTCTAAACCCGTGACGAGTCCAAACGCCGGGGTTATCCCTCCTCGCATATTCATGCTTACGGGAGGAGGCATATCCATGCCTGGCATATCCATGCCCTAGTAGCTAGGGTTCACCGCGGGGTACTCTACTTTCCGTAGAACCTTCTTAGATTAGCCACATTCCATCTCCTAGGAATTTCCTTCCCCTGCTCGTTCTCCAGCACGTAGCTTCCTCCCGGGTGTGTTTCCTTCACCTTGTATGGTCCTTCCCAGTTGGGTGCGAGCTTTCCCTCCGGGGCTTGTCGGCTCTTGTCATTTCTCCTCATCACCCAGTCTCCGGGGGCGAAAACCTCTTTCCGCACCCTTCTGTCATGGTACCTCTTTACTCGCTCCTTCACCTTGGCTTCCTGTAGTGCTGCATTCTCTCGCTTTTCTTCCAAGAGATCCAAGTCAAGGCGCCGTCCAGCATCTTCTTCTTCCGGGCGTTGGTGCTGAGTCCGAGGGCTAGGGATCCCAATTTCCGCGGGTATCACTGCCTCCGACCCATATACCAAGCAATATGGGGATTCCCCGGTGGCTGAGCATTCTGTAGTCCGGTGGGCCCAGAGAACGCTGGGCAACTCCCAAATCCAATTTCCCCGCGCGCCTTCCAAGCGGGTTTTTAACCCTTTGATGATAGTGCGGTTGGTGACTTCCACTTGCCCGTTCGCCTGGGGGTGGTACACGGATGTCAACCTCTGCTCTATGCCATACTTGATACACCATGATTTGAAAGGATCATTTTCAAACTGCGCCCCATTGTCCGTGACTATGATCTTTGGGATACCGAATCGACAAATGATGTTCTTCCAGCAAAACTTAACACAAGTTAGTCCCCGTATGTTGGTGAGTGGTTCTGCCTCCACCCATTTGCTGAAGTAGTCAATCGCCACAATCACGTACTTAGCTCCTCCCGGGGCAGTCGGGAAAGGCCCCACCAAGTCAATTCCCCACCTGCTGAAAGGCCAGGCTCCCGTGACCCCGATTAACTCCTCCCGGGGCACATGGATTAGCGGGGCGAATGTTTGACATGCCAAGCACTTCTGAACATGCTCTTCCGCATCTTTGAACAACGTCGGCCAGTAATACCCCAGCCTTAAGATCTTCCTAGCCATTGTGCGAGCTCCCTGGTGACTCCCGTTAGACCCTTCATGCACTTCCCGGATGAGGTGTTGGTCCTCTGTCCTTTCTACACACTTAAGCAAAGGCTGGAGATATCCCCTCTTATACAACTCCCCGCCCTGGATCACATACTTAGGCGCTTTAACTCTCAACTTCCGGGCCTGAACCCTATCCTCCGGGGTGGTTCCTTCTTCTAGATATGCCCGCATAGGAATGATCCAGGATTCTTCCTCATTTACTACCATCACTTGGTCATTCTCCTGGTAGCTCTTCCTTCCTAGTACTTCCATGTACAACTTTTGGTTAGGCTCAGGCTTTAATTCCGAGGAGGCCAACTTGCTCAAAGCATCCGCTTTACTATTTTCCTCCCGGGGAACTTGGACCAGGTTGAAGGTTTCGAAACCGGCTGCCAGCGGTTTCACCGTTTCCAAGTATTTCTGCAGGCTTCTCTCCCGGGCTTCATACTCTCCTTTTACCTGTTATACCTCAATCTGAGAGTCGTTGTATGCCGTGAGGGCTTTGATGTCCATCTCCTTTGCCAATCTTAATCCTGCGATCAAGGCTTCGTACTCGGCTTCATTGTTGGTTGTTTTGAAAGTGAATTGGACCGCATAGGGGTATTCCTTCCCTTCCGGGCTAATCAACAAGACTCCCGCTCCGCTGCCTCCTGAGTGTGCCGATCCATCTACATATAACCTCCAAGCCGGGACTATTTCAGCCTCGGTCGTCTCCTGCTCTTCCTGTACCCTTGCTTCTGATTCCACCAGAAAGTCTGCTAAAGCCTGCCCCTTGATAGCCCTTCTTGGCTCTTACCGTATTTCATATTCTCCCAACTCTATAGCCCATTTCATCATTCTCCCTGATGCCTCCGGCTTGAACATGACCTGTTTGAGCGGGTAATTGGTGAGGACCACTATTGAATGGCCCTAGAAGTAGAGTTTAAGCCTCCTTGAAGCATGTACCAGTGCTAGAACCAATTGCTCCAATTCAGTATACTGGGTCTCTGCCCCCAAAGTGCCCGGCTAACAAAGTAGATTGGGTGCTGCTTTCCCTCCTCTTCTTTGATTAGCACGGCACTTTCTGCCTCCCGGGATGCCGCTATGTACAGGAAAAGCTCCTCCCCCGGGTATGGTTTCTTTAAAGTTGGCAACTGTCGATGGTGATCTTTCAAGTTTTGGAACGCCTTCTCACACTCCCCGGTCCACTCGAATGCCTTGGCCGCGAGGGCCGCGAGGTAGCTGCCTATCTGTCCCCTTTGATAAGAATCGGCTGAGGGCCGCGAGGGAACCTGTCAACCGCTGTACTTCTTTCACCGATCTGGGGGAGGTCATCTTAGCTATGGCCTCTACCTTTTCCGGGTTGACATCAATGCCCGGCTTGACACCATGAAGCCCAGGAACTTCCCCGCTCCCACTCCAATGGTACTTTTGGAGGGGTTCAACTTTAGATTGCTTCGCTCAAGTTTTTTGAACCTCCTCCAGATCGTTCAAGAAAGCCCCATAAGTCCTGCTCTTAACCACCATGTCGTCGACATATACCTCCATGTTCCTTCCCACTTGGTCCTTGAAGAGCTTGTCCACCATTCTCTGATAAGTAGCCCCCGCGTTCTTCAATCCAAAGGGCATCTTCTTGTAGCAAAAAGTCCCAAAATCGGTGATGAAGGAGGTTTTCGCCTTGTCCGCCTCATCCATTTGCACCTGATGATACCCTTTATGTGCATCAAAGAAAGCCAGCACCGAGTACCCCGCAATAGCCTCTGCCAGCCGGTCCAAATTCGGGAGATGATAGCTGTCTTTGGAGCATCATTTATTCAAATCTGTAAAGTCGATACACATGCGCCAACTTCCGTCATGCTTCTTTACTAAGACCGGGTTAGCTATCCACTCTGGGTAGATGATTTCCTCGACCACCCCGGCTCTCTCCAGCTTCTTCACTTCATCCTTTATGAACTCCGCTCTCTCCGGGGCTACAGGTCTCTTCTTCTGCCTGATTGGCTTGGTTGTCGGGCTTATGTTCAGCTTGTGTACCCCCAATTCTGGCAACACCCCCACCATGTCCTCCGGGCTCCATGAGAATACCCCTTGATATCTGGCCAAGAGTTCCTTCAATGCACCTTTTACTTCCTTCGGGAGATTTTTTCCCACCGTGACCATCCCTTTGTCCGCCACTCGCATTTCTTCCAACTCTTGGAGGGGAGCTCCTCCATGCACCGCCCCGACTGCTTTCTTTGCATCTAAGACCGCCATCATCATGCAACCTCTCGCGACCGCTTGGCTTCCCCGTACGACTGCCACTCCTTGCGCGGTGGGGAACTTCATTGCCAGCAGGAATGGACAACTCGCTGCCCGGGCTTGGGTTAGTCATGGCCTCCCTATGATTACGTTGTACGGTGAAGGTGCATCAATAACCGCAAAATTGCATGTTACTGAGACCCTCTTGCTCCGGTCCTTCTCGTCCACCATACACACTGCGAGGGGAATAACACCTAGAGGAACTTCAGGTTTCCCCGTGAACCCTGACAATGGAGACGAAGGAGGTTTCAGATTCTGTCTCCCGATTCCCAATTGATCGAAGCAGGAAGCGAACATGATTTCCACGCTACTCCCATCGTCCACAAACACCCTCTTGATCAAAAAGCCTTCAATCTCCGCCGTTACCACCATTGGGTCTGAGTGGGGTATCTGTGGCGGGGCTGCATCCGCCTCAGAGAAAGTGAGAACTTCGTCGGGGCGAAACATTTTCCCCTCAATCTCCCCTGGGGAACATATCGCGTCCGGGCCCGGATAGTGGAAACTGACTGGCATGCTTCTCCGACGTCCCCGCTTATCACGTTGATCATTCTGTTTGGTACTGGGGCTGGCTCTACTGCCTGGATCGGTACGGCGGCTATGGCGGGCCTCCCCGGGGCTCTGTTGCCTTGGTTACCTTGGGCTCTCCCGTTTCCTCTCCCGGGGTTAGGCCTCCACCTTCTCCGGGGTTGCTCCTGAGCCTGGTCCCGGGGATTCTCCTTCTTTGCTTCTGTCGCCACGCAATCTCTCAGCTGCCCCCGCTCTATCAACTTTTCTATCTCATTCCTCAGCCCTCTACACCCCTCTGTCGAGTGTCCATAAGACTTGTGGTAGGCGCACCATTTGTCCGCATTTTCCCTAGACGGGGTCCCCTGGATGGGCAGCGGGTCCGGGAACAAATCTTTGTGAATAGCATGTATCTCTGTCAGGGACTTGCTGAGCGGGGTAAAACTATCTGCCCTTGCCCGGTTCACCGGCGCAGGACCCGAATCCCTCCTACTTGGGTCAACCACCCTCCTCCTTTCCATCTTATCCGGGAGGAATCCCCCAGATTCTTCCTTCCTCTTCCGGGTGGCGTCATTAACTGCACAGTACAGTTGCACCGCCATCTGTAAGTTGTGAAAGGTTTCCGGGATGTTTTCCATCAATTTCTGGAACAACGCCATATCCCTCAAGCCATTTATGAATCCGCTAATCACCTTCTCCTGCTGCTGTCTGTCTATGACCTTCATGCTGTCGTCCATGTACCTTCGGTAATATTCCATTGGCCCTTCCGCAGCTTTCTGCCGGGTGGCGAGAAGCTCAGTCAGTTGCTTCCCTTCCTTTTTCAATCCCGCGTATCGGAACAGCAGAGCCTTGGAGAAATCGTAATAATCTCTAAGACTCTGCCGGGGCAAGGAATCGAACCATAGGAGACAGTTTCCCCTCAGGTAGCAGCCTACCAACTTGCATCTTAGTTCTTCCGGGAAGTCCCGTGACACCATTAAGTTTTGATATGTCCTGACGAACTCCTCCGGGTCTGTCTCTCCATTATACGTTGGGATTCCCTCCGGGACCCGAAGGCCCGGAGGCCATGGGTATGCCAGCACCCGAGGTACCCATGGGGAAGTGGGTTGAGCTCCGTTTCTCCCCACCAACTTATCCAACCGCGCCTCCAAAGAGTTGGGGTCCTGTCGTGCCACCTGTTAGCCCCGCATCCTATCATCCTCTCTGCAGTATCTCTCCGGGTAACCCTAGTTCACCCCCATTGACCCATACATGGGCATAGAATACTGGATCGGGTTCCCCTGGGTTCCAGGGGCCTGATAACCCAATAATTCCGCGGGCATGGCTGGAAGGTCGTACCCGGTCTGCTCCGTCCTCCAGCTAGAACGCGGGTAGTAGGGTGGAGCATGTGGAACTAAATTTGATTGTTGTCCAGTAGCCACTCCTCCTCGAGCTCCGAAATTCGGGAGAAAAGAAGGTGGGATGGTTGAGGAATTAATTCGCCCCTGTACTCTTGGTGGCTGAACAGCCCCGTCTAGATCGATAACTTCCCTTTGATGTCCCCGCAGGGGGCCTGCGGGGTTCCCTCCAGGTTCCCTTCGTCTTAAGTCTTTCCGGGTAGAGAGTACCCACTGGCGGTACAACTCCTTGTTGGCTCTCATGAATTCCAACGCTGCCGATTCCTCCGTATTAGCTGGTTGCCCCTCTTCCGGGAAAGCCGGTTCCCGAGTTTGAGGGTTGCCTACCAGGTATTGCCCCTCCTCCCGGGTTTCAGGTTCCCGGGCCCGGGGACTGCCTTCCCTCGCGGGCCTAGGCTCCTGCTCGTCCTGGTACTCTCTTTCCGAGTCGGCTTCGTCGGAGGCAGTTTCCACGTGACCATCCTGTGGCACTCCTAACTCACGCTGGTGTCTAGCCTCCTCCTGCAACTGCCTCAAGGTCACGTCATCTCTTGGGGGTAGAGGAGGACCACTCCCTGAAGGTGCCGCGTTCTTCTTCGGGCGCCCACGCCCTCTCCTTGGCGACTTCATCGTTGCAAAGGTGGAACTGGTCCCACTGGGCGTGCCAATTGATGCTACCAAAATCCGCCCGTTCCTCCGGGGTTAACGCTATCCGGGTTTCCTTGTTAATCAGCCCGCCACAATCCTGCAAAACAATCCCCGGGAGGCGGCCCGGGGAAGAAGCTCCGGCGTGATGATGAGATGGGGATATCGGAGGAGAAAAACGTACGGAAGGTGCTCTCAGTATCAAGTAGAGAGATATAAGTCACATACCTTGTTCACTGTTTGAGACTACTATTTATAGTTGAGGTTGCCGACTTTGGATAAGGCTCAGGACCACTTCTCCTTGTCATCATCTGTCATTCTTCTTGTCCGGACGTGCCTTTCCCGGTGAGAACCACCTTCTTAGGTGAGAACCCTTTCTTATGTGAGAACATATCTTATACCATTCATCCATTTAATCTGACGGTCCATATTTATCAGATTTTTTAAAAAAAGAACGCGGGTCGGAAACGGGTAAGAAACGGGTCATAAGCTGATCCGGTTATTTGCAGCTCGCCGGAGTTTCTTGTATCTCGCCGGAGAGCTCCGATTTTTCCCGATTCTGGAGCTTCATATTTTCCGATTGCTCCACTCACGATCATCCAGATCTGAAAGCGGCACCGGTTGCTCCATTCCACAGTTGTCGATTCAGGCCGACACAAATTTGATCCACATTCGACCTGTAGAATCCACATCCGGCCAAAAAAGCGATCCGAAAATTCGCGATCCAAGTTTCCGATTCATTTGCAGAATCACCAATCTCCGTCCAGAATCACCAGTCGCCGTCGCCAGAAACATTCGCGATCCAAGTTGACGTAGCCAGATGCAGCAGTCGCCGGAGAAGACAATTGTTGATAATTTATCATTTATTTACAGTTCAGTCCCCCTTCTTCATTGAGTCTTGTAATTTAACCCCAAAACAATTGCAGGACTGAACATTTGAAAAACACGTATATAATGCTTCCCTTATTATTTGTCCTGTGGCCAAATAATTTAGTTAAAGTGCATGTTACTAAACTTTTGACAAGCACCGATTGGGAAAAAAAAGGGAATAATCTAGAAAGATTTCGAAAGAACCATTCACAAAGAGAAAACTCTAAATTAGCTAATTTAAGGGCTTTAAAGTACAATAATATAAATTTGATTATTTGAAGGATATGTAGTATAAATTTGAAATACCGATAATAGAAATTTGAAAAACCGATAGTTAAAGTACCAATAATATAAACTTGAAGTTCCAATAATAGAAACTTGAAGTACCTATAGTTGAAGTACTGATAGTATAAACCTGAAGTACTAACAGAAAAAACTTGAAGTACTTTTATTTGAAGTACCGATAGTATAAACCTGAAATACCGACAGAAGAAACTTGAAGTACCGATAGTTAAAGTACCAATAATATAAACTTGAAGTACCGATAATAGAAACTTGAAGTACCTGTATTTGAAGTACCGAAGTATAAACCCGAAGTACCGACCAAAGAAACTTGAAGTACCGATAGTTAAAGTACCAATAATATAAACTGAAGTACCGATAATAGAAACTTGAAGTACCTGTATTTGAAGTGCCGATAGTATAAACCTGAAGTACCGACAAAAGAAACTTGAAGTACCTGTATTTGAAGTACCGATATTATAAATCTGAAGTACCGACAGAAGAAACTTGAAGTACCGATAGTTAAAGTACCAATAATATAAACTTAAAACACCGATAATAGAAACTTGCAATACCTTGTATGAAGTACTAACAACAAGAGCGTGCAGTATTCTCAGGTTATACGAGAAGTACCGATGGACGAAGTACCCACAACACGAACGTGCAGTACTTTCAGGGTATACGGGAACACCCGATGGAGGAAGTACCGACAACACGAGCGTGTAGTGCTCTCGATTTATACGCGAATTACCGATGGAGGAAGTACCGACAACACGAGCGTGCAGTACTCTCGAGTATATACGGGAAGTACCGATAGACTAAGTACCCACAACACGAATGTGCAGTACTCTCAAGTTATACGGTAAGTACCGATGGAGAAAGTACCGACAACACGAGCTTGCAGTACTCTCAAGTTATACGGGAAGTACCGATGGAGGAAGTAACCACACACGAGCGTGCAGTACTCTCCAGTTATACGGGAAGTACCCACAACACGAGCGTGCAGTACTCTCAAGTTATACGGGAAGTACTGCTGGAGGAAGTACCTACAACACGTTCGTGTAGTACTTTCGAGTTATACGGGAAGTACCGATGGAGGAAGTACCCACAACACGTTCGTGCAGTACTTTCGAGTTATACAAAAAGTACCGATGGAGGAAGTACCGACAACACGAACATGCGGTACTCTCAAGTTATACGGTAAGTACCGACAACACGAGCTTGCAGTACTTTCAAGTTATACGGGAAGTACCGATGGAGGAAGTACCCACAACACGTGCGTGCAGTACTCTCGAGATATACGGGAAGTACCGACAACACGTGCGACCAGTACTCTCAAGTTTAACGGAAGTACCGATGAAAGAAATACCCACAACATGAACGTGCAGTACTCTCAAGTTATAAGGGAAGTAACGATGGAGGAAGTACCGACAACACGAACGTGCAGTACTCTCAAATTATACGGGAAGTACCGATGGAGGAAGTAACGACAACACAAACGTGCAGTACTATCAAGTTATACGCGAAGTACCGATGGAGGAAGTACTCACAACACGAACGTGCAGTAGTCTCAAGTTATAGGGGAAGTACCGATGAATTTTAATGTGATGTACCGATAGTATGAATTTGAAGTACCTACTCTATAAGTTTGAATAGTTTTAAAAAAACATGAAGAGAATAAATTGTGTACCATAAATTTAGTATAGCTTTAGAAGTTATTGCAAAATTTTATTTAAAATAAATTCTATTCAATTCTGTATTAATACAATTTTGTATTAATATTTTCTAATATTTAACCTATATTAGAATTTAGAAGTACCTTAAAGACCTTGTTGAAAGAACTTTAAAGCTTCATAGGAAGTACCAACATTATTTTCCATAAAAAAAAATTAAATTATGAAAACTTAAAACAAAAGTTATTAATTGTGGGTCACTGTATAAGGTCATGGTAATACAGGGACTAAATTGTTAATAACATGAAAATTGGGATTCATCTTCTCCGGCACTCCATTTTCCCCCGATCGGCGAGCTCTAATTTTCCGACGAGCTCCTTTGTTCCTCCACCGGCGAGCACAAGTTCCAGAACTCTGTCCCGATCCAGACCTCTGTCCCGTAGCCGGCGATCACAAGATCCAGGAGCTCCCGATCGTTCAGATCCGATCGCCCGATCTGCAGTTGTCGATCCAGGCCGACACCGAAGGAGGTGGTGTACCTAGTCGCCGATGCCGGAGGAGAAGCTACGAGAGCAGTTCGGGGACACCGGAGGAGAAGCCACGGGAGCAGTTTGGGGACGCCGGATTAGCAGTTCGCCGGACGCCGCCGGAAAAACAAAACAAGAGCTGCAGATTCAGTAGATCCGGGTTGTTGTTTATGACCCGCCCGACCCGCGAAATTTCTAAAATATGGGTCAAAATCTCAGTCATTGGATGGATTATTTGGACGGTCTAAGATTGGTTCTCACATAAGAAATGGTTCTCATATAAGAAGTGGTTCTCACCTGATCCCACCCCTATATATATGAAACTACTAGTCCTTGGTTCTGTGCAGTTTACATGTTAAATGAAATGTGGTGATGCTGATCTGATATTTGACTATTATTGTATTGTATATTGAAATCCTGAATTATAAATCGTGAATACTGTATCGTGACTTCGTGTGAATTGTGATTCGTGGATCGTGAACTCGTGTTTTCGTGACTTGAGTATCGGGAATTGTGAATTTGGTATCGTGAATTCGTGAGCTTTGAATTGTGAATCTAGTATCGGGAATTCGTGACTTCGTGAGTTGTGAATTGTGAATCTGGTATCGTGAATTCGTGAATTGTGTGACTATGGATTCATTTGGGATTCCATAAGCTTGTATCGTGTCGTGTATCGTATTTACTTGAGACCAACTTGAGTGTCCTATCAACTTGTTTCGTGCAATATGTTACTATGAAGTTAAGTTTGTGTCTTATAAGCTTGTGTTGTATTACAGTGTGTGAAAATATTACTTTAGTGATTAGTGTCCATTGTTAAAACTAAGATTCATGTATCTCGTGGCTATGCTCGTGTGATTTGATCTCTATTGGGTGTTACTGCATTCTTTCTTGAATTATCAAATTGTAACTTCATACTTTACATTCTTATCGGTGTTAAATTTATCTATTGGATAAAATAGTTTTCTCTCTGTGATTGAGTAATTGTATTAAGTGGTTGACTGTCATAAGTGTCGATCGTTGAGGTCTTGGAAAATAGGAAAATTCTCACTGAGTTGGTCGTATCTCGCCCCTTTTATACATCAAATAAGACGAGTTACTTGGTACCTTTGACCACTAGGTGACCTCTCATAAGTGATGACACATGTTTCTAGTTTATCGTTATGATTTAGGAACTGAATAATAAGATTGGATTGGAATTCGTTTTGAATTTGTACTGGATCCTGTTTATTGAAAATTTATAAATTGTAATAATATGATGCCATCCCAACATTTATACTATCAATGCTTCCTTCTATTTAAAAAAATAAATAAAATTTGGGGTGTTACAAAAATAACGAGTTACATATTGCACGACCTAAGCTTATAGCTTTGTCATATTCATTGCTTACTACTAGCCTACCAACTTTTATTATTTTAGCATATACAAAAGACTTCTCTAAGAAGTTAACTATTTCTTCGATCACGCCTTTAATCTCTCAAGGTGCTTGTTCCGGACGATTTAGCGCTGACACTAGTGTGACTGAATCTGTAAGCAAGCAAATGTTTTGGGTCTGTGCCCTACATGCTGCTTATAGAGCCCTCCAACAGGCCATAGCCTCAGCCTGCAATGTAGAAACACACGTGAAGAAATCTGAACCTGACCTCTGCTCATGCCATGTTCCGCCACCCTTGTAATTGACCATGCTCATGCTCCTATCTGTGCTCTTTTTTGATATGATCCATCAACCTTCACCACAAACATATATTCTGGAACTCTCTCACCTCTAACCCATCCATCCTCTATTTCTCCTAAAAAGAATGCTTCTGGGAAGTGTTCTATGTTCCTAGCTTCCTTTTTCTTTATCAGGATCTGGTTTAATTTGAATTTCTGGTCTGCTGCCAAAACCCCTTCACCACAGTCAAGGTGTATTCCTTCCATCACCCGTTTGCATCTTTGTGACCAAATTTCCCATATCACAAACAATGACTTGTTCAGCTTCTCCTCAGAATCCAAACTCCTCATCCATCCTAGAAACCATTCTCCAAAACTTGCTACTGCCATTGGTGGATGGAAGCCAGCATGATTCCATAAACTCCTCGATGCAGGACAGTTAACAAACAGGTGAGCTTCATTTTCTATATTGACTGAGCATCTCTGACATATTGCCGATGGGATAATGTTTCTTATTCTCAGGTTGGCTGTTGTTGGAACCGCTTTCTCTATCAGTCTCCATAGCATTATTATGATCTTATATGGTACCTTTAGATTCCATATCTTCTCCCATAGCTTCTTCCTCCTCAAGTCCTGACATCATATTTCCTTTATCGCATAATGGTACCCCTTTCTTACTGTGTAGCTTCCATTGTTATTCAAGTACCACAATGCCCCTGTCCTTTCTGTTTCCATCATTATTCAAATGTATAGCTTGAATATGTGGAATGACTTCCGCTGGGAATAAGACTCTGATCAGAGGCATCCTCCATTCCCCGCTTCCATTAATCAGATGACAGACCTTCAAATGAGTATGATGAACCACATTATGTGTACCCGCCAACGGATTATTTATATTTGGGATCCACTGGTCAGATATTGCAATGACTTTGCCATCTCCAACTTGCCAAGCCAGATTCTCCAGAATAAGGTCTTTTGCCCATAAAACTGATCTCCATCCCCAGGAATCACCAGGTTTTGGTTTCACCTCTCTAAGATATTTCTCTCTTATGTACTTTGCCTTGTAAACTTGCACTAATAATGATGATGAATCTTTCACAATGTTCCAAACATGTTTTGCTAATAGAGCCTCTAATGAGTATTTCCTTATTGTTGCTACTTTGGGTTCGAAAACAAATTCAACACCTACATAAAAGGGACTTGGATTTTGGTAGGTATTTTACCACTTCTAGACGAGATGATGAAAATGTATGAGTAATGAGTCCAGAATCCAAAACGCACCGATTTGGCATAGTTTTCGGTTACAAACTAGAGTTGACATTTGATTCCCATAACAATACAAAACAAAACAAGTCAAACAAATTGCTTGTGAGTTGGGTGGGGCAGCACGGTTTCAATTAAAAACAGAGGTGCCTAACTTTTGCATCCTCGTGTCATTTTCATATTTGGGGTCCACGTCCTACTTCTCCCCTATTTAAGGGGCACACACAAGAATTCATCACAACATTTCCCTTCCATCCAACTTTATTTTGAAGTATTTTAAAATGGGTGACAATGACAATCTGTCTCCTTCTGCGGCCGAGAGGAAGATGAGCACGGAACAAAAGATTATCCAGCTGAGGACGGATAGGATGAGAGGTATATAATTCTATTTTCTTATTTATTTGGTATTATTTAATGAATAAAACAACATGATTTACCTAATGTTTCTGTATTTTATAGAATATAATGAGCAAGAAGCGGAGTTTCGTCAGTTGTTGTCTGACAAGAGGGCTGATTTTGAGCGTCAATTCCAAAGGCTTGGCTATGCACAGTTGCATGTTGAAGACGAAGATGGCGGCCATGTTGTTACGATTCATAGTAAGGTTGAGTTTGAGGAAGCGATGACTATCGAATTTGTAAGTTGAATCAATGCATGTTTTAGAATACAAAAAGTAGTTGAATCAAAATTACATACTAAAAACCCTTGCTTCATTTGTATTATCTATTCACTATGTCTACAATCATTCACATGCAACCCAATCTTGGATTGATGTGCCGTGCCGTATTGAATGGACTGAACTGGGCGGAGAGGCAGTTCCGTATAACTCTAGCAAAATTTGAAGAGTTTGTTCGACAGCGAGGGGAGGACCATGTTGGGGTTACTCTGTGGTTTGCTCTTCACATGTACAGTCTTGGCGAGTTGTTGTTCAAAGATATTCAAGATGCTGAATAAATTCAGTCAAAAATGAAGTTGATGCCCATGTTGGCTTTGTTGTTATTTTTTATTCGGTTTTTAAAATTTGTGTATTGTACCCATTTGGGCTTTAAAGTGACGTTTGTAACGTTTTTTATTTCAAGTTTTAATTATCTAAGCATCTGGATTATTATGACTTTGTGGTTTGCATTTCTATGAGTATTTAATTTTAGTGTTCTTGTTTTATATTTACTTAGAAGTAAGTACCCCTTTTTTGTTGTTAAAACTAAATGTGTGGAAAGTACCAAAGGCTAAGGGACAACTATGGCCATGTTTACTAGAGCTTATTTCTTGATGTACTGAACTGAACTGAATTGAATTGAATTGAACTGAACTGAATTGAATTGAATTGAACTGAACTGAATTGAACTGAACTGAACTGAACTGAACTAAAGTGAAAATTGATGTATTGAAAAATGGAATCAGCATGACTGAATTAACCTGAATTTCATCAAATTGCATTTTTACTGAACTGAACTGAACTGAACTGATCTACAGATAAACTCTGATAAACAGGGCTTATCTAATGGGAAATAATGTAGATATCCACATCTGAACAAGTAAATGGACAAAAATCATGCATTCCATAAATACCACAAAAAAAAAAGGAAAATTGGGAGGTGCCTAACTATTTGATGTCCAATCTCTATCATCAAGTAGAGACCACATTTCATATTCTTCAAACACATTTAAGAGCATCTCCAATCACCACACTCACACTACTTTTTCACTTTAAATAATATATTTCTCTCTACTCACACTACTACACTATTCATTCATCAATCATCTCACACTACTTTCTCTACTATTCAGTGGACGCTCCTTGATTTTCTCTCTCATACTAATTTATTCTATCATCAATGAATCTATTTACATAATAATATTGTAATTGTAAATTATAAAATTAGACTTTATAATATATTCATTCGTTTTTTTTCATAATGTTGTTACAAATAAATATCATGAAATAATTTTTTTATAATATAATTGTTAATAATTTGAAAATACTAACATATTGATCTATTCTGACCAATTATTGAAAACATTAATCAAAACCCAAACAACACATTAGTGAATAACCCAAATAACATTAACCGGCTCTTTCAAATTTAAAAACAAAAAAAAAACATAAATGAGCCAAATGCTCTTTCCAAAAAAAACAAAGAAAAGAAAATTTAATTCTCGGGGACCCACTTTCCCATTTCTTTTTCACTCACACTGGTCCCACCTTTTTCCCTCCTTCACACTACAACACACCTTCTCTCTACAACCCCCCCATTAGCCTACTTTTCTAACTTCCCCTCTCTTCCACCCCTCACTCCACATTTCCATTGCCAATGCTCTAAGAGCATCTCCAACCCAAAAGTCAATTTTGAAAGTAACTTCCTCCATGTGTCATGTTTTAATTGGAACTTCAATATGATGTAAACAAGTTGAAAAAATTGAAGGTGCCTTTTAATTTTTCATCTCCAATCCAACCTTCACAAATAAAATGTTAGTATGATGTGCTAATTATTGAATGGACAAAATTAAATGTGATAAGTTTAAATTTATGAGAGGTCCCACTAATTTTCTTAAAATAGCAAGTGAAAGTGTCAATTTGACCCTCTATATATTGACACTCAACTTGACACTTTCAATTAAAAAGTGTAACATGTAATATTGATGCTCCTATTTGACACTTGCATTGGAGATGATTTTAAGACAAAATGTCAACTAATATGACACGTCAAGTGACATTTTACAAAGTGATGATTGGGTTGGAGATGCTCTTAGAGCATCTCCAAGGGAGATGTAATTTAAAGCAAAATGAGGAAAAAGACAAAAACGGATGCTCCAAGGGTGCTGCACTTTAGCACCAAACAAATCTAGCATCTACAGTATGCGCTAAATTTGCACCGTACTTTAGGAAAGAGGTAAACCTTTTTTTTTTCTTTCTTCCTAACGTTTGTTTTCTTTTGTACCAGGAAAGAAATAATCGTTCGCTTTCCTTTGTTTGATATTTTTTCTTTTTTTCTCCTTTTTATCTTTTCCTCTTTCTTTTCATTTTTATGTTTTTTTTTTACTCTTTCATTTTTTTTAAGAGAAAAACCTTAAGTTATTTAATTTTCTGTAATAATTATATTCTTTAATTCTATTTAGTTACAATTAAATATATCAAGAGAATTAATATGTATGATAAGAAACAAGAAATTAGTACGTATTATATAAATTAAAATAATAAAAATATCTGAATAATAAGAAAATCACATCAAACCTCACAATTTATAGAAAAAACTCACAATACATATTTGATAAAACTAGCAAGTTGACACGCGGTGTATTTGGGTGGTTAAAAATACTCAAACGTGTAATATAAACTCTTGAAAGTAAAGACAATAAATTGAATGAATTCATATTGCTTAACTACAAGTGTGAAAGTTGTAAAAATTTCAACTAAAATTGATGATTTTACAGTGAAAGTATCATATATTGAAGCAAACGGGCTAAGCTTTATGGATACATGTTGAAAAAATTTCTATGATTTGAATGATTTTAAACATGCTAAGTTCGTAATCTTTTGATTTTATCCAATAGCTCTACCGGGTTCAATATTAAGCAATCATTTACTTGTAAGTAAGTTATTATTAATATATAATAATAAAATATTACATTTAATTTATTTAGTTTTTTAATTGGTTACCACATGATCTCTAATTTTAAAATATTTGCAGAGACTTCTTAGAAGGTAGTTTAGACGGTGATGTTGAACATACAAAGGCAACTAAAATTTCATGTGAAAGTATCATAATTAGGAGAAAATGGTTGTAAATTTTTTGAAGTGTGCTGGAAAAAATTCCATGACTGCAATCGTCTTAAGAAGGCAGAATTTCTAATTTTTAAATATGAAAATGATGGAAAACTGGAGGCAATGTTCTATTTACCAAATGGATGTCAGTACCCTACAAATATCTCTTATCCGTTTATCTTCTCTAAACCTGGATCGTCATTAGATGACCCCATCCTTTTAAGTTATAAGCAATATTTGTTTAATGTTTTTTCTTAAATTCATCTACTTATCAGTGAGTATCTAATGGAGGCTAATTATTATAGTTTCAATTCTTATAATTTGGCCACAATTTATTACCAAACTTTTAGTTTCTTGATCATCTTCAATCCTTTATGATTAAAATTTATGTGCCTTCTTGGTTCCAATAATTCTAAGCTAATTCTATCATAACTATTTTTTCTTTTTAATTTCATGGAGTAGGTTTACTTCGCATACAAGGAACACACTATTCTGAATTATTTGCATGATGGCTTATTATTTTTGGTGAGAACGCCAGGAAGTTATGTATAATCCTATGATTTCATTTTCCAGTCCAATTAGTTGTGATGTAAATATAATATTTGTCTTTTCAGTTTTCAGCCTTAGATACACTTGTTAGTTTTGTATGAAACCCGTGTATTGTATGATGGATATCGATGCAAGTACTATACTCATTTGTTAGGCTTGTTTGCCTAAACTTTTCCACAGATCAGTTCAATAATTATATTTTTATTTATTTAGTTTATTTTTTTTAGTTCCAGTAAATATATTTAAATTTTTGTTCAATTCAATTTTTTTTTTATTAAATTTTACTTGTTTACCATAGATTACAATGATATATATAAATTTCAGAATTATTTCAGTTCAGTTCAAATAACAATATTTAATTTATTACAGTTCATTCATCAAGTTCAAGCAAAATTGTTTATATATTGATAAATTGATATACATATATTTATATATATAACTAATATTTTTCATTTTATTGATTATAAGTTGTTTTTCATAGAACAATGTGAGGCATTTTTTTTTCAAATCTAATATCCGGCCCGCTCTTGATTACATGTGTAGTATATCCAAAATTGTTATTAGCATGAATGTTTCTTGATTCCATAGTCGATTCCATACAACCGTCACAAACTTTTACATATTGTTTTGACAGAATAGCAAGAAATCAGAATTGAGTGCACATTTGGATAGCTACCAAAATTCACTAACAACTGCCTCATATATGTTCAAATAAACACCAACAACTATAACTTATAACTCATCCTTGCTCACTGTGTCATCTGCCATCAGTTCCTCAAAGGGAGAATTCGACATCCTCTTCAGTCTTCAGGGTGTTGTCCATCTTGGCCGTCCCATGGTTCCGTGTTCTGCAGCAAAGGAGCGTTTTGAAGAGGTAGGTTGCCCTTTCCACCAAGTCCTGTCTGTTTCACGAATTCTCTGCACTGAAGTTGGACAAATTATTCTTATTAGCTCATGAAGATGAAGTCATGGAGTAGAGGAATGTGATGAAATCACTTACACAATCTCATCGCGCCCAAATGCACTCTTCAGTGGAGCATAAGCTCCTTTCTTTGGGATATCAAAGCTGGGTAACCATAACCACCAACACCGACATTATTTTCCAGTTCAGACTGCTTACCAGCAGCTGACCAGACGAAGCTGCAAGTACAATATTTTAAGTCAGCCTATGGACATCTTTTGACAGCAAAAAGTATTCACTTATTCTCAGGAAGCATATGGAGTACAGACACAGACCAACACACCTTAATTTTTGACAGAGTTGTTGGACAGTCAATTTCTGAACTTCTTCTGAATCAACCTTGAATTTCTGGTTCAGGCTCATGCTACCATCACTTTCCTATGTCACAAAAAATGCTCTAATTAGTGATTAAATTAAGAAATTTCCATTAACTCCCATTTGTTATGGTTCTTTAATGCATTCAGTAATTAGCGAGCAGGAAGGAGGGATCTTTTTACCTAGCCAGTCAACTCAACAACTTCAGGAGGTGCAAGATTAGTTTCTAGCTGTTCCAAACCGTATGATTCAATAGCTAAGGCAGTTCTACCACCTCATAAATAGTTGGGCTATCTTGTCTGCACCAAATGCTAGGATTCTTGGGAACCCTTCCACCTTAAACCTGCTCATCAAAGACTGGGAACTTACCATTATTAGAAGAAGATTCAGATATGGTCACCCATACTCCGAAGAATAAAGAAACTGCCTTACAAAAAGTGGAGCATCGTATTAATGATTACAGCTTGAACTGATGCTGCTGTAAATTGCTCGGGATTAGTTTCTACCCGATCCTTTTGTCGATAAGAACGAAGCTGTGGCAAAGCACCCCATATCAAAGCAGTCACAGTACCATCTCTTGATTTCTGAAAAAGCAAATATTCCCTATTAATATAATGTAGTACACACCACGAAAAATAAATTATAAACTCTAACAATAGAACAAAATCAGAAAACTCTTAACCACACCTCAGATTGTAGGGAAAGAGGATTTATATTTATATGGCTTACATGCATATTAACATTTTAGGCCATCCCTTAGAATAGCAATATGCTAATGCTAATCATATCACAAAAACAAAACAAAAAATTATGCATTTTTGCTATCCCATGATAGCCAGATGAATTCTGCAAATTTACATCAACAAAAGCTACAAAGTTAACAACTTCACTAAAAAATTAGGCAATTTGTACTTCTGTAATGCTATTACAGCATTTGGGGAACTCTAGAAACATCCCTTAAAAAACTCCCAAATTCACAAAAGAAAAGGAGAGTAAGAAATGATCCCTAAGTATGAAACAAACAACAAAAAATCATCCAATTCATGGATACCTGAATGTCCCCGAGGAGAAGGCCCATAATTTCTTCAGTCTCAATCCATGCGTAAGACACATCAGCCACACTTCCTCGAACATTCTCCCTCATATCAGAGACATCTTCTTCGGCCCTTTTGCCTTCTGGCCGCAACTGCTGATTTTCTATATGTGGTTAATAAGTCCCTTTCTGTTGTAAGAGAATTTGGAAGAAAATAAGTAATTGCAAAAAGAAATAGGGACCCAGTGGAAGGATCCAATGCAAAAAGAAATGACATCTCATGATATTCCTTTCTTGAGTTAGCATTTTTATCACTTTTATCAATAGGATCCATCTGTACTTAAGCTTCAAATGTTGATTAAAATCATTTCATTTTCTCATCATTATAAAAATGAGATGGGTTAACCATATCAACACACACTGACAGATTTAATCACTACCAGCACAAATACTACCAGCCAAGAAAAAGCATTGAAAACATTCGGAGTTTCTGACACAAATTACACACTACAAATATTTTTTTAAAGAAAACACTGAATTCAATCACTCATTTTTTTAGTAACTTCAGGGTCATAAGTTACTTCAAATTTTACATTTCAATTATGAATGGTTTAAAAGATCCAATCTCATTCAATAATTCAGCTCATATACCTCCTAAAGAATTTTTTTTTTAAAAGAGATGAAACTTCTAGAAAAATGTTTTTTCTAAATCATGGTAATAATTAAATGTATAGAAAAGTGCTTAAATCAAATCAACTCTGATCAGTTCAACAGAATCTCACCTTACCTCAAATTCAACAGAAGACTCAAAATAAATGCCCCTTCACTTCCACCTGCAAACACTCGAAGATTCAGAGAAAAGCTTTCAATATATATATATATATGAATTTATATCATAAACATGATGAATTTATATCATAAAATCTCAAAAGCTGAATATTTCCGATCCCAAAAACATAACGAAAATCTCAACTTAATTAACTCAAATTCAACCGAGGAAAACTAATTTAAATCATAAACGCCACTAAACGGTTTCGAGTTGAATTCAAAACAGGCTAAAAGATCATTAATCTGAGAATCTCAAATCCAATCATTTTTACAAACACATGATCAAAATTTAACCTTAACTCAAATTGTAACCATGTGGTTCTTCACTTTGAAAACTTTACGCTCTATTTATATCAATAAGTTCAAGATACTAAAAGCCATTTTGGCTATTTATTCAGGTTAAGGATATCTAATAAATTCCGCTCCACCATTAGTGGGTTTAATTTTAAAAAATAAAAAATAATTCTTGCGTATTCTTGATAAACCAGCGTTGAAGAAGATTCAGCTCATATACCATGTACTACTGGAAAATTATAAGCATGGTATCCCATTCCTATACCTATCAAGAGTGTAAATTGACTTTTCCCATCTAGAATCTTCATATGCAGCAATTATTAAATCAGAGAATGCCCCTAATAACTTGACATGTTGCAAGTTGTTAACAGATTCATTCAACTTCATATACTCTTCCAACTCACTATTACTCTCCCCACTCCTCTCCACAAAATAGTTTATAAGACTAAAGCTTTCAAGAGAGTTTAACATACACACTTCTTCTCAGACACTTGCTTGTTAGCTCATGCATTATGATTAAATAGCTATTGCGTGCATGGGAAAAACTGTACCATGATTGTGTGCATGTGCCATAAATTTTCATCCCAAAAATATTTCTAACATCTTACCGCATACGCATCCAAATTAACAATGTGCAGATCTCTGATCAATTTCTAGTAAAACAAAAGGTACCCATAATCACAGAAACTCATAAAATCACAAACCCAGTACGAAATCCCTAGAAACGAATATACTGTTCATCGAAGTACATATAAGGACTCCAGATAAAACTCCACAAATGCTCAAAATTCAGACTTCTGATTCCCAATTTACATTGAAGTTCGTACGAATTAGAAGGCGCAGAAACTAAGAAATAAACTGAAAATAGGAAGGGAAAGCTCAGCATGCTAACAGCAATGTAAAAGAAAAATAACCAGGAAGTGAATGTGAGGTTCAAAAAAATGACAGTGATCAGCCAGAGCAACAAACTACTCTATTCACCAAGTTCCCGATAATTTACTAAACATTCAAATGGTGAATAACAAAACGTCGTTTTGTTATGCCGAAGGAGAAAGAGAAGTTGAGGGCCAAAGCATAACAAAACGACGTCATTTAACCTTTTGGGGGTTTAAATTACAAAAATACCCCTGTGCGGCTTCGGATACCAAAATTGGTTGACCGTGGATCAAAAGAATTCTTATTATATAGTGTTCTAGGATGATTCATTAAAATTAAAAATTATTACATGAACACCATATGAATGTCTGGTTCTGATAAATCTACATTTCCCCAAGTAGACATCCAAAAGACCAGTATCCACTTCCTGAGTACACAAAAAGAGAACCTTCTAAGAAGAAATATAGCTAAACAGTCATGTCACACAATTGACTGCTACGGACAATTCTTAATCACAGAACAAATAAATGGGACTCGAGGGACTCTAACTCAGTACAGTGAATACATCGGAAACCAGCAAACTTACCAGACTATACAAGCTGCTTTCGGTCATTTTACTGAACACCTCTGGGGCCATCCACGTAATTTGTTCTGGCTAATTTTGAAATAGCAGCAGCCCAATTCTTGTTCCATCCTAGACACTAACAACTTCAGTTCCATGTTTATCTTGTGCATGACCTAAAATATGGAACAAAAAATCCTAACTTCATCATATTCTGTAATAGAAAAAACAGAATTCCATACAATGTATTCATATCAATTCAATAAGAAAATAATTAGAAATGCCACTCCTAATAGACCTGTTATAATGATGTCAACCAGACTAAGCCGAAGTAAACCTATACACAGGCCTGGCCAGAACATTCGGGTAAAACCTGTACTGTACTGACTACTGACTCTATACAGTCTATTCTGACCAGCCCAGCATCTAACCAAGACCTCAACAACTACTGAATGCATACCAGCCTACCAGGGACGATCACTACATTAACATAACCTTCCTTTTCACAGTATAGCTTCCTCGAATCCCTGCTTTAGAGGGTGAAGGGAAACTTCACAGTATCTTCATCTGTTCTGCAGATGATTCGAAGAAAGATAACTTTTCCTATGAAAAGCAAGCTCATGATCCGCTCATTCTAAATAATCCTAACACGTGATTCCAGTTCACAAGTAGAAAATCATGAATGATCACAACATAGCCACATAAAAAAACCGAGCAAACTTAGAAACCAATACAGAATCCTATAAGAATTAGCACAGTGATTAAATCACCTGAATATCTCCATTAAAATCCACAATTATATTCCCAAGTTTCTTGCTTTTGGTTGGATTAGCACCTTCTGTTTCTATTTTTATTCATTAAGACCCTAGGGGACAAAAACACGATGACAGTAGAACTAACAGCTTGTGCACAATCTAAATTGATACTTTTGACAAGCAATTAAGCATGCATTCCTTCTGAGTTCTTAGTTCTGACAACCAATGACAACCAAGCACGGGCAAGATGTAATATACATACACACTGAATTTAAATGTTGAAATCGAATTCATGAATTCAGAGTGTTGGCTAAAAGTAGTTCACTTGTCAGAATCAAATCTGGAAATCTTTTTGTTTTCCGTCTACCCCAGTTTCTAGCTGATTTCCTCAAAATCGATAACGCCGAATTTAAAAAGTCTATAGAAGAAATTAAAAAGATTTGATCAGAATCCCAATTAAATAAACAGTTATACACATCTGTCTTACATTTTACGTATTAAATCCTGATTGTAACCACACTAATTGAGTAAAGCATAAACAAAACCACTACAATTTTCTCACATCCTGGTTAGGAAATAACAATGTTAAGTTCTTTCTAAACACATATATAAGAAAAGACCAAATTATGGCACCATCAACAGAACATCAGGAATAGGCAAGCTAAAACATCCTTTTAGCAATAATTTTTTAAATGTCTACTAAAGCACCTATTTTGATTAATTACATATGTTACAAGGGTAAGCATATGACCTTTAACAATTTAAAACAAATTTTGATATGCAAATAATAAAGATCTAAAAACCAAGACGTGCTTTCATACATAACCTCGACAAAAAAGGGGTGTGTATAAACTCTGGCACTCCACATCAGGTGCTTCTGCATAATTCTACAATACTTCTACATTTTTGCTATCAACTCTTACATCAGTTAATCTGTAAAACCATTGACAGCCAGTTTGTATACATAAATCAGACCCAACCATGCAAAAAGTAGATTCAAAACCAGCAGGAAGCGAATATTGAAGGATAGTATGAAAGAGTTAAAGGAATCTGCAACTTACTAATTATTGTCAACTCACAAACTGATCAGTACCACACTACCACTCGATCACGCGTCCACCATTTCTACAGCCACAAAAACAGCAGCCAAATCGGAGAATCTTGATCTATTTTAATTCTGAGAAGGCACAAATCAATGGGAAATTTGTGGGTAGATATTTTGAAAGAGATGGGAAGCTTCTCTCTCTGCCGCTCGGCCTCCTGCTCCTGGAATCCCAAATCTCCAGAAAATAGCCGATCAGCTTGGTCAGAAAAGGCCGGGGAAACTCCAAAAGTAATAATCAAACAACGTCGAAAATCAAGAAACTCGGAATTGAAAAAATAAGGATTGTAGATAATTGGGTGCGATGAAGAATAAGAACAGAAAAAGGGAATAAACAATTTTAAGACATCATTGACAAAACAATTTACAACTGAGTTTCAGCATAAAAATACATAATCTTACTGAACTAAATCACATTGAATTTTAATTAAGTCCTTCACACGCCACATGAAAATAATGCTCACAGGTATGATATTCATATGACCATAGCTCCAAGCTGAATCAATAGATGCAAGGTGTAATTTGGTTATTAAGGTGTTTAAAAATGCAGAATATGCATGTAGTAAATGAAGGAATATGCAGAAAATGCAGAAAATGAAGGAATATGCAAGGTCTCCAAGTGAAAGAAGACCATGGGAGGTGTTTATCAGCTTTCGGAGGATCTACTACATTAACGGATGGTCTGACTATATTTCATCACCAGTCACATCAGCTCCAAATTCACGTCTGTATATCAAACAAATGTATTCAACAATTCAGAAACGGAGCAGATTTATGAAACCGGAGAAAACCAGGATCACACCTGAAAAGTGATGATGAAACTTTGCAATACTCCATTATTTTCTCAGTAAATTAGCTTCTAAAAACTTCCTATTTTGCAGTTTTAACATGGAATTCGGAAACAGACTTGAAAAATATCCTCACTTCATCTCCAACAAACATAGCATTCATGAAAAATTAGCAAATGAAGGAGAATGGGGAAATTAAAATTCTGGATTTGATCCAGACACTGTGTTTTAAATTACCTAACGTCCACAACGGTTCAGAGATCCGAACACCACACCGAGTTCGACTACCTCCTTCAAAACACGAACCGTAGTCCATAATCAATCAGAATCGCAAGATTCCCATAGAAAACCAAGTGAGGGGCAGACCCTGATTCTGTTCAGAAGCACCAGAAAATAGAGAATCTGAAACTAAAACAACTAATCAAAGATGGTGGCTAGCTCAAAAAATTTCTTAATCTTACTGTATCCATGAGGAACTAAAAATTCACAAACAATCTCATGTGAAAGTGAAAGTACTCTTAACTTATGAATTAATTCAATTTCAACGTCAAAGATAAGCAATTTACTTGATATAGAATATCCTGTTATGCTTTTATCATTGTCATCTGAAGGCTTAAAAGTGAGCTGTGTAACTCCTTTTCTATCTGTTGAGCAGCTATAAAAGCATTAATTTATCAGTCTAGATTGCTAAACCAGCATCACATCAAAGTGCTTACCAATCGCATACTCGCAATCGCATCTGCTCGCAATTGCTTAACAACCTTTATAACATCCCAAAAAGATTCAAGAATTCTCACAATCGCATCTACCACACAAAATAATAAGCATGTGAATTCAAAGAAATTCAGCATGCAAATCACACCTTTAAACCAGGAACATAATCTCCTCTCTTGTAATAAGATGGACTCTTCGCTGGCCTCCATTCTGCAGTCCCATTCCATCTGCAACAATTTCATTGTGAGGTTGTAAACTCCAAAGAACTGATTTCCCAGCACAGTCAGATCAGATAATTGAGTCGGTGATTTCCAAGGAAGGTTTTCAATTATGGTGTGCTTCGGTAATGTCCAGATCAATCTGACGGTAAATCGTTGATGCTCTGATCATTCCGAAGGGGGAATCGGTAACGGAACAATTTGACGATGAATCTGTGATATTAAAATTCGAACTTCAAAAATCCAGAACCTGTGCTGCCCAAATCGATGTTGATGAATTCTGTGTTCGGTGACACTGTGAAGACGTCCGTGGCGGTGTTGATTTCCCGATCGATCGATGTAGCTGTAGGTGAGAGCGAAGACAGAAGCAAAGGAGAAATCTCACATTCGAAACGACGTCGTTTCACTTTAGGGGATATAAGTTACACAAATGCCCCTCCGGATACCATGAATCAAAAGAATTCTTATTATATAGTGTTCTAGGAAAACACACCAAACACTCGACAACAAACATGAGAATGTAGGAAAATTAAAATAAAACAAATTTTACAAACATGAAACGATAAATATTATAAATATATAGAAGTACTTAGGTTGCATTTCTTCTCTTCTCAATAATCCTCCGGGAGGTCTGATCCTGATCCGCCAATATCTGAAAAAAAGTTTCCCATTTCAGGATTTGGGACAGATCTTTTCTCCATGATTTTTTTGTTGCTGTCGTTGGACGTTTGCATACATTATAGGATTTGTGATGGTGCTCAAGTCCCTCATCATCATATCATCATCACGAACCAAGTCTAGGTGAGTTTGGTGCCTCAGTTGGAGATTTAATTGCTTGTACCATTGAGACCGATTTGACTCCAGAAGACTTAATACGCGGTCTCTTTCTTTTGGATCCCTATTAAAATAAGATGATGATTGTTCGCTATGTTTTCTAGCAGCTTTGGTTTTCTTTACTCCAATTGGGCGTGATGATGTCGATCCACCAGAAGTATCTGTATCCATATGAAATGACTCTGACCCAGGATGAGATGTCATTGGAGAAGAGGAAAAATGATTCTCACCATACTGGGAAGGGACGTCATTCATATATTTTTGTTTTGTAAATCGCCGTTGCAAGGGTGCTTCATCTTGAAATTTTTGAACACCTTTGAGTATATCCCATACATGATCGAACTTAAATCCTGTACGGAAGTTTTCATCCAGTCTCATCAATGCCTTTGCTCTAGCCATCTAAATTTGTAAGATTTTAGTAAGTAAATATATAAAACAAATATATTAAAACAACAATGTTGTGCTCAAATAAAACTTACAATATCTTGTTCAGAAGCGCCACTTAGATTTTCTGTGTTAATTTGGCGAACACACCCGATAAGCTTTCTTACCGCCTTTTCCATGACTAAGAAACGAGATTTTAAAGATTTATCAGTACGAAACTCACCAACTTCGGTTATCTTTTCATTGTAGGTTTGTTCCACACGGGTCCAAAAACGATCAGCAGTTTGACTTTTTCCTACAATAGGATCATGTGATACTTGCAACCATGAGTATGCCAACAACTGATCTTCATCAAAGGAGTAATTTGTTCCTTTGGAAGTAGGAGTGGCATTAGAAGAAGACATACTAAAATTGTGGAAAGTATTGTTTTATCAAACTCAAAAGCAAGCGTATGAATGTTATGAATGTATTGATAGCTTTCTGAAACTTCTCAATTATAAAGGGGATTTTTTTTTTAAAATTAGCCCTTGGCCCTTGAAAACTGGCTCTTTGTATAGTAAACTGGCCCTTGCAAACTAGCTTTTCAAATACAATAAATTGTCGTTTTGATAGCTTAAACGGCCTCAAATGGTCAAAATATACCACCTTTCACCGCAGTGCAGTGATTTATATTTCTCCCGTTGAGACGGTTCCAATGCAACTGGAATCGTGTAATTCTGACACCGAATGCTAAAGTTATACAAAAAATAAGATCGCACTATGGTAATAATATCCATTTCTTCATCATTTTATTGTCACTAGATAAGATTCCCACTGTCCCCTCAAAGCATCAGAAGATAAAATTCCCACTAGGATTACCTCCTCTACATCTCAAGAGACGGTTCTCTAAAAGTCATTGAAAGGCACAAAAAATCTTGTATAAATAAAACAACAATCTCATCATTTTATTCATCCACTCAACTCAACCTATAATTTTGAAATCTCACATATCTTATCTTCTTATCCATCCAATATTTCAGCATCATGAACTTTAACTTTGGAGGTTCTTCAAGCCAAACACCCTCGCCCTTTGACAACATGATGCAATCTCTTTCAATTTTTGAAGATCTTGATTTGGAAGACACCATATTACAAGATATGCTTGACGAAAATGACAATGATCCAGCAGAGAATCAATCAAGGCATGGTGGCTCAGTTCTAGGACATAGAGTGGTCAATCGTGATCACTTTGCGGCGAATAAAAATTTGTTCAATGATTATATCTCAGATAATCCTCTCTATAATGAGGCAACTTTTCGACGTTGTTATCGAATGAGTTCCAGTTTGTTCATGCGCATTGTTCAAGCGGTCCAAACGCATGACACTTATTTTGAACAAAAAATTGATGCTGCTCATCGAGAAGGCCCGTCAACATTGCAAAAGATAACGGCAGCATTTCGTATGCTGGCGTACGGCACCCCTGCTGATTCACAAGATGATTATCTCAAGATTGGTGAGTCTACTGCAATTGAGTCTTTTAAGAGATTTTATCGTGTATTTTCATAAGAGTATCTACGAACACCAAAAGAAAATGATGTTGCTAGACTACTCTATGTTGCTGAGAAGCGAGGTTTTCCAGGTATGTTAGGAAGTTTGGATTGCATGCCTTGGAAGTGGAAAAATTGTCCAACGGCTTGGGCTGGACAATTTTCCGGTCGTTCTGGTTCACCAGCATTTATTCTTGAAGTTGTTACTGATTATGATCTTTGGATATGGCATGCATATTTTGGTCTACCAGGGACAAACAACGACATCAATGTGTTGGAGTCTTCCCATTTGTTTTCAAATCTTACACAAGGCCTAGCCCCAGACGCTCATTATGTTTTAGGAGGGCAGCAATACACCCGGGATTATTATTTAGCCGATGGTATATATCCAAAGTGGTCAACTCTTGTACAAACAATTCAAAAACCAACCATCGCAAAGCATCGACACTTTGCAAAGATGCAGGAACCTTGTAGAAAAGATGTAGAACGGGCATTTGGAGTTTTGCAACAACGTTTTCATATTCTTGCCGGACCATGCCGATTTTGGAAAAAAAATGTGTTGCATGATATAATGACAGCGTGCATCATAATGCACAATATGATTATAGAGGATGAGCGTTATCTTTCAACTCCAATCACAAGGCCATCTACTACATCCTCATCTACCTTGCCTCCGGATGTTGATGTTGAACTAGTCGTTGATGACAACATTCGATTTCAACAATTTCTAGCGCGACATAAACAAATTAGAGATTCAGATGCTCATTATGCCCTTCACAATGCACTAATAGATCATTTGTGGGCGACACAGGAAATATGGAGTACTGATATTTGGAGCTTCTTCTATCCTAGTTGTTTGTATTTTTATTTACTTGAGTTGTATTGTTTGTTTGTGTTATTTTTAAAGTATTGTATTTGAATTTTCGGAATGTTCTACTATTATTGGGAGGTGTACTCTTGAATATTTTAATAATATAAGTTATTATTATTATATTGTTAATATTTAATTCATATTATTCAGCCAACGTTTCAAGGTAAATATTTAATTAATATAAGTTTGCAACATAATATAAGATTATAATGTATAGATTCGTAAAGAATAAAAATAAATTTTCTGTAAATACACTGTAGCAGCTATATTTTAGAGTGGAGTACATACACTATAGCAGCTGTAAAAAATATTGCAGAAGCTGAAAGATTGCTCCAAACCATTGGAGATGCTCTAAGGGTCACATTACGGCAACATGTAAAATACCAATACCTATCAACGCAGGTAACTTAGCAAAAGTGCTTTAAAAACCTGACCATCAAGCAATTATATGAAGCAAATTGTAATTTAAAGGAAGGCTTGAATTAAATTTGAATAAATCATATGGATCAAAAATGTGAATAATAATTTTGAACATTTCAAGTTTGAAAGTGTATGTTTAAAAGGGACATTTTAGGATTTAGGCGTAATAAGAAGCTAAATGTATAAGTAGGGTGTACAACTGTAATACTACATAATATAGATGTGAAATACATTTACATGTGTTAACCGTGGGTCTATGGGTGGAATGACATTGTTCAATTTTATCGATTCATCATTTTATAAGTTAAACCTTAACTAAAACATATGCATATTATATTTTACTTCATATTACGCCGGGTTCGGGTAATTTTAGATTACATCAATTTAATAGTTAGGTCATGTTAATTATACTTCGTGTTACGTCGGGTTTAGATAATCTTCAAGTTCGGGGTTCAGGTTATTGTCCTTTCTTGTTCGCAACTTTTGTTAGGTGTTCAAGTAGTATTGTGAGTGACTACACTATGTAAAAAGGAAACGCAATAAAATGATTTAACAACATATCATTCTTTATCACCATTATAGAAACCAAATATATGTATAAAGTTTTTAATTAATGCAAGTTTAGGGTTGAAAAAAATATTTGGTTTGCATTACCCATGGTTACCATTCTGAAGAATGGCTAAAACTATCTGAATTCAATTGTTTATGCAATTAATCATCATTCTTTGTTGTGTGGTGCGCCTATCACTCACGTCACAAACATTTCCCTACCACCTAACCATTTGGAACTTTGCCTATATAATTCTCAGTTCTTCTCTAACCAGTCCACATCTGTACACATATTTAGCTTTATTTCTCACGTCTCAGTTCATTCTATATTTCTCCACACATTTCCCCTTTAGCATGTCTCTAGGAAGCAGTAGCAATGTCGTTTCGAACCTTCGCGGGGAGCGAGTTTTCTGTAGTGTGTGCGGATGTGCCAAAGTTATCATGGTTTCCGGCACCAATCAGAACCCGGATAGGATTTACTATTCATGCCGGATCCATGGGTTCATCCGTTGGGTGGGAAACTGTAGATCTGCAAGGGAAGCGGATTTGGCTGAAGAGGCCAGTTCATATGCACCTCGAACTGAAGCCGTGATTCAGCCGCCAGTTTGCAATGCTATTCGTGAAGAACGTCTAGTTCATGGCAATGGACACAACAGTTCCGCATGTGTGTGGGTTCTGACAATCATTAACTTGTTGTCTATTGCAGCTAATCTGATGAGCTTTTTTAAAGATTGAGTTTTTATCTAGTTATTTGTTTTAAAAAATGTATTGATGTCACTACATGTGATGAATAATATAATTTGTTTCAAGAAATTAATTAAATTTAGATTTTGTAAGATTGTTGATATTGTTTAAATAATAATAAAATATGCTTTTGACTTTTTAATTGGATGAATCTCACATTCAAAATTACTATGGCTCTTTTAATTGAACATACATTCAACTTTTTCTAATTTATGAATTGCATGTATAAAGTACTGAAATCAGATATAATGGACAAACTTAATAAAGTACTGAGATTCATAATTTCAAATAGCAATAAATTGCTTTAGGATACAAACAATTAAAAAAGACATAATTGAAAACAAACATAAAATCAAAGCTAATAAAAGTCCTTTTGGGTGCATCACTTTATCACTCCTTTGACTCTGAACTCTCTGGTAACCTAGGCTTTCTTCATCTTCTTAGCTTCCTTCTCCAATCGTGAATATTCATCACAGACTTCATCAATATCAGCTTTCATTGATTCTACCACCCACTGCAAAATATGTGTAAAACAGATTATAATATTTCCATTTTGTGAATAATTACATAATGTATGAAAAATAGTTTCGTGTTTTTTACCGGGTTAGGTGAATCCATGGCTTTCATCCATGCGCGTCTACGAGGCCAGCTGACCCAAGTTAGAAAATCAGGTAACTCTTGAGTGGCATCTGGTGCATTTGCATAATCGGGAAGCTCTTGATTGACATCTGGTACATTTGCAGAAGACTTCCCTTCATTTGCCTTGCCCTTGTCATGACTGACTTTCAGTTTCTTCGAATTGTGTTCATCTCCCATTTCTCCATAAACTTAGGTCAAAGTTTGGTTTTTAACAATATTTGATGAATGGAGATGATGCTGATGGTTTTTTACCTTTACTTTTTTTAGTTATAAATAACCAAAAAAAAGTATGAGTGTAAAGATAAAATTGTGTGCAAAATTGAATTCGGAAATATTGCATACGGCCACATTATGATGTTTGGTACAAATCTCGGGTAAGAAGACGCGTGAAAAAGGTATTTGATTTTGCCAAAAACATGGCATTGAGCAGACCTGAAAAAGGGGGAAGTGACAATTCTTGCGAAAGGTGGAGCACACGGGATATACTAAAGAAAAGGAAAAAGAAATAGGGTTCTCTGCACAATATATACCAACTCACCTACTCCTACCAAATATGTAGGCCGAATCTTTGTACTACACTGGAACTTAAGATTCGTTAATGCCAATTGATTTGCACGCTGAGGACATGCTTTAACTTTGAATCAAAATTGCATTCATTCTTATCTTTGACAGCTCCAAAATATTTTTTTCAAAAGCCATTCTCGCAAAAACAGAGCCCTAGTTTTGTTTTTCCCCCTATATAATTCCCAAAGATAATATAAAAATATCAGTTTAACATCATAACAGTTATCAAAATTACAATAATCAACATTAAGATGAAATCCAAATGTTTGAAAACTTATTAATACACCAAAGTTATAAAAAAATTAACCTAGAATGATGAACTAGAAAATATTGTTCCGAACTCTCGCTTTCCGGCACTTGACCATTAACATAACCATCGTAGCTAGCTTGTAAGCGGACAAAGCGACAAAGTCTGTCAACATAAACATCATCCTCCCAAATTTGTAGACTTGGGTGCCGAATTTCCCTCCACTCAGGGTGAACGTTGGGCAGTGGTTGTTCTGGGTCAATACCAATTGGGATGAAGTGACCAAGAACATAGTGCAACCTGCTAAATCTATAAATTATAGATATTTCCTTAAGTGTGTTGAATGACTTGATTGTATCCCTCCACGGAAATGCAGTGCAACACCCAACTTTGTTTTCAAGATCGACTGTATATAGAGAGACTACAACGCAAAAAACCTAGGCCATGGCAATTAGGTCATATGGTGTTTCCATCCAATAGGCAGTCGGGAAATGCTTTCCAGTCCAGTTAATGCGCTCAAGAGCCCTCTCGTACTCCCCATGATTATTTTTTACCTCATACACCTTGTACACCTCCTCATAAGCTCGAACCTTGGCTAGGATCATCATCCTCACAGTCACATAAGAATGTTCATCGTTCATAAACTTCAAAGGTACGACGCGGAAACCACATGTACCATCCCCCTCAACATCATCAATGGCCACAAGGTGTTCTCTTACAAACGCCGGCACATCCGCACTACCTTGTTGCATGAGTTTATTGGCCACTAACATGACAAATTTCACCAAAATTTATATGATATTAGTAACATTATTACAAAACTTATAATAATCATGAACCATTAAATAAAGGGCCCGTAAATATATTATTTAAAATTCAGTAGACAAATAAATAACAAAAAAAAAACCAAGCTTAAGTTTTTATAAAATTATAATAAGGCTACGTATGATGTCAAACATTATTAATAAAAACCATCCAACAAATAAAATACAAAATGATAATAACACACTTATTCAAAAAGATTTGGCCAAAATTTTTGCAACAATTAAATCACACATGTACATATTATTTACATTCGGTTTATAAGGAAGCACTACATGAAGCATGTTGAAAAGCAAAAATAATTATTTGGTCAAAAAGATAAGGTAATATGTAATTAGAGTATACACATTCAGAAAATACTTACAGTCATTATTTTTATTGTTTTTTGAAGCCTGGTTGGATAACCCATAACCGTACTTTATGTCAACATGCTCCCAACCAGACAACACCCTGATGGCTTTTATTTTATTCTTACTCGGCCTGCCTTTCTTAGTCAAATTCACCTTCGGCTGTTGAAAGACGCAGTGTTCCGGGTACATCTCCTCGTACAACATCCGACTTGCTCGTAACTGATCAGCTGGATCCCTCTGTTTCAGGTCTTCAAGCATTCTTGACATATCATGCGCACCTTTAGGCACCACAAAATGTTCACAATCTTCCCAATCGTATACCAATGTGATCCAAAAAGGATCAATGTCTTCCGCAGGGATGAACTGTCTATTGTGATACATAATTTCCATCAAGCATCTACAAGGCAACCCATGAGTATCTACCATAGCATGAGTACACTGTCCTAACTTTGTGTACTCTTTTTTCAACAAAATCAAACAGTGGTGCGAGACAACACGAAGAATGGGCATGAACGGTGAAACATCGAATCCATCCAAATTCCTTGATCAGCTATGTTCATTTCAACCGAATGCCTTTTGCTTGACCTTCGCATTCTGCATGAACTTGATCAAAAAGAGTGTCCACACCTACACGACTTGATGTCATCCAATCTTTTAGACAAGAGTGTGCATTCCCAACCCTATTCGTTGTGTTGTTGCCAAAATGCGTTATCTGATTTGTCCATGCAAAACAATTTTTTTCCTTGTGAGCCAGCCAAGTTTCGTCCATGTACTTCATGAAACCGGGCATCCAATCATATTTCTCCCGAAACAACATCTCATTTTCGTAGAACTCCTCCAACGTAGGGGCCTTAAGCACCCTTTTCACAGCCCCACAACACATCACATCTGCATCCTTATCTGTTTTCATAAGTATGATGACCCTGACTCTTATCATCTTCCTGTTGCATGCAAAGAGCATGCTTAGAATCTGGGAAAATCACAGCAGTAGGCTCAGACAATCCAAGCTCTCTATTAGTAATCAAAGCTTTCAGATAGTTACCAACAACAAACAATTCTTTAAAACACTCCATTATCCACATATAGCTCTCTTTGTCCTCATGTTTCACCAAAGGTTGAGCGGCTATGAAATTCTAATTTGTTGGTGCGACCCCGACAATTTCGATGAAAGCTAATTGTATCGGTTTGTGCCGTATGTTGCATCAATACAGAAAACAGTAAGGTAGCATCTCACCAACTTTCTCCCATTTGGATGCGACCAAAATAAATCTGCAAATGATAAGATAAAACGATTAATTATACACACAAACATGAACAAACATATATAACACAAGAAAATAATTCTAAATAATTCAATAAATAATAAACCGAGCAACAACAAAATTGTGATACTAATTCGGGCCCTACTAATTAACCAAAGATAGGCATAAAAATAGATATTAAATAGATAACGCATATTTGTAAGAAATGTTAAAAATTATAAAAACATATATGTTAATAACAACTTTATGTTCATTCATGAAATAAAATTGCAATCGACAAAAAGAATAGGGATAATATTACCTTTTACTCTGTCGGTTTTGGGTACAAGTGTGAATCTAGTTAGATAGTCTCTTTCCCGGGCGAGATGAAAAAACTCACTAGCCGGATTACTTCCCTCGGCATCTTCTCGATTAATTTTTGCTATCTCATTGTAAACCAGCCTTAACAGATAGGGTTTCACCTCTTCCGAATACTGGAGGGCATCAACAATTGCTTTTGGCTTGCAATGTGCACGATACATTACCCTAACCTTCAACTTGTCCCTTTCGGTCAGGTGGGTCAAGTTCGCCTTGCCTTCGATATAGTATGTCTGCGGATGATTGTGATGCCCTTCAAAACCGTTACATGAAATCTACCGTCATCCTCCATTCGTATCACTCCCCTAAATTCACAACCAATCCTTTTTGATGACGTAAGTCGTTTCTTGAACTTATCAACATTTTTACCAACCAAGCCAAACTTCTTCTTCTGCTCATTCTTGGCTTTGGTCTCTGATTTCTCCGAACGCTTAGCACTATCACATGCGAAATAATGGTGAAATTGTACCACCATATTCTTGCGCTTTGCCCTCGACGATCTTATAATGTTAAACTTGAACAAATTTGACAAATCTAGGGACCATTCAAATGCCGAAGATTCGTCGTCGAAAGTAAAACCACTATGCAAACTATCCAATTCCAAACTAAAGTCACGATGGTTCTCATACAAAAACATATTATAGTGTCAGATTTCATTATCTCTTAGCATACTAAAATACAAAATTTCAAATTAAAGGAACTATTTCACAAAATGAGAGTACGGTATTGTACTGTAAATGAACAAAATAATTTCATGAATTAAGTTTACAGTCAACATGTAGTCAAATCAGAATTAGAATCAGAATACATTCTTACCAATTATGTACCATGCGGGCCCACAAAATATAAATATTCTTCTACCTTTAGGGTTTATTTTCAAAATTAAAACTACAGCTACTGAATTCCAGTTGTTCAAGGGTACGGAATAATATGAGTAGCAAATCTAGGCGCAAATTCACTAATGAATTCATGTGAATTTTAAAAGAGTTCTAATTAAACATAAATATATAAAGACATAAAATTTAATGGGAAAATTATTTAAGTATGTATTCCGTTCAGCTGCATACATTTATCCACCAAACATATTCAGAAATGAACTCATCTTTGAATGAACGTATAATATGACAGAGCCATTAACCACAGTTCACAACTATTTTATTGATTTATTAAATTATTATTTTTCCAAAACATTAGGGGAATATACTTCAACAAAGATAAAGATTATAATACCCCATTATGGTTAAAATGTACTTACATTCTCCATTTTGAATACTCCTCAATGCAACATACAACTCCAACGGTGATGAATAATTATCCTTCTTTCAAGCTTTATAATCAACTTTCTTAAATAAAGAGAATCTATTAAATTATTACAAATTAACTACTTCAAAACAAAAATGTTGCAGTATAACTTACCCAACATAATTATTCTTCAAGATTCAACAGTCTAAGGTCATTGAAACATTTTCAAAATTAATATAATCAGTAATGAACACGAAAAATATGTTGAAATATGTCAAGATGTGTCATCTGCATAAAAAAAGAAAGATAGGAAGAAGTGGATCTTACATGTCTTCATCATTCTTCAAGCGTTGTAATCTAAGCTCTGCTAGAACCCATGTGCAAAATAGAAGTAGTTAGTATTAATCCCGAAATGTATGTTGATATATCAAAAATATAAGTGGATCTTACATGACTTGAAGTGGTTAGTTTCATCTACAATACAAATGACATGTACTCACTCTCTATTTATAGATACACACTAAGGAGTATTTTGCAAATTTCATGTTCTTGAATGAGTTCAATAAAACTCTAGAACCAATTCAAACAACAATAGCCTGTTATTGGTTATAATGAATTCAGTAAATCCTACAACCAATTTAAACACTTCAGCTCATCCCAAGTATCCACTATTTGGCCCAATAAAAACTCACCCCATCAGTTTATTTCAATTAATTCAACAATTGAAATAAAAAAGGGCCCGAGTCTATACAAACTAAAGCCCAGACCATGGACTAAATTGTTATGAACAAAAGTCCAATCATTACACAAAACTAAACTACACAAAATGAGGCTCAAACCACTAAATCAAAAGCGGAGTCAGCCGTTCCTGGATCCTGGATCGACGCCGTCAAAATGCACGGTGGAGGATAACTTCGGCGGCTTTCATTGGATTTCAATTGAAGAAGGGGTGACATGAAAAACTATCTAGAAATGACCGCGGTTTTAAGGGTCAAAGTGACGGCCACGACTTCACCGGACAAATCGCGGACGATTTGCGGATCCAAAATGTTCATTGGAAAATGGACCGATGTCGGTCCCCGGAGCCGTGCCGAGGCATCTTAGTCCAAAACTATAGAAGGTACACCGCCACGATCAGACGAAACAACAATCATTCGACTACCACCAATTTTTCACGATCCCGCCTCCGATTACTAAAAATACGTCGCCAGTGAAATCTACAATCCATCGGGAAAGGAGCGATGGATAAAAACTGAAAACTTGGCAGAACCATTAAAATTTGCAATGCAGCCCCTCGACACTATACAGAATCATCGCATTGCCTGGCTTCAAAACTAAGGAGGCATTGCAGTCTTTTCCAGAAACCTGCAAATATAAGACCCCAAAAAAAAGGGTAACAACTAATTGAATCGTCTAACTAATAACAGATTCCCAAACATGACCTTAGGCCCTGTTTTTTAGAGTTTATTTCTTGCTGAACTGAACTAAACTGAAATAATTTTAAAATTATCATATATCATTGTAATCTATAGTAAAAAATGTAACTTATAATAAAACAATTATTGAACTAAAATGAACTGAACTGAAATAAATATAAATATATTTATCTGAACTGAAAAAATATAAATATATTATCTGAACTGAAATAAGTTTAAATATACTGAAGTGAAATAAATTTAACTAAACTCCAGAAAAACTCTAGCAAACATGATCTTAGTCATTTGTGGAAAACAGCCCAGCTCGTTGTACGTTAAAAGCCCATTGCGAGAATTAGCGTTCACTGCCACGCACACACTATATACTCTCTCCCAGTCCCCATCCAGGCCATCCTCGCCTTCACCTAGAGCCCCACACACTCTACTTCACACACTGAAAACGAAAAAAGAAAAAGAGAAGGGGGAAAACTAAATTCCTCCAATCTCACCAAGAACTCTTTTGAGGGTTTAGATTTTGTTTAGCTGTTATTCTCCTGTGTATTTTCGCTGTTACGATTTTTGTGCTGATGCTTGCTTTTATGTGTTGTGGTTGAAATTAGGGTTTCGTCTTACGCTTTGAATGGTGTTTATACAAACCATTCCGGCCCAGAATCTGTGACTTCTACTGTGAGTACTAATCTTCATCTCCGAGCTTTGTTTTTCGGTAGGGTTTATATAGAAGCATTCTCGCTCATGCATTTGTAGATTATTTTGTGCTTCCATTTAAAGGGTTAGTTTCTGTTCTTGATTCTGGTGTTAAAATTAGGATTTTTGTTAATAACTGTAATGTTTATGTTTCTGCTGATAATTAGTATGGTTTGTGTCTATTTTGTCTTGGGTTGTCATTTGTGGTATCAGTTGGTCTTGTACATGAATAAGTTTGGTAGAAGCATGGCAACTGGGCACAATTCAGACCTAGTGGGATTAATGTTAGTTTTGTTATATATGTTGAGAACCTGAGTTGGTTAGTGTTTTACTTTTACAGAGGATTTGGAATCAGTAAGTGTTGTGGGGAATTAGGCCTTTGTTTGCTATTGTTTTGCATCTTCAAATTGACTCTTTCTTTCCCTTTAGGCCATTTAAAGGTTACTAATCTGTTTTTGGTGAGCAGGGTGGTAAGCATCTATAAGGGATTTTCTAAGAGTTGCAAAATGTCGTCGTCACCATATCCTGTTCTAGGAGATCGGCCCATTGATCAGTGGAGGGTGACTGAACTGAAAGACGAATTGAAGAGGCGGAAGTTGGTGACGAAGGGATTAAAAGAGGATCTGGTTAAGCGCCTGTTTGAAGATCTTCGTAAGGAGGAAGATATAAATAAAGCTGACAATTTGGGCTTGGTGGTTCAGGCTGAGGTTCCTCCAGGTTTTGAAATGGCTGAAATCATTACAACTGAAAATTCTGAGGTTACTGCTACAGTAACAAAGGAGGTCGAAATAGATTTGCGTGCTCAGATCTCCTTTGAACAAGAGAGTGACAGTCTCAACCATGGTGATTCCAGAGCTGAAAAAGTAGATGGCAACCTTGATACTAATGATAGCAGTGGTGTCCAAGGTGTATCTGACTCTGATGTTACTGGGCTGGGTGTGAATCAGAAATCTGAGAGAACCATTGAAACGGTGTCGGAGAGTATGGAGACTGTTGTTGCATATAAAGGAGACGGGTTACTGAACATTGGAACTCAAATTGAGAGTTCTGATGGGAAGGCTCAGCTGGATGATAGCTCCAAATCTTTAGAAGCTTTGAAAGGGATTGAGTTGCCTGGGACTCAATATGAGAATTCTGATGGGAGTGGCAGCTTGCAAATTTTGCATGGGAATTCCAAAAGCATCTCAGCTGATACTCTCTTGATTTTTGAAAACAATGAACTAAAAGATAAAAGTGCTAGTAATGTAGAACTAGAATTAGAGGTTGACCCTCAGATGGTGCCACCATTTCCTGGTAGTGATGAAGGGGCCAAATCACTACAAGTGGATGCGGAGCAGCCACAAGCCAATATGGTATCATTGGAGGAGACAGGTAATATAAATGCTGAAACTGTGGGTGATTCCCCAAAAAAGGATGATGTGGATGTGGATCTAAGCTCCCCAGGAAAGGTGAATTTGGACCAAAGTCCTTGTGATGATTTTATGGACGAGGATGTGGCAGAGACTAAGCAGACAGTTGTGATGACGGACTCTGAAGGAACAAGGTCTAATGCAGGGAAAGTTGAAGTATCTGTGGCATCTGAGGATGAAGTTCTTGTTGATATAGTGGGTGAAGACGAACCTGCTCAGAAAAAAGCTTTTGATGCTGAAGAAAAAAATCTCTCTGCTGTGAAACGAAAGCTAAATGGTAAGGTTTCAATTTCTTCTTGCATTTGCTTAACTTCTTGAGTTTTTCTGATTCTCCTGTTAATTGTTTCTCAATTTTATTTCTTTCTGTAACCTTTTGCTATGTCATTCTGAGTTGCAATGATTAATCATACTAAAATACTTAGGGAGTGGGTGTGCCAAAACACCACTCCTTTTTATTTCAAGGACTCTGAACACTGTGTTTGTAAGTGAGAATAATCTGACATGTGGTAGCAATTTGAGTATGTGCGTTAGTCAACTGGCTACTCTGATGTGGGGTGAAATGTGTGTCCTTATTTTGATACTTGTAACAAAAATATATGACCATGGTAGCTGTTGGGTGGTGCTGCTTTATGTGCAATTTAATTAATTGGCGGTGCTTGTGCTTTTTTTATTGGGCTAAGCTTATGATGCTTATGATGTGGTAGACTGGTAGTTACCTTTTCTGTGGTATAACTTAGAATTGCATCCTACTGCAGACCAAATTTCAGCTGGAAATGGTGTTGGGAAGAAGCAGCGACGATGGAATCCAGCCGGTTTAAATGGGCCAGAAGCACGAGTGGATGACATATCAACTACTCCAAAGAATGTGGTCAACCAGCCATTTAAGCGCAGTCTTTCTATGCCCGATGGTGAAGAAGTACCAAAAGAACGTGTTGGTGAGTGATCCATGAATACTTTCCCTTTCCTCTGTTGGTAAATAGCCAAGTAATATGATCAATGTTATTCTGTAAACAGTGTGTTGCTAATCATGGGGTCTTGTTTCGAAATAAATGGTTTTAGTGAATTTTAATCTTTTCCTCAAATTTATTTTACAGTTCCACCATCAGCAAATCCTCCCACCAATTCTCTCAGAATTGATCAATTTCTGCGCCCCTTCACGCTGAAAGCAGTTCAGGATCTTCTTGGGAAAACTGGTACAGTGAGCAGTTTTTGGATGGATCAGATCAAAACACATTGTTATGTTTCTGTAAGAATCTCTTTTGTTCATTTGCATAAACTTTGTGTTCGATACAGATTTTAGAATATGTTAGTAATTGCTATATTTCTCTCCTTGTTTCTTATTCTATGCAGTATTCATCTGTTGATGAAGCTATAGGAACTAGAAATGCTGTTTACAACTTGCAATGGCCTCCCAATGGAGGACGCCTATTGGTGGCTGAGTTTGTTGATCCCCAGGAAGTTAAAGTGAGGCTTGAGGCTCCCCCCAAAGCTCCAGCAGTAGCAGTGAAGCCTGGTGTGAACGTCGTACCTCTACCCTCTCCAAGGACACATGTCCCAAAACAGCAACTACCCCAACAAGCTCTTCCCCCTCCGCCGCCAACATTACTTAATCCGCCACCCCTTGTTAGGCAACAAGTCCCTCAGCCTGCAAGAGAACACCTTCCTGTTAGGGAACGGCTCATTCTCCCCCCTCCACCTCCACTTGCTGAGAAAGCTGAAGCACCAATTCTGACATTGGATGATCTCTTCAAGAAGACTAAAGCTACTCCACGCATCTATTACTTGCCTCTTTCTGATGAACAAGTTGCAGTGAAGCTCCAGGCCCAAGGGAAGACTGTCAGGCAGTAGGGCTTAGGCCTGTTACTTGTACCAAAGCTCCTTCGATTTCTAAGGTTTCATGAACAAAGTTAAATGATGGTAAGGAGTGTCATATAATTACATCTTTGCAGGTATGCAGGTCTTGCTTTGCAGGATGTTCTCATTAAAGAGGAGAAGCTGGTTTGTTGATGGTTTTATCTTACCTTGAAAAAACTGTTGGATGAGGCTGAGTTTACATTAGATTTTACATTGCGTCCTCATAGACTTGGGCTTGTTGTGAGATCTGCTCCATTTTGGGGGTTCTCTCTTCAAACAGCAGAATTCTTATTCGCTAGTTGAATGTAATGTGATGGTGTATTTGCAATTAGTAGACTGAAGCATAAAATTGAGATACATATTATGTTACAGTTTGATAATGATTGATGAGTTCGTCCCATGTCTTATAAATTTAGAAGTATTTTCATGTGTGAATATTTTGATTTTTATATTTCGAACCAGGCAAAATATAAAATTGGAATTTTGGATCATATTCAAAAGAGAAATCCCACTCGGGTAAGCCCAGAAAATGGCCTACTACATCCTACTTCAATTATTTTTCTATTCACATTTCATAATTTAAAATAGACTAAATTCATTTTTTGAGCCCTAACATTGCACAAAACATCAATTTTAGGCCCTAACATTCAAAGTGTCCGTTTTTTTGCCCCAACTTTCGTCAAATGTTTATTTTGGGCCTCTATCTAACGTCCGTTATATATACCGTCACTTACAGGCACGTGTTTAGCACATATGAAAAAATTACTGTAATGTTTGGGTATTTTCGTAAGTTTACGTCTTCCATATGCTAGTCTTCTACTCTTTTCATTCACTCTTCGCTTGACCGCTACTTCCCAAACTCATAAACCCTAGAAATCAAAACTCCCAAGTTCCGCTGGTGAAGACCCAAATTGAATTGACGAGTCCACATTGACATTGTACAAAACCCAAGTGAGCGACGAAGGCGAAACCTCTCCACGACAGAGCGAATATCCTATCCGCGATGGAATCTGAGGTAATCATATCTGTTCACTCAATTTGAATGCGCTGCAATCATTATAGGATAGCAATTGATTTTTTTTTTTTTTGGAGGTGATTGATCCGAGACAGAGGTTGGTGTTCAAAGAGCAAGATAACACTTTGGGGAGTTTGGCAAAACATCCAAAATGTGGTAATTAAAATATGATTAGTGTGTGTTTTTTGCTATTTGTCTCTAAGATAATATATACGCACGTGTACGCACGTAACTTGTTGGAATTGTGTGTTCCCTGTTGGAAATTGTTTAGGTGAAATGAACTCTTCTAATTGATATAAAAGTCTTGTTGATAGAATCTAAGTTTTGGTCGGCTGAGTTTAATCCTTGACTTTAAATTATAGTATATGTTTACATTTGCAGCTCCTATCACATTACCTGGTATACAGACATTTCCAGAGATTGACATCTTGGATATGGATAGATTGGGGGAAAATGTTACAGGGCCTCATGGGAAGGAAAAGAGAGACACCACCAATGAAGAGCATGATGAATTCTGGGCTATACAAGAAGCTGAGTTAGAGTCAAAGTTGAAAGATTTAGCCGAGAAAGAGAAGGTTGATGATTTAGGTAAAATGAAGAGTTCTGGGCATCCATCGAAAGAGCAGTGTTTATATATCTTTGAGGATGAGCTGCTTGATAATGAGGATGACAAATTGATTGTAGAACAGGACTCCATTGGTGGAGTAAGTGGTTATGATGAAAGGCTGCAAAACGTCAAGGGAAAGAAGCATGAAAAGGAAAACTCCAGAAAATTTGACAACCAAAATAAGGGCGAGCAGAGAAGAGCAAAAAAGAAAAAAAAAAACAGAAGGTAAAAGAAAATGTTGAACTAAAAAACAAAGGAAATAGAGTGCATGTTGAAGATGAAGTTGAAGATGAAGTCGAAGATGAAGACAAATTTAGGGATTCTGATTATGAACAAGATGATGATGAAGATTTGGATGCCCTCGCTTTGTCTCGAGAACATCAGTGGAATGAAGTACTGACTCTACTCGGGCAAACCAAAACCAAAAGTTTAGAAAATGCCGGGGAAGATGAAGACAATGATGGATCTTGGGAAGAACCCGGAGATGAGATGTCTCAGGAGGAGTGGATGAGTCAATCAAGTTCTGATTCTGATCAGGAGAATTGGAGCAAGCCAAAACTAAGGGTCCACAAACGGTTTGTGAAACCAAAAGATGATGAAGATGTGGTATTTGAGGTGGGACATGAATTTTTGAGTAAATGGGAGTTCCAATATGCTTGCAGGCATCATGGAGTCATTGCAAACAGAAGAATCACGTTCCATCGGAACAATGCCAATAGATACACTGCTAGATGCAAAACCTCTGAGAAATGTACTTGGGTGGTTTCAGCAAACTACAGAGCTCTCAGAAAAAGTTGGGAGATTACATTGGTGCAGTGTACACATAACTGCACACCGACATTTAATCATTCATGTTGTACCTACAAGTATCTCAGTGAGAGGTACAAAGCAGATATACAAATTATGCCGCATATGCGGATCTCTGAGCTTCAGCAAAAAGTGCAACATGACTTGAGGATTAAGATCTCTAGGTCGAAGGCATTTAAGGCGAAGCAAACTGCTCTGAAGGAGATTTTGGGTGACTATAAAAAGCAATATACGATGATTAGAGATTACTCGAACGAGCTTCTGAGGTCAAACCCAAATTCGACTGTGATTGTTCAGACGGAAAATGATGATTTTGGGAACAAACTTTTTAGGCGTATGTATGTTTGCTTTGATGCATGTAAGAGAGGTTTTCTTGAGGGTTGTAGACCGGTAATAGGGCTGGATGGATGTCATCTCTTCGGACCTCACAAAGGAATACTTCTTGTAGCCATTGGTGTCGATGCCAATGATCAAATCTTTCCAGTAGCTTATGCAGTGGTTGAGATCGAAAACAAGTCTGCTTGGCTATGGTTTCTAAGCAGCCTGATACAGGATCTAAACATTAAAAATTCACCTCAATGGACATTGATCTCTGACAAGCAAAAGGTAACATCTATGTACTATGTCCTTTATTAAACTCTTTGCTCAGAAGAATGTGTTCAGTCACCAAAAAGTGTATGTCACATATAAATATTTTATAGTTATCATATTTATTGCAGGGTCTTGGCAGTGCAATCACAACCTTGTTACCAAAGGTTGAACACAGGCTTTGCACATGGCACATGTATAATAATTTCAAGAGAGAATATACTAGTCTTGAGCTGAAAGAAATGGTTTGGGCAGCCGCAAAATGTACCCACAAAAACCAGTTTGACGAGCATATGGAACGAATTAAGAGGACTGATCCAGGTGCTTATGCATGGCTGTTAAAGAGAACAAAATTCTCTGATTGGTCTAGAGCGCACTTCAACACATGCTCCAAATGTGATATCTTGGTGAACAACATTGTGGAGTGATTCAACAAAGTTATTTTACATGCAAGAGGTCAGCCATTGCTCGCAATGTGTGAGGCTCTCAGGTTTTACTTTATGGATAGGCATCACCAGAAAAGGGTATTCATCGAGCGGATGAAAGGTGAGCTTGGACCTAAAGTGAGGAAAAAGTTGGACAAAAACATGAGAGACTCTAATAGGTGCTTTGCAAGACCTTCTGGTGACCTAGAATTTCAGGTGAAATGTGGTTTTGGAGAGTTGTATGCAGTTGATTTGAAGACTAGAACATGTGGATGCAGAAAATGGGACCTAACCGGAATACCTTGTTCTCATGCTATAGCTGCCATCAGTTTGGTGAAGGAAGAACCAGAGGCATTCATGAATGATTACTACTCAAAGAAGGCTTACGAAAGGGCATACAAGTATATCATCCACCCAATTAATGGCCCAGATTTGTGGGATAGGACTGATCAATGCGATATGCTGCCCCCGGTTGAACTCCGTATAGGAGGGAGACCTCCCAAGTGTAGAAAGAAATCTGCCGACGAGAAAAAATGTCTGTCAAAGAAATCGAAAAATGTACTGAAAAGGCTATCTAGAGTGGGCATGATGAGAAGTTACACATGTCGCTTATGTAACCAAAGTGGTCATACTCAGAAAAGGTGCCCAACTAAGGTTGCTTCTTCATCTCAGCCGCCTACTCAACCATCACCGCCACCTACCCAACCATCACCACCTCCAGTTCAACCATCTCAGCCATATGCAGTACTTGCTCAACCATCAAACATTAACGCACCAGCACCTAAAATGGTCAAGGTATGGAGTTGGATTTGAAATCATTTTTCCCCTCATGCATATTCAATCACAATATTGATAAATGAATTTTTTTTTAGGAGAAAAAACCTCGTTGCAGCGTATGCAATCAAACAGGTCACTACAAGCCCAAGTGCACCAGCACCCTGGCTGCTTGTTATCAGCCACACGTGGAATATGTTGAAAATCACTGATCCAGCTGCTCCAATTTTGATGCAGTTTTGCCTACTTGTGGCATGTTTTGCTGAACCGCAGATTTCTTCTTTTTTAAGGCGGGTGCTTGGCTTCTTTAGCATAATATGCCATTGTATTTGTTAGTTGGAGTATATCCAAACTCTATATCGTTTATTTAATATTGACTAGTTGGAGAATTGACTACTTGTTTGCCTATTTTGTCACTCATTTGTACTGAATGGCTGAAGCCAATTATTCATAAGCCTAATTTCAAATGTATTCAAATGTTCGGTATTATGATTAAGTGTTCCGTTGTTCATGGGTTGCATAACCCATATCTATGAATTATAGGGCTAAATTTTCAAACGTTTGATACAATTTTGGGGTGTTTGAGTCTTGATTTTATAATGAGAAGTAGAATATTTAATTACTATAATTTAAAATTAAATTGTTTTACATTTATATTTTAAAAATATAATTTTCCATTTAAATTACTGAAATACCCCTAGTAAAACAGTAACAATTTATCAACTAACGGAATATGGGAGAAAAGGCCCAAAATAAACATTTGACGAAAGTTGGGGCAAAAAAACGGACACTTTGAATGTTAGGGCCTAAAATTGATGTTTTGTGTAATGTTAGGGCTCAAAAAATGAATTTAGTCTTTAAAATATTTTTTTATACTTGAGCTGGTCTTATTAGTTATTATGAAGAGAGACCATATGAGACAGATTAAAAGTTAAGTAAGAGGTTGTTTTACAGAGAGATCATGAACAAATGTAGCATAAATTAATAACACTCAAAAATAAAATGAAATTCACAAATAAATACATAGCATCAAATACATAGTACAATGTAACGTCATGCGATCGCTTGACAAGAACATCAACATATAAACATAAACATCACGTGTCTAATTTTTAGGATGCCTCACAAGAGATTTTCTCCTTATTATGTGTTTATCATATATACACAATATTAAACTAAATACAAAGTCTTGTGGTAGTGTTATATAATATTTATTTAATTTAAAATTAAGTGATGTGAGGATTATTGATGACTCATCAACCAAAATAGACTAAATTCTTTTTTTTAACCCCAACATATCATGAAAAGTTAATTTTTGGCCCTAACAAATAAAACGTCTGAATCAGTGCCCTAACAAATAATGAAAAGTTAATTTGAGGCCCTAACAAATCAAACGTCTACATCAGTGCTCTATCATATTCAAAAATATATTTTTTGGTCTCAAAAACAAAATTCCATCAAAACCATCCGTTAACCCCAATTTCGAAAGGGTAATTTTGTAAGTCAAAATTCATTTTCACTTTCTCTTTTTTACTCTCACCTTTTTCGTTATTTTCAAGGTATATTTTGCACCGCCACCACCATAAACGATACTATCTTCCGTTTGTTTAGCACCACCACCCAACACCCATCACCGCCAATAATATTATCACAATTTATATTAGTTTCCTTATTAATCACAATCAAATATCAATTCTAATTAAAAGAGCTTGAAATAACGAAAAAGGTGAGGAAAAAAATGTAAAATGAATTGGGGGCTACGGAAATTTGGTTGGGGCCAAAAAAGAATAATTTTGAATATGTTAGAGAACTGATTTAGACGTTACATTTGTTAGATCCCCAAATTAAATTTTTTCATGATTTGTTACGGCACTGATTCAGACATTTTATTTGTTAAACCCCAAAATTTACTCTTCATAATATCTTAGGGCGCTGATTCAGACATTTTATTTGCTAGGAACCACAATTAACTTTTCGTGATATGTAGGGATTCAAAAAAAGAATTTAGTCATCCAAATAAAAGTACAAGTTGCCCGAAGGCTCTAGCAAGTCCCTAAGGGACTATGCACATCATGTGAAACCTAAGCTTAGGCAATATGCACACAGATTGTGCGAAAAAGAAAAGCGATGGAACAGATCGGAAGATCCTAAGGTCAAAACAAATTACTAACTCGTATAATGTCTATAACTCGAATCAATTGTAAACTGATCGAAGTCTACAAGTATGCTCTTGACCATTACACGTGATTGCTAGTGGTAAATTTTAAACAAACTACCCCTACTCGATTTCTCCTTCATTGTGACAGAGAGCAGTCCGGAAGCCTAAGGTGTTTTCCCGCTGTCCAACTAATCCGGGTCAGAAAGAAAACAAGACAGATAGACACAAGCACTCCATAAATTATTCCGAAAACCTATCACAAAAAACTTACTAAGTTGAAAACATGTTCCATGTAGAACTAAAAAAATATGTAAAAAACAAAAAGTTAATATTAAATAAAAAAAGAAAGAAGAAAGAAACCACAACCAATAGATACCAGGTCTATTTTGGGGCGGAGTCAGAGGTGGCACGTGAGTGCTTGACTACTACAACGAGCATACCACTTTTTGCTCAGCGAAGGTGGATGGACGGTGCATGGGTGCGTTTGATGCCCCTCCTCTCCTTCGGTTTCCTTCTTCTAGTTGTTTAGGGTTTAGATGAGAAGTTGGGTGGTTTAATTAGACTATGGGATAGGTGGGGAGGAGACATTGCGAAATTACTGGTGATCTCCTCCCTAGAGTAATTAAGGCGTTGAAGTTCTAGAGAGCGGAAAGAGAGTCTTTTGGCGAGAGAAACTTGATTCGATGAGGAAACAATTTAGAAGTCCATTTGTGCTAGTTTCATAGATTCTCATCAAGTTGAAAATTTCCAAGATTTTTCAAGTCCATTTGTCCATTTGTGTCATAAGTATAAATTACGACAACGTTTTATTTTTCACAAGCACATAATGAACATGAGCATGCCAAACCATTTTCTATAATAGTATCACTTTGTCCTAATTTAAACTGCACAAATTTACTTTTTAAAATTGACTAGAATTTTTTATCCATCAATATCTTTCTTAAATTGTCCAAAATGATGAAGTGTTGATATTTTAAACATGCATGTCACAATAAATCCAACAAGATATCATATGATTATATTTAGTTATGAATGCTAGTACAGTTGTAATGTTAAAAATAATTAATTTTTACTAATTAAATAGTAAGAAGTGCAGTTTAAGTTGTGATACTGATAGGGGAATATAGATGTGAATTTTGCAGTTTTCAGACATAATTTGGGTATTCGATTATGCATGGTATCATATCATACCTTTTCCAAAAGGAAATCATGCCGCTAAACATAACTCACTACTTCGTAGTAATCATTGTCTTGGCCATTTGAGATCGTTTAGGGCTTTTAAATCGAGTTTTATTATTTCTGAATGATTTATTTCCCTTCTAGAATATGTTTATTTTTTAGATTAGGGTTTTAAGCATGATATTTAAACACCTCTTGTAGCATTATTCTATCAAAATATTATTATTTTGGGATTTGTTTTTCTCTTTTTCATAGTGGATTCCATCCCTAAAACCTAATTAAAATGATTTTTTTGTCAACTTAACATCGAATTTAATTTGTAAAGGAATTTTTTTTGTTGGTTATAATATTGATACAACTTTCCATAAAAAAAACATCGAATTTAAATGATTTTTCTACAATCTAATGATTTTCTGAATGTATTTAAATTATTTTCATTTTAGTTAATGTATTTGTCTTAAACTAATTTTAATTAAATTAAATTTAATTTAGCAAGAAAATAGGTTTCTCTTAAAAGGAAAAAAAAATTATGCTCAAGTGAACATGACTACCGTGCCGAGCATAAAGTAAAAAACAAAACTACCGAGCAGAATTGTGAAAAACAGTTAAAATTTTCGTTTCCCTCCCCGAGCGAAAGTTTTCATAAAAATCCAACCCTGGAACGGAAAACACAGAACAAAACCCCCCACTTTTAAAGTCTTGGCCAATTCTCCATCTCCATCTCCATCTCAAAAAGGAAATCTTTGGGATTCTGGGTTTAATTCATTGGACTTTGTTTGACCCGGTGAGTTAACTTAGGCCCGTCTGCCGATCAGGAAATTTTCCACCTGGGATTTTGTTCTTCCCCCACTATTTAACTCCCAGAGACGGGGTTGTGTAATAGAATCTCATTCTCTTAATGCTATTGACGCGTTCTGGCTCAATTCGGTGATTCCCGAAACCCTTTTGATTTTTCAATTTTTAGCTTAAAAGATTGCAGCTTGTTTAACTTTTGAATGTGTTTCTCTTCTTTTGCACAGCCGCCACCATGAATGATAATTTTTCTGAACAATTGCTTGCGGAGAAGCTTGCAAAGGTCGTCAACTCCCAGCAATGCATAATGAGTATCCTACACTTGTTTTTATTGATGTGCAAATCGAATTGATGTTTTTCGAATGGATGTGCTTCGTTATTTAGTTGTTTTCGTTTGATTTGTGGGCTTGAATTGTGATTTCCTACGAGTGGTCTTTATCTGAAGGTTGTCTGAAAAATATATATGTTGTTGGTATGTTTGCCAGGATCGGCCAATTTTACAGATTGGTGGGTTTAGGGTTTTTTTTTCTCATAATAATTTCCAGGACTAAAAAAACTAAATCTTAACCCTAACCCTTTTCATTTGAATGTGATACAGAATATGCCATTTCCAGTAATTGTAGTTCTAGTCCTTTTATAGTGTTATCTTGTGTTATGCCTAGAATGGGAACTTGGTTTATTTACCTATCTAATTGTGGGTGTCCAACATGCTGGATGGTGTGGATTGTTTTCAATTTTTGCGTTTTTGGATTCTGGCTGTGTTATGTTGGGGTTGCTACTAGATTCATAAGCTGAGTTTATTATCAGTTCTTAATGGATGAGTAATGCTTCGCTTATTAGGACACAACAATAAAATATTTGGAAAAAGAAAAGGAATGGCACACCATTTTTAGGGCACATAATTATAGCGTATGGAACCTCAAGAGCCTCCTTCTCCTGATTTCAAACCTAACTAGAATTATGAAGAGTTATTTGCTTGGTGAACATTAGTAGTTTATATTAGTTCCTGCAAGTTTGTAAAATTTGAAGGAAAATATTTTCTAGATGAAGTGAAAAATTGATATATGATGGAAATATGGACCTGTAAAAATTACGAACAAATGGTTATGAGTCTTAAACTTCAAGTGAGTCCCTTATTGAATTGAAGAACTGATGGATGAAATAGCTGTGAATAAACGAATTTTTGAAGGGACCCACTTGTGCCTGTCCATAGCTTTACCTGCTTTATCTCTGCTACTTGTTTTTGGTAAACATTCGCACACACAATATGGATGTTAGCTTACAAATTGGGCGGAGATACTTTTATTAAATAACACATGGTTTTGTATGGATGTTAACTTAAAAAATCTTCAATTTATTCTGTCTTTTCATTTGTCCAGCGAATTAATGCATGTCTATTTTTGTCTATTTTTGTAGCTCTATGTGTCTTAATGCTGCCCTTTGCGTTATAAATCCGCATGTTAGATTTTATTCTTAAGAGTGTCTTATTGTTGGATTGTTCACCTTGACCTTATTAAAGCGCTATCACATTGGTGCATTTTCCACCGAAGTAAAGCAGAGCGGATCGTAGCAACATGGGACAAACAATTTTATAAATCAGAAATCATTCATAAAACTTCTCTTCTTTATCTTGCGAATGATATCTTACAAAACAGTAAGCGTAATGGGAATGAGTTTGTTACTGAATTTTGGAAGGTTCTTCCTTCAGCAATGAAAGATATTGTTGGAAAAGATGACGAACTGGGTAATAAAGCGGTATCCCGACTGGTAAGCATGTTTGCTTTACTCTTTTCTTTTCAAACTCATGTAACCCATAATCTTGTATTTATCTAACTTGACTGATAGTCAAACCAAAGTGGTAAAGTCAAAGGGACAAAAGGAGATTCACTGCAACCTCCTTACTCTTTTGTAGGCTTTCCGGGGTAGTTTGACACTCTAGTACAATTATGTGTGGATCCTTTGTGTACTATTTCTAATCAGAAAAATTTATCAACTTAATACTTCTGGGATTAAATCTTTCTACATTTATTCTTGATAAACTGTGATTTTCATTAGCTATAGCAATGTTATGTGTTAATTCATCAGCAACTTTGAATCACTTATTTGACTACTTTATCTATGCCTCTGGCTGATTGGCATATTTCAAATTTGGTAGTACCAGATTGGTGCTAGTTGTGGTTGAGGGGAATCAGGAAAGGGAAAGGGAAAAGGAATCGCGAGGTGATGATTCTCTTAGTTAATGTTTGGTTGAGATTTTAATCATTTTATTTCCCCATTTTAACTCTTAGAATTCTTCCAAATAACTTAATAACCATTCTCTGGTTATACCGTGGGACTTGGATTCCCCCTTTCCCCATACCAATTATACAATAAATTACTACCTCTCATCTTCACAAATCACAACACCACCCAAATCTTCTTCATTTGTTTGTCATTGATCCTCCCTCATTTTCGTCGTCAGTGATGGCTGAAGTAAAACCCTCTGAAACCCATGCGAATACAGAATTACAGATGATATAGAGCAAGAATTGGGGATGAATGAAGTATTATTTGAGTTTCAGATTAAACACATAAATGTATTAATTAGGTCAAATCAGAGTGATCCAAAAATGGGGATGAATGAAGGATTGAATGGGGTTGCAATGCATATTTATATTTGTATAAGGAAAGGAGTATTAATTAGTTCTATAAATTAGAGTGTTCGGTGTTCCTCATTGAGAGTAAACGATTGAGATTAATGTTTGTGTAAAATTGGTTCAGTTTTTAAGTTTGCACATGTGTGCAATGTTTGTGTATCTATTTTGAATGACTGAAGTGCTTGTGCTAAAGATTGGATGTCTACAGTGCTTGTGTGCTTGTCTTTAGTATCTCCGATTCCGCTGTAGCGCTGGCTTAGATGTACTCCTTAAGGATGTCTACAGTGCTTGTGTCTGCAGTTTAAATATTCGTACTTAAAAAAAGACTTGTCCATTCCCTTTCATTTCAATATTTGAACCAAACACGTGTTGGAAACCAATTCCTTTCTGTGGATGAACTTAACAAATCTAAAACTTTGGAACATTCATTTTCTTCCCCTTTCTTGATTCCTTTCCCTTTCCTTGTTTGAACTAAACGGCTAAATGTTCTGATAAAACAGGTTAACATATGGGAAGAACGAAAAGTTTTTGGCTCTCAAAAAGGCCTCAAAGAGATAATGCTCGGAGCAGAAGCACCAGCAGCCTTAGATTTTGGAAAGAAACGCTCTCGGTCTGTTAGAATATTTAAGAAAGATGCAAGATCCATAAGGACGGTGAGGATGATCTCTATTCTGTAATCCTGAGCCACGTCCATAACTTAATATTTTGTTCTTATCTCTCTCTCTCTCTCTCTCTCCTGCTTAATCTCTGTTGTTCTCTTGGAAGCAGAAATTAACTGTTGGAGGCATGGCAGAAAAGATTGTCACAGCATTTCATGTGGTGCAGAATGAGCAAAGCAATGAAAGTGAAGAAATGAATAAATGCACATCTGTGGTTAATCGAGTGAGGAAGATGGAAAGGGATGTCAATGCAGCACTGAGTAAAGGTATGTGTAATGATCCCTTGTACTGTTGAAGTGATAGAAGGAAGCATATTCTGTATCAAACCCTGACTTCAGTGTACCTGCAGCAAAGGATCCCAAGCGCCAACCTTTAGCCAAGGAATTGGAAGGGGAGGAAAATAATTTAAAAAAGTCTATTGATAAACTCAAACTTGTTGAGGCAAATAGATTGGCTCTTGTATCTCAATTACGAGAAGCAGTACAGGAACAGGTACTCTTGGTTCACTCGAATCCATATTTCATCTACTAAAAAGAGTCATTGTAAATTTTGCTTGAAACTTGGGTCTGTAGATTGCACCGGTAATATTTGGGCTTAAAATGCTTCAGCCAAGTTCTTAGCAATCCACAAGTCATTAGTGATATAATCTTTTGATTTGGCATACAACGCTACTCTGCTAATGGTGAACTTTTTGTTAATTTCTTCAGGAAGCTGAGCTTGAGAATGTTCGCACTCAGATACAGGTTTGGAATTCATTATCTATTTATAAAGCTTTCGATCCCTATAAATTGCAGAATCTTTATCTTTGTTCCTCTGTAATTTCTGACTTTGTTATGTAGGCAATGCCAATGATATTTGGGACACACTTTTCATGCATATCATTAGTGTCTATTAGTATATTATGCATTTTTAAAATTTCGAAGGGAAGTACTTATCAAATTTACAAATTTTAACTATATAACACGTCAGATTAGTGTTGTTGCCTTGTTGCATATTACTATTCTGAATCTGTGTATCTATACTAGTCCAGTTAGATTGTAGTAATCTGTCTTTTCATTTAAAGGTTGCTGAACTTTTGCTGATTTGGATTGATTTTTACGTTCTTAGAAAATTTTAGGTCAGTTTAGAGGGTAAAGTTATTCCAAATACACAAGTATAGAACTCTTGAAGGGTTTGGTGAATGAGAACTTACGGGTAAAGTTATTCCCAACACTCTGGCCAGTTTGAATTAGTGTTCGAGGACATATAGTCACTAGGCTTTGTGATTTGCTAGTTGTTCTGCTCAATGTAATTACTACGCTGAAATTAAAACACTTCTAGGGGAATCAATATTTGTGTACTCCCAATTCAGGACGTGACTAACTTCTGGAGCTAGTTGATTGCTCTTACTGGACTTTGAAATTTCGGTTAGAAATAGGTTATTTTGGGATGAAACCTTATTCTACAATTGTCACAATTTATATATGTGCGTGTCTGACATAATATGTTAATGATTGTAGAAGATTGTGAACAAAAGTGTATAGACTAGGGTATAGGTACATCAGAGATCAAATGCATATCATATATCTTGGGAGACTTTAGGTATTGTGGACCTTTATTGATATATTAACTAATTATTCTTGTATGACACACAGTTGAAATGTATAAAGTCATTTTATGTGTAAAAAAAAAGTAGAGGTTTTAAAGTAACGTGCCTGGTTTCTGAGCATAGCTAAATTTGTTCAGCTATATAGGAGTGTTTTAGGTTTCCCAGGGATATCATAAATAATGCACTCTGAATTGACTTAATAATCTGAATCTAGGCATTGTTGACTGTCTGGTGGTTTTACTTTTTGAACTTGACCATTATTGTTCATTTTAATGGTGATTTTGTATAATAAATTAAGGTGAAGGGAGATTTAGTACTTGTACTCATTAACACCCCTAGAAAGGAGAACCCCAAAATAAGAGAGCCAATAATTTGTGGGCAGTAAATTTTACAATTATGATTTAGAAAGGACTTCTAGTTCTTGGGTTTTTGGGTGATTTTTTCAATCAAGAAATGGCCCCTGGAGTTTGAAAGATTTTCTTAAAGTTATGTGATTGGATTTTAGTGAAACTGAAATTCTTAGCAATACTTGAATTCCCACACCTGTGTTGATAGTTGGTACTTTTAAACTTGCTGTAACTTTCACTGAGATGTAAACTTTACTGTATGATTTCAGGTTGCGAACGCACAACTGGAGCAAGCTGGAACCATGCGAAAATGTCTAGTCCATGAAAACTATGTTACAGATCCAAACTCTTCAGCAGCTGATGCAGCCATGAAGACAGGACAAACGGGCAAGAAACCAACTGCAGCTGAGGTTGCAGAAATGCTTGCAGCCTCCACCTCCTCTCGTCATATTATGACATCGGTTCTTTCCACATTTGCTGCTGAGCAGGTTAAAAATGCCGGTTTGATGAAATCCTCAACTACAGGAAGCAGTACTGAGGTCACAGCTGCAGATTCAAGCATATTTCTGCCAAATAATCCCCCACAAAACAACCAGTATCAAATTCCTGCTACAACCATGGCAGCCCAGCAGATAGCAACTTCTCAGACTCATTACCATTCGATGCCCAATAATCAAGGTTCACAGCAGTATGTGCAATATACATACAGCAACATTCCACCCCCACCTCCACCTCAGCCATACATGGTAAGCCCCATGGCCCCTATGAGTCAGCAGCAGCAGTTGCAGCAGATGGGTCAGCAACAGCAGATGCCATTAATGAACCCGCAACAGTCAGGCCAACTGCCCATGCAACCATTAACACCAAGTTTCCGACCTGCACCTCCCATGCAGCCACCAGGAATGGTGTACTATGCTCCTCACCATTCACAGTAACAAATATTCTTGGCTGTTTAAATTTTCTGTTGTGCTGTCTTAGATAGGTCTCATGTTAGTATGATAGCAGAGTCAAATGAAAGAGAGTCATAGAAAAGGCCTAAAGGAAGTTTCTCATTTTCACCTTAATACCAAGTTAGACTGCGAGTCACTCACATGTTTTTATCAATTTCCCCAACTCTATGCTCTGCCTCAAAACCAGTTTTTCAGAGCTACATTTTATTGAACTTTTAATGTTGTACCCAGCTTTTACTCAAGTGTGTTTTCTCTCAACTGCGAATTACAACCTTTGCATACTTCCAATTAAAATGCAAGCATTCTGATCAAACAGAAAAATAATAGTACATGTTTACATCTTGTCAATGGGGAGAAGTAAATCTGCAACATCAGTTTATTTTAAGTTTTAACATCTCATGGCCCTACGGAGAACAAAATCCTTAATAAAGAGTGGCAGATGGTACATAATTGCCATAATTGTAGAGTACTGCCCTATAGAAAACCACGCAGGAGGTTTTTTCTTAAGGATTTGATTCACTGTCTTCATAGCAAACTCTTCAGCTGGAAGTGCTTTCTTACTCTGTGAATAGTATGCTCTGGCTTTGATCACTTCTTCGTATTGCTTGTATAACTTCCATTCCGGCATTTGACTGTAGTTGGAAACTGCTGAGTTTGCAATATTTGATCTCACAGACCCCGGAACAATGTTTATAACTTCAATCCCGAATGGCTGAAGTTCCAATCTGAATGAAATTTTACCATGAAATTCAAATTTAAATCATACATGCCAGACAACACAATCAGAATCAAGATGATATGAGAATAATATTATGTAAGAACTTGAGTGGAGTATTTTGATCATGTTAGGATTAGTTACTAGTAGCCCGTGATCCTCATAAGCCACAAATAGTCACAAGTTCTCAACTAATGGTTCATAACTTCATATGAATGCTAGGGGGTCGCATACGGGACTCTATCAACTTCCTTACAGTTTTAGAGCCCGCATGTTACATCTTGTAGCTTTTATAATAAATTGTCATTATTTCTCAGACTCCTAGCATTTCCAATGCATACCATTTTGAATACTCTTTCTGAATATGTAACTATATCTCGTTTCATCTTGGAAAGCTGTTTTATACTCTCCACGTTTACTTTTTGAGCACCTAACTAATGACACAGTTTACACATAGCCACCACATGTTCATGTGCATTAAGCAACAGACAAACCTAGTGCTGACTGCAAGTGAAATTTGTTTTCAAAAAATGCAATAAATTTCTCTGCAATTGTTATTATTTTGATAGATTTCAAGCCTTCAATGAAAGAAGCAAGAATTAACAGGTACTACTTGGCAGTAAATGTTGGGAATGAAACAGAACAAATTAACTGAAAGCAAGTATCTACTACCAAAGAATCAATAACTACAGAACATAAATACTTTTGAGGAAAAATGCCTGAACACTGTTTTGCTAGCATTAGTTAAATCTCCAAAGTCTAAAGACGTCTTCTCATTTCTAAGTTGGAAGTCTAGGGAATAACGAGTTCTAATCATGAAAGCATCCCCACCCCACCACCACAATGATAATAACAAATTAACAACAAGAATAGCCCAACAGAAAGCATCAGAAAATGTCAACGAACCTCAAACTATCCGTTAACGAATGCAAAGCAGCTTTCGATGAAGTGTAAATGCCTGCCCAGGGACCAGGGGCTAGGACAGTAACACTTCCAACATTTACTATCTTCCCTTTCTTCCTTGATTGCATGTGAGGAACTACCGCCTGAATCAACCTTAGGGAGCCTATACACAGGCAATGCCGCATATCAGTAAGAAAGTTTCCGTTTAACAAAACAAAAAAGCTTTGAGGGAATAGCACTCATAGAAACAGGAAAACGAAAGAAATAATAATTTATACAAATGAAGCATACACTCGGTAGTTTAAAAAAGGATCCTTACAGGGGAAATTATGTTTTCTTCACACAGGTGAAATTTGTTCTAACTTAATTGTGCACATTGATGAGGAAATATGACAGGAGAGAAAAATATATACATCTCCACATGACAACCACTTGTTTTTCTACTGAAAGGTGTTTGAAACTGAACAAGAAGACTTTGGCATAGATATGGTAGAGGAATAAATTTAGCCTCTGATCCCAAAATTGGTTCTGTGGAGACAAAATGTAGATGCTAGAAGCTAGCCGTAGCCTTTTCATAGTTGAAAGTCATTTTTATGAACTTGAATAAAATTCCTATGAGAATGCAGTTGTACATACTGATAAGTGATCCTTAATTCCAAATATGAGAACCGCAACTAAGGCCATCATTAGCAAAAAAAGTCCCACACTAATTGTGTCTAAATTCCCATAGCACTGCACTAATTTCTCAACAAATTCCACGAATTTCAGAGATCAATCACACCAAGATTAAGTAGTAGTAAACAAAATTCACAACCACTGACAAAGCTAATCAAACAACCAAATGGAAATTAGCTATGACACGTGCAACGTGTGTGGCATCCCACTAGTTCCCTAGGAGATCTCATATCATGGCCAACTTGATCTATGTTACCATGTTAATGCATCTTAGGGGATGCATATAGCTAGTACATGAACACGAGATAGATTCGAAAACCATGAATTGAAAAATACATCATCTCAAATGCTTAAGTAATAAGTGATATTAATGAAACACTGACCAAAAACATTAGTATCAAACGTCCTCTGAACAGATGATAAAGGGACCTCGGCCAGAGGGCCAAGGCACTGAACTCCGGCGTTGTTGACAACCACATCAATCCGTCCAAACCTGTGGAGAGCATTAGAGACCACGGAATTTACACTCTCGTCCGACAAGACGTCAACTTCCTGCACATAAAATCGCGGGTCGCTCAGAAAATCGGACATAGAAGCCAGAGACCGGGCCGTGGCCACTACGTGGCAGTTTCGGGCAGCAAATGCTCGAGCTAAGGCATGGCCGATTCCCCCTTCGGAACACCCTGTAATAACCACCACTGGCTTATCATCCTCATCCATGGAATGCGCTTAATTTTTCTACTGAAATGAAAGCTGACAAGATTAAGACGAGGAATCGGCGCCGGCTGGGAAGATACAAAAAGCTCGGTGTTTAATAATAGTTGGGAGTTGGGACAGCGGCGGAAACAATTATAACGTAAATGTATAGAATGGACATTACTTTCTGTCCAATTAACAATAAATGCACTCTTATCAAATTCCAGCTATAACGAGTAAGAAAATAGCAATCATATCGACGACAAATCCTTTCTCGTGGAGACATGTTGGCACTTGGTAGTGGTGTAAATTCGGGTTGACGTGACAGGTTTCGTATTCGTGTCAGATATGTTCGGGTTGATACGTGTCGGGTTATTTTAGGTCAAATTTTTTTATCGGGTCGTATTGTGTCGTGTCGGGTTAGATTTGTGTCAGTCCAGTTTGTCAGGTCGGGTCGGGTTCAGAAAGAATTACCTCGGGTTGGGTTAGACTTGTTTGTAAGGTTGAGTCGAATTAAGTAAAAATATAATAAACAAAACTCACATCACATTGGAAGAAACAAACTTTTGATGTTGGGTTAGTCGGGATAGAAGTGAGTTCAATTCAAGTATATAACACAATTGATAATTTTAGTTTTAACTAAATTGTTTATACTTGAATCACACTGTTTTTAAAATTTTAGTTATCATCACATTTATGATATTGTGGCCATTTAAATATTTTTTAAACATTTTTCACTCAAATTGAACCAAAAAAATCTCTAATTGAATTCACTCACACGTTTCATTACATCATATTTAAGTTATTTAATAAATATACACCTCGAATTGAACGTCAAACATCTCGTAACTTCAAATTTTCCAAGTATCTTACTTGTTTTGGAAATAAATTTAACTACGTAGCTGGCGTCTACGGTGTTATAATTCAATATTTTCTCCTAATATCATATATGTAATAAATGTAAAAAAATTCAATATTTTTTGAGTTGCTGAACTAGTTGACGTAGAACAAATTGATGGACTTTAATAGTGTGTTTACAAAGGTTAAACATGTTAGGTTTGATACCTCGTTTATAGAATGTAGATACATATTTTAATGATGTGAAAAGTTTAATCTTAGTTGCGAAGATATTGGTTATAAATCCCTTCAAGCGGATTTCAATTTTGGCGTTTCTACAAATTTTTATTTTTTTCACTTAGGTCCCTCCAAGAAAATGGGAAGTGTCGAACTTAAAATTGAGTGACTCAAAATAAAATTAAAGTCATGTGAAACGTGAAAATATAGTTTTACGATATTTTGAGGCAGCGGAAGAGGTAGAAAAATATTTAGATAGGTTGCTCAATAGTTCCATATATGTTACTATGACCCTTTGTAAAAGTCAGGTTTTGTGGAACAGTAAAATATATATTAATTTTCTTATCCTTAAGTTGATAAGTAGCAAAGTGGTGTAGTGGTATTCTAATCCATTATTTAGCCATAGGTCTATGGGTTGAACCTCAAATCTAACATCTAGCATTTTTGGAATTAGCATTTTTTGGTTTAAAGAATTCTATGAGTTGGCAAAGGAACAATTCAACTCCAATAATTAGCATTTTCGGATTAAATTTTTAAAAGTTTGAAAAATTATTTATAATGACACAATAGATACTACTTATACAAAAAAAGTTTAAATAAAAAAAATTCCAAATTAAAATATGTCTTTGAGCATATTAATAAACCAACCTTTTAAACTAAATAAAAAACCGACATTATTAATGATAATAAATTAGATATATAGGTTTAATAATATGATATTAGAAATAAGTTAAAATTAGATTAACTATTTATGAACGATTAAGTTGGTTCAGTTCTTCAGGTTTAGGTCATCTTCAAATTCATGTTAGGTCGGTTTCAGATCATCTTCAGGTTCGTATTATGTCGGGTTCGGATCATCTTCGAGTTCTTGTTAGATTGAGTTCGGGTCAAAATTTATCGGGTTAAAATTAATATTCGGGTTGAGGTCGATCGGGTCGGGTTGGATCGGGTTCAACCTAATAATTTTTGAGTTACAATCGAGTCACGTGTCAGATCGGGTTGGGTCGATCGTGTCATGTTGGGTATAATCTTTTTGTTTTGTTTTTTCTTTAAAAGTTGGGTATAACAATTTTGCAGTTATAAAAGTTGGGTATTCTCTTAAAAAAAAAATTTCTTTTGGATGTTATAACTCTAAATTTAGCAGTAGCGGATTATAATGTTGAAATGTAGAGAATATACGAAATTCTTTTCGCAGTTCCGTCAACAACCTACGTCTACGGGTCTAAGGAGTATCCACTAGAATACGAGTAAAAAAAGTATAGAGTTCTCATCGGACCATAATAAGATTATCTCTATTCCACTATTGTGGATGTGCATTAACCCTGTGCATGGTACCAGTTCAACTAACGTACGCGTCCCTCGCCTTGCCTGTTGAAACGATGCAAATCCTGTAAAACTTCCTTATCGCAATGATCAACGGTAAATATCATAAGGATCAATGGTAAATATCCCTGACTGAGTTAACCACCATTCACCACAAACCTATTACAAGTTTGCAACTCACAAATAAGGATAGAGCGTGTGACGACTCCGAATTGCTCCAAACTTCTCCTGCTAGTAGACTTCTCGAGTAATCACAATTCGTCCTCTTTCCCGACCCCTTTATTTATACACGAGTATGCGTCATGTATTCCTTCTCTAACTCTAACTCTTCCTGAATTAACTAGCTAGATAAGGTATTCAAATTTATTCTTCCTTACCCCGTTATCCAGAGATAGAAGAATAATATTTCTAACTATATTCTATTAAGACATGGTTCTTTATATTTAGAACAATACACCACTTACAATCCCTAAAACGAGTAGAGAGATATACACGAATATAGTACAACTCAGATGGCTCTTCACACATCTTCTTGATTAAGCCATCAATATGTTTCCATTTTGGTTTCTAATTCCTTCAGTTCTTTTTCTTCTAGAGTTATAATTTCACTGTGCCCAATGACAACCCTCTGCCTTGAACTTCTAGAGTTACAACTTTCTGGTGCCCAAAAACAGTCCTTCTGAACCAAAAATTCTATAGTTACAATTTCCACAAAATACTGCCAAGACTCAAGGTTCTTTCACACAACAATCCCACCAATACTTCCTCCAGAGGTCACCAATACCGTCGAGTGGGTTTGGGTAGAGGTGTCAATTTAAATTGAAAAGCCGACTTCAGATTCAAATAAAAAAGATTCGGATCAAAATGGGTCGGACTTGTCTTATCGGACCGTGTCAGGTTTATAATGGATGGTTTGAGCCGGGTCTAATTATATATAGGTTTTTCCATTTTAATTAATTGTGAGTTGATAAAATTTAATGCTAGTCATTCTATGGTTAAAATAAATAATTCATTTCGAGTCATATTTGGGTTCATGGTAGCCTTGGTCGTGTTCTAGTCAAAAATATCAGGTATAAGTTCTCGGTTTGTTTTGGGTTCGAATCGGATCGGCTTCAACCTTTTATTTCTCAAGTTGTAATCAGGTTGGGGTAAGATCAGGTCAAGTCGATTTCTCGGGTCGGGTTTATAAGTAACAGCTCTAGATTTTGGTTATGATGACAAAATTAGGCAGTGTTAGATCAAACAGTTTGAGATTGGAGTCAAAATTTTATTTTATTTATTTACTTTCTGTATAAAATTTCACATTTAATAGTATTTTGATTTCATTTTACAAATCATTAAGTTATATTTTTAAGCGGATGCGGACCTACCATAAAGTCAACTCACAAATCAAATGAGACAACATTTTTTATTTGGGCATAAATATGTGTAGCTTAAATTAAGTCACTGAAACATTTAGACCCATCATTCCTCGTATGTTCTTGTTGATTTTAACGGTAATTTATCGATTGGTTAAATTTTGTTGTCTTTTAATCTATTCTATATATTCATGTAGGAGAATTTGAAATCAAAGTAATTAAAACAGTTTACTTTTGATAATACGTACCACTCATAGTTTACAAGATGGATTTGTTGATCGATCAAGTTGAATAATCATAGAGAGATTCAAAATGAGTTATTGACCTGTTGGGAGGACGTGATATTCCGGCAAGATGGAAGACATGGACGCCTGTAGACTGTAGTGGCCGACGTTTTTGTCATGGCATATGTTTGATGGAATTCACAAGGGTTTGTTAAATGTTAATTTGGTACTGATATTTCCATTTTTTGCATGCAAGTTCCCATAAATTCTTGAATTTTTACCGTGACACTGCAAATTTAATTTTTAAAACCTTTAGATATAGAGTTTCCCAAAGCTCTGTTACCTCATAATTTGGCCTTCATAATTATAGCTGCCTCATAATTTGGCCTTATACACCACCAGAAGTTGTAATATGCAAAAAAATCATTTTGTCAGTGAAAGCAAAAAAATTCATGTGCTACATTGCGTATGAATTTACAGAAGTAAATCCCTCCACAAGTTTTTTTCTGATGAGCTCACTCGTGATGTTACCACCTAGATAATTATTATTTACATTTTGAATATTTTATTATCTTCATGGCATGGAATTGAACGTGTTGAGAATGAATTTGTGGATGTCCGTAGAAACATTGGATAAACTGGGAGTTTGGAGTTTTAATCAGAAGAAAAAACAAAGTGGAGTACTAGACTGCATTGAGATTAATTAATTGTACCTTCCGATAATAGCTGCCCAACACCCTCATGGGCCCGAAGAATGGCTGGAGGCCCAAGCCAGAAGGAAGCAGTATCCTTCTCGCACGAGCACGTTCGTCCAAGGAAGAGGACAAGGAAAGCGATAAACGGGAGTGGTCCTCACTCTTAGCTTAATGCAGAGAGCTTCCACTATAAATACTAGTCTCAAATAGTGAATCATCTATGTGACTTTTATCTCTCTACTACTTATTGAGAGTATTTTTCGTACGGTTTCCTCCTCACCGCTATTCCCATCTCATCATCACACGGAGCAGTTACCCCTGGGTAATCCCCGGGGTCTGTTTTGTAGGTCCTCTGAAGGCTTCCCCCAGAGGACCCCCGGATAGCCCAACTCCAGAGGAGACCAACAAATTCGTGTAGCATCACCTTCAATCAATCTCCTCCTAACTAGTAGTTGGTATTTATTTTTTATTGAACGAAACTGAATTGGATAAGACTGACTTAATAATCTGAACAGTATCAAAATAAATTTAAATATATTTATCTGAACTGAACTGAAATAATTTTAAAATCATTATAATTTATAATCAAAAAGTAATAATAAAAAATTATTAAAAAATTAAATATATTAAACTAAATTGTTCTATAAATTTTTTTTTTAGATTAAACCACCAATGGTGGGAGGGATATATTAGGCTCCTCAAACCTTTTTATGGAAAATAAGAGTACATGAGTCTTGTGAATTTACAATGATTAGAAAAAGTTGAAGAAGTAAAATGCTAAAAGGCTAGAGAAATTTCTTTTAATCCTTGAAGCCGATAGCGAGAGAGGCTCTAAAGAAAGGTTCATTCCCATGATACACCTACCCCTGGTGTACCTACATCCCCGAATGAACCATTTAGTAGCCACCACACTCTTAATTAATCAGCTGGGAGGATTTAAAGAAAGATCAATCTAAGATAAGTTCGAAATGGAATAACAGAGAGCTTTGCCCAGTTCCAAAAAGAAACCAGAGAGCTTTGCCCAGTTCCAAAAAGAGACCAACTGAGTGTGCAGCTTCAAAATATCCAATTTGAGATGGCACCATGGAATTGGAAGTCCTACAAGAACCTCCATGGGAGCTTGGGTGCATTTCCTTCCAATGTTGGGGTTCCAGCTTGTACCTGCCCTGCAAAATATAGAGGAAAGCCAGTAAAAAGTTCTAGAAGATTCTAAGTGAAGGGATATATTTCTTATCCATCAATACAATCCCTCAAAGCTTTTGAGGCAGTTCAGACCAAAGAAATTGCTTGGAGGCATTATCATTGATAGCTATTCTGGCCAAAGCATCTGCTACACAGTTACATTGTCTACAAGTCCAAAGGACTTGGCACTCCAGTTTTTTCAGTTCAGATGCTATAGAGTAACAGTGCCAGGCAATCTTTGAAGGATCAGATATCCCTAAAACAGCAAGCTTGCAGTCCGTTTCTAGACAAAAAAGAGTATTGAAAAACAGGCCTATCTGATGACCAAAAGCCAAAGCCTGGAGCTCAGCTTGTAGTGGGGATTCAGCATAGGACACTTTACAGTGTGCCTGTATGAAATTACCACAATTATCTCTAACTATAACACCTAGTCCTACCAAGTTCTGACTTATAAAAGATGCATCAGTGTTGATTTTAAAGGCCATTCAGAGGTCTCTCCCAGTGGACTAGACTGACCCTCTTCCTTTTAACTGGTAAAAAGAAACTTGCCAATCCATTTTGGATCCAGTATTGATCATCCAGATCCTCCGAGAAAAGAGGTTTGGATGAAAATACCTGAGAGACCATTTCCTTAATCTGTTGGAGGAGATGTTCCTTACCAATTAGTATATTTTCATATACTAATTTGTTTGTTCTTTTCCATAGGCACCATAAAGTGATAATTGCAATAACTCTAACCATATTATTTTGGATCTTTGACTTTCCCTTGAAATTGAGATAGAAGGATATTCTATCCCAAATGTGTGAAAAAGTCCTATTGCTAATCATCATTAACCTATGCACCTCCCTCCATATAAGCAAGTTAAAATTGCAGCAGTTAAAATAATGTTCAAGTGAATCATATTGAGTGCAGTTAAAGCATTTTGACACTATAGGGAAACCAAAGGACTGAAGCACATCATCAAAAGGCATTAAAGCATTCATTAGCTTCCACATAAAAACTGAGAGTTTAGGTGGTACATGAGATTTCCAAACCTTTTTGAAAGCATATACTGTTGGTTTCTTGGCTCTCACTATCTGGTAAGCACTTTTGATGTTGAAACCACCATTTGTAGATGGGCACCAAACCAACCTGTCCTCATGATTATATGTCCTCTCCATACCCTGTAATATCAAACAAATATTGGTAGCCAAATGTGGCTCCAGAAGAGGTAAGACATCATTTTTATTATTAATGAAAAAAGAAACAGTCATGTCAGGAAAAGGAAGATCTATAGTATTAGGCCATTGGTAATAAAGTGCTCCCTTTCCTGTCCAATTTCCATCCCGAAAGCTGCATGTGCCTTTTTCCAAGATGATTCTGCTATTAGCATTTGCTATTTCTGTGACCTCACATATTCTCTTCCAAGTGGAAGATTTCTTATGTGATTCGGGAAGGGACCAGAGCATCTGAGTCCATCCAGTTTGGTTAAACTGTAGCTTCCACCACAGTTTTAGGGAAAAAGCTGAATTTATGGACCTGAAATTCCTAACCCCAAGTCCAATCTCTTCCAGTGGGTAAGATAGCTTTTTCCAAGCTCTCGATGATCTCTTTTTTGTGCCATCTTTGTTCTTTCCCCAGAAAAAAAGAGCAGCAGCCCTCTCCAGCTTTTTGATGACAGCCACTGGAAGTTTGTATACAGCTACAATGTGTATTGGTATTGAATAGATACAATATCTAATCAATACTAACTTTCCAGCTGGGGAGATCTAGTCATTTTTCCAGTTCCCAAAGGTATTATGTACCCTCTCCACCAATGGTTGAAAGTGTGCAATTTTGGCTCTACCCTTGAACATAGGAACCCCCAGATATGTGAAAGGAAAGAGACCTTTTTTCATACTAAGGATATTCCTAATCCTATTATGTATAGCATGTGTAGCTTTAGATGACACATAAAAATCACTCTTTGTGTAGTTTATCTTCTGCCCTGTGGTTGCTTCATAGGCTAGGAAATATTTGTTGAGCCTATTTAAATTTTGTTTCTTAGCAGATAGAAAGACTACAGTGTCATAATATGAGAGACTGGTTGACAAGAAGGAGGTAGTGTGAAACTTTCAATGTAGCCCGTGCTAATCATTTTCTTGTATGTTCTGGAGAAGGCTTCAGACATCAGGTTGTATAGGAAAGGGGATAGGGGATCCCCTTGCTTGATCCCTCTGCTAGATTTGAAAAAACCTACTGGAGCACCATTCATAAGAATGGAGAACCATGCTGAAAACCAAATCTGAGCATGATGGAATTAAGAAAGCTCCATGAAACCCTATCGAAGGCCTTAGCCATATCTAATTTAATGATCAGATTAGGGTTGCTTGATTTCTTATCTAGAAATCTGACAATTTCCTTCATTTGTAAGACATTGTCAGTGATATCTCTATTTTGCATAAAGGAACTTTGTTCTGGAGATATCAGTTTTGCCATAATAGGGTTAATTCTATCCTTAAGGATTTTTGAAAAAACCTTATTAACATAATTGGACAAACTGATTGGCCTATAGTCTGCAAAAGTAATGGGAATTTGCTTCTTAGGGATAAGCGTAATCCAGGTACTGGCAATGGACTTGGGAATTTGACTCCCACTCAGAAACTGATTGGTGGCTATTAACAGATCCTCTTTAATTACATCCCAGCAATGGGTAAAGAAAAAACCATTGTAGCCATCAGAACCAGGTGAGCTATTGGGATTAAGTCCAAAAACCGCTTGTTTAAGTTCCTCCATAGACGCCGAGTCTATCATTCTGATATTGTCTTCATTAGATATCAGGCTGGGGATTTCTTGGAGAAAATAGGGTAAGAAGGAGGCATCGTTTGGTCTTACAGGTTCAGTAAGTAAATTTTTGAAAAAAATTTCACATTCTTCATTGATTAGGTTGGGGTCTGATAGCCATATGCCTGACTCACTTTTAATCTTTGTGATTACTGACCTAGCCTTTCTTTCCTTCACTGAATGATGAAAAAACTTTGTGTTTTGGTCACCATCCTTAAGCCATTTACACCTAGATTTCTGTTTCCAAAACATGTTCTCCTCTGTGAGAGTTTTGGTTAGAATTGCTTTACACTTGTTGACTTCTATCAGGTCATCTTCACTGCCTGAATTTTGGAAGTTAATCTCAACAGATTCTATTTCCTTTTCAGCTTTTTTGACATTTTGGTGTATATCCCCAAAAGTTTCCCAGTTCCATGCTCTGAGGATGGGTTTCAGTCTTCTAAGTTTAAAGCTGATTGCTTCTAAACCTATGGCTTGACATGGGAGGTTCCAGTTTTGTCTGACAATATCTAAAAAGTCAGTTCTATTGGTCCACATGTTTTGAAATCTGAAGGGTTTGGGAAGGGATATCTGGCTGGTCTGGATGGATAAAACTAATGGGGAGTGGTCAGAGGTGGCCCTGTTTAAAACTTGAATAGAACTATGAGGATACCTCTGGTGCCAAGAGATGTTGCACAGCCCTCTATCAAGTCTTTCATATACAGGGGATCTGGTTTGGCTGTTAAACCATGTGAAGGTATTTCCTACTGTAGGCAGTTCCTGTAGTCCAGCACTGTTTATACAAGCATTTAACTCAGTAATACTTACTAGATTAGGTGTTCCATAGCCTTTTTACTCTGATATAGAGGTCATGGCATTGAAGTCACCTATCAAAATCCTAGGGGAAACCTGCATGTTAAGAATATCCTGCCATAGGATTCTTCTTTGGTATCTATCTACTTTGGCATACACAAAAACTGCATTCCATGACTCTCCAGTTGAGCTAACAGTGAGATTTAAAGACAAGCATTGTGAGTATTGTGTGTGAGGTGTGCATGTAAAATCATTGTTCCAGAACAACCAAATCTTTCCATTATCAGAAGTCATGGTATTTATAAAATTCAGTTCATGCTTAAGAGAATCAATTTGATCATTTGAGTGCCAAGGTTCTAATATGCATAGAAAAGATATGTTATGGATTCTGATAAGCTTTTTAAGCCTAAGCATGCTTTTACTAGATTGGTTCCCATAACCTCTTATATTCCAAACCAAATTTTTTGCTATGATGGTGTGTCCTATCATTTAAATTTCTTTTGGTTTTTGTCTGGATTTGAGTATCATGTTAATACCACTAACATAAGTACTTTTTTTTTTCTCCCTAATAATGCTAACTGAAATTTCACCAGGAGAAACAATACTAACCTTGTTGGCAGAAGCAGCAGGGGAGCTGTAACCAATACTTTCCAAGTCATCTTTTACAGGAGAACTCAGCTGTGTGAAAGAGGTACTTGTGTGCTGATCAGGATGTCTCTGATTTCCAAAATTAAATGGTGAAGGGGTGACTGGCTCCTGATCAGAAAAGCCTGAGTATATCTGCACAGGGGGGTTCTTGGAGGCCTCAAGTATAAGGTCATGAGGAGAATCCTGAAAAGTATGGATTTCAATGTTGGAAAGATCCTGAGCATTGGTTGGAGAACTGAGAGAGATTGGAAGATCTCCATTAGTCTCCTGATCCCCATCCAAGCCATCCTCCTCATAATTCTGCAGAATATTAAATCTATTTGCCTGTGAGAAAGAAAAAAGAGGTTGAATCTCTAATGGTCTTTCATATGGCACTATAGAGGATGATTGATCATAAGGTTTATCTTTCTCCAGAACAAGGTCATCTCTAGCAAAGTTGTTAGACTTTACAGGCATATTAGATAGAAGAGCTTCCTCATTTTCGTGGGACTGAGCTGTTCCTTTATGTGCTGATATCTCTGTTGTATCCTTGATTGAGTTGTGCCCTGTTGGAACATGAATAATCATCTGCTGGTGATACTCCTCAGAGCCCCCACTATTTTCAGCATCTTCAAAAATGTCTTCCTGAGCATCCATAAAGATTTCATTATTCCCCCTGGCTGCTTCCTTATCCTTCTGTTCAGTGGATAATCCTGAAGAGTTTCGAGGCTTCCATATCTTTTTGGCTCTATTGTTCCTCTTAGGTACTACAGCAGTGTTGGCTGTCTCTTTTTGTTTATCCTTGGGCAGAGAATCCATCTTCTTGTTCTCCATGTACTGTTTGTTCATTTCGGGATTAATTCTCCTGCAATTGTATTGGCTATGGCCAATTTTGGAGCACTCCTTGCAGTAGGGGGGAATACCCTCATATTCAACATCACACCAACAAGTGCTATTACCCTGGCCTAATCTGATTCTGCTCTTATGTTCTTTAGTAAGATCAAGCTGCACACAGAATCTAGCAAGAGAAGGCCTAGCTAATTCTTTGGTTGCTTTGTCAACCATCATCAGAGTACCATAGTGACTACTGACATCCCTAATATCAGTAGGGTTGTAGAAAAAAGCTGGTAAACCATAAACTGAAATCTATACCGGTGCAATTGGGGGTTCTTCCCCTGGCAGAAAATCCGGTGTCCACTTGATTACTCTCATATGAAAGTTTCCAAGGAGATACGTTGCTTTCATCCAGCAGGCGTTATAATCCCCTTCGTCAGCAGAGCAGAATTGTTCTATAAATTGATAGCGTGAAACTAAATTTGCATTCTGATTCCTGACCAGAATACATGCACACAGTCAGCTCATCATCAGCACCAAACCAATCATATCAAGGATGGAGTATTCAAATTGTTAAAGGCTAAACTCTTTTTGAATAGTGCTAATAGTTATACCAAGGTTAAGTACACCAAATTGAGGTCCAACTATGCATGCAATGTTATCCAAAACATTAATTTTGCACTAATGGCACTCCCACTTCTTAATTATGTATGCTTCTTTCTAAACCGCCCAGCATGCATCATGCAGATTAATGTTTTTTTATAGCCAAATTAATTAGCAGCCATAAGTTTTACTTATAATATTATCTTCTGATCATGACAAAAGGCCAAATTCTGACCCCTATAAATACCTCCTTGCATGGAAATGCTGTACAAATCAAGTCAAAGCTTCTTTACAAATACAAAAAAACTTCTCTCTTTAAGCATTCTTATCACAGAGAGATCATATATGGGTTCCATTGGGGCAAGTTACGCTCTCATTCATGTGCAGAAGAAGCGGCAAGAGGAGAAACTGAAGAAGAAGAAAGCAGAGGAGAAGGAAAGAAAGAATGGTGATGGAAAACAGAGCAATAGCAATATTGGTGATAATGACAGTAATATCAAGGTCATGAATAAAATCTACCCTGCTGCTAATTCTGCTGCAGAATTTGGAAATTTTACTTCTTAAGAATGTGTTTTTGTTTAGTGGGGTTAAACCAGAAGGCAATCGCACATGGAATAATATGTGTAATTCATTAAGTTTGGTGATGAAATTGTGTGTGCCAAGTTGATCATGTTTTAGCGTGATGTTATTTGGTAATATTATATTCTACCCTTCTTAGCTAAGTTCCGATACACTCTGTTGTTTCATTTCAAACATATAGTATGATATCAGTATCATGAGAATATTAACATGTAGCAATATTTTGTTAAGTTTCTTCCATGCATATTCTACTGAACCCACGACTATCAGCAATCTGCCCAACTGTCAGTTCTCCTGTTTGAACCTAATCACGAATTAAATGATAGTCAATTTTGATATGCTTAGACCTTTGACTTATAGTAGAAGAAAATGCAATGGCTCTTTTTATTTTATTTTATTTTAAGTCAAAACCACCGAAGTGGAGGGCGTTTTTAGCTTTCCCAAGCTTTTATTGAAACTGAAAATAGCCTTACAGTTGATGATTTGGTCCGAGAGACCAGCTGATAGATGGAAATGATCCTAGAGTCTTATCCACCACCCCTTGGTGTCCTGCAAGATCATAGGCAAGGTTTTCCATTATCAAATAGAAGGAGAGGGGAGTGCCTTACAAAATCATGCCTTTACCAAAAAATAAAAGAAAACAAAGAAGCATTGACTCTCCAAAAATGTGGCAGAGAGTTTTCAGTATTTGGGGCTGTGGAGTGAGAGAAGATGAGTCTTTGTTGGCTCTGTAATCCCTGTTTGTCCAGAAAATCTGCTGTTGTGTTGATCTTCATGTGAGATTTTGATGTCTTTTTCCTCCAGAATCTTGATTACATTACATCCACCATCTGGTTCCTGAGTGGCCATGGTGGCAGTTGTTCTAATTAATTGTGGTACAATAATCCTAATTAATACATACAAAGAAATATCCATGGCATGATCATAGAATGCCTTCAATTATTATCATCCAAGTGCTCCAAATTAAACATGCACATCATAAAATCTTACAATTTTTAGTTTTAACGTATGATGAGTACAAAATAGTGCTCGTCAAAAATAAGTGTCGAATGCAATAAAACTAGAGTACAGATGGTGCCCATCAATAAATCAGCGAATGGATCACCACAGGAAACTAGACGAAAAGCAAGGATGGCCGGTAAGGATATTGCTTTGGCACCAACCATCTTTGCTCCGATATTCTAGAAGGCCAAGAATGTACTTACGCTGATATATAACGATTGACGAGACTAAGACCCTATTTGCTAGAGTTTATTTTTTTTCCTACACTAAACTGAACTAAAATGAATTGATGTGAAATAATGTATTAAAAAGAATCAGCATGACCGAATTAATTAACATGAATTTCATCAAATTAATTACATTTTCGCTGAACTGAACTCTGATTACTAAAAAAAAGAATACACAAGTATAGAACTCTTGAAGGGTTTGGTGAATGAGAACTTACGGGTAACACTCTTAAAGAATTACACAGTACGCTAGAAGGCATATTATTCCATGTTCTGGTTTCACTCCACTAAACTAAAAACCCATTTTTAAGAAGTAATCCAGCAGCAGGGTAGATTTTATTCATGACCTTGATATTACTGTCATTATCACCAATATTGCTATTGCTCTGTTTTCCATCGACATTCTTTCTTTCCTTCTCCTCTGCTTTCTTCTTCTTCAGTTTCTCCTCTTGCCGCTTCTTCTGCACATGAATGAGAGCGTAACTTGCCCCAATGGAACCCATATATGATCTCTCTGTGATAAGAATGCTTAATTAAAGAGAGAGGTTTTTAATTTGTATTTTTAAAGAAGCTTTGACTTGATTTGTACAGCATTTCCATGCAAGGAGGTATTTATAGGGGTCATAATTTGGCCTTTTGTCAGGATCAGATGATAATATTATAAGTAAAACTTATGGCTGCTAATTAATTTGGCTATAAAAAACATTAATCTGCATGATGCATGCTGGGCGGTTTAGAAAGAAGCATACATAATTAAGAAGTGGGAGTGCCATTAGTGCAAAATTAATGTTTTGGATAACATTGCATGCATAGTTGGACCTCAATTTGGTGTACTTAACCTTGGTATAACTATTAGCACTATTCAAAAAGAGTTTAAGGCTTTATTTAAGCTTTAATAATTTCAATACTCTATCTTTGATATAATTGGTTAATTTGGTGCTGATGATGAGCTGACTGTGAGCATGTATATTCCGGTCAGGAATTTGCAGGAATGCATATTAATTTCGTATTAATTTAGCTCTGATATCAATTCATCCCTTACACTATTTTAAAATTTTAATTATTTTATTGTGACTGCAGTTAGAATAATGAAAATAAACATTAAATTAAGTGGCGGCTTGGTTTACACTTTAGGGAAAAGAAAGAAAGAAATCAATAAAAAAGAATAGAAGGACACGGAGAAAAATCTCTCCTCTATTCATTGGTTCAAGTAATGTAATAAAACTAATTGTTCTTTGTAACAATTTTTCAAAAAAAGAAAAAAAAAAAGTTCTTTGTAACAAGATTAGTGATGATTTCAGCTGCTCTTGCTAACCCGGTTCAACCGGATGGGTTAGAAGTGAACTGGTCAAGATCTGGTTTGCTTCTGGTTTCTAGTTTGCGTTGTCTTTTCCCTTTTTTTGTTACTGACAATTATGCAAGCTGTTCAATTAATTAGAGACTAGAGATGGAGTATATATAATTGAGATCAGAGGCTCGTTTTGCATTGAGCTTAATAAAACCGCTTTCTGATAATTAACCTCTCTTATGGAGATTAGTATTGACTAGTTTAACCACCGACCACACTCTGAATCTGTTGGAGATAGATCCAAACCCAAAAAAACCAATGAAATTGTAGCTAAGAAATCGACTGTAATTATGTACCGCTAAATCATAATTAACTCTTGCTCAATTAATCAGTAACTAAAGTAGTCTTAGCGTCACATCACAACCGACTGCGGATGTTGATGTTGTATAACATCAAAAACAAGTTTGCCCCACAAAATGCCAACTCAAGAACTTGGAATTTACACTAATTAAAGCGTTTAAACTACAAACTTAATCCATCTTACACGTTGGCAAGCAATAGAAAACAGTACTCTAAAAAAAGTTGTGCTAATTAATTAGTTATAACCTCATAATTATTTTAAATGGAGAGTTGTCATCCTAATTATAAACGGAGAGTTTTTTTTTTTTTTTGGGCAAAACCATCCATATGATGACAGGATAATATTAGGCTCCTCAACACTGTTAAAAGAACAAATACAGGAAAAAAAAGCATAAGCCAGTTTGTAATACAAGTTGTGAGCTCAGAGCTCTTGAAGCAAAATATTTGCTTCCAAAAGAACGAAGGAATAGGCTAAATAGCTAAAACTATACTCTACACAATATTTTATAACCTCCGAACTGTTTAGAGAATCGTCGAAACAAAACTCAACTTAGTCAAGAGGTCAAAGTAGGGTGAGAGATTATTTACACCAAAATGGATCAGCCTATCATAGTGTAATTCAGATTCAGAGAAAATGAGCAGGCTCATTAGTACTCCATATCAGATTCATAGAAAATGAGCAGGCTCATTAGTACTCCATATCAGATTCATCAGTACTCCATATCAGCAGAAAGTGGAGTGTGGAGTGTGCTGCAGCAAGTCCAAGTCAGAAGTAATGTCCCAGAATCAACAAAGTTAGAAGGCTCATTGATGATAACATAAATGAGCTTCAGAATCTGCAAACAGGGAGATCAGTCAGTAGTATCCATTATGGAAATTCTAAGTGAGGGAGTACACATTTGATCTAATCTAATCAAGCCTTGAACTGCACTAGGGAGAGTGCCAAAACTAAAAGATAAGTCATGTTGAGATTGTAAGCATAATTTAGCAATGACATCAGCAGGCTTGTTGGCCTCTCTATAAACATGCATTAGAGAATAAGAGGATAAATACTGGTTAATTGAATCAGCAAGTTGAAATAGCTTCCAGTGGGAAGTGATAGGATTTAAAATAGAAGAGATAGGAATGAGACAATCTGATTCTATAATGATGGGTTCAGAAAAACCACTTGCACAACAGATAGCTAGTTTGATTGCCTTAAGTTTAGCCTCAAGATGAGAACTTGCAGAAGTATAAGAGCATTTCCCAGAGATAAAACCCCCTCTATTGTCTCTAATAACAGTACTAATGCCACCATGGAGAGTAGAACTGCATCATGCTGCATCAACATTAATTTTCAGTATGACCAAGCAATTTTGAAAATTATTGGTTTGGGTGGTTTTTTTCCTAATGGAAGGAAACGGAGAGTTGGAGACTACTATGTATTGCACTACGAAGTCAACACACAGTTTTTAATTAGTCTTATTTTTTTTTAAAAAAAATGGAGCCTACGAAGTTGAATGACGGTTGATGATTGGTTTTCAACCAGTTTGGAATATTTATTTAAATGAAGAAGATTACCTTAATTAACTCTTGTTTGTCAGACCTTATCAGTTCAGTTCAATTCAGTTTAGTTTAGTAAAAATGCAATTTGATGAACTTCAGGTTAATTCAGTCATGCTAATTCCAATTTTCAATACTTTAATTTTCACTTCAGTTTAATTGAGTTCAGTTCAATTCAGTTTAATTTAATTCAGTTCAGTTTAATTTAGTACAGTAAGAAATAAGATCTAGCAAACCGTCTTGATTCTATTCGGTCCAACATAAATAATTAAGAGAATATCTGTGCATGTCAACCATTCATGTGTTATAATTATTTTTTTAAATGAAGATTACCATAATAAACAAATTAGTGGTGATGGGTGTTCGGCCAACATAAAATGATTAACAATCGGTGCATATTTTGTGTTGGTTCCAGCAATATTTAATATGGTGATAATTTATAAGATGTGGAATCTGAACGTCTTGTAACTTTGTAAGACCGAGGCCCTGTTTACTAGAGCTTATTTCTTGATGGTACTGAATTGAACTGAACTGAACTGAACTGAACTGAAATGAACTGAATTGAACTGAACTGAACTGAACTGAACTGAACTGAAGTAAAATTGATGTATTGATAAATGGAATCAGCATGACTGAATTAACCTGAATTTCATCAAATTACATTTCACTGAACTGAACTGAACTGAATTGAACTGAACTGAACTGAATTTCACTGAACTGAACTGATCTACAGATAAGCTCTGGCAAACAGGGCCCCGAATTTCCGATGGATGAAATGATTATTCGTTATTTGTTTGTTTGTATATTTTGTAGTATTTGTTTGCCTCTCTAACTCATTTAAAAGTTTATCTCTTATGTATAATATTAAAATAAATAAATTGATTAAGTATATATAATATAAAGTACAAACAGTTGAACTAATAACAGGCCACTGTAACGGTAGTTTTGCCAAAACTGTGGTTTAAGAAAAAGTTCACACCGCCGCCTTGGACAACAGGCTAGATGGTTCAAGTAAACTGGCGGCTAGTTCATCTAAATCTAATTAAACCGCCTAGCAGTTTTCAGCTACTTGTTTTAGCTTTCCTTTTGCCTGTTTTTCCTTTACGTAGTAAAACACTGATTCTGTATATTCGTAGAAATATGTCAAATATAAACGGTGTCTGAACAATTTTTTAAAATATTTTTTATGAATTTTATTAAACATATAATTCTATTAAGTTATGATGAAACAGTGTAACATAACTCAAATATCCTTATCTACTCGGGGTCAAACTATGGATTCATTTTGTGATTGGAATTAGTATCGTTTGTTTTGCTAAATTAGCTTAGCCTTTAGTTTTCCTTTGAACTCACAAACTCAAAGTCCAGTGTATCTATATTTTTATTTTGAATTGTTGGGGGCACCAACACAAGTTTAGTGAATAGTTACAAATAAGCTGTAGAGAACATTGTCCTACTATTTAATAAACTATTTCAATCATGTTTATATGAAAGTAATATTTTAGTCTTTTATTATGATTATTTTACCAACATGAAAGAGTGATAAAATTACATGGTCAATGTTTGCACTGACTTCAGAAACCAATTACTGAAAAGCTATGATGGAGAGGTAGATTTTAAGAGTGGAATCTCTTTTGTGTTAAATTGATTAAGTAAAGCCTCATATATCTATCTATACTCCGTCATCTCAACATTTAGTTTTCGTTGGTTACTGTTTATATATAAAGGCAATGCCAAGAGGCAAGATAAATTGCAAAGGCGATTTATATCTGACCTGCGAGCTGGATACTTTGTCCAACCATAGGATTTTGGTAGCTCTTGCATGCACCTTTTTAATTTATTATTATTATTCAAACCACGTCCAAAGGTGAGGTTTTTCATTAAAATGGTAAAAGATCCATTACAAAAACTCAAAGATTAAAATTATTGAGATAAAAGACTAGTGGAAGAACAAAACTATTAATGCACTTCTTTGTCTTGTGAGATTGAATCCTGGAAAAACGATCTTAAAATCCAGAAAACACTACCTCCTGGAATTACCTACCCCCGGAGTCCTGCAGCCTTGTGGTAGTTCTTATACCCAATTCTAAACAATTTTATAACTAGTAAAAGATAAGAAAAAATAGATTCTACAATTTTACTTCTAACTGTTTTGATGGAATATTACTATTTTAGAATTTGAATCCCGACTTGGAGCCCTATTCCAAAATGATCCTATCCCAATCTAATTTTAAGGGGTTCAATCAAGAGAAAATTGACCATTTTCATTCAATCCAAAATCAAAGTATAGGTTCAGGTTTTGCTGTCTTCAAAAGTTTATACTTTGATTTAAAGAGCCATGTGAAACCTTAAATTTTTCGTCAACAACTTCTACATGCACAGGGATAGGGGCCAATAGATCCCTCCCAAATTGGTGATTTCCATTAAAAATTAAAAGAAAAAGCAGTACCACTTCAGATTTTTGTTTTTATTTTCTAAAGATCAACATTTGTTAGGTATTTTCATTGACATATTTAAATAGATGTGTAGCACTGAAACTTTTTTTTTTTCTTTTTTGTCAACAGCACTACTGAAACTTTTGATGCAACTATAATTATGTATTTTCTCCTTTATAAAGTTTTTATTTATAATTAAAACCAATATGGGTGGAGGAATGTTTATTGGCTTCCTCACAAAAAAAAAAAAATTAGTCTAATGTATGTTAAGAATTAGAATAAAAACTGGTTTGAGTTGAAATAAGCACTAGAATGCTAATAGTACCATTTTAAAATTTCGATGTCTAGCTACTTTATGTAGCTATTTAGAAAATCGTCGAGTCGAAACTTAATTTTGTCACAAAATTGATATATCTTCAAGAAAATTTTAAGTGAATCAACAAGTTCGACACAATTTTGTCGAATAGAAGTGTTTGAAAGGTTTCACCAAGATTTAAAAATCTCATGTTGATGTTGTTGATGAAAATTTCTGAATTCCTCAGTTGCAGTGCCATCACTATTTGGATCTTCTCCAAACTTGTAACCTCAAGCTTCTATGTATTTATTTGGATCCATAGTAAATCTTCATTCCATTCCATATCCCTCAAACTGAAAGAAAGCAAGAAAACCACTATTAAAATGTCACTATTAAAATGTCCCAAATCATTTGAATAGAGGAAAAATTTGTATTAACGGCGGTGGAACTTTCTTTCTTTATTTTGATGCGTGGTGTAAATTTGTCATAATTTCTAGAAAGGGCGGTAATTAATTAGTTCATTATTTCTTAATATAATTATCTAGTTAAATACATTAATACCCTTATTTTAATTATTTTAGTTTAGATTCATTTCTATTCAATTAAGTTTTCAATTTTGTTTCACTAAGTTTACTTTTATTTGATTAAATCAAATCAGTTCCATTTTTTAAAAATTTATTTTTACCCCTATTATTTATTTCTAGTTTTTAAATTTAGTTCACCTTTTGATATTAAAATATTCCATTGAGTATATTAAGATTTGGTTGAAAACAGTTCAATTTAGTTTAGTTTATTTTAGTTCATGTTCATTAGGATCAAGCAAAATAAATGGAGCAAATTTGAATAAACTTAATTTAATTTAATTTAATTGAACTGAATTAATCTAAATAAAAGTGAATCTAAAAAATTGGATGATCGTACTAAATTGAATTGAATGTCAACAAAATTTATATGGTTTTGATGAAGACTCACAAAAATAAGAAAAACAAGGGTATTAATGTCTTTAGTTAAATAGGGTTATTAAGAAAAATTGAATTAATTAACTACTGTCCTTTCTAGAAATTTTACTAAAATTACACCCTACATTCAAATAAATAATGTTCCACTACCCCTCATGCAAATTTTCCCTTGAATATAGGGGAACTCCCTACTATCCAGAGATACCAATCCTTTAATATGTCTATGAAGTGTTGAATGATTAAATTCATGTGTCAATTTTATATTACTTGCTAGATTAACTAATGAGACAGCCACTGAATTAGCTCTCTAAAACATGAGAGAGAAAGTGATTAGAAATTCTTTGAATGTCACATATATCTCTGATAAGATTAATGAATTATGTGATTGACCACATCTGCTCACTATAAAGGTTCTTACCAAAATGTACTTGTCAGTCGTCACCTAAAAGAATTCCTCAGATGTTTCCGGGATCTAAGATTCACGGATCAAAGTTAATTAGATCGTTGATATAGGAATTGTAGTTTTTAGTATTAAGTTCATAGTGTTAAATTTAACCTTTCTCTTCTAAGATCATATACTTATAATAGGTGATTTCTATCATTCAGTTGACCATGACCACATGTCTATATATTTGAGGATCATGTGATTGTGGGGCTGCTCCTAGTTGAGAGCGGTTGATCGTGGCGATCGTGTGTGTTGACTGCTGAACTTTGTAGACTTAATGATCCACGCTGGGCTTCATTCAACCCTTTATCTTGAATCGGTATACTCTATAAGCCCCACAACCGTGATGTGGAAAGGAAGAGCAAACACTGATTTTCTTCTCATGACTAATTCATCAAACGAGATTATCTTTTATGAATTATATAAACACATGCAGAGCAAATTGACAATCAGGACCGATCGTGCACACAAAATTGTGATCCCTTAAGACGAGTGGAACGTAAAACAACATTATCCGCCCAAAAAAAACAACATAATTTCAATTACTTAGTTAAGCATTCAAAAGAAGAGAACAACTAAGTTGGCATTTATCAACGAAGTCATTTCCTTGTATACTCTTCCAATTTAATACATTCTTATGTAATAATTAGTAATTTTACCTTCGTAAAATCCATAGCCCGCAATCATCATCGCATGACATGATTGTACTTCTAAGTCAGCATAATCGCTTCATCATATATGTGATCATTTTTCCAATCCTTCCCAGGGTTGCGGGAAAGCTTCAAAATACTTATGATGGGATGCTCTTTTAATTTGTTGAAATTTCTATCCCGAAAGGTTTCTGGATTTGGAATATCATAGCGCATCTCAAACCATTTCCGGTCAGATATAAAAATATGTTTGGCCTGCAAACATGTTAGTTAAATAACATTATATATTACATCATATCTTTTCAGATTTATTTACTTTAAATAATAAACTTTACATTAAAAATGAAATGATAAACTTACTTTATCCTTGATTGGAACGTCATCATATTTTTCCCGAGCAAATCCATTCATTGTCAAGGGATACCGGGACTCATAACATACCTCACGCGAAAGAATGTGATCCAAAACATCCGGACATGGCACTATCACTCCTTGTTCATAGTTAATTAAGCGATGGATTTCGTCCCTTCTTATGGGGCATCATATCAATAAGTTCTTGGATCGATCCCCTCCTCATCTTCTTATGACGATCACTCAACCGAGAGATTGCATCCACACAGTTAATGACGGCATGATTGATGCACATGTTTGTGAATAATAAGGATGATTTTTGATGATACCGGCCCAACTCCCAATTGGGCCCAGAGGCTGCCACCGGCCCGACCCGGGCTGTTGTGACATCTCTGGATGAGTAAGCATATCCGTCCAAGGAAAGGGGTAAGAATAACGCTAAACCCCAGTGGTCCAAGACTTAATCTTACGGAGTAAGCCTCGGCTATAAATACCAAGTCTATAATGCAATGTGCATGTTAACTCTTCAAAATGTGTTATACGTTATTAATGTTGGATGTTCATTCTGAAAAATTAGAGAATTTTACCATGTGTTTTAATTGTGCATTATCAATGATAAAAGTGCATTGTAAAAATAATGATATTTTTCACATTAAATTGACAACTATTACAAAAGTTTACCTTAATTTATATTGTGTAGTATTATAATAGTAAATATGCATGGTTACAAAGTAAAAAATATATCCCTAAGAAATAAAGGATGGTTGTGCGAATTTTGGAAGAAAATGTGTAGAACTAACTAGATTGCTTTTAAAAGTTTAGTTTTATCAAATTAAAAATTAAACTGGGGTTACGTACCCCAGTGTACCATATAACGATTGCCTAATACTATACAATATTTTAAATTTATGGTTTAGTGTACGCGTGTCATCATTGCAAATTGTTTATCTCGATGTATTCGATGGTGGAGATGATCGACCTACATTCCACTGTCGATTAAATTTCGAGAAATGTATAAGTCACGTTGATACTATATACTCCAATTCACAACCTTTTGTCTCATTCTCGCTCTTATCAAAATATCTCAGCAAAATTGAAATTCTAGTGCTGTTCTTTGCTCTCTTCTATCAAGTAATATTCCAATCTCTTTTTATATTCTTGTGGTGTTGTGGTGTTCTTGTGGTGTTGTGGTGTTTTTGTGGCTGTGTGTGTTCTTGCTTGAGTGTTAATGAAGTCTGAATACATGTGCAGTACCATCCTTGTATTTGTTGTTAAAGATAGTTCAGAGATCCATATACTCCTATTATGAAAGATTTGACGGTTAGAAATGCCAACTTTGGGGGAAGGTGAAACATGCGTTTAGACGTTCAGGATGGTGTTGAATATTACGACGATGATTTTGGTGGGTACGATGGTCCCACTCACAAAGATGAGAAAGATTTTTTTTTCTTAAGAAAAATAAATTTATATCATTACAAGGTTTTGGAAAACGTTCAAAATTTTTTATATGTAATTCTCATCCCTATCTACCCGAAACAAACAACTCTTAGATCCTATGGATTGTCAATTAGCTTTCGGCTCTAAACCACACTTCTGACTTCACCATGTGAATAACTTGAAGTGCTTCACCCACTATAAACCCGCGCCTTGAAAACCCTTTTCATTTGCCAACAAAATTGCTTGTTCCAGAGCCAAGGCTTCAGCTAGAACTGGGTCTTAAACTTTGCGAACTGTTTTTCAAAATGGCATGGGAACATACTCCATTCTCGTCCCAAGCCAGCTATGCCGTTTGAGACTTCAGCATCAAAATAAATCCTTGGAGCTCCGATGGGAGGCCGTAGAAGATGTTGTGGCAGCAATGATGTAAAAGGCAGGTCTATCCAGCCATGCGCTGCTCTAAATTCCTCCAAGCGATTAACCACGGTCACGGCAACTTCTCATGGGTTTCGAAATTCCGGTTAAAAAATAGAATGTTTCACTGAAACCGAACAGAGTCACAAATCATAAGAATGAACTGGCTGACCGCGGCATCGTTCTGGTTGATCAGATTTCATAACAAAGCCTCGCCTCGGTTTTCTCTATGTTGCTGGGTAACAAACCTGTCACGAGCGTGTACATACTATCAAAAAATAGGTGACTGTAGCTGTCATCTTTTTCGGAGCAGAGAGCCAGAGTCCCTCAAGACCGACATCGTTCTCCTTCGGAGGTTGCTGAGTCTGATGACCACAAAATTGTTGGGGTTAGCTAAGGCAAAGAAATATTATGCTAATATGATGTTTGCTGCGGTTCGTCGTGTGTTGACTCTTTCGAATACAAACTGTCAATAATTGTGCTGATCAGAAATCGTACTAAATGCCCTGTTGGAGTACCGTTTACAAAAACCGCGAAGTATGCAGTGAGAAACTAATTAATTCTGTATTCAGTTTCTTATATATTCACAATATCTCAACAAATATCAACATCATCCACATAGTACAATATTTCAAACTTACAAATTACAACAAAGACATTGCTCAACAAAAGATGATAAATAAGACATTGTCAATATTCTCTAAGAAGAGAAGAAACATTTGCTGGCGGCATCACCAATTTCAGTCCTGGGCTCCAAAACCCTCCTCACCAAATCCAGTTTCTCTTCACCTTTCTGCATTTTCATCATCAAATCGCCAATGTCCCCGTCCAAATCCACCCTCCTCGCCGACACAGACAGCCCAGAAAAGAGCCCAAGTCCTTGATCATCTGCAGCGGCTGCACCGCTTTTTCTGGCGTTCTTCATCCTCCTCTCGTACTCCTCAGCGACCAGTAATGCTATATCAGCCATTTGGTAGTCGGTAAACTTCAATTTTCTGCTGGTTTGGGTTTGAGATGAATATTGGATTTTGGGGAGAAGGGCGTCATTTATAAAACAGGAAGATCGGTGGGATTTGGATAAGGTTGGATGAGCAGAAGAAAGCGAACAAGAGTATTTTAATGTGGGCGATGGTGGTTTTGGTCTTTTTCTAATCCGGGAAAGGATGTGGAACCTGCAACATTATTCATGACATTGCCATTTTTGGGATTTGTTTAATCACAAAGTCACAGGTTTGATGCGCCCATGGTTTAAGGCGGAGGATTGTAGTCTAGAATACTTGTGAACGCCACGCAATCATGACACATACGTAGTGGGAAGTCATGACCAAATGTGATCCTACCACGTAGCTTCTTGAATTTTGACTAATTTATAGTATAACTGTTTTTATATTATAATAAAAATGATATAATCTTAAAATATTTTCAGCATGTATTTGCTTATATACTGCCTAAAATATGAATACATTTAATAATTAAGCTTTTTTAAATTTGGACAGAATTATCATAAATGTTATTTTTTGAATCAATACAATTTCATGTAAGACATGTATCAAACTAATAAGAGTATCTCCAATGGATTTATTTTATTTTAGGAGTTGCTTGTAATATTTAAAAATGCATAGAATACTGCTGAACCATTATTTTGATCCATGTAGGCATTGCTACGAGCAGTACTACTCTACAAAGCAATATGCCAGACCTCGTTTCATACATTTATTCTAAGTGCATTTTACGTACATTTTATTTTCTACTGAATAATATATTTCCAAATGCAGCCAAAAATTAGTATTTTGTGTAATATTTTATAAACAAAATGTAAATAATTATGTATGTTGACGATATTCTATATTATATAATTTAATTTATATTAATGTAATTGCATCTCAATTGTAAATATATAGTAAATTCACTTTCTCTTTCCGCGATTAAATTTCTCGAGCATTAATATTTTTTTATTTTATACAATTAATCTAATCTAATACAATTAATATATACAATTAATATAATCTAATAATATTATTTTATTTTATGATTAACATAGTTTTTATATTTTTTATAATTAATTAATGTTCTAAATAATAAATAAAACATTCAGATGATCATGTAGATCTTTAATTAATTATAAAACGCCATACAAGATTCTTGTTTAAAACTAACACTTATATTTAATAATTATATAAAATTCCCTGGGGTGTTTTTGCAGTGGGTGAGGAGATGCTTAGAGGGGACTCAATTTTGCTTTTCCCTAAATGATACTCTTACTGGAAAGTTCGAAGGCAGGAGGGGAGTGAAGCAAGGTTATCCTATCTCACCTTTGTTGTTTGTATTAGGAATGGAATATCTCACAAGACAGCTGAACCTGAGTTTCAATCTTAAGAAGCTGGAATATCACCAGAGATGTATGAGAGTGGGTATTCACAGTCTCATGTTTGCAGATGATTTATTCAATTTCTGCAAGGCCAGTGAGAAATCTCTGAGAGAAGTGAAGACAGTGCTCCAGGAGTTTAAAAAGGTGTCAGGACTGGAAAATCTGAAATTTATTTTTCAAAAATGCCTCAGTCTGAAATGTCCTGGTTAGCTAGTATTATTGATGTGGTACAGGGGACCTTGCCTGTCTGTTATTTGGGTATCCCAGTCAGCACAGGTAGATGGGATAGAGCTACATGTGAGAAGCTGGTAGATAAAATGGTAAGGAGAATTAACACATGGGGCACAAGGAAGTTATCTTATGCAGGGAAGGTACAACTGATAAATACTGTATTGCTCTGCATGGCAGGGCACTAGTCTAATGTGTTCCAGGTACCTGAGAGCATCCATCAGGCTGTAGTTGAGAAATGCAGGAACTTTTTATGGGGTAAAGAAGAAGGGAAAAGGAAGTTGATCCCTATTGCTTGGGATACTTTATGTATATCTAAGCATTTTTGTGGGGCTGGGCTTCGAGACCCCTCTTTATGGAACATAGCTTCATTGAGCAAGTTGATCTGGGATATCTGTTAGAAGAAGGAAGTTATATGGATCAAATGGATACAAGAATATTACTTGAAAGGGGCTGATTTTCCTACTTATGCTTTGAGGACTAGACACAGTTGGAGGTGGGGGGTGATAGTGAAGATTAAGGATAAGGTGCTTTGATAAGCGTTTTCCCCACGTCTTAAATGAGAATCACACTCAATCAAAACACAATTATATTCACCTACGACTTCTAACTACTATAGAGTAGATAGTGGGAAGTAGGGATCGAACCACAGGAGAAGGAGTCGTTTATGCGTTTTAGCGAAGATTATGAACACACTTATATATTATATAGAAAGCAAGGTAAACAAGGGGGTTTTGAAGTTGGTTTTGTAGAAAACACTACGATGCAAAGCAAATGAAAATCTAAATTATCATGCAATTATCTAAGTAAAGATTAACTATCTAGAATGCGGGTGCATGTGATTTCGACTTTCTACCATGGGTTCTTCCTCAAACTATGACGTATAGCTTTAGAAATGATGATTGTTTATCATAGGTATCTACCTCTAATCGTAGAGATATATTTCTCAATCTCACTATTATAGTTATGGATGACGAAAACATCACCACAACTCTTTCATCGACAAATGACCTAAATGATAGCATTTAAACCAATTCATCGATGGCATTACCAATTAGAGACTCAATAAACATTACCCATGATATTCGATAGCGAAATTAACATAGACATAACACTAGTGAATGGATTCAAGAGCAAACACAAATGATAGCATAATGTAATTAACTCACAAATCTACTACTCAACAATAGAGGAAATATAAGCATTTCAACCATGTTTCTAGCAAGATTCAACACATTTCTATAACTAGGAAATCGTTCCTAACCATATCATGCATCCAAACACACAAATAAAACACAATCATTCACTTGCAAATCATACATTCATAAGCTACACAAACAAGTTCTCAACCCCTAATAGAAGTCTAATCACATGCCCCCGAGATGGTTTTTAGCCTAAAACAACAATCCTAAATAATACAAACATGTTTATCAAATCAAAGGGAAGAAAAGTGGAAGAAAGAGGGAAAAAGATGAGAAAATGGGTTTGGATTATGAGGCAGCTCGTCCAAGAAAGAGAGGGGCTAAGGGTGTATTTATAGCCTCAAAATTCAGCTCAAGGAGGCAAGTGGGCCGAAGCTTTAGCGACGCTCTCTTTGGTCGCTGTTCCTCCCAGCGACTCTTCTGGGCAGTTGTTTACGCTTCTGGCCAGCAGCGACACTTTCTTCATCTGCAGTGACACTTCCTTCAAACTCCAGCGACACTTTCTGGGCACGAGCGACACTTTTCTGGGCAACTTCTATAACCTTTAGTAAAGTGGCCTTCTCGCCACTTCTATGACCAATTCTTCAAGTTCCGAGCATCAAATCATCAACTCTATAGCATAGTCATAGAAGGTCTTCAAGAATCCGCATCAACAAGCTCCAAAACATGTACATTATCCTAGAATCTTGCAATTACAAATCTAATGTACAATGAGCTATTTAATACCAAAAGTTGCTCAAAAACAAGTCTTAAATTGTGCTAAAACTAGGGTATAAATAGGATTCATCATGCTTCCTTTTTTACACCAGTGTTTGGACTGTCACAGCAATCTCAACAGTAGGAAAGTTTATGCTCAATTAAAGGGGGTTTTTCAGAGAGATAGGAGAACAATGCTATGCTGGAAAGTGGGTCTCCAACTAAAGCAGGGGTTCTTTCTTTGGATGTTATTTAAGGGAAGACTATACACTCTGACCAGGCTTCATGGACTTGGGATTCAGAAACATCAACCAGACAAATGTATATTCTGTGGACATTTGGGAGAAACACCACAACATTTGTTCCCACAGTGTGACTATTCGTCGAAGTTGCAGAATCCGCTGCAGATCAAGCTAAATGGCTGTTTCAGAAGTGTATTGAGGCGTATGCACATGATGCAGAGAAGGAAGAATAGGAGGGAGTTCCACTTAATTGTTAGCTTGTTTTATCAGGCCTGGCAAGAAAGGAATAGAAGGATATTTCAGTTAAAAATTTTGCAACCAGAAAGTTTAGTGCCCAGGATATTGGCTGGTTATGATTAGTTTGTCTAGTCTTATGTTTGGGGTGTTGGTACTTTAGTGTGAGTGTGAAAGGCTGGGAGTGAAGGCCGCAAATTTGTAAGGAAACTTTTGTTGGTTATATATATAAATCAAATTTCCATAAAAAATATATAAAATTCTTAAGTATAAATAAAATAGTTAAATAATTTTTTAATACTTTTATGTAATGTGATGAGTAATTTAAATTTAATAATAAATGTTATTAAAAATGTTGGACCAACACAAGTAGCTCACCATTGTTGAAGTGTGTTGCTTGCCACATCATTGGCTTGAAACATGACATGGTAATGCAAGATGTAGCTTGCCATTGGAGATGCTCTAATATAATCAAGTTCATTGTTTTTGAATAAGAAAAATGTTAGTTTCATGTTACCAAAAAGTTGGTCCATGGTACAAACGCACTACATTAAACATGGTAAAAGATTGATCACTATGAAGTGTCCATAGATTTAAAGTTCAACAAAAAACAAGTTACTAAATATTCATTTTTTACTAGACAATATTAGAATTTTGAAGTATATATGTAATTTATTTGTAGTAATTATTAATTTATAGTTTCGTTGGACGCCGAGAGCTAGAACCTTCCCCAAAATGGACGATTGGCTAACGAGGCATGTCAAAAATAGAAGGAGGAGCGACGACATCTGTCAAAGGTTTTGTAGAATTTAAAGCAACGAAGCGAGAGCGATTCAGAACAAGAGGGCAAGAATCTTTGAAATCAGGAGAGAAACAATCAAGAAAACGATAAGCCATACAATAGAAGAAGAAAAAAAACAAGGAGTATAGATTCTCCTATCAGAAGAATAATATGTGAAGATAGAAAAAGAAACACAAAGGGATGAGAGATAAATATATAGGGACACGAAGTACATAGGGAGAAGACAAAATGATTAAATCACTCAAAAGAAGGAGAAAAGTGGGAAATTGTGCAGCCGCCAAACGAAAAGCGTGATAGGGGGACCGCACTTTAAAAGATTGTCTCTGGAAGGCAAAGCGACAAAACAGTCAGACCTTTGGATGAAAGGGTCGGAGAAAGGAATGAGAAAAGAAGGTTACTCTCAAAATACAGGTGTTACCCTATCAAGAATAAGCACCCGTCTTGGGGGGCTTGTGATAGTACAAAGGACTCACCGCCCTCGAATAGCTGGGATGACTCAGCTATTATAGGTAATTTCCAAGAAGGTGCCCTGAACACGTGAGAGAATCTGAGAAAAGATATGAAAAGTACCAAGTCATGGGAGAGAGGTTCGAAAGGAAGGAAGAGGATGATGACTCAGCGGAAGAAAAGGGAAAAATGGGAGCTGAACCATCAGGACCAGATCATCTATAAATAGTGGAGAAACTCATCAATTTGGAGGTAAGTACTCTAACTCTAGCTTTTAGAGTTTACTCTTTCCTTTCTATACATGAAATCTCATCATCACATCAGAACTTCTACCATCGGGTGGCTTTGGGGGCTTGTCTTGAAGGCTCGGACGAACAGGTTCAACTCTCCCAAGCCTCGGCGCTCGGCTAGTTTGAAAGCCTCGGCAACTTGCAAGTAAGCACGAAAGACGAACACAGAACCTTAGATACGCCAATTGTCCGAGCCATCATTTACTGAGCGGATCGCCCCGCATCATCGAGGTTTCACTGTATTCCGATAATTCGAATGAGATAATATGAAAAGGGATATACTTTAGAAGATTACCCCTTTTAGGAGTCCAAATGCATCACTATGTAGAAAATATATTTTCCATATGTTTTCTGTAAATTAGTTCAGTTCGATTTAGATAGTTAAATATATTTATATTATTTCAATTCAATTCAGTATTTATAACTTTTCAATTTAGTTCATATAAATATATTTATAACTTTTCCAGTTCAATTCAATGACTTTATTAAATGTTACATTTTTACTACAGATTACAATGATGTATGATAAATTTCAAAATCATTTCAGTTCGGTTTAATGTATTAAATTTATTTCGGCTCAGCTAAATATATTGAAATTATTTCAATTCAGCTATGAATTAATAACCCTAATGGTCCCATAAAAGTTTAGATCCTTTCTATTAGTCCCATTAAAATTTTGCGTTTCTATAATTATGGGACCAAATAGAAACGAAAAATTTTAATGGGACTAAAAGGAAACACTTTGAAATTTTATGGGACCATTAGGGTAATTAATTCTTCAGCTAAATACATTTAAATTTATTTTAATTCAATTCAATTTAGCTGTAAATAAGCTCTAACAAACATGATCTTATATGAGTATTCCTAAGAAATGGTGCACCACATTTTACCAAGTATAATAGAGCCTATAATGGATGGCAGCTCAAAAAGTCATTTCTTTGGAGAGAGCTAATCTTAATCACAGAATGGCCAAAAATAACGGAACGACCCTACCCACGAAAACTCATTTTAAAATTACGGGGGTCAACAATGTTGCACCTTTTTTTGAGGGTCAAGATTTTTCATTTTGAGGGTTTGAGGGGTTAAATAAATCTTATCTTTTAGTCAAGGTACATCCCTATTTATATATATTCTATATTCTACAATTATTAACTAATATCTACGAACTTTTGAGAAATATATCATGGAACGTAATTAATCAGTTGAACCAACGATGTCCTGGAACTTGGTGACAATTGCTAACTAGGTACATATGTTAGTAACCGTCTCTTCATCTTTTTTCAGGATTAACTCTGGCTGCAACCTTGGGCAGGAGCTTTCGAAAAAAATTGATGGATGTATACATGAATTGATGTTTCTATCATGATGGACGTGCGAATGTAGCTTCAAATGCATGAAACTGGCATTTAGTTAGATTCGCACGTCCATCATGATGAGCAGAAACATGGACTCTGCAATTGTTTCTTAGCATGGAGACGTGTGCATGCAGACTAATGCATGGAACTGACACTATTTGGGCAGAAATAGTATTTATGAATTGCAATTCTCAGATATGCCACAATGACTTCTTTATTAAAAATTCAGCAAAGAACGAGTGTAAAGGTGCTGAAGGCCTCGACTCTTAAGGTAAAATTGGATTACAACTCCTTATTATCCCCTTATTCTTTGATGGCTAATTGTATGCATTGGATTTTTTTTGTTTAGTCTCCATGTCAATATGTACGACAAGAGATTAGTTAATTTCAGTGATAGAACAAGTTTATGTTGGTTTAGAGTGATGACCAAGTATGGTGTATGTATTTCTTTATTTATAAATAGAAAAATCTTTCTATCAATTTTTTTTCTTTAGTTGGATCAATTTATATATTCCTAGCAACTAAAGGAAAACACCACAATGGTAACAAGAAGCTCAAACTAGGATGAAATCTAAGGTTTAATAATTTAAAGTGATTCTGTACATTGATGAGCCCTATTTGTACCCTAGTTTTAGCACACTTTAAGACTTGTTTTTGAGCAACTTTTGGTATTAAATAGCTCATTTTACATTAGATTCGTAATTGCAAGATTCTATGATAATGTACATGTTTTGGAATATTTGGATGGAAATCATTGAAGACCTTCTATGATCATACCATGGAGTCGAGACTCAAGGTTCAAAAGTTGAATATTTGGTCACAGAAGTGGCGAGAAGGCCACTTGTTGAAGGTGGTAGAAGCTGCCCGGAAAAGTGTCGTTCGTTCCGAGAAAGTGTCGCTGGAGCTTGAAGGAAGTGTCACTGCAGATGAAGAAAGTGTCGCTGCTGCCCAGAAACGTCACCAACTGCCCAGAAGTGTCGCTGTGACGAACAGCGACCAAAGAAAGCTTCACTAAAGCTTCGGCCCACTTGCCTCCTTGAGCTGAATTTTGAGGCTATAAATACCCCCTTATCCCTCTCATTTTGGCCGAGTTCACACAATCCAAAACACCCATTTTCCTCTTCTTCCTTCCATTTTCTTGCTTTCAATTCCTTTAGATTAGTAGTTTGATTTCATGTATTGTATTATAGCTTAGTTTAATCTTGGGAGCATTTGAATTAACTTTCCCTTGAGATTTTGAGGGTGTGTATGCTTAAACTTTGGATTATGATTATCATTTGATGAACTTGAATTCTTATGCATGAATATTGTTCAATCTTGCTTAATTTGTTATGGGCTTTGTGTTTTATATAAATTGCATGCCTCATAGTCACTAATTAGAATAGATTAGTTCTTAAGGTTAAGGTAATATAGTTTTAGAGTAATTCTAGTGTAATTTGGAATGATGATGGGTTGTAGTGTAGTGTTATCTCTAGTAGTTAGTTTAGTGACTATGGAAATGGGTTGAGTGATGACAAACTCTCCCCTTGGTTATGTGATTGTAGTTGAGAAATGCCATGATGAATATGAGTTGTTAGAATTGGAAATCTTATGAACTTGCATGATCAATCAATTATGTTTTTAGGTAAGGATCTAATGCTACCATTGGTCCCCCTAATATGTGATTGTATACTTGAGTTGAAGATTCCTTTTTGACGTATGATTGTTAGCAATAAATAACTAGATTCGTGGGTAGAACGTGATCGTTTTCTCCAATATCATAAAGTAGCAAGTATGAATTGAGATTTGTATGTTATCATCGTCTTAGTTCTTTATATTTATCAAATGTCTTGTTTGTATGCTCTCGTTATCGCGGGTATGTGAGTAAGTTTGTCAATTCTCCATTCTTAACACCATTGTTGAGTTATCTAGATGCTATCGTCTAGGTAACTCGACAATAAGAGCTTTGAGAAGTGTTATCATCTTCTCTAGCTACAATTGGGAGAATGAGATGCTTTCATCCTTGACAAATGGTCGAAACTCCTTTGTAATAGCATTTGCCCGGTGATAAGTTGATAGTTGGAAATTGAAGTCATTTGCCTTCCAAGGCCTCATAATATTAGTGTTTTTTCCTCTTAGCTTAGTTAATGATAGTTGCTTTCTTTCGTAGTGTAATAAACCAAACTCAAAACCCCCTTGTTTACCTTGCTTTCTATATAATATATATGTATGAGTTTACAATCTTCGCTAAAACACTAAACAAACTCCTTCTTCTTGAGGTTCGATCCCTACTTCCCACTATCTACTCTATAGTAGTTAGAAGTTGTAGGTGAATATAAATGTGTTTTGATTGAGTGTGATTCCCAATCTTTCATTATCATAATATCAGTCCATGAAGATAGCATTTTCTCTCTCTAAAAAGTTTTTCTCTCGCCTCTCTCTAAGTTTAAGCTACACGCGCCCCAATCTATGTTACTGTTCTTCTTTTTCAGACAGTAGCGGCCACAAAACCGCCGATAACGGTCCTCCAACGGCTCTAAACATGGCGGAGCCACCGGCTTCATCCGGTGGCGCAGCCCCTAATCAAATTTTTCTTGATGCTTTAACCAATAAACCCATTCCCCTATATACAACTCTCCCTGCAAATCCAGAAATCAACCCAATTACAACTCTAAACGGCCGGCCAGCATCCCTATACGACCCAGCTTCAAACCAAGTTCTCGCATCCCATTACCAGAATGCTTTAATTGGCAAGTTCGGTCGGGGAAAGCCACACATGGTTCAGATCCAGAAAGCTTTTAATGATATCGGCTTCAAAGGTAAATTTCAGGTCGACCTAATTGATTATAGACATATCTTGATCAGGTTTTGATAATACTGGCCCAGAGCTCTGATGGGCCAGGAAGAAGGCCCATAGCCCGGTGCCAATTGAGCGGTACCTTTCCCGCGGAGGATGCATGTCCGGACAAGAAATAGGGCAGATGGTGACAAGGGGAGTGGTCCTGCTTCTTATCCCCAGGTTGACAAAGCTCGACTATAAATACTAGTCCCCAAACAGTAAACATGGTATGTGACTTATATCTCTATTTCATATTGAGAGCTTTTCCCGTACGTTTTCCCGTATCGCTACCCCCATCTCATCATCACGCCGGAGCCTCTTCCCCGGGACGCCTCCCGGGGATTGTTTTGCAGGATAGACGCGGGCTTTCCAGCAAGGAGGCGCGGATAGCACCTAAGCGGGAACTCGGACGGATCCAGTAGCATCAATTGGCACGCCCAGTGGGACCTTTCCACCTTCGCATGATGGAGTCGCCAAGGAGAGGGCGCGGGCGCCCGAAGAAGAGCGTGGCACCCTCAGGGGGTGGTTCTCTTCCACCCCCGGGAGATGATGTGACCTTGAGGCAGTTGCAGGAGGAGGCTAGACACCAACGGGAGCTAGGGGTACCGCAGGATGGCCATGTGGAAACTGCCTCCGACGAGGCTGACTCAGAAAGAGAGTACCAGGAGGAGCAAGGACCAAGGCCCGCCGGGGGAGGCAGTCCCCGGACCCAGGGGCCTGAAGCCCGGGAGGAGGGGCAATCATTAGCCGAAGAGGAAGAATTGGCGGCGTTGGAGTTCATGAGAGCCAACAAGGAGTTGTACCGCCAGTGGGTACTCTCTACCCGGGAAAATCGTAGGCGGGGGGAGCCTAGAGGAGACCAGGCAGGACCTCTTCGGGGGTACCAAAGAGAGGTTATCGACCTGGACGGAGTCGTTCAGCCGCCAAGGATACAGGGGCGTGTGAACTCTTTCACCGTCCCACCTTCTTTCCCTCCAAGTCTCGGGGTCGGAGGGGGAATGACTACGGGACAACAATCGAATTTGGTTCCACACGCCCCACCCTATTACCCGCGTTCCAGCTGGGGGGCGGGACAAATTGGGTATGGCCTGCCAGCCATGCCGGTGGAGTCGTTGGGTTATCAGGCCCCTGGAACCCAGGGGAACCCGATCCAGTATTCCATGCCCATGCACGGATCAATGGGAATGAACTATGGTTACCAAGAGAAATACTATCGGGAGGACGATAGGATGCGGGGCTATCAGGTGGCTCAGCAGGACCCCAACTCTTTGGAGGCTCGACTAGACAAATTGGTGGGAAGAAACGGGGCAAGACCTACCTCCCCTTGGGTCCCTCGAGTGCTTGCGTACCCATGGCCTCCGGACCCCGGAGGGAATCCCAACATATAATGGAGAGACAGACCCGGAAGAGTTTGTTCGAACGTACCAGAACTTAATGGTGTCAAGGGACTTCCCGGAGGAATTGAGATGCAAGTTGGTGGGCTGTTACCTGAGAGGGAACTGTCTTTCGTGGTTTGATTCCTTGCCTCGAGAAAGCCTCAGAGATTATTACGATTTCTCTAAGGCTTTACTGTTCAGATACGCCGGGTTAAAAAGGGAAGGAAAGCAGCTGACCGAGCTTTTGGCCACCCGGCAGAAGGCTGCGGAAGGGTCAATGGAATACTACCAAAGATACATGGACGACAGCATGAAGGTCGTTGACAGGCAGCAGCAGGAGAAGACGGTGATTAGTGGGTTTATAAATGGCCTGAGGGATATGGCGTTGTTCCAGAAGTTGATGGAAAACATCCCGGAAACCTTCCATAACTTGCAGATGGCGGTGCAATTGTACTGTGCGGTTAACGATGCCACGCGGAAGAGAAAAGAAGAATCCGGGGGATTCCTCCCGGATAAGATGGAAAGAAGGAAGACGGCTGACCCAGGTAAAAGGGACCATGCCCCCGCAACGGTAAACCGGGCAAGAGCGGATAGTTTCACCCCGCTCAGCAAATCCCGAACGGAGATCCATGCTATCCACAAGGATTTGTTCCCGGATCCGTTGCCTATCCAGGGGACCCCGTCTAGGGAAAATGCGGACAAATGGTGCGCCTATCACAAGTCTTACGGTCATTCGACAGAGGGGTGTAGGATGCTGAGGAACGAGATAGAGAAATTAATTGAGCGAGGACAGCTGAGAGATTGTGTGGCGATGGAAGCAAAGAAGGAGAATCCCCGGGACCAGCCCCAGGAACAGCCTCGGAGAAGGTGGAGGCCTAACCCGGGGAGAGGAAACGGGAGAAATCAAGGCAACCAAGGCAACAGGGCCCCGGGGAGGCCTGCTATAGCCGCCGCGCCGGTCCAAGCAGTGGAGCCAGCCCCAATACCCAACAGGATGATCAACGTGATCAGTGGAGAAGTCGGAGAAGCATGCTAGTCAGTCTCCGCTGTCCGGGCCCGGACCCGGTATGTTCCCCCGGGGGAGATTCAGGGGAAAAGGTTTCGCCCCGATGAAGCCCTCACTTTCTCTGAAGCGGATGCAGCCCCGCCACAGATACCCCATTCTGACCCAATGGTGGTAACGGCAGAGATTGAAGGCTTCTTGGTCAAAAGGGTGTTTGTGGACGATGGGAGCAGCGTGGGAATCATGTTCGCTTCTTGTTTCGATCAGTTGGGAATTGGGAGACAGAACCTGAAACCTCCCTTATCTCCCTTGTCAGGGTTCACGGGCAAACCCGAAGTTCCACTAGGTGTTATTCCCCTTGCAGTGTGTATGGTGGATGAGAAAGACCGGAGCAAGAGGATCTCGGTGACATGCAACTTTGCGGTCATTGAAGCACCTTCACCGTACAACGTAATCATAGGAAGACCGTGGCTAACTCAAGCCCGGGCAGCGAGTTGTCCGTATCTGCTGACGATGAAGTTCCCCACTGCGCAAGGTGTGGCGGTCGTGCGGGGTTGTCAAGCAGTCGCAAGAAGTTGCATGATGACGGCGGTGCTGGACGCCAAGAAAGCAGTAGGGGTGGTACACGGAGAAGTTCCCCGCCAGGAGTTGGAGGAGATGCAGGTGGCGGACAAAGGGACGATCACGGTGGGAAAAGACCTCCCGGAGGAAGTAAAAGGTGCGCTGAAGGAACTTTTGGCCAAGTATCAGGGAGTATTCTCGTGGAGCCCGGAGGACATGGTGGGGGTGTTACCAGAATTGGGGGTACACAAGCTGAACATAAGCCCTGCAACTAAACCAATCAGGCAGAAGAAAAGGCCTGTAGCCCCGGAAAGAGCGGAATTTATAAAGAATGAAGTAAAGAAGCTGGAGAGAGCCGGGGTGGTCGAGGAAATCATCTACCCGGAATGGATAGCTAACCCGGTCTTAGTAAATAAGCACGATGGAAGCTGGCGCATGTGTATTGAGTTTACGGATTTGAATAAGTGTTGCCCCAAAGACAGCTATCCTCTCCCAAATCTGGACCGGCTGGCAGAGGCTATCGCGGGGTATTCGGTGCTGGCCTTCTTCGACGCACATAAAGGGTATCACCAGGTACAGATGGATGAGGCGGACAAGGCGAAAACCTCATTCATCACTGATTTCGGAACCTTTTGCTACAAGAAGATGCCTTTCGGCCTGAAGAACGCGGGGGCTACGTATCAGAGAATGGTAGACAAACTCTTCAAGGACCAAGTGGGAAGAAACATGGAGGTGTATGTTGACGACATGGTGGTTAAAAGCAGGGCTTACGGGGCTTTCTTGGATGACCTGGAGGAGATGTTCGAAAAGCTGGAACGGAGCAATCTAAAGCTGAACCCCTCCAAAAGTACCATTGGAGTGGGTGCGGGGAAGTTCTTGGGTTTTATGGTGTCAAGCCGGGGCATCGACGTCAACCCGGAGAAGGTGGAAGCCATAGCTAAGATGACCTCCCCTAGATCGGTGAAAGAAGTACAGCGGTTGACAGGGTCCCTCGCGGCCCTCAGTCGGTTCCTGTCAAAGGGGGCAGACAGGAAGTTGCCTTTCTTCAACATTCTCAGGAGGGCCAAGGCGTTTGAGTGGTCCGGGGAGTGTGAGAAGGCATTCCAAAATCTGAAAGAGCACCTTCAACAGTTGCCAACTTTAAAGAAGCCACTCCCGGGGGAGGAGCTTTTTCTGTACATAGCGGCGTCCCGGGAGGCGGTGAGTGCCGTGCTAATCAAAGAAGAGGAGGGAAAGCAGCACCCAATCTATTTTGTTAGCCGGGCACTTCGGGGGGCAGAAACCCGGTATACTGAGTTGGAGCAGTTGGTTCTGGCGCTGGTGCATGCTTCAAGGAGGCTTAAGCCCTACTTCCAGGGCCATCCCATAGTGGTTCTTACCAATTACCCGCTAAGACAAGTCATGTTCAAGCCGGAGGCATCAGGGAGAATGATGAAATGAGCTATAGAGGTGGGAGAGTACGAAATCCGGTATGAGCCAAGGAGGGCTATCAAGGGCCAGGCCCTAGCGGACTTCCTGTTGGAATCAGAAGCAAGGATAAATGAGGAACAGGAGACGCCTAACACTCCGGAGGATACGGCTAAGGCTGAGACAGACCCGGCTTGGAAGCTATATGTGGATGGATCGGCGCACTCCGGGGGCAGTGGAGCAGGAGTATTGTTAGTCAGCCCGGAAGGGAAGGAGTATCCCTATGCAGTCCAATTCACTTTCAGAGCAACCAACAATGAAGCCGAGTATGAAGCTTTGATCGCGGGATTAAGGTTGGCAAAGGAGATGGACATCAAAACTCTCACGGCACACAGTGATTCCCAGATTGTGGTGCAACAGGTGAAGGGAGAGTATGAAGCCCGGGAGAGGAGCCTGCAAAAATACCTGGAAGCGGTAAAACCTCTGATAGCCGGGTTTAAAACCTTCGACTTGGTTCAAGTCCCCTGGGAGAAGAACAGCAAGGCAGACGTTTTGAGCAAATTGGCTTCTTCAGAATTGAAACCTGAGCCCGACCAAAAGTTATACTTGGAGGTACTAGGGAAAAGGAGCTACCAGGAGAGTGATCAAGTAATGTTGGTGAACGAGGAAGAATCCTGGATCATGCCCATTCGGGCATACCTAGAAGAAGGAATCATCCCGGAGGATAGGGCTCAGGCCCGGAAGCTAAGAGTTAAGGCGCCTAAGTATGTGATCCAGGGAGGGGAGCTGTACAAAAGAGGGTACCTCCAGCCTCTGCTAAAGTGTGTAGAAAGGTTAGAAGGCCAGTACCTCATCCGGGAGATGCACGAGGCATCTAATGGGAGCCACCAGGGAGCTCGCACCTTGGCCAAAAAGATCTTAAGGCTGGTGATGAGCCTTATTTATACCCTAGTTTTAGCACATTTTAAGACTTGTTTTTGAGCAACTTTTGGTATTAAATAGCTCATTGTACATTAGATTTGTAATTGCAAGATTTTATGATAATGTACATGTTTTGGAGTAATTGGATTGATATTCTTGAAGACCTTCTATGACTATGTTATAGAGTTGATGATTTGATGCTTGGAACTTGAATAATTGGTCATAGAAGTGGCGAGAAGGCCACTTTACTAAAGGTGGTAGAACATGCCCAGAAAAGTGTCGCTTGTGCCCAGAAAAGTGTCGCTGGAGCTTGAAGGAAGTGTCACTCCAGATGAAGAAAGTGTCACTGCTGCCCAGAAGTGTCACTAGCTGCCCAGAAGTGTCGCTATGATGAACAGCGTCCAAATAAAGCGTCGCTAAACTCTTGCCCACTTGCACTCTTGAGCTGAATTTTTGGGGCTATAAATACTCCCTTTTCTCCCTCATTTTGGGACGAGTTCCCCAATCCAAAACCTCATTTTCCCTTTGTTCTTCACATTTTCTTCAATCTTTCTTCTTCTAGATTAGATTCTTATGTAGTGATGTATTAGGATGATTGTATTAGCTTAGTTTAATCTTGGGAGCATTTGAATTCACTTTCCCTTGAGACTTTGAGGGTGTGTATGCTTAAACTTTGGATTTTGATTATCTTTTGATGAACTTGAATTCTTATGCATGAATATTGTTCAATCTTGCTTAATTTGTTATGGGCTTTGTGTTTTATATCAATTGCATACCTCATAGTCACTAATTAGAGTAGATTAGTTCTTAAGGTTAAGATAATCTAGTTTTAGAGCAATTCTAGTGTAATTTGGAATGGTGATGGATTGTAGTGTAATGTTATCTCAAGTAGTTAGTTTAGTGACTATGGAAAGGGGTTGAGTGATGACAAACTCTCCCCTTGGTTATGTGATTGTAGTTGAGAAATGCCATGATGAATATGAGTTGTTAGAATTGGAAATCTTATGAACTTGCATGATCAATCAATTATGTTTTTAGGTAAGGATCTAATGCTACCATTTGTCCCCCTAATATGTGATTGTATACTTGAGTTGAAAATTCCTTTTTGACGTATGATTGTTAGCAATAAATAACTAGATTCGTGGATAGAACGTGATCGTTTTCTCCAATATCATGAAGTAGCAAGTATGAATTGAGATTTGTATGTTATCATCGTCTTAGTTCTTTATATTTATCAAATGCCTTGTTTGTATGCTCTCGTTATCGTGGGTATGTGAGTAAGTATGTCAATTCTCCATTCTTAACACCATTGTTGAGCTATCTAGATGCTATCGTCTAGGTGACTCGACAATAAGAGCTTTGAGAGGTGTTATCATCTTCTCTAGCTACAATTGGGAGAATGAGATGCTTTCATCCTTGAAAAATGGTCGAAACTCCTTTGTAATAGCATTTTCCCCGTGATAAGTTGATAGTTGGAAATTGAAGTCATTTGCCTCCCAAGGTCTCATAATATTAGTATTTTCCTCTTAGCTTAGTTAATGATAGTTGCTTTCTTTCGTAGTGTAATCAACCAACTCAAAAACCCCCTTGTTTACATTGCTTTATATATATATATATGTATGTGTTTATAATCTTTGCTAAAACACTAAACAAGATCCTTCTCCTTGTGGTTCGATCCCTACTTCCCACTATCTACTCTATAGTAGTTAGAAGTCGTAGGTGAATTATAAATGTGTTTTGATTGAGTGTGATTCCCATTTACGACGTGGGGAAATCGCTTGTCAAAAATGGCGCCGCTGCCGGGGAGAAGGCATTTCTTGTTTTGTGTTTTATCTTAGATTGTATTTTTATCTCCTTTGTTTTCTTTCTTTTCTTTGAAGTGTGTATTGCTTGGTTTCTTGGAATAAACGGCACCTTGTAGTGTGTATTATTACTCTAGAACCCTTGCACTACCATTTCAAACTTTTTAGTCATGTTTAGTATAAAACAAAAAGATTTTTATGACTTCCTCACCTTTAACCATGAAAGGATGAGGGAGAATGCAACAAGCTCGTGTGATTCTTACCTTTCTAATGATTTTTCCGAGCCTTGTTATTTTGAGTCGAGAAGTGAGCACTTTGCACATGAAAGGCCCCTTGGTTCTTCATACCAAGGGTACTATGATGAGTGCCATAATGAGGAGAGAAGTATTGGTTTTCAAGGTCAACAATGTTTTAATACATATGATGATTCTTATAATCCGCAATGGAGTGGTTATTTAGATTCAAATTATGGATGTCCACCGGAAAACCAATACTTTGAGCAACAAAATCTACCTCCACCCACTTGTGAATTGCCTCAAGGACAAGATGTGATTAATGATGAAGAAAATAGACTTTTCAACAATTTTGAGAGGCAATTGAGTGAAATGTGGAAAGTGGTGAGGAGATTAGAATCTCAATGCTCCAAGGAAGTACCATCCGAAGTAGAACATATTCCTAGTGTTATGGTGGTGATATCACCACAATGCATGAGGAAGAGTTCGAAAATGATGAGGAACTTTTTGTTGAACATTATGAAGTAGAGAGAGATGTGAGTGTTCTTGAACTTTTACTATCACCATTGACATCCTCACATCCACCTATTCAACAAATTTCACCACTTCCGGAAATCTTGGAGGAGACTACGAAGCCATATTGCTTATTTTGGCTACCAATCATTCCATCTCCTTTGAGACTACTACCATTCATCCCTCCTCCAACACCTTCTCTACCACCCTTCACTTTTCTTTCAAAAGTGAAGGATTCCAAACTTTTGTTCTATGAATAACATTTGGGTCGTGTCGACGACGTTAAATAAATCGATTTTGATCGTTTGGAAATAACACTTCCATTAAACGATTCTGGTTTTATTGTGTTTATATATATATAAAAAAAGAGTTTCTTTGTGTCTTTCATTGTTTTAATTAGTAGATTACGTTTTTATTCTTGTTTTTTTTTATTTCTTTTTTATTCTTGTTTTTCTTTTGTTATTTTACTTGAATTTAAAAAAAAAAATATATATATATATAAAAAAAAATTCGGGCTCGCGGGCCGCGAATTGGGCCTCGCGGCCCGCGAAAAATTGGCCATTTTCAGGCCAAATTGCTGCCACAAATTGGCCGTTTTTCGCGGCCCGCGAATTAAACCCGCGGACCGCGAATCGGGCTCGCGGGCCGCGAATCGGGCCTCGCGGTCCGCGAAAAAAAAAAATAAAAAAAAATAGAAAAACGGCCAAAACGGCCAAAACCCAGCCATTCGCCCAAAACCCAGCCCCTTCCCGTCTCCCCCTTCCCCTTTCTTCCACCTCCGCCCAAACCCCGCCCACCTCCATCCCTCCACCTCCTTCCCGCCGCCCCCCTCCCTCCACCACCAAATCCGCCGCCCCCACCCTCCACTCTCCCATCTTGCCCAATTTCCGCCGGAAACTCTCCACCACGATTCGCCGGCCTCCGGCGACTTTCTCCCCAACCCCAATATATCAAAACCTTCCCTCCACCATTCTTATCCTTTTCACCATCTCAAATTTCAATTTCCTAAACGAACTTAAATATCCCCAAATCTCAAGAACCCTAATTTTTGGGAATTTTTGGGAATTTTTGATTTGGTGATATTTTGGTTCAATTGATGATCTCCTCATGTTACATTGTTTCCAAAGGCTTCAATTGACGGTACCCTCCTGAATTTGTTTAAAATTTTGGATGATTTAGGGCTTGCCGCCAATAGGTTTAATTGCATTTTGAAAGGCTTGCCGCCTTTAGTTGTATACTGAGCTTTTTGGTAGGGGCTTGCCGCCTTGTGTTTTGCGAAGTTATGATTTGTGATTGTTTTGTTGGGATTGCTTTGGTTGCATAGGTCGTAATTGTTGTGAGCATATGTTTCTTGTAGTCTTACATCTTGTCGTGCTTAGCTCCATAGACTACATGAATGAATGCCAAGTTCTAGTGTGTGAGTCCTTCCCTTTCCTCATGATTTTAATAGTTTTGAACATTGAGGACAATGTTTGGTTTAAGTGTGGGGGAAAGGTTTAGGATTTTTGTTTTGCTTTTGTTTTGGTGTTGTAAATATGCACTTCTCTTGAAGAATTTATTAAGAAAAATGAGTGAAAAGCCCGGATAGGTCAAAACATTAAAAAGGCCTAGGTAAAAGTGAGAGGCTTGAAAAAAAAAAAAATTAAATGAGAGGCTAGGTAAAAAAAAAAAAAAAAAACCTAGGCAAAAGGAGAGTGTGTGGCAAAAATGAGAGGCTAGGTAAAAATCCTAGGCAAAAGGAGAGTGTGTGGAAAGAAAGAGGGGCTAGGTAAAAACCTAGGCAAAAGGAGAGAATTTTGTGATCTTTTGTTGGTTGTGTGTGCCATGGAAATTGCTTTGATGAAACTTATGTTTGGCATACTTTGCTTTTGATGAAAGTAATAGAAAGTTCTTGTTTTGGAAGTCTTAAATGTGCATTGGATTGATTTTTAGGAGTATGAAAATTTAGACTTGTATCGTTCTTTCTCGAGGACGAGAAAGGTTTAAGTGTTGGGGAGTTTGATGAGCCCTATTTATACCCTAGTTTTAGCACATTTTAAGACTTGTTTTTGAGCAACTTTTGGTATTAAATAGCTCATTGTACATTAGATTTGTAATTGCAAGATTTTATGATAATGTACATGTTTTGGAGTAATTGGATTGATATTCTTGAAGACCTTCTATGACTATGTTATAGAGTTGATGATTTGATGCTTGGAACTTGAATAATTGGTCATAGAAGTGGCGAGAAGGCCACTTTACTAAAGGTGGTAGAAGATGCCCAGAAAAGTGTCGCTTGTGCCCAGAAAAGTGTCACTGGAGCTTGAAGGAAGTGTCACTCCAGATGAAGAAAGTGTCACTGCTGCCCAGAAGTGTCACTAGCTGCCCAGAAGTGTCGCTATGATGAACAGCGACCAAATAAAGCGTCGCTAAACTCTTGCCCACTTGCACTCTTGAGCTGAATTTTTGGGGCTATAAATACTCCCTTTTCTCCCTCATCTTGGGACGAGTTCCCCAATCCAAAACCTCATTTTCCCTTTGTTCTTCACATTTTCTTCAATCTTTCTTCTTCTAGATTAGATTCTTATGTAGTGATGTATTAGGATGATTGTATTAGCTTAGTTTAATCTTGGGAGCATTTGAATTCACTTTCCCTTGAGACTTTGAGGGTGTGTATGCTTAAACTTTGGATTTTGATTATCTTTTGATGAACTTGAATTCTTATGCATGAATATTGTTCAATCTTGCTTAATTTGTTATGGGCTTTGTGTTTTATATCAATTGCATACCTCATAGTCACTAATTAGAGTAGATTAGTTCTTAAGGTTAAGATAATCTAGTTTTAGAGCAATTCTAGTGTAATTTGGAATGGTGATGGATTGTAGTGTAATGTTATCTCAAGTAGTTAGTTTAGTGACTATGGAAAGGGGTTGAGTGATGACAAACTCTCCCCTTGGTTATGTGATTGTAGTTGAGAAATGCCATGATGAATATGAGTTGTTAGAATTGGAAATCTTATGAACTTGCATGATCAATCAATTATGTTTTTAGGTAAGGATCTAATGCTACCATTTGTCCCCCTAATATGTGATTGTATACTTGAGTTGAAAATTCCTTTTTGACGTATGATTGTTAGCAATAAATAACTAGATTCGTGGATAGAACGTGATCGTTTTCTCCAATATCATGAAGTAGCAAGTATGAATTGAGATTTGTATGTTATCATCGTCTTAGTTCTTTATATTTATCAAATGCCTTGTTTGTATGCTCTCGTTATCGTGGGTATGTGAGTAAGTTTGTCAATTCTCCATTCTTAACACCATTGTTGAGCTATCTAGATGCTATCGTCTAGGTGACTCGACAATAAGAGCTTTGAGAGGTGTTATCATCTTCTCTAGCTACAATTGGGAGAATGAGATGCTTTCATCCTTGACAAATGGTCGAAACTCCTTTGTAATAGCATTTTCCCCGTGATAAGTTGATAGTTGGAAATTGAAGTCATTTGCCTCCCAAGGTCTCATAATATTAGTATTTTCCTCTTAGCTTAGTTAATGATAGTTGCTTTCTTTCGTAGTGTAATCAACCAACTCAAAAACCCCCCTTGTTTACATTGCTTTATATATATATATGTATGTGTTTATAATCTTTGCTAAAACACTAAACAAGATCCTTCTCCTTGTGGTTCGATCCCTACTTCCCACTATCTACTCTATAGTAGTTAGAAGTCGTAGGTGAATTATAAATGTGTTTTGATTGAGTGTGATTCCTATTTACGACGTGGGGAAATCGCTTGTCAGCTGGGGTATTACTGGCCGACGCTGTTCAAGGATGCGGAAGAACATGTACAGAAGTGCTTGGCATGCCAGACATTTGCCCCGCTAATCCATGTTCCTCGGGAAGAATTAGTTGGGGTCACAGGAGCTTGGCCGTTCAGTAGATGGGGAATTGACTTGGTCGGACCATTCCCGACTGCCCCGGGAGGAGCCAAGTACTTGATAGTGGCGATCGATTACTTCAGCAAATGGGTGGAGGCGGAACCGCTCACCAACATACGGGGACTAACTTGTGTCAAGTTTTGCTGGAAGAACATCATCTGTCGATTCGGCATTCCGAAGGTCATAGTCACAGATAATGGGGCGCAATTCGAAAATGATCCTTTCAAATCATGGTGTGTCAAGTATGGTATAAAGCAGAAGTTAACATCGGTGTACCACCCCCAGGCGAACGGGCAAGTAGAGGTCACCAACCGCACCATCATCAAAGGACTAAAAACCCGTTTGGAAGGCGCGCGGGGAAATTGGATCTGGGAGCTACCCAGTGTTCTTTGGGCCCATAGGACTACAGAAAGCTCAGCTACCGGGGAATCCCCGTATGGCTTGGTGTACGGGTCAGAGGCAGTAATACCCGCAGAGATTGGGATCCCAAGTCCTCGAACTCAACACCAGCGCCCGGAAGAAGAAAACGATGGACGACGCCTTGACTTGGATCTCCTGGAAGAGAAGCGAGAGAATGCTGCACTTCAGGAAGCCAAGGTGAAGGAGCGAGTAAAGAGGTATCATGACAGAAGGGTGCGGAAAGAAGTCTTCGCCCCAGAAGACTGGGTAATGAGGAGAAACGATAAGAGCCGCCAAGCCCCGGAGGGCAAACTTGCACCCAACTGGGAAGGGCCATACAAGATCAAGGAAGTACACCCGGGAGGGAGCTATGTGCTGGAGGACAAGCAGGGAAAGGAGATCCCCAGAAGGTGGAACGTAGCTAACCTAAGAAGGTTTTACGGAAAGTAGAGCACCCCGCATCGCACCACAGCTACTAAGGCATGGATAGGCCAGGCATGGATATGCCCCTCCCGGAAGCGTGAACACGCTCAGCATGAATATGCTAGGCATGAATATGCCAGGTATGGATATACCCCTCCCGGAAGCATGAATATGCCCGGAGAGAGAACCCGACGTTTGGCCTCGTTCCGGGTTTAGAGAAGAAAATTTGCAAAAAGGGACCCATGGGTAGCTCCCATTCGGGTGCCCCGCTAGAGTGGACCCGGAGCTCGAATGAAGCCCGGGGACCAAAGAATGTAATATTACAAGGAAGAGTTAATGAAAAGGGTTTTTTCAAAAAGCAATTCTATTCAATCTTTAAATTACAAAGTCGCATGAACATGCGTCCATATTGCAAAGGAACAATTACATAGCATTTTATACATCGCATGAATATGCGGTTATGTTGCAAAGGAACGATTACATATATAATTCTATCTACGCATCCTTAAACCCACTTAGGGCCTGAACCGGAAGCACCCTCTGGGTTACCTGGGCGAAAACCTCCACCAAAAAATTGAGAAGACAAGATGTCTTCAGCAAACCGAGCATCCGGGGCCTGATTCCATGCTAATTCCTCCTCCAGTTGCTCGGCGTCTTCTTCATTCAGCTCAGGGATAGGAACCACTACGGACCCTTCCGGAAGCGGTTCCGCCAGGCGCATTCTTCTTACGCCAGCAGAGGTGACGAACTGGTACTTAGGGAACAAGTTCGCAGCGCCCTTGCCCTTTTCCTCCCGGCTAATACGAGTACCCTCGGCGGTCTTCACTCCTTTGGTGGTAACCCCGGAAGCAGCAATCTCCCGGATGCGCCTTATCCGGCGTGCTACCTCTTCCGGGTCGATGGACACAGTCATGTCTTCATACCTCTCATACGCAATATCTACCTCTACCCGGGCAGGGACCCGGCGGAGGCTGGAGGGATAAGGCTCGGCCTCCCCGTCAGTTATCTTGGTATACCACTCCACGGCGTCTAGATAGGCCCTGTGATTAGGAGCCCCTTCACCAAACTTCCCCGGGTTGGCCTCCATACGCTCAATGGTCCTACGAACCCCGGCGGGAACATCGGTAAGAGGAGAAACACCGACTAATCCATTCTTGAGTCCCAACAGATGGTAGGACAGCCGGACGGTCATCAGCGCTTCTTGGAGAACCTTGTTCCTATGAGTAAGGGACCGATTCTCCTTCTCAAAATCGCAGATAAGCTTATTCTGTGCGGTGCGGGTCTCCAGGCTCCTGAGCTTTTCTTGCGCCCGCTCTAGTTCGCCCCATACCATACCTAGTTCCTTGGTGGCGCGACTCTGAGAATCATCATGAAGGGCTTGCAACTCAGCGATGGTTTGGTGGGAATTCAGGGCTTCCCGCATGTGATCCGACGCAAGGTCGAAACATTGATTTAACGATCCAAATTTAGCCTCGACCGACTTGAGAAAAGACACCAACATCCGGATCGTTCCGAATTCTTGAAGGAAGCAATCCAGCCCCGCCTCTGCTAATGCCCGGTTGGCCTGGTTGCCTCCAAACCTCCAGTGGGCTAGCTTCCTCTGAAGGAAAGAACACTGGAGGCATCCAGCGCGGGGAAGAGAGAAGTAAATACCGGAAGAGCTACTAGGATGAGGGAAAATGTAAGGCAGGGACCCGCGCGGGAGTTTCTCCTCTAGGGGGCGCTCAGACTACAAAAGATAGTAATCTCATTAAATTAAAAGGTAGAACTTATATTAATCAAAAGGGGCACAAGGCCAAGTTCTACATGAGCCTCCCGGGGAGGAAGATTACAAAAGACTTGAAAACTAAAAAAAAAAATATATATATATATATATATATATATATATATATATAAACTAGAGTCTAGGGGAATACATTATCCTCGGGAGGATTTTCTTCTCCCGGGGTAGCATGAGCACTCCTCCACCTCCTCTCCAGTAAGGGAGAATTGGCGGGGGGAGGAGGAGGGGGAGGCGGGGCCGCACTTTCTACCCTTTGACGGGAATGCGGAGGAGTCTCCTTGTTATCGGTTAGCGGCCGCTTAGGGCGAGAACTAGCCCCGCCGCTGTAAGTAGGATGCCGGATGAAAGATTTTCTCCCCGGGGTAGGGGAGGACCCCGGGGTTTTCGGTAGCGTCCGGACCAGGCGGAGGAGCCACTGGCTGCTCGGGCGTAAGGGCCATCCCCGGATGGAGATCTTCCTGGCGACTGCTATCCCCGGAAGGCATCTCGTCAAAGGGAGTAGCGTCCGCGTACAAAGTGGGTTGAACTGAAATCAGGAAAAAGAAAATTAGAGTTAGATGCATGTATATAAACGAAACGAAACAAAATATATAAGCCCTAATAGGCACCTCCATCCGGCCACACCGCGGCTATGCGCGGGAGTGTGAAGAGCTCAGCGGGATAAATCCCGCGAGGCCAATAATAGCCTGAGTTCCCGGTCTTGAAGAAGTCCTCGGTACTTAGAGGGGAAAGACTAAGGAGACTGTGGTCACTAATAACAATATCGGGGAGATTGGTGAGGGGTTTTCTGTCCTCAGGAACGAGAGAGTCGTTCCATGGGGGCATAGGATATACTCGGGCATCGCACATAAAGAAACCCTTTGCAAGGTATCCTTTGGCGGATTTGGGCTTGTTCAGGATAAAGTCCTTCATCCCGGAGCGAATGGTAAAAGAAAAAACGCCGGGGAAGGATGCGTGCGCCTTCCGCAAGGCATAGAAGGAACGGAAAAGTAAAAGGGAAGGGGGAACATGGCACCTGGCGCAATTAAGCAGGAATGCCAGGATTAAAACAACCCCGTTAGGGTGCAGTTGGGCTGGGGCCATCGAATAAAAATGGAAAACCTCAAGGAAAAGAGGGGGAAAGGGCAGGCTAAGCCCGTATTGAAAATGAATCCGCGGGATACACGAAACCTCCCGCTCAGAGACTCCCGGGGGAAGTTTAGAAAGTGAGGCGTTTAGAGGAAGGGGAATAAAGGAGCGCTTAGCCAAGTCTAAAACATCCTTATCTAGAGAAGGAGAATCCCCAGGGGTGTCATGGAATTTAAGGCCCACAGGACGCACCCCATGAGTAGGTCCCCGGGGAATGTCACCACCAAGTCCTTCACCCAATACCCCCTCATCCTGATCCTCTCGGGGATGATTGGGCCGCCCGGCTTGACGCAAGCCTGCCCCATCCGGGTTCAATGTACCCGGGTTGTTTAGTTCCCGGGAGACATTGAAATCCTCGGAAGAGGCGCTTGGGGAGGAAGGGGAGGAAATCGTGTTATCAGCAGCCCGAGAGCGGGCTTCAAATCGATCTCGGACTCCCTCGGTGTCTGAGGAATAGTTGGAGGAAAGCGGGGAATCCATGAAGAAGAAAGGGAAGGAGAGCTTACTTGGTTGAAAAAAAAACGGAGGGCGGAGCGTCTGGAGAAAATCTGAAGAAGGTAACCTTGCGAAAGAAGAGGTCGGACCCTTTATATAGAAAGATGAGGGGGAACCGCCACCTCAAAAGAAGGAAAAGAAATGATGACACAGCAAACGAGGCATTGATTAGTGCAGAATAGGGAAGGATGGCGCCGCCAAAAGTTAATAGACACGGTTGGGTCCCACAGAGAAAATAGTAATAGGGAAATCTTAGAAGACCGGTCCCCCGCGTCATAGAACCCCGGATGACTGGTCTGGGGGGCTAGTGATAATACTGGCCCAGAGCTCTGATGGGCCAGGAAGAAGGCCCATAGCCCGGTGCCAATTGAGCGGTACCTTTCCCGCGGAGGATGCATGTCCAGACAAGAAATAGGGCAGATGGTGACAAGGGGAGTGGTCCTGCTTCTTATCCCCAGGCAGACAAAGCTCGACTATAAATACTAGTCCCCAAACAGTAAACATGGTATGTGACTTATATCTCTATTTCATATTGAGAGCTTTTCCCGTACGTTTTCCCGTATCGCTACCCCCATCTCATCATCACGCCGGAGCCTCTTCCCCGGGACGCCTCCCGGGGATTGTTTTGCAGGATAGACGCAGGCTTTCTAGCAAGGAGGCACGGATAGCACCTAAGCGGGAACTCGGACGGATCCAGTAGCATCAGGTTTCAAGAGCAGTAAGATTACCAATGGTTCTGGATCCGACCGGAGTGCCAATGAAAGTGATGAAGTGGACGCCGAACTTCTCACTGGAGAAAGAGTCCTCCATCTTCCCAGTTTGGGTTACAGTTCACAATATCCATCTATGGTACTATAATCAGACCTTGATTAAGGACGTTGCAAGTCAGATTGGTACTTTTATCAAGATGGATGCAGCTACAAGTGGAATCACTAGACCCTCGGCTCTAAAGATGTGCATTGAGGTGGATTTACAAAAGGAAAGAATCAAATCAATCCCCGTTGGATCTACTGAGGATTACATAGAATGTCCTGTTGAATATGAAAAGCTGCCCTTATACTGCAAACATTGTAAGAAACCGGGGCATGAGGAGCTCATCTGCAACGTGTTACACCCAAACCTTAAAAAATGTTTGGAGGAAAACTCAAGAGGAATCAGGTGTTAAGTCTGCTCCAGTCAAGCCTGTTGAAGTTTCTGTTGCCGATTCTCATGCTATGATCCCCTATTCTGACAAAGGGAAGGGTACAAAGGATGCAGTGGTCCAACAGACAGGGAATGTGGATGTCACCAGTGTTAACTCTAGCTGGGTGGAATCATACATTTCAGTTGATGACCTACATGTCTCTAAACTGAAGAAACAACTCAAAGCTTATAAAGATACCTCAAGGTTGGCAATAATACCTTACAAAAAGCCTATGGAGCTGTCAAACCATTTCTCTGTGTTGCAGGATCAGGATGATAGTTCAGAAGCATCATATGATGATGCTCCTAGTGAACCTGAGTGGAAAATGGAGGAACAAAGTATTTACACAGAAGGCACATCTAGCTCACAGAGTAAGCCACAGGTTATCTCTCCCAACTCCCCTTCTGTTTCTACTGGTGTGGGTGCTATTATTTGTATTGATGACAGTGATAATGTAGCTCTTACTAGTAGCATGAAATCACTGAACATGAGCATAATGTAACTGTTTATGAGTCACCCGAACATGTTTCTGATTTTGCTGAGCATGTTAATGATAAAAATGAAACTCTGTATGATAGTGATAAGGATAACATTACTTCTAGTGAAAACAATGAAGGACCCTCTAAAAAGAGAGGTCCTAAAAAGAAACATGATAAAGAAGGAATCACTGAGAGTATTAGTAGAATACTCAGGCTAAAACAACATATAAAATATAATGTCTAAATGATTAGATACAAGATAATAGGAAATATGCTAGTTTGGAACATAAGGGGGTATGGTACCTCTTTAACTAGACTACAGTGATTCTGATATTCAAAAACTGCAATTTGATTTGCATTTTCAAAACTCTTTCCCTGCATCTACTGCAAAAATATGGGTATTCTGGAATGATTCTTTTCATGTTAATATTCTTTTACAGTCAGACCAATATGTACTCATTTCCATAACTGATTCAGTCACTTCCCAAACCTGGAACTGTGCATTCATATATGCAAAAGTTCTTAGATTGTTGAGAAAACCACTTTGGAGTGATTTATCTCAACTCCCACAGGCTCCCACCTTATTTGTTGGAGATTTTAACACAGTTGCTAACATAAAGGAAGAAACAGGCCACCAATAGGTAGCATCTCTGACTTTAATTCATTTACAACATCAGCTGGCCTCCAAGAGTTGAAAACTGTTGGTAACAGATTCACTTGGTCTAACAAAAGAAATAAGGATGATCTTTTACTGCAAAGACTAGATAGAGGGCTCTGTAATTTGGATTGGTTCAACCAATTTCCAAACAGCTCCATCCTTGTTCTAAATAGGACTTCCTCAGACCACAACCTTCTCCTAATCTCTATCCAGGAAGCCACAGAAATATCCCCCTCTCCCTTTAGGTTTCAGAAGATGTGGCTAAACAGACCTGAATTCACAAGGATGGTCAGTGAAAACTGGACAGAGCCAAGTGAATTTAGAGGTATGTTTAATATGGTTTTTAAGCTCAAAAGATTAAAAGTACTCCTTAAAAGTGGGAACAAAACAGTTTTTGGAAATGTACATCAGAATCTACAGTCTGCAGAAGCAAAAGTGGATGAGATGGAAGTGAAATTTGAAGCTTCAAGAAGTGATGCAGACCTGACTGAGCTTAACAGATGCAGGGCCATTCTTATTAGATCTCAAAATGAAGAGAGTATCTACTGGAAACAAAAGGCCAACATCAAATGGATGAAAAAAGGTGATGCTAATACTCAGTATTTTCACAATTCTGTGAAAGAGAAATACTGTAGGACAAGAATTAGCAAGATTAAAAATAGAGAAGGGGCATGGATATCTGATCCAGAGGAGATCAAGGTTGAGGGAGTCCATTTCTATGAGACCCTACTCAATGAACCACCACAAGATAATCCAGGCCAGCATTTTGATCTATTCACATCAGTCATCCCCACCATAGTTACACCAGAGGAAAATGCTACCTTATTAAGACTCCCACATCTGGAGGAGCTGAGGAGTGTGGTGTTTGAATTAGGAAGTGATAGTGCTCCAGGGTCTGATGGATTTCCAGGATCCTTCTACACACACTGCTGGGAATTCATCAAATAAGATCTGTTGGAGGCAGTCTGTGAGTTCTTTAAAGGCAGAAAATTTCCTAAAGCAATAGCCAGCACATGGTTAACCCTTATTCCCAAGAAACTAAATCCATCCACTTTTGCAGATTTCAGGCCTATCAGTCTCTCAAACTTCATCAATAAGATCTTCACTAAGCTTTTAGTGGAGAGAATGAAGCCTTTAATGCTCAAGCTCACCTCTGTAGAGCAATCAGCTTTCTTAAAGGGTAGGGATATCACAGGTAATACAATTCAGATGCAAGAAATGGTGAGATTGCTGGGTAAGAAGAAGCTTCAAAACCTCATCCTAAAGTTAGACATACAGAAAGCTTTTGACAGAGTCTCTTGGGGATTTCTGAATACCATACTCCTTAAGTTTGGTTTTCATGGTTCCTTGGTAAGAGTAATAATGCAGAATATTGCATCTGTGTCATTCTCAGTTCTTATTAATGGCACAGTCTCTGGTTTTTTCTCATCCAGTAGAGGAATCAAACAAGGTGACCCCCTCTCACCTTTCCTCTACAACCTTGTCACAGAATCATTCTCAAGAGCCATGAAGAAGTTGGTTCTCTCTGAACAGATTAGTTTCAATATGCCAAGGGGGGTAGATTCACTCACACATCTCATGTATGCTGATGACACAGCTCTCTTTATCTCCTCCAATAAGAGGAATATGAAGAGGGTGGGTTAATTCATTACTAAAAGCATATGAAAGTTTCTCTGGTCAACAGGTTAACTTCTCCAAATCTGAGTTTTTTGTCCACTCAAAAACCTCAAATATCAAGATTAGGCAAATTCAGAGAACTCTAGGAATGAAGCCTGGCCAAATTCCTTTTACCTATCTTGGAGTTCCTGTTTTTAATGGGAGGAATAAGGTGATTTACTACCAACCAGTGTTAGAGAGAATACAGAAATCCACTCAGAATTGGAAAAATAAATAGTTAAGCTATGCTGGGAGGATGATTTTAATAAATCATGTGCTGCTAGCTATTCCCATTCATATTCTCTCAGTCCTAAGTCCTCCAAAAACGGTCATCAAAAAGATGGAATCAATGGCAACAAGGTTTCTCTTGGGGGAAACTGTTGATGGCCAAAGAAAAGTATGGAGGAAGTGGTCTAGACTAACTGCCCCAAAGAATGAAAATGGATTAGGGTTCAGAGATATTAAATCTCTGGTAGACTCTTTTTCATGCAAAATGTGGTGGAAATTGCAAAAAAATGATACAATCTGGGCAAGATTCCTTTGGTCTCTCCCAGAATCATACAAAACATCACATACATGGAAGAGAATCTGCTCTGTCACTGAACATGCTAACTTAAACTCAGTCATTCTATATGGTAAGGGTTCTTGTCCCTTTTGGTTCTCAAACTGGACAGGTGCAGGGGCCCTTTGCTATGAATGGACACCAGAGATGGAAATCCCATTCCCTAATATTTCACTGGTTACATTCATTCAAAGTAAGCAGACTTATATCTCTACATTGGAGCCTCATTTGGCTACCAGTTCTCTACAGTTTTTACAGGATGCACAGATCACTCAACAACATGAAGATAAGCTGGTGTGGAAACCCTCAAGGAATGGTGATTTTTCAATCAAATATGCATATTTCAGCTACAGACCAAGAACACCTCAAAATGAGATTCTGAATCAGGTATGGTGTTCTCCAACTCCTGAAAAAATATATACTCTTATGTGGAGGATAAGAAATAGGATCCTACCTTTTGATGATGTTCTCAGTAAATTTGGTTTTAATCTCCCCTCTAAATGCCCTCTGGTGTAGAAGAAATAAATTCTTGTATGATAATAAAACTCTAACAAAACAAAGCATGTGTAGGGATATAGTGAAACAGGTAAACCTGATATTCTCAGCATTCCCCCTCACAGGTTCTAGTGAAAAGAACCATTTCTTAATTCAATCTGGTCTTGTTCCATTAATCCTGAGAAGGAAAAGACCAAACCAATAAAAATTGTGAAATGGATTCCACCTGACTGTGGCTTTAAAATAAATGTGGATACTTCTTTTACAAATGGGTCTTCAAATACTGGGATTGGAGTCATTGTTAGGAACTCACTTGGAATTGTTTGTAAAATGGTCATGAAAAACACTGATTCTTTATCCCCATGCATGCAGAGTTGGCAGCAATTAAATTAGGCTATCAGATAGGTATACAAATGGAATTAAATTCTTTTTGTGTTGAATCTGATTGTGCAGTAACAGGGACTCTTAATCCTGAGAACTGTAACTGGAAAGCCTATTCTATGTGTCATGAACTTCATGCTTTAGCAATTAGAAACCCCATTCACCACATTCTGAGGGAAGCAAATTTTGCTGCTGATTTTCTTGCTAAATATAGCTCTCAAATGCATTTGACAGATGAAATATCCCTCCAACATGCCTCAAGCAAACTTCGAGGGATAATTTATCTAGATAAAATTGGTACTCCATCAGTTAGAATGATAGCACTTTAATTTCTAGAATGAGTTACTGCTAGTCTGTAATTGTTTGCAGATAAAAGCAAGGACTCCAAACAAGAACAATCATGGAGTACAAGCTGAAGAACAATAGCATTCAGGAGAATCTTAACAACATGTACAATCTTGGAGGACAAGGAGAATGAAGACACCTACACTGTGGAGATTTCATGGTACTGTATTGCTGAGTAAATAAAGCGCAGCTGGTTTTTTGGTGCCAACCTAGGCAACATCAGTAGGAAAAACAACATTATCCTATTTTTTGATTCTTTTGGAAGCATAGCTTCTTGAGCCACTGTGTGGCTGATCTCTTTTCTTTCTTTGCACAACTTTTTCCTTTCGATTGATAATGATAAACTAGGCATAGAATGCTCATCATAGGGTGAAGGACACCAGGGGTAGGTTGTCTAGGGATGATGAGCATCTCTATGAAAGGTTTTCTCAGATATCATTCCTACGGACTAAGCACTGTGCTTTCCATATGTAAATCTCTCTGTAAAAATGCTCTTTAATCTGGTTTTTTCTAAAGGTTTTGGGAGCCTAATAAAATTCCCTCCACCATTGGTGGCTTCACCTAAAAAAAAAAAAAGATTGAGTGTGATTCCCATTTACGACGTGGGAAAAACGCTTGTCATACATTTATATAATACATGGTATTTTTGACCCTATATTCTCCCCAACTTATCCACACAAAGTCGGTTAATTTCATATCAATTCAGTTTAGTTTAGTTTAGTTTATTAAAAATTTAATTTGATGAAATTCCAATTAATTTAGCCAATATTGATTATATTTCAATACATTTATTTTTACTTTGATTGAGTTCAATTCAGTTCGATCCATTAAAAAATAAACTTAAAAAAACAAGACTTTAACTTATATTAGAGATGCTATATATTATAAAAATTAGAAATTTGGAGAATCGGTGGGAGATGAAAATTATTAATAATTTTTTTTTACCCAAATTTATTCATGCTATCGGGAAATGTACATAAACTATTACAATTTACAATGACGTGATATTAATAATATTAGAAATACGTGAAAATCTTAAAATTTTATGTAAAATAGGAAACGCATTCGAATGTCAATGACAATCAGAAACGCCTTCGCCTTGAAGCTTTTTCGTCTTCAAAACCCTTAAACAAAAGAGCTTAAGAGAATAAACAAGTGAATAGAATATACAAGTTTGTTGTTGCGTTACTGGGAGGTGTAAATTAGGGAGGTGTTTTGATGAAATTGAATGGATGGAAAGAGGGCAATTTTTGATTTTGTCCAGGCATCCCAGTTCCCACCTACTGCATTACATCTTTGCTTGATTAGTTTACCGTGATCGGATAAATTTGTTTACCCCAAACTCCTTCTCTCATTCTCGTATAAAGTATTGATTTCAGAAAATAGTGTATGAATGGGTGATCAAACAAAGTCTGAGTCTTCCCCTCTGATTATTGCTCCGGTTCCCATCAAGGAGCTGCCGGAGATCGACCTTGAAGCTGGCCCGTGCGATCAAATTCAGTGCAGAATTTGTCTCGAGACTGATGGTAAATTTACTCTTTGACTTTTATTTTTATTTTCTGGGCATTGAAAGTGTAGGGCCGTGATTGGCTGCCTTGATAACTAGTACTAGTTTTGGTACAAAGAAATGTTTTTTTTTGTTCTGTTATTGGATTGGAAATGATCGACTTGGTTGGCATTCTTTGTTTTGATTGGTATAGGCTAATGTAAATGAAATTAAGTTTGCTCTATTTGCCTGCTTTGGTGATCATTGGCACAAAACTGCGGGCACTATACTACCATGGAACCCTAATGGCTTAAATGATCTTGGGGAGTGGATATAATCTGGAAGTCTGCAATGTTTTCTTTTCCTGAATTATAGTCTGAATGAATTCCTTTCTCATTCCTAGGTAGGGATTTCATTGCACCTTGCAAGTGCAAAGGAACATCAAAGTATGTTCATCGTGAATGCCTTGATCACTGGCGGGCAGTTAAGGTATGGTTAGTACATTTGTAATCTCCATTTAAGCTGGGATTCCGGGGAGCATTATTGTAGTGCGGTCTTTATTCAATTCTCTTTGAACATTTGGTTTGCTTGGCTGGTGTAAACTGCTACTGGTTCAAACTTGTTGAATGTCACTGTATTAGGTTCTATAGAAGTATTTGTGTTTTTGAAGGCATTGTAAAATGGTTACTTAGTCTTAATGGTCAAAATTCTATTTCCTCTGTCCCAATAAATATTAAATCAAAACACTCTACTTGGACTCCATCTTCTGTTGTTTCCATCTCATACTCTCCTAATATGATTATGTTTCTAAATAGACTGATATTTGAAAGTTTAGGTACACGTAGCTATTTTTATCTGTTGTACCTTGCAAAACCCATGAAGATACTCCATCTTTTGGAACCAAAGGACTATATACTAAGTTACAGATGCGTACCCTTGTCAGATGAGACCAGACTAATACTCATCTAGTGAAGGATGCTAGTTGGGACTGCTATCCATTGTATAGAAATATATAACTGGACATAATCTTATGCTGCCTTATCTCCTGTGTTGTATTGGACATTCAGTGTAATATGCTTACTGTTTGGAAGGACTCTTGATAGTAACACTGGATATTGAAGCAATCATAGACTTATGCTAACTAATGTTATTTTATAAGGATTTTATGAATTGTTTTTAATTTATGGCTTACGAGGAGTTTACGACACTATCTTAATTCTCCAGGAAGGGTTTGCATTTGCGCATTGCACAACTTGCAAGGTTCCCTACCATTTGAGAGTTCATGGAGTTGCTGATCGAAGATGGCGAACATTGAAGTTCCGATTTTTTGTGACAAGAGACATTTTGTTCATCTTTCTTGCTGTGCAAATTGTTGGTCTTTCTCCTTTATTAACATTTCTTGGATCTTAGTGTCTCATGGGATATGAGTAGACTAGCTTGATGACAATTAACATAGTGTTCCTTGTCATAGGTAATATCTTCATTGGCATATGTGGTATATTTGGCAGATCAGTACCATCAGTTCTGGCTTCGTTTAGCTTGGGGTTTTGATGGTGGACTTAGTTTCTACTATGTATGCGGTAAGTTTTAGAGTTTGGTGCTCTTGTTCATTTTTTATTTGATATAAATGCTATATATAATTTTTAAGGTATTGATGAAACTATATATGAGTTTATCTTTTTGTTCAGGTGTGTGGAGATTTTAAACTTTGATCAAATGTTTGGTTACTATGTTAGCCAGATGTACTTGTTATTTTTGGTGCATGTATTGCTCTAGTTCAGTTGTAAAAGTCCATGCCCAGTATCTGTCATGCTTGTGCCATGTTTTTTGTGAAAAGTTTTACCTCAACTTAGCTAGAGAAGGGCTACATTGCTGTATTATACCTGTTTGCAAATTAAAGTTACTATCTTGTGGTCATCCTAGTTGATTCAGAATTAATTCTTCTACAATTGCCACCAACTTTGTCCTCTCAAGTCTCAAGTTCTTAAGAATTGACTTCTTCTCTAGTACCAGTTTGAAAAGTTATCGACTCATGCAAGATAAAAATAAAGTAGACCTTTACTTTAAACCCCACTAGAAAATTTAAAATTATGAAGACAAAAATTAGAAGAGATGCTCAATACCACAAACAAAAATTGGAAAGTTTATAGAAACTTTGCTAAATATTGTTGTGCTGTGATAAAATTTTTTTTTGGTTGCATGAACTGATGCCTGAATTAGTATTAAACAATGAAACTGAAGACCATAGATAAATTTTCACTAACCTGCATGTCTTCTTACATCCTCTTTTAGACACTCACTAATGAATAAAACCCAAAACACATAAAATAATGCCGATGGCAAAGTTTGGGATATCAAACTAAGAAAGACATCAATCCTTTTATGGCTAGTGAAATATAGAACACTACGTGTAGTTATGTATAGGTCTAATCTCATTTGCACATTGAAGAAGCTTTCTCATTAATGTTTTCCAGAAGCTTGTTGATGGGTAATTAGTAACATGTTGAAATAGCGATGACAACTGTTCTTGTTTGATGTTTGATGCAAAATCCATCAAAGGAAAACAAAATCTTTTCAAGAAGCAATTGAACCAACAAATAGTGGCACTACTACACTTTTGTGCCAGAAGTAGGCTCATTGCTTGCATATCATTTTGAATGATATAGTAGGATGATAGTCCCTTGTAATGCTTAAGGGTGTGCGATAACACTTGTTCAGCCTCATATTATTAAGTGATGGCAGGTTTGTACCCTCCATAAAGAGATGGTCAGATCATACTTTATGAGCATCAGATCCCTAAACGTCAATGACAAGCTAGATAGCCTAGAATAGATTCACATTGAAAAAGACATCTGGCTGTACTGTGAGTTTCACAGCTATTTAAGAAACAGGAATTTTGTTCTTATCTTAACGATTCTTACAAACTGGCTTTTATGAAATGCTGGTCTGTTATCTTCTTTCTTAAGTGCTAATCTAATATAAGCTAGTTCCTACATGTTCTTGGTTTCTGCATTTGGATTGGACTGAATAGGATCTGAAGTTGAGTTTGACCAGATAATCAGAGCAAGCATGGGTTATTTCCTAATGGTTTTGCCATTTGTCACGCCTGATGATTTCACTTTAAATATGATGATTATTCCTGTATCTTTCATTTTATGGCAGACAGTTAGACCACGCCACTTTTTGTGATAACATTTGATATACTGTAATGCAGGTGCTCTCTTTTTCTTTGCTTTGCTTGGTTTGTCTGGGTGCTTCATAACATGTTATGATAGAAGAGTACGCAATGATCTTGCTCAGCCATGTCGAGAATTATGCATTTGTTGCTGTCATCCCGGGTACGACTCTAATAGTGTCTGAAAATCTAGCATTACCTCAGTCATTGTTAAAAAAAATGGATTAGATTGTCTTCTTATAGATGAAGAATAATTATAACTCTAATATTTCTTGCATCTTTGTGCTAAAAAGTCAAACATTGATTTATCTTTGACTTTATTATGATTGGAACCCTACAGAGTATGTGCTGACTGTCACTTACCCGGTACCCTTTGCATGTGGACTGACTGCACTACGTGCTTTGAAAGTGGTGCTACTGCTTGTACTGAATGCGGCTGCTTGGGGGGTGCTGGTGAAGCAGGGCTGCCACTGTTTTTGGTTATGGCTTTAGTTGTCCTGGGGCTATTTACTGTGATTGGCATCTTCTACAGCGTGTTAGTTGCCACAATGGTTGGACAAAGAATTTGGCAGCGGCACTACCACATACTTGCAAAACGAATGTTAACAAAAGTGAGTGCAAATAGTTATCATTTTCTGGCTTCTATCCTTTCCCTAAAATATAACCTCACATGGCTAAATTATATTGCCATACTGCTTGATTTTCATGCATCAGAGTTATTATTTTGTTTTCATTGTACACCATATTATTACAAGAGAAAGAGCATGGTTTTAGATTTTGAACATTCGATATAGTTTAGATTCTTATCACTCTGTCTTTTCTGTTTGCTGGATCATTAGGAATATGTTGTCGAAGATGTTGATGGTGAGATGACTGGATCTGATTGGTCACCCCCACCAATCCCGTCTGAGCACGTTCTACAACTGAAAGCACTTGGGCTTCTGTAGATTTATATTACAATAGTATGCTATTCATAACAGATGTAAACATACAAATTACGTTGCCACCCCGTACTCTTGTACGGCCGTACTCTTGTACGGGGTTGTGTCCTGGAACATTGTAACATTGTTGAGCTCATGGAATTATGTTGGTTAAATGATTCTAATGGTGACATAAAAGCCCCGTTTAAAACCTCAAAATGTATTTTTTAGGAGACGGTTTCTTCAGTACCAAAAAGGTTGGTATGTATACCTAAAAAAAATAAAATGGTCGGTATGTATATCCAAATCCATATTGCATATCCTATCAATTGTAAATTTTCGAAAATAATGAAAATTCTGGAACAATTTGATTCATAAATTTCAGTCATATTTAATATCAAGTACATCAAATAGACCTAAAATCTTTTGTCTTATGGATATTTCCAACCAATCTAAGTAATTTATTTTATTTTTCCTGACAATTTTTTATATAAAATTTGGAAGACGGGGAAAGATGGATGACTGATGAAGTTGAACCATACCACTTAGAATTTAAATCCGGTTCTCCCCACGTTATCTGAACTTATCTGAATTCATTTGAACTTATCTAAACTTAAAAAAGAATATTAACTGAACTTAAAATAATTTATACTAGAACTAGAAACAAGAGAGATGGTTAACTTAACTGATCTAACTGAAGTAAATAAAACATACTAAACTAACAAAAAAAAAAAATCAATTTCAACATATTTGAAAACTATTAAAAATAAAATAGAATAAATTTAACGTTTTTTTTTGGCAAACCACCGTAGGTGGGGGTGTATATTGGCTTCCCCAAGGTTTAAAAGAAAATACAATAGTATAATTACATTAAATGGAAACTGAAAATGTAAAACAAAGAAGCCTTAAAGGCATAAATCCCAGCATCCTGTTGAAAGCTGAGATTGTGTAGAAAGGAACTACACATGCCAAAAAATGCCATAAAAAAGAACGAGTTTGCAGAGAAAACTCATTCTGAAGTGGATAAGAATTTAAGATTAGGAGAAAGAGATTCCACTTGCTTGTTAGTGAATCAAAGTGAGACACAGTGAGACACAAATCAGCCTATGGAATCCTTTCATCCCTTACTTAAAATCTTCAAGGGAACTATGTGAAGTTTGAATCCCTGAATGGTGCAGCTTTGTGAAAACCTCTCTGTGAGGCATCAAATAAAAGCTTCATGCGAATGTCCCTATATGGAGCATCTTCTGTGTGCGAATTGTCATTCCACCAGTCTTCTCCCAAGAAACTCTGAAAGTCAGAAGTTGCCTCCAGGCTCCTTGAAAAGCTGGCATCATGGGATGTACCTGTCATGAGAGAAAACCTCATCAGTATCTGTTCTGAATATTTATTCTGAGACTTGGAACATCATTATGATCCATAGCTATAAGAGCTTTGATATGTGTGGGGATATGATTCAATACACCAGTGATAGAGTTTTCAAAAGAATGTTTAGCTAATGCATCAGCTACTCTATTGGCCTCTCTAAATACATGAACCAATTGGTTATCATCTAAAAGCCTGTTGATTTCGCATGATAGGTTGAAAAGCTTCCAGTGAGCGGTAATTGGATTTATAATCATGGAAACACCAACCAAGCAGTCAGACTCAATAATAAAACCATGTATCCCTATAGATAGTCCATATAGAATTTCATGTTTTATTGCCTTTAGTTCAACCTCAATTGGAGAGGAGGCATCTATATACCACACAGAAGCTGCCACAACAAATCCATATAAGTTTCTAACTATGCATCCTATACCAGATTTTCCATTTGACTAAGAAGCATCCACATTTATTTTAAAACCTTGTGATGATTTTTTCCAATTAACTTTGATGATTCTGGTTTTTGGGGGTCTGACGCATAGAGGTAGAAAACTGTTGGAGTACATGTCAATGTCAAATTGTTTATGTATGTAAATTGGTTTAACAATAAAGGAATAAAACACCATATCCTTGATTTCATTCAATAAGGAATTGGCATTGGGCTTAACATTTTCAAAAAGCATTTTATTCCTTGCATTCCATAAACTCCAGCAAATATATAATGTTATATTCTGAGTTAAAATGGATTACAATTTTGTAAAACCAGTGTATGACAAGTAGTATAACAGTTTGCCCCAAATATCATGGAAAGTTTGGTTTATAATACCAACTAAGCAAAAAGCATTTTTCCAAGTTTGAACAGATTAATGGCACTCAATAAAAAAAATGATCAATGGAATCAGCTGCATTGCATAGACAACACTTGGATGCAATTTGAAAACCATAGTGTATGAAAACATTATCAAAAGACAATAATGAATCAAAAGTTCTCCACATGAAGATGGATATCTTCTTTGGGATTCTTTTATTCCATAGTTTTGAGAGGGATTGAGATGTACCTCTTTGTTCTTTGAGCATCAGGTATGCTGATTTGAATGAGAACTTTCCTCTGAGCTCTGGTTGCCATATGAGCATGTCCTCTCTGTGTGACATTATAGTAGCTTCCAGCAAAAAGTTAAGGGCATTAGTTGGAAGCCATGGAGCTATGGAGGGAAGAAAAAGAGACTTATTAATGAAATCTGCTACAGAGGCTGTTTCTGGGATGATGGTTTGAGCATGATGGACACAATCCATCATAGCTTCCCATTGGGTCCATTTAGTGTTCCAAAAACAGCATGTCCCTACTCTATGTAGGACTCTGATGTGTTGTGTAGCAAATTCATCAACAAGACTAATTCTTCTCCATGTGGATGAAGCTCTATATGAAATAGGCAAAGATGCAATGAATTGAGTCCATGGGGCAGAGGCTAGCTACTTAGAACTTCCACCATAGTTTAACAGAGCATGCAAGTATGATGGTGGAGAAAGACCTAAAACCCAAACCATTTTGTGTGATAGGGTAACACAGATCATTCCATTTTCTCCAGGTTTTCTTTGGTTTTAGGTCAGACTCCCCCAGAAAAAATTTGAAATCAGCCTAGTTATGACCTTAATGATGTGCTTGGTAGGGGTTAGGGCAGAGAAAATATGACGGGGAAGAGAATAGATGCAAGATTTAATGAGAGTGAGCCTTCCTCCTGAGGATAGCCACCTGTTTTTCCAATTATTTAGCCTTTTTTCCACCATTTCCACCACAGGTTGGAAATGAATGTTCAAGGCTCTACCTTGGATTATAGGACATCCAAGGTATTTAAATGGAAAACTACCCTGCTTCATTCCTAAAATATTTCTAATTTGGTGAACCTTAGCTACAGATGCATATCTACCCACATAAAAATCACTTTTTTCAAAATTGAATTTTTGTTCAGTTACTATCTCAAACTGTACTAAAAAAGCTTTAAGTCTGATAAGATTTAATTTTGAGGTTGTCATGAAAATCATAGTATTATTAGCATAAGACAAATGAGAGATGATAATGGCATTTCTGGGTAGATTAAAATAATGCAGCTTACCAGTTTCAAAGGCAAATGAGATGCTCATAGTAAAGGATTCAGAGAAGATATTGAATAGAAGGGGAGAAAGGGGATCCCCTTGCTTTATACCTCTGGTAGGTTTGAAGAAACCACATGACTTACCATTTACCAACATTGAAAACCAGGAGTGTGCAAGATTTTTCATTATACACTGAACAAACAGGCCATGAAATCCAAATTTAAGCAAGATACTGTTTAAAAAGGACAAGCTGACTCTATCAAAGGCGTTCCTAAGATCTAGTTTTAAAATGCAGTTGGGATTCCTATTTTTCCTATTGATATGCCTGACCATTTCATTTGAATAGAGAACATTATCTGAAATGTCCCTATGTTTCATGAAAGCTGTTTGGTTAGGAGAAATCAACTTACTCATAAGTGGTTTCATCCTTTCCATTAACAATTTGGTAAAAATCTTGTTGATGACATTAGACAGGGATATTGGTCTAAAATCATCAAAAGACATGGGGGAGACTTTTTTTGGAATGAGAGTTATCCAAGTAGAGGATATTCCTTTAGGGATGCTAGATGTAGATAAAAATTCATTGACAGCCTTTGTAACATCCATTGAAATTATGTCCCAACATTTCATATAGAATGAAGCTGAAAAACCATCAGGTCCAGGGGCACTGTTTTTATTGAGATTAAAAACAATGCTCCTAACCTCTTCATGAGTTGCAGGAAGGATTAATCTATCATTATCCTCAGAAGTTATATAGTTTGGGATTTTGGATAGGAAATGGGAATAGAAGAGACCTTGGTCTGGATGGTTGGAGGATGATAGCAACTCCTCATAGTAAGAAACTGCCTCACTTTCAATTTCAACATTTTCATCTAGCCATCTCCCGTCCCTACCCATGACTTTAGTGATACTAAGCCTGTTTCTTTTCTCTTTGACAGAGTTATGAAAGAAACTGGTGTTTTCATCACCATCCTTCAACCACTTCACTCTGGATTTATGTTTCCAAAGTGTTTCCTCTCTTTGACAGCTCTGATTAACAGAGCTTTTTTCCTATTAAGTTCAGAGAGTTCCTGATCATTTGTGAAGTTGTCATACTATATTTCCTGTAATCTAAGAGCTTCCTCAGCTTCTTCTACATTTTTGTTTATATCCCCAAAGACCTCTTTAATCCAAATCTTTAGACTTCTTTTTAGTCTTTGTAGCTTTAAGAAAAAACCAAGCATGCCATCTTCACTAAGATACTGTTCCCAGTTTTTCTTAATGAAAGGCAAGAGTTCTTTTCTTTTTAGCCATGTGCTTAAGAATCTACAAGGCCTAGGACTAGAAGTGATGTGACTGCCAATCTGTAAAAACAAAGGGCAGTGATCGGAGGATAGCTTGTTTAAAACTTGGATAGATGAAGATGGAAACCTTAAATTCCAAGAGGCAGTACACAAGCCTCTGTCTAGTTTCTCTATGGTTGGGGTTCTAAGCCTAGCATTATTCCATGTAAAAATGTTACCAACTGTGTTAACATTACCAAAGCTAAGCTATCAATGAATTGGTTAAATTCATAAATACTGACTAGATTGGGAGAAACTAGTCCCTTATACTCAGAAACTGAAGTCATATCATTAAAATTGCCTATAAAAATAGTATCAGGGTATGTAATGAGTTTAAGCCTATGCCAAAGGGCCCTTCTATTCCTAAGGTTTCTAGCAGCATACACATAAGCAGCATCAAACATGGCATTGATGACATGGAGGAATTGATCATGATCTTGATTAAGAACTACTTGCAGGTCATCATTCAACATCAACCAAATGTACCAGAAGAAGATTGTAAGCACTGACTATAATGAAACTTTCTCATGTAAGAAATGCATTCATCATTGTTATGCTTTGGTTCAATAAGAAATATGAGTTGAAAATTGCACTTAATAATCATGCTTTCCAGTCTATCAAGAGATGTATCCATCCCTCTAATGTTCCATACAAGCACTTTATTTTTGAGATTTGTACACATCATAAAACATCATTTTTATGGTTGTTTGATGATCCAGTCATGAATCTATTAACTTGAGTAAATAAAGTTTTAAGTGGTACCTTAGTGCTCACCTTGCCTTTACCTTTCTGAGGGGTGGAAGAGAAGATGGGATAATTTCATCTGTGGAACTGTCTGAGAGGGATTCATCTGCTTCTTTGAAAATGTCATCCTTCCTGAGTGTGTTCTCATCCTCCTCCTCCATTATCAATGGCATGAACTGGTTTCTGTTTCTATCTTGAGACAGGAAGAGAAACTGATCAGCTTTATAAGAGTTTATTGGAGAGGAATTACCTGAAGTTAATCTAAGGTTTATATCATCCCAAGAATCCCTAATATGTCTCCTGTGTTTTGGTGTGGTGAAACCATCAGAGGATGGTTGTGAGAGTAGTGGTCTATCAGAATGGTTGAGTTTTGAGGCAACTGCTGGTGTTGATGCTGTCTGAAGTGGAGATTCTGGCACATATTCATACAGTTCCCTAGAGCTAGAGCTGTCCTCTTTATGTGACATCATCACATTAGAGGAAACCATAAGTCAAGGCTCCTTTGCTGCTCCCATTAGAGATTGAGGAATTTCAACATCTATAACTGGACTGGGGACTACCACAACTTTTGGAATATAGTTTTTCTTAGCCTTCTGGTTCCTCTGAAACTGATTCTGATTGAACTTTGTAGCTGCTTTTATAACAGATTTCTGAACTTGCTTTTGAGCTTGAATAGTCCTAGCCCTTTCCTATGCAGAGACACCTGATGATCCAGCATTAACCTCTTGATCATTTGTGCTCATCAGAGCTGCATTCACAGCAGGTTTAGCAACTGGTATCTCAGCTAGTTGTGGAGGTACAGAAATTTTCCCAGGTGGCATCAACTGACCCTTGTTATCATTTGGGGTTCTGCTTCCAGTTTGAGGGACCTTACTATCCATCCATTGTTGTCTAGGTTTCCTAAGATTGGGGTGAAGCTGAATGCATTGCTCCTCATAATGTCCAATACATTTACAATGGAAGCAATAGTAGAAGAGGTCTTCAAATTCAATTGGCAGTTTTTCAACTCCATACTCAACACCATCCTCCTCTATTCCTACCCTAATATAGTTGGGAAGCTTCTGTTGGACATCAATTTCAACACAAATTTTAACAACAGATGGCCTAAATAATGTAGTTGTGGCAATGTCCTTTTTTGATGAATTTTCCAATTTGGTTCCCCATAGATTGAATCATAACATAATTGTAGAAGAATACAAGTACCTTGGGGATGTTGACCCAAACTGGAACTATGGAGCTTTCTGCTTCAGGGGAGAAATCAATCGTCCACTTTAAAACCTTCATCGGTGCACCGGCGAAGATCCAATTCCCTTTGAGCCATAATCTCTGGTAGTCTTCCTTGAACTCGAACCTGATCAGAATGTGTCTAAAATTGATGGAGCCCAACTGATACTTGTCCTTGAAATCAGCGGATTTGAATGCTTCTTGAAGTGATTCCATTGTTGGCTTGCCCCTTGCGAATTTTCCGACAAGAGCATTTTGATAGTGGGATGCAAGCGCCTCCTTGCGTGTGATGATACAAGCGATCTCACCCTTGTGGAGAGTTTTGGGAGCTATTTCTGGATTAGAGGGCAATGCTCAGAGGAGGAGGTCGGTTTGCTAAAGCTTGGAGGAAGGTATTCCCAGGGACGTTTCCGCCGCGGTGAGGCGGTGGCGCCGCCATGGGCACGGAGGGGTTGTAACCGTTTCTGACCGTTGTGGTGTCAGAACGGTCCGGATTGGGTAAAAAAGTGGTGGGGGAAATAGAAAATAGTGACCGGAAAGTTTGAATAAATTTAACGTTAAAATATGGTTATGTTGGTTAAAATACACTAAATTGAGTTGAAGTGAAATATATGATGCTACTAAAATCCGTCTATCTCCCGGGGTTAGATGCTATCCGGGTCTCCTCCTTGATCAGCCCGCTTTAGTCCTGCAAAACAATCCCCGGGAGGCGTCCCGGGGAAGAAGCTCCGGCGTGATGATGAGATGGGGATAGCGGAGAAGGGAAACGCACGGAAGGTGCTCTCAATATAAAGTAGAGAGATATAAGTCACATACCTTGTTCACTGTTGGAGGCTAGTATTTATAGTTGAGCTTTGCCTGCCTTGAAGATAACCTGCAGGACCACCTCCCTTGTCATCATCTGTCCTCTCTTGTCCTCTTTCTTGTCCGGACATGTCTCTAACCGGGAAAGGTTCCTCTCTGTTAGTTCTGGGCCGCGGGCCCTTTTCTTGGCCCAGCAGGGCTTTGGGCCGGTATTATCACTAGCCCCCCAGACCAGTCTTCCGGGTTTCCTTGACGCGGGAGACTGATCTTACATGCTCCTCCTTTTGCTACCTCTTTTGGTGGGGCCCCTCCAAGCTATAATTGATTTCTGACAACGCCGTCTTTTCCCCTCCGCATTAATCAGTACCTCATTTCCCATGTTATCATTGCTTTTCCTCCTTTCGAGGCGACGTTCCCTATTCACCTCCCTATATAAGGGGTCTAACCCTCCTCACTGAATTACTTTCTCCACATCGTTTCCAGACGCTCTGCTTTTCCTTAACAAGTAAGCTCTAACCCTCCTCCTTTGCTTCTTCCGCTCTTCTTTCATCATGAGTTCCCCGCACATTGCCACTTCCTCCCTAGATACCGAGGGGGTTCAAAGCCAATTTGAGATTCAGTTTCGAGCCCCCCACCCCATTCCTTCTCCGGGTTCCTCTTCGAGTACCCCCTCTGAGACCTTCAGCACATCCCCGGAGCCGATCGGACCGAGTGCGTCTGCCTTAGATGGGGCGGGTTCATCCCCCACACAGCGTTCCCATCTCCCCCGGGAGGATCCGGATGGGGAAGCCTTTGATGAGGAAGTCGGCAATGATGCTCCCCGGGGTCCTACCCACGGAGTAAAGCCTTCTGGCCATCGGTTTTTTAATCTCCCCGGGCCTCCCCCCTCCTTAGATAGGGACGTTCTAGATTTGGTTAGGCGTTGTTTTATCCCTTTTCCGTTGGATGCATCACTATCAAAACTTCCCCCGGGGGTGTCCGAGCGGGAAGTACCTTGCATCCCCCGGATTCATTTCCAGTACGGGCTCAGCCTTCCTTTTCCTCCTTTTTTCAGAAATTTTCGACTTTTATCGAATGGCCCCGGCCCAGCTACACCCCAACGGGATTGTACTGGTACTGGGCTTCTTACTTAATTGCGCTAGATGCAATGTTTCCTCCTCTCTCCTTCTCTTCCGGTCCTTTTATGCCCTCCGACGCGCTCATGCGTCCTTTCCGGGGGTATTTTCTTTCGTAATCCGTTCCGGGACGAAGGACTTTATGAGGGGTAAGCCCTGATCCGCCAAAGGGTACCTTGCGAAGGGTTTCTTCCGCTGCGATTCCCGGGTGTATCCAATGCCCCCCTGGAACGATTCCCTCGTTCCTGAAGACAAGAAACCCCTTTCCTCCCTTCCAACAGACCTCACCAATGATCATAACTTCCTCCGTCTATCTCCCCTAGACATGGACGCTTTCTTTAAGACTGGGAACGCGGGCTATTATTGGCCCCGCGGGATATACCCTGAAAAAGTCTTTTCCCTTCCAACCGTCTCCGCTGTGTGGCCGGCTGGAGGTGCCTATTAAAGGCTTTATTCTTTATTTTCGTATGCATATATGTGTGTTTTATTCTGATCTTTTTTTTTGTTCTACCTGATTTCAGTTCAGCCTACTTTGCACGCGGACGCTACGCCACTTGAGGAGATGCCTTCCGGGGATAACAGTCAGCAGGGGAATCCTCACCGGGGGCTGGTCACTCCAGCCGAGCAGCAAGCGACATCCCCAGTCGGGGTGGGGGCTGCCGAGAATCCCGGGTTCATTCCCCAAGGGACCCGTCAGCAACGCCCTTCCTCTCAACCGAAAGCCCCCGGGTCCTCTCCTACCCCGGGGAGGAAATCTTTCGTCCAGCACTTGACATACAGCGGCGGGGCTGGTTCCCGTTTTAAGCGGCCTTTAACCGATGACAAGGAAACTCCTCCGTCTTCCCGTCAGAGGTTGGAAGGTGCGACCCCGCCGCCTCCTCCTCCTCCCCCTGCGAGTTCTCCTTCAAGGGATAACTCTCAAGCCATCCCCGAGCGGAGGAAAGAGGTGCGCTAACCTTGTTGCTTATTATTACTTTTGTCCTCCATCATTCCGGATAATCTTATCTTTGTTTGAATTTTGTAGACCACTACTTTCGCCGACTCTCTCCTGGCGGACTCTCAGCTGACGGACGCGCTCAACTTGACGTACTCTAAGTATAGTGCGGGTTTGTTTGCTAAGAAGGAAAGGGAACTCCTTGATGCCCGGGAGAAGTTGGCCGAGCGGGATGACCTGGCCGCCCGACTGGAGGATTCTCAGAAGAAGCTAGCCGAGAGGGAGAAAAAGCTCTCTGAGAAAGAGAAGAAGCTGGCGGAAGTAGAGAAGAAATATTCTTCTCTTAAGAAGGAAAAGAAGGAGGCCCAGCTCGAAGCCTTGGACGTTGTGGTTCGAAAAGTTCTCCACTCTGCCGATTTTGACAAGAGGCTAGAGGGCATCGCCGCTGCTGCCAGTGCTGATGCCTGCCATGAGATGTATCGCAGTCTGCGGGGTTGGCTTCCGGGACCTGCTCGCCTTGAAGCACAAGCATCCTACTATCGTCCCAAGGCGAGCGATCAGCTCAACTATCGCTGGAGGTCTCTTCAGAAGGCCAACCTGGAGAATCTGGTACCCCAGTTGTGGGATTCGCTGAAGATGTGTTCCCGGGCCCCTTCAGCCTCGGACATTAATAAGGTCAAGCTTCCGGGGGTCAACGAGGCTGCTATCCCTGAATCCCCTGGCTCGGAGTGCTTCAATGCCTACGGGGTGGTCCCGGAGACGCCTCACTGGGCCGAAAATTACCACGAGTTCTGCGCTATACCTGACAATTTTGGGTATCAGGCCGTTGAGGAGAGGACGGGTGAATACGTTGTGGGGCTTCCCAGGGGGCAGGACGACTTGCTCTATCAATCCCAGAAGTCTACCCGGAAAGTGGGATTTCCCGAGCGCCCGGAAGACGAGCCAAAGGTGGATGCCCCTGCTTACTGCGGTCCCAACTGGTCTGACGCAGATGTGGCTGAACTGGAAAGGAGGTGGAAGGGCGCTCATGCTACCCCGGGGGAAAGAGGCCCTACCGAGGATAATGTATTCCTCTAGACTCTAGTATATATATATATATTTTTTTTTTAAGTCTTTTGTAATCTTCCTCCCCGGGAGGCACATGTAGAACTTGGCCTTGGTGCCCATTTTGATTAATATAAGTTCTACCTTTTAATTTGATGAAGTTACTATTTTTGTAGTCTGAGCATCACTTGGAAGGAGATCTCCCGCGGGGATCTGTGCCTTTTGTTTTCCCTCATCCTAGTTGTTCTTCCGGGACTTACTTCTCTTTCCCCCGCGCTGGGTGCCTCCAATGTTCATTCCTTCAAAGGAAGCTTGCTCATTGGAGGTTTGGAGGCGATCAAGCTATCCGGGCTATGTCTGAGGCTGGATTGTGTGCGTTTGTTCGCGAGTTCGGGTCCATCCAGGCATTAGTTTCATTTCTTAAAGCTATTAAAAACAAATTTGGCTCACTGAATCACTGCTTTGACCTAGCTTCTGATCATATGCGGGAGGCCCTAAACTCCCATCAGACCATCGCCGAGTTGCAGGCCCTTCAAGACGATTCTCGTCATCGTACTGCCAAGGAGTTAGGTATGGTGTGGGGCGAACTAGAGCGTGCACAGGAAAAACTTAGGACCTTGGAGACCCGCTCCGCCCAGAACCGGCTTCTCTGCGACTTTGAGAAGGAGAATCGGTCCCTTACTCATAGGAATAGGGTCCTCCAGGATGCTCTACTAGTCACCCGACTATCCTATCACCTGTTGGGTCTCAAGAATGGCCTAGTTGGAGTGTCTCCTCTTACCGACATTCCCGCCGAGGTTCGCAGGACGATGGAACGCATGGAGGCTAACCCGCAGAAGTTTGGTGAGGGAGCTCCTAATCATAAGGCCTATCTGGATGTCGTTGAATGGCATAACAAGATTGCCGCGGGAGAAGCTGAGCCATATCCCTCTAGCCTTCACCGAGTCCCTGCCCGGGTGGAGGTGGATGTGGCGTACGAAAGGTACGAGGACATGACTGTATCCATTGACCCGTGACAAGCGATTTCCCCACGTCGTAAATGGGAATCCCACTCAATCAAAACACATTTATATTCACCTACGACTTCTAACTACTATAGAGTAGATAGTGGGAAGTAGGGATCGAACCACAAGGAGAAGGATCTTGTTTAGTGTTTTAGCGAAGATTATAAACACATACATATATATTATATAGAAAGCAAGGTAAACAAAGGGGGGTTTTGAAGTTGGTTTTGTTACACTACGAAAGAAAGCAACTAAGATAGATTACACTACAATGCAAATACAAGGCCTTGGGAGGCAATTAACTTCAACTTCAACTATCGATTAATCATTGAGTGAACGCTTCACATCTAAGGTTTATGATCATAAGTCGTGGATGAAAAACATCATATTCTCTCTATAATAACTAGTGAGCATGAACACATCACTCAAGAGCCCTCATTATCAATCCACCTAGATGATAGCATCTAGATACATCGACAATGGAATTAACAATGGAGAATCGACAAACTCACCCATACTCATCGATAACGTGAGCGTTGGACAAGACATTTGAAAACTATAAAGAACTAAGATGATGATAACATACAAATCTCAATTCATATTTGCTACTTTATGATATTGGGGTAAATGCTAACATCTACCCACGAATCTAGCAATTCGATGCATATAATCACACATTGGAAATGAATATCTCAACTCTACAATTACATATAACGAAGGATCAATGATCACATTAGGTTCCTACGAATACATGCAACAATTCAAACTCATAAACAATTCATTCCCATGACTATAATTTACCATGTTTCATAACAACAATCACACAACCTCTCTAATTACCAATTACTCTATCAACTAGGTTAAACTACTCCATGACTAACAAGCAAAAGGGTTTGTCACCACCCAATCACTTCTAATTAACCTAATCTCTAAATTAAACTAGAACTAGGGTTTAAACTACCATTACCCAAACTATGAGGCATGCAATTGATTTAAAACACAAAGCCCATGGCAAATATAGCAAGATTAACAACATTCATATACAATTCAAGACAAGTTCATCAAATGATAATCAAACCATAAATATATAAGCATATGAAAGTTCATGAAAATCTCAAGCACATAGTCTACATCAATTTCTCCCAAGGTTTACTTAGCCTACAACAATCATTCTAATTCAACATTACATAAACATAGAATCAAAGGGAAGAAAAATGGAAGAAATGGAAGAAAAGATATGAAAAATCTACTTTGGATTGGGGGAAGCTCCTCTGAAAAAGGGGAGAGATAAGGGAGTATTTATAGCCTCAAAATTCAGCTCAAAAAGGCAAGTGGCCGAAACTTTTAGCGACGCTTTCTTTGGTCGCTGTTCTTCATAGCGACACTTCTGGGCATCTAGTGACACTTCTGGGCAGCAGTGACACTTTCTTCATCTGGAGTGACACTTCCTTCAAGCTCCAGCGACACTTTTCTGGGCACAAGCGACACTTTTCTGGGCATCTTCTACCACCTTTAGTAAAGTGGCCTTCTCGCCACTTCTATGACCAATTCTTCAAGTTCCAAGCATCAAATCAGCAACTCTATAGCATAGTCATAGAAGGTCTTCAATAATATCAATCCACAAGCTCCAAAATACACACATAAACAAAGGATTTTACAAGTTCTAAACATAAAGAACCAATGATATAATTCACTCTAAAATCCTATACTTTGTTACAAAATTATCTTCAAAACAAGTCTAAAATGCACTAAAAACTAGAGTACAAATAGGGTATATCAACCCGGACGAGGTGGCCCGTCGGATAAGACGCATCCGGGAGATTGCCGACTCTGGAGTCACCACAAAGGGGGTTAAAACCACCGAGGGTACTCGTATTAGCCGGGAAGAGAAGGGTAAAAGTGCAGCAGTCATGTTTCCTAAGTACAGGTTCGTCACCTCTGCCGGGGTGAGAAGAATGCGCCTGGCGGAGCCGCTTCCAGAGGGATCTGTGGTCGTGCCTATCCCCGAACTGAACGAAGAGGACGCTGCGCAATTGGAAGAGGAGATTGCGTGGAATCAAGCCCCGGATGCCCGTTTTGCCGAAGATCTCCTGTCCTCCCAATTCTTCGGAGGGGGTTTCCGCCCGGGCAACCCTGAGGGTGCTTCCGGGTCAGGTCCCAAGTGGGTCTAGTAGCAAATAGATAGGAATACTTGTATGTAAAATGCTTATGTAATTGTCCTACCATGACTATGACCACATATTCATGCGATTTGTAATTTAAAGAAGATTGAATAAAAATTGTTTCTCGAAAAGACCCTTTTCATTAACTCTTTCCTATCATCATTACATTCTTTGATCCCCGGGCTTCATCCAAGCTCCGGGTCCACTCTAGTGGGGCACCCAAATGGGAGCTACCCATGGGTCCCTTTTTACAAATCTTCCTTTCTAAACCCGGGACGAGGCCAAACGTCGGGGTATTTCTCCGGGCATGTTCATGCTTCCGGGCGGGGCATATTCATGCTTGGCATATCCATGCCCGGCATATCCATGCCTTAGTAGCTAAGGTACGATGCGGGGTACTCTACTTCCCGTAAAACCTTCTTAAATTAGCTACATTCCATCTTCTGGGGATCTCCTTCCCCTGCTTGTCCTCCAGCACATAACTCCCTCCTAGGTATGCTTCCTTTACCTTGTATGGTCCTTCCCAGTTGGGTGCAAGTTTACCCTCCGGGGCTTGGCGACTCTTATCGTTCCTCCTCATTACCCAGTCTCCTGGGATAAAAGCCTCTTTTCGTACCCTTCTGTCATAGTACCTCTTTACCCGCTCCTTCACCTTGGCTTCCTGAAGTGCCGCATTCTCTCGCTTCTCTTCCAGGAGGTCCAAGTCAAGGCGCCGCCCATCATCTTCTTCTTCCGGGCGCTGGTGTTGAGTCCGGAGGCTAGGGATCCCGATCTCCGCGGGTATCACTGCCTTCGACCCGTACACCAAACCATATGGAGATTCCCCGGTAGCTGAGCTTTCTGTAGTCCGGTGGGCCCAAAGAACACTGGGTAACTTCCAAATCCAATTTCCCCGCGCGCCTTCCAAGCGAGTTTTTAATCCTTTGATGATGGTACGGTTGGTAACTTCCACTTGCCCGTTCGCCTGAGGGTGGTATACAGACGTCAACCTCTGCTCAATACCATACTTGACGCACCATGATTTGAAAGGATCATTCTCAAACTGCGCCCCATTGTCTGTGACTATAATCTTCGGGATACCGAATCGACAAATGATGTTCTTCCAGCAAAACTTAACACAGGTTAGTCCCCGTATGTTGGTGAGTGGTTCTGCCTCCACCCATTTGCTGAAGTAATCGATTGCCATAATCATGTACTTGGCTCCTCCCGGGGCAGTTGGGAATGGTCCCACCAAGTCGATTCCCCACCTACTGAACGGCCAAGCTCCTATGACTCCGATTAACTCCTCCCGGGGAACATGGATTAGCGGGGCAAATGTCTGGCATGCCAAGCACTTCTGTACATGCTCTTCCGCATCTTTGAACAACGTCGGCCAGTAATACCCCAATCTTAAGATCTTTTTGGCCAAGGTGCGAGCCCCTTGGTGGCTCCCATTAGATCCCTCGTGCACCTCCCGGATGAGGTGTCGGCCTTCCGACCTTTCTACACATTTTAGCAAAGGCTGGAGATACCCTCTTTTGTACAGCTCCCCTCCCTGGATCGCATACTTAGGCGCCTTAACTCTTATCTTCCGGGCCTGAGCCTTATCCTCCGGGGTGGTTCCTTCTTCTAGGTACGCCCGCGTGGGTGTGATCCAGGATTCTTCCTCAGTCACCAGCATTACTTGATCATCCTCCAGGTAGCTCCTTCTTCCTAGTACCTCCAAGTACAACTTTTGGTCGGGCTCAGGTTTCAATTCTGAGAAAGCCAACTTGCTCAAAACATCTGCTTTACTGTTCTTCTCCCGGGGCACTTGAACCAAGTCGAAGGTTTTGAACCCGGCTATCAGAGGCTTCACCACTTCCAAGTACTTCTGCAGGCTTCTTTCCCGGGCTTCGTATTCTCCCTTAACCTGGTGCACTACAATCTGGGAATCACTGTGAGCCGTGAGAGTTTTGATTTCCATCTCCTTTGCCAACCTTAATCCCGCGATTAAAGCTTCGTACTCAGCTTCATTGTTGGTTGTTTTGAAAGTGAACTGGACCGCGTAGGGATACTCCTTCCCTTCCGGGCTGACTAACAGTACTCCCGCTCCGCTGCCTCCAGAGTGTGCCGATCCGTCCACATATAACTTCCAGGCCGGGTCTGTCTCAGCCTTAGTCATGTTCTCCGGAGTGTTAGGCGTCTCCTGTTCCTCATTTATCCTTGCTTCTGATTCCAACAAGAAGTCCGCTAGGGCCTGGCCCTTGATAGCCCTTCTTGGCTCATACCGGATTTCATACTCTCCCAGCTCTATAGCCCATTTCATCATTCTCCCTGATGCCTCCGGCTTGAACATCACTTGTCTTAGCGGGTAATTGGTAAGGACCACTATGGGATGGCCCTGGAAGTAGGGTTTAAGCCTCCTTGAAGCATGCACCAGTGCCAGGACCAACTGTTCCAAGTCAGTGTACCGGGTTTCTGCCCCCCGAAGTGCCCGGCTGACAAAATAGATTGGGTGCTGCTTCCCCTCCTCTTCTTTGATTAGCACGGCGCTTACCGCTTCCCGGGATGCTGCTATGTACAGAAAAAGCTCCTCCCCCGGGAGTGGCTTCTTTAAAGTTGGCAATTGTTGAAGGTGCTCTTTCAGATTTTGGAACGCCTTCTCACATTCTCCGGACCACTCAAACGCCTTGGCCTTCTTGAGAATGTTGAAGAAAGGCAACTGCCTATCTGCCCCCTTTGATAGGAATCGACTGAGAGCCGCGAGAGACCCCGTCAACCGCTGTACTTCTTTCACCGACCTGGGGGAGGTCATCTTAGCTATGGCCTCTACCTTCTCCGGGTTAACATTGATGCCCTGACTTGACACCATGAAACCCAAGAACTTCCCCGCCCCCACTCCAATGGTACTTTTGGAGGGGTTCAGTTTTAGATTACTCCGTTCTAGCTTTTCAAACATCTCCTCCAGGTCATTCAGAAAAGCTCCGTAAGCCCTGCTTTTGACCACCATGTCGTCGACGTACACCTCCATGTTTCTTCCCACTTGGTCCTTGAAGAGTTTGTCCACCATCCTCTGATACGTGGCCCCCGCGTTCTTCAGTCCAAAGGGCATTTTCTTGTAGCAGAAGGTTCCGAAATCGGTGATGAAAGAGGTCTTCGCTTTGTCCGCCTCATCCATCTGCACTTGGTGATACCCTTTATGTGCATCGAAGAAGGCTAGCACCGAGTACCCCGCGATAGCCTCTGCCAGCCGGTCCAAATTTGGGAGAGGGTAGCTGTCTTTGGGGCAACATTTATTCAAATCTGTGAAGTCGATACACATGCGCCAGCTTCCATCGTGCTTCTTTACTAAGACCGGGTTAGCTATCCATTCCGGGTATATGCTACTAAAATCCGTCTATCTCCCGGGGTTAGATGCTATCCGGGTCTCCTCCTTGATCAGCCCGGCTTTCTCCAACTTCTTTACCTCATTCCTTATAAATTCCGCTCTTTCCGGGGCTACAGGTCTTTTCTTCTGCCTGATTGGTTTTGTTGCCGGGCTTATATTCAGCTTATGCACCCCGTACTCTGGCAACACCCCCACCATGTCCTCCGGGCTCCATGAGAATACTCCCTGATACCTGGCCAAGAGTTCCTTCAGTGCGCCTTTTACTTCATCCGGGAGGTCTTTTCCCACCGTGACCATCCCTTTGTCCGCCACCTGCATTTCCTCCAACTCTTGCCGGGGAACTTCTCCATGTACCGCCCCTACTGCTTTCTTTGCGTCCCGGACCGCCGTCACCATGCAACTTCTCGCTACTGCCTGACTTCCCCGGACGACCGCCACACCTTGCGCGGTGGGGAACTTCATCGTCAGCAGATACGGACAACTCGCTGCCCGGGCTTGGGTTAGCCATGGTCTTCCTATGATTACGTTATATGGCGAGGGTGCATCAATAACCGCGAAGTTGCACATCACTGAGACCCTCTTGCTCCGATCCTTCTCGTCCACCATACATACTGCGAGGGGAATAACTCCTAGGGGGACTTCAGGTTTGCCAGTGAATCCTGACAAAGGAGATGAAGGGGGTTTCAAGTTCTGCCTCCCAATCCCCAATTGATCGAAGCAGGAAGCGAACATGATCTCCACACTGCTCCGTCCATCTCGTTCCTCAGCATCCTACACCCCTCTGTCGAATGCCCATAAGACTTGTGATAGGCGCACCATTTGTCCGCATTTTCCCTAGACGGGGTCCCCTGGATAGGCAACGGATCCGGGAACAAATCCTTGTGGATGGCATGGATCTCCGTTCGGGATTTGCTGAGCGGGGTGAAACTATCCGCTCTTGCCCGGTTTACCGTCGTGGGAGCAGGGTCCCTTCTACTTGGGTAAACCGTCTTTCTTCTCTCCATTTTATCCGGGAGGAATCCCCCGGATTCTTCTTTTCTCTTCCGTGTGGCATCGTTAACCGCACAGTACAGTTGCACCGCCATCTGCAGGTTATGAAAGGTTTTCGGGATGTTTTCCATCAATTTCTGGAACAACGCCATATCCCTCAGGCCATTTATAAACCCACTAATCACCGCCTTCTCCTGCTGCTGCCTATCGACGACCTTCATGCTGTCATCCATGTACCTCCGATAGTATTCCATTGACCCTTCCGCAGCCTTCTGCCGGGTGGCCAGAAGCTCAGTCAGCTGCTTTCCTTCCTTCTTTAACCCGGCGTATCTGAACAGTAAAGCCTTAGAGAAATCGTAATAATCTCTGATGCTTTCTCGGGGCAAGGAATCGAACCACGAAAGACAGTTTCCTCTCAGGTAACAGCCCACCAACTTGCATCTCAATTTCTCCGGGAAGTCCCGTGACACCATCAGGTTCTGGTACGTCCTGACAAACTCTTCCGGGTCTGTCTCTCCATTGTATGTTGGGATTCCCTCCGGGGTCCGGAGGCCCGGCGGCCACGGGTACGCAAGCATTCGAGGGACCCAAGGGGAGGTAGGTTTAGCCCCGTTTCTTCCCACTAGTTTGTCTAGTCGAGCCTCCAAAGAGTTGGGGTCCTGCTGAGCCACCTGATAGCCCCGCATCCTATCATCCTCTCGATAGTATTTCTCTTGGTAACCATAGTTCATTCCCAATGATCCGTGCATGGGCATGGTATACTGGATCGGGTTCCCCTGGGATCCAGGGGCCTGATAGCCCAACGACTCCACCGGCATGGCTGGCAGGCCGTACCCAATTTGTCCCGCCCCCCAGCTGGAACGCGGGTAATAGGGTGGAGCGTGTGGGACCAAATTCGATTGTTGTCCCGTAGTCATTCCCCCTCCGACCCCGAGACTCGGAGGGAAAGAAGGTGGGACAGTGGAAGAGTTCACACGCCCCTGTATCCTTGGCGGCTGAACGACTCCGTCCAGGTCGATAACCTCTCTTTGGTACCCCCGAAGAGGTCCTGCCTGGTCTCCCCCAGGTTCCCTCCGCCTACGATTTTCCCGGGTAGAGAGTACCCACTGGCGGTACAACTCCTTGTTGGCTCTCATGAACTCCAACACCGCCAATTCTTCCACCTCGGCTAGGGATTGCCCCTCCTCCCGGGCTTCAGGCCCCTGGGCCTGGGGACTGCCTCCCCCGGCGGGCCTTGGTCCTTGCTCCTCCTGGTACTCTCTTTCTGAGTCGGCTTTGTCGGAGGCAGTTTCCACGTGGCCATCCTGCGGTACCCCTAGTTCCCGCTGGTGTCTAGCCTCCTTCTGCAACTGCCTCAAGGTCACATCATCTCCCGGGGGTGGAAGAGAACCACCCCCTAAGGGTGCCGCGTTCTTCTCCGGGCGCCCGCGCCCTCTCCTTGGCGACTCCATCATGCGAAGGTGGAAGGATCCCACTGGGCGTGCCAATTGATGCTACTAAAATCCGTCTATCTCCCGGGGTTAGATGCTATCCGGGTCTCCTCCTTGATCAGCCCGCTTTAGTCCTGCAAAACAATCCCCGGGAGGCGTCCCGGGGAAGAAGCTCCGGCGTGATGATGAGATGGGGATAGCGGAGAAGGGAAACGCACGGAAGGTGCTCTCAATATAAAGTAGAGAGATATAAGTCACATACCTTGTTCACTGTTGGAGGCTAGTATTTATAGTTGAGCTTTGCCTGCCTTGAAGATAACCTGCAGGACCACCTCCCTTGTCATCATCTGTCCTCTCTTGTCCTCTTTCTTGTCCGGACATGTCTCTAACCGGGAAAGGTTCCTCTCTGTTAGTTCTGGGCCGCGGGCCCTTTTCTTGGCCCAGCAGGGCTTTGGGCCGGTATTATCAATATATAGATAAAGTGAACTGAAATAAATTGATTTGAACTAAAATAAATATGATCATTTTCAATATATTTGAAATTTATCAATCTGAATAGAACATAATACATTTAATATTAAAATATACTAAAAGGAGCTGAACTTAAATATATAAATAAACAAAATTGAACTGGACTAAAATAAATATGATCATTTTCAATATATTTGAAATTTATTGACCTAAATATAACATAATAGGGAGATGACTGAATTGAAATTTATTGACCTAAATATATTTGAAATTTAATATTAAAATACACTGAAAATAATTGAATTGAAGTGATGATGATAGATAAATAGGGAGATGACTCGGACTCAAGTCATCTTCCAGGAAGTTGCCTGCTCACGTGACTAAAGGTGATGACGAGGCATGAGGAGTTACATTCACGTGCTAAAAGACCCCACAAGGTATAGGAAATTGACGCATGATGATGAGGAGGAAGGAGGTCCAGGGCGCCCATAAATAGAGGCCACAATCAGCCATTTCAGGTAAGTTCTCTAACTCTTGAATACATAGTTTTATCTTTTTAGTACACGAAATCTCATCATCACACCGGAGATACCACCCCCGGGTAGCGCCGAGGGGGTTTGTTTTGCAGGCATCGGAGAACAGGTCCCAGGTCAGTCCAATCCGAGGTTGAGGAGTGAGGAGAGCCAGGGGTAGTTAGCGAGCAGCTCTCATTCTTCATCAGCCATTCATCCCAAAGCCCTGGGATACATCAGCAATCCGAGGCCCCGATTTACTAGTGCGGATTTGCCCCGCATCAGTTGGCACGCCCAGTGGGACCCGAATTTGAGGGTTCTTACTTCCGACAATCTGGGTTCTCACCTTTTTTCTAAGAAAAGTTAGCTGACCACCTTCGGAAGGGATCACAGCCTTTGGATATTCGAGGCAGGATCAGATTCTTAAAACACGTGTTCAAGACGATGGAGGCGGTGCCTGATCAAGTGGAGGTTGAGGTGGACATATCTTGGGAGGTGCAAACAAGGTATGTGCCGACAGGGGAGACACATGTTAAGAGGGTCCGGCTCAGAGGCATGCTGGAATTCTCAACAGTTGAAGAAGGTCTGATGCAGGTAGTACATTCCGACCCTTTGTTAGTGACCACTGAAGTTGGAGGGTTCAAGGTCAGAAAGGTGCTGAAAGACGCCGGCAGTGGAGTGGAGGTAATGTTTACATCATGTCTTGATCAAATGGGAATTGGAAAAGAGAGTTTGTGTCCCCCGGTACGGTTATTAGTAGAATTCTCGAGAGAGTTAGGGAGGTCCATCGGGGAAGTATCCCTGAGAGTGGTAGTGAAGGATGATATCGATGCTGCCCGAAGGGTTTCAACATTCAACACTTTCGTTGTAATAGACGCAACATCCCCGTACAACATAATCCTCGGAAGACCCTGGCTAAACCAGGTCCAAGCAGCCAGTTGCCCTCATCTTTTAATGTTGAGGTTTCCAACCGAGCAAGGTATGCCAACGATTCGAGGAAGCTAGTCGGAAGATCGAAATTATTCGCAGGTAGCTATGGCAGAGACCAGTAAGGAAATAGGAGCGATATTGGGCCCATTCTCAACCAGGAATTGGAGGATATGGCCGTCGGAAACCGAGGAGTGGTGAAAATCGGGAAAGATCTTCTAGATGATATCAAAGAAAAATTGTGAAACCTGCTAGCCAGGTATGCCGAGGTCTTTTCTTGGAATTCAGAAGATGTAGTTGGAATTCCCCTGCTATTGCTGCACATCGGCTTAAGGTTGACCCATCGGTAAAACCCATCCGACAAAAGAAAAGGTCTATGGCTCCAGAAAAAGCCAAATTTATTAGAATCGAGGTGGAAAAGCTTCGGAAGGTCGGAGTAGTAGAGATCACGCACCCAGAGTGGGTAGCCAATCCGGTATTGGTGAAAATACATGACGGGAGTTGATAGGTCCTAGATATACTCTTATTTTGTAGCATTTGAGAGCTGTCTTAGATAGTATTTTGTGTAATTATATTAGACTTTTGGACCGAATCATTCATAGTGGTTTGAAATTGAAGACGTGCATTTCGATCTTGAATTGCACTTGCGATGGATTTGAATGATTTGAAGACCTTCTATGACCGTCCTGACCGCGTTTGATACATTGAAGAACCGGTCGTAGAAGTGGCGTGAAGGCACACTCTCGCGGGCCGCGAACCCTAGGTCGCGAACCGCGAGGGTGTGTGTTGCTGTTTTGACCATGCCAAGTTTCGCGCGGGCCGCGAAACTCCGGTCGCGAGCCGCGAAGACCGAGGCGCGCGGACCATGCCGAGACCGAGGCGCGCGGACCATGCCGAGACCGAGGCGCGCGGACCACGCCGAGACACGGGCGCGGACCACGCCGAGACACGGGCGCGGACTACGCCGAGACACGGGCGCGGACTATGCCGAGACACGGGCGCGGACTACGCCGAGACACGGTCGCGGACTACGCCGAGACACGGGCGCGCGGGCGCGAGACTCCGGTCGCGGACTACGCCGAGACACGGGCGCGCGGGGCGCGAATCCTCGGCCGCGAACCGCGAGAACCAGGCTCGCGGTCCGCGAAGGATCCCGCGCGACCCGCGAAGCTGCCTGCAACTTGCATTTTGTTTAGCTTTAATTTTAATTATTTTGGACTATAAATAGAACTTATCCTCAATGTTTAGAGGTCGGTTTTTACAGAGCTCCCAATCCAAAAACATCCAATTTCTCTCTTTCCTTCCCTTTGATTTGATGAACAAACATGTTTGTATTAATTAGGATTATTGTAGTAGGCTAAAAACCCATCTTGGGGGCATGTGATTAAACTTCTATTATGGGTTGAGAACTTGTTTGTGTAGCTTATGAATGTGTGATTTGCTATTGAATGACCATAATTTGTATGTGTATTTGATGCTTGAAATGGTTAGGAATGATTTCCTAGTTATAGATATGTGTTGGATATGTGTTAGACATTGCTTTTCCATGGTTGAAATGCTACCATTTCTTCTATGTAAAGGTAGTGAATTAGGAATCAAATATATGTTGTTATCAATTATATTTGTTCTTGAGATCATTCATTAGCATTGTATCTATGTCAAGTTTGTTATCAAATTGCATGGGTAGGTTTGAGAAACATCTAATTTGAAATGATATTGATGAATTGAACTAGTTGTTATCATCTAGTAAAGTTGTCAATGAAAGTTGTGAGGATGCTTTCATCTTTTATAGCTATGATTATAGATAGTTTCTCATGATAAACAATCATCATTCTCAAAGCAACATGTCATAGTTTGAGGAAGAACTCATGGTAGAAAGTTGAAATCACATGCACCCAAGACTAGCATTTTAGATAGTTAATCTTTAGTTAGATAATTGCATGATAATTTAGATTTTCATTTGTTTTGCATCGTAGTGTTTCCCACAAAACCAACTTCAAAACCCCCCCCTTGTTTACCTTGCTTTCTATATAATATATGTATGTGTTTATAATCTTTGCTAAAACACTAAACAAGATCCTTCTCCTTGTGGTTCGATCCCTACTTCCCACTATCTACTCTATAGTAGTTAGAAGTCGTAGGTGAATATAAATGTGTTTTGATTGAGTGGGATTCCCATTTACGAAGTGGGGAAATCGCTTGTCAAAAATGGCGCCGCTGCCGGGGAGAAGGCATTTCTTGTTTTGTGTTTTATCTTAGATTTTATTGTTTACCTCCTTTGTTTTCTTTCTTTTCTTTGGAAGTGTATTGCTCGAGTTCTTTGTGTAAACGACACCTTGTAGTGTGTATTACCCTAGAACCCTGGCACTACAATTTCAATATCTTTGTTTGTAGTTTTAATTTTAATTTACATATGGATAACCTCCCTTATAACTATTCAAGGGATGATGATAATTTTGCAAACTCGCGTGATGCATACAATTTTACTAATTTTTCCGAGTCTTGCAATTTTGATTTGAGAAATGAGCACTTTCAACATGAAATGCCCGTTGGTTCCTCATACCAAGGGTACCATGATGAGTGCTATAATGAGGAGGGAGTTGGATTCCAATATCAACAAGTTTATGATCCTTACTACGATTCTTATGAACCGCAATGGAGTGGTCATTCGAATTCGAGGTTTGGATACCCACCGGAAAACCAACCCTATGAGCAACAAAATCTACCTCACCCACCTTTTGAATTGCCTCAAGAACAAGATGCGATGAATTATGAAGATAATTTACGCTTAGAAAATCTTGAGAGGCAATTGAATTTAATGTGGGAAGCGGTGAGGAGATTAGAAGCTCAATATTCCGAAGGAGAACCATCCCAAGTAGAACCTATTCCGAGTGCTTTGCACGAAGAAGAATTTGAAAGGGATGAGGAGTTGGTTGTTGAACAAAAAGAAGAAGAGAGGGAGGTGATCGAACTTGAGAACTTACCATCACCATTGCCACCCCTACCTCCACCTATTCAACCAAAATCACCAACTTCGGAAATCTTAGAGGAGCCAAGTAGGAAGCCAACTTACTCATTCATGCTTCCAACCATCCATACTCCTTTGAGAACCTCACCTTACACTCCTCTACCTATACTTTCTCAACCCCCCTTCACTTTTTTCTTAAAGGTGAAGGATTTCAAACTTTTATTCTATGAATAACATTTGGGTCGTGTCGACGACGTTAAATAAATCGATTTTGATCGTTTGGAAATAACATTTCCACTAAACGATTCTTGTTTTATTTTTATTTAACTTTTATTGTGTTTATATAAAGTAAAAAAAAAAAAAAAAAAAAAAAAAAAATCAAAATTTAAAATTATATAGTATCTTTGTATATTTCTTTGTATATTTCATTGTGTAGAATAAGGTGTGCAATGGAGCAAAAACGGAAAAGCTGAAGAAGCCATTCCTCGCGGTCCGCGAATTGATCGCGCGGACCGCGACCGAAGATTTTCGCGAGCCGCGAAAGGGAGCTCGCGGATCGCGCCTATGTCTCGCGGTCCGCGCATGAAGTCTCGCGACCCGCGAGGGAGACCGGGATTTCTCGGAAATCCCTGGAACAAAAATGCCCATTTTCGCGGCCCGCGGTTTCATCGCGCGGACCGCGAAATTATGCTCGCGGTCCGCGGTTTCATCGCGCGGACCGCGCCGAGGTTTGCCGAGGATTTGCGCGCGGTGCGCGATTTCATCGCGCGCGCCGCGCGAAGGTTGCTGAGTTCTTCCGCGCGAGACCGACGTTTTGCGCGCGAGACCGAGGTTTCACCGCGCCGAGTTTTCACCATGCCGAGGTTTTGCGCGCGCACGGCCGAGAATTTGCTCGCGGCCCGCGACGGGGGACGCGCGACCCGCGAACCATGCCGAATTTTCTCGGAATTCCCTGCCACAAAATGGGCCATTTTCGCGGCCCGCGACGGTTGCTCGCGACCCGCGACGGAGTCTCGCGGCCCGCCAATGGACGCTCGCGACTCGCGAGGTCACGGGGACTATTTCTTCACCTTTTCTTCTTCTATCTTTTTTCTCTTCCTTCTTCCCTATTCCCTCAAGCTCCCAAAGGCTTCAATTGACGGTACCCTACTCAATTTGTTCAAATTTTTTTTTTGGGTGTTTTAGGGCTTGCCGCCAATAGAATTAAGTACATTTTGAAGGGCTTGCCGCCTTTAGTTACATACTGAACTTTTTGAATAGGGCTTGCCGCCATATAGCTACTTTAGTTGTGCTGGACGGTTATTGCATAGATCAAGTTAATATAGCTACACCCTTTCTTACACTATGATTTTCATTGCTATATTTAAACATTGAGGGCAATGTTTAGACTAAGTGTGGGGGAGAGGTGTAGGACTTTTGTTGCTGATTTTGTTGCTAGTTTTAATACTGTATTGCCTAAAAAAAAAAAAAAAAAAAAAAAAAAAAAAAAAAAAAAGAGCCCGGATGGTCCCAAAAATACTAGAGGATCAGGTAAAAATGAGAGGCATGCCCGGATGGTTCCAAAAATACTAGAGAATCAGGCAAAAATGAGAGGCCAAAAAAAAAAAAAAAAAAAAAAAAAAAAAAAATTCTTTTCTCTTGTTTAGATATATAAAGCTCTCAAATGTTATGTGCTTAATTATTCAGAGTATACACTTGGATCTTAATCGTTCTTTCTCGAGGACGAGAAAGGTTCAAGTGTGGGGGATTTTGATAGGTCCTAGATATACTCTTATTTTGTAGCATTTGAGAGCTGTCTTAGATAGTATTTTGTGTAATTATATTAGACTTTTGGACCGAATCATTCATAGTGGTTTGAAATTGAAGACGTGCATTTCGATCTTGAATTGCACTTGCGATGGATTTGAATGATTTGAAGACCTTCTATGACCGTCCTGACCGCGTTTGATACATTGAAGAACCGGTCGTAGAAGTGGCGTGAAGGCACACTCTCGCGGGCCGCGAACCCTAGGTCGCGAACCGCGAGGGTGTGTGTTGCTGTTTTGACCATGCCAAGTTTCGCGCGGGCCGCGAAACTCCGGTCGCGAGCCGCGAAGACCGAGGCGCGCGGACCATGCCGAGACCGAGGCGCGCGGACCATGCCGAGACCGAGGCGCGCGGACCACGCCGAGACACGGGCGTGGACCACGCCGAGACACGGGCGCGGACCACGCCGAGACACGGGCGCGGACCACGCCGAGACACGGGCGCGGACCACGCCGAGACACGGGCGCGGACTACGCCGAGACACGGGCGCGCGGTCCGCGAAGGATCCCGCGCGACCCGCGAAGCTGCCTGCAACTTGCATTTTGTTTAGCTTTAATTTTAATTATTTTGGACTATAAATAGAACTTATCCTCAATGTTTAGAGGTCGGTTTTTACAGAGCTCCCAATCCAAAAACATCCAATTTCTCTCTTTCCTTCCCTTTGATTTGATGAACAAACATGTTTGTATTAATTAGGATTATTGTAGTAGGCTAAAAACCCATCTTGGGGGCATGTGATTAAACTTCTATTATGGGTTGAGAACTTGTTTGTGTAGCTTATGAATGTGTGATTTGCTATTGAATGACCATAATTTGTATGTGTATTTGATGCTTGAAATGGTTAGGAATGATTTCCTAGTTATAGATATGTGTTGGATATGTGTTAGATATTGCTTTTCCATGGTTAGAATGTTATCATTCTTTCTATGTAGGAGTAGTAAATTAGGGATTGAATACATGTTGTTATCAATTGTATTTGTTCTTAAGATCATTCATTAGCATTGTACCTATGTCAAGTTTGTTATCAAATTGCATGGGTAGGATTGAGAAACATCTAATTAGAATTAATATTGATTCAATTGAACTAGTTGTTATCATCTAGTAAAGTTGTCAATTGAAGTTGTGAAGATGCTTTCATTTCTCATAACTATGGTTAAAGATAGTTTCTCACTAATGTTCACCATTCTCAAAGTATCATGATAAAGTTTGAGGAAAATCTCATAATAAGAAGTCACCAATCTCATATGTCCAAGTTTCTTATTCTCTTAGTTAAATCTCTAGTTAGGATAATCTTATAGTAAAGTAGTTGTGGCTTGAACGTTCTAGTAGTTTTAATTAGTAGTGTCTTAAACAAAAACTCAACTCAAACCCCCCCCTTGTTTACATTGCTTTTATATATGTATATTTATATATACACTACAAAATATACATAGAAATAACCTTTTCCCTGTGGAACGAACCTTACTTGCCATTGTACACTTAATAGTGTAGAAAGGTAGTAAGTGATCTAAAAATTGTATATTTGAGAGGTCTCAAATGTTATGTGCTTAATTATTCAGAGTATACACTTGGATCTTAATCGTTCTTTCTCGAGGACGAGAAAGGTTCAAGTGTGGGGGATTTTGATAGGTCCTAGATATACTCTTATTTTGTAGCATTTGAGAGCTGTCTTAGATAGTATTTTGTGTAATTATATTAGACTTTTGGACCGAATCATTCATAGTGGTTTGAAATTGAAGACGTGCATTTCGATCTTGAATTGCACTTGCGATGGATTTGAATGATTTGAAGACCTTCTATGACCGTCCTGACCGCGTTTGATACATTGAAGAACCGGTCGTAGAAGTGGCGTGAAGGCACACTCTCGCGGGCCGCGAACCCTAGGTCGCGAACCGCGAGGGTGTGTGTTGCTGTTTTGACCATGCCAAGTTTCGCGCGGGCCGCGAAACTCCGGTCGCGAGCCGCGAAGACCGAGGCGCGCGGACCATGCCGAGACCGAGGCGCGCGGACCATGCCGAGACCGAGGCGCGCGGACCACGCCGAGACACGGGCGCGGACCACGCCGAGACACGGGCGCGGACTACGCCGAGACACGGTCGCGGACTACGCCGAGACACGGGCGCGCGGGCGCGAGACTCCGGTCGCGGACTACGCCGAGACACGGGCGCGCGGGGCGCGAATCCTCGGCCGCGAACCGCGAGAACCAGGCTCGCGGTCCGCGAAGGATCCCGCGCGACCCGCGAAGCTGCCTGCAACTTGCATTTTGTTTAGCTTTAATTTTAATTATTTTGGACTATAAATAGAACTTATCCTCAATGTTTAGAGGTCGGTTTTTACAGAGCTCCCAATCCAAAAACATCCAATTTCTCTCTTTCCTTCCCTTTGATTTGATGAACAAACATGTTTGTATTAATTAGGATTATTGTAGTAGGCTAAAAACCCATCTTGGGGGCATGTGATTAAACTTCTATTATGGGTTGAGAACTTGTTTGTGTAGCTTATGAATGTGTGATTTGCTATTGAATGACCATAATTTGTATGTGTATTTGATGCTTGAAATGGTTAGGAATGATTTCCTAGTTATAGATATGTGTTGGATATGTGTTAGACATTGCTTTTCCATGGTTGAAATGCTACCATTTCTTCTATGTAAAGGTAGTGAATTAGGAATCAAATATATGTTGTTATCAATTATATTTGTTCTTGAGATCATTCATTAGCATTGTATCTATGTCAAGTTTGTTATCAAATTGCATGGGTAGGTTTGAGAAACATCTAATTTGAAATGATATTGATGAATTGAACTAGTTGTTATCATCTAGTAAAGTTGTCAATGAAAGTTGTGAGGATGCTTTCATCTTTTATAGCTATGATTATAGATAGTTTCTCATGATAAACAATCATCATTCTCAAAGCAACATGTCATAGTTTGAGGAAGAACTCATGGTAGAAAGTTGAAATCACATGCACCCAAGACTAGCATTTTAGATAGTTAATCTTTAGTTAGATAATTGCATGATAATTTAGATTTTCATTTGTTTTGCATCGTAGTGTTTCCCACAAAACCAACTTCAAAACCCCCCCCTTGTTTACCTTGCTTTCTATATAATATATGTATGTGTTTATAATCTTTGCTAAAACACTAAACAAGATCCTTCTCCTTGTGGTTCGATCCCTACTTCCCACTATCTACTCTATAGTAGTTAGAAGTCGTAGGTGAATATAAATGTGTTTTGATTGAGTGGGATTCCCATTTACGACGTGGGGAAATCGCTTGTCAGGAGTTGGCGGATGTGTATAGATTTCAAAAATCTTAACAAATGCTTCCCAAAGGATAGTTATCCATTTCGTTCTTTGGACCAGTTAGCTGAGGCTATTACCGGATATCCGGTGTTAGCTTTCTTCGATGCACACAAGGGTTACCACCAGATACCCATGGCGGAGGAGGACAAGGAGAAGACGTCCTTTATCACCAACGAAGGGACTTTCTGCTACAAGATGATGCCATTTGGGTTGAAAAATGCAGGAGCCACATACTAGAGGATGGTGGATGACGTGTTTGGAGGCCAAAAGAGAAGAAACATGGAGGCTTATGTAGACGACATGGTGATTAAGAGCCGAAGCCATCAAGAGTTCTTAAGCGATCTTCATGAAATATTTGCTAAGTTGGAGGCAACCAACTTGAAGTTAAATCCAAAGAAGAGTACTATAGGAGTAAGTGCTGGAAGAGTACTATGGTGTCGAGCCGAGGTATGGATGCAAACCGCGAAAAGGTTGAGTGATGTAGGACAACGTAGGCGTAGGTTTAACGAAACGGATCTTGGTTATGAACAAGGTTGACTTAGCGAAAAGTAGTGTTAATGGTTGTAGATAACGAATGAACTGTGGAAAATACGTAAATTGTAGATAAAACCCTCGGAGTCACACCGTGGGGTGTCTTCGGAGTCCAAGTATATAAGGATTTCCCTTTTCAGAATATTAGTTCACTGATTCTTAAGATACCACATAAATTCTTGCATGGTCAGAAATATGTTGTTCGTTGGAAATATCTTGTTCGTTGGAAGGGGCATCCGCGTGAAGAATGTACATGGAGTATTGATTCAAAGTTACAGGATACGAGCTTTGGATTTTTGGAGGAGATCACTGATTTTAACTCGCCGGAGTCGAGTGTTTTTAAGAGTCACACCGTGGGGTGTCTTCGGATTCACACCGTGGGGTGTCTTCGGAGTCACACCGTTGACGGGGTCCTTCAGGAGTCACACCTTCGGGGTAAGCTGCTTCACACAACTCGAGCTCACGATATAATCGCAAAAATAAGTTTTTATTAATCAAAGTCTGCCTAAACCTCATAGAGGAATACAATATTTATAGACATTACTTGAGCTTGATTTTTTGCACTAATGACTTGATAATTTAACTTCTACACTGAATTTAAATTTGATCATGCAACATAGTATTGGATTAACTTCGATTTGAGCTTCTACATTCAATTTAAATGGGTGTTGCTATTTGTAGAACCCTATCAAAAAGACAAAAACGTCTCCTAATTTAATTTATTGAAAACTAAGAATGACCAATCCTAGATGGAATAGAACCCTATTTTCCTAAATAAATAATGTCCTAATAAGATCTAACTAAAAAGAAATAAAAGAAAACATTCTAAAAATAAGAAAATAAAGAACATTCTAGAATACTATTCTTGGGTGAATAGTATTCTGAAAAACCCATTTCTTTTCCTCATCATTCTCCTCCTCTTAAAAACACTCGACTCCGGCGAGTTAAAATCAGTGATCTCCTCCAAAAATCAAAAGCTCATATCCTGTAACTTTGAATCAATAATCCTTGTACATTCTTCACGCGGATGCCCCTTCCAACGAACAACATATTTCCAACGAACAACATATTTCTGACCATGCAAGAATTTATGTGGTATCTTAAGAATCAGTGAACTAATATTCTGAAAAGGGAAATCCTTATATACTTGTGCCATATCTTGATGGAAATCCAACAATTCAAGTATTGGAGATTCAACACTCGGTTTCTTAACTTCACTAAAAAAATTTAACCGAAAATCCCCATTCCTTAAGCAACTAAGTTTAGGATCCATGGTGATCTTTATCTCCTTAAAAAATCTCTTGTGGAATTCTTCTGGTTCACCAGAAGTTTGAATCTTTGGAATTGAAGTAAGACTAGGAGCTTTCCATTCAACTATACCATTTGTCTTTTCTACCACAATATACTCTCTTTTAGACTCGTCTTCAATAGATAGTTCGCCTACCTCAATCTCTTCTGTCTTAAGCTCCTCTTCGACATGTATCTTGTCAAGACATTCATTGCACTTCTTTTCCTCTTCAACTTCCTCAACCACCATTGTTTTCTCAAGGTTCTCCATGCATTTTTTATCATCATGTTCAACCTTTTCAACTTCTTTAACCTTCTCATTGCTGACCTCCGCAATGTTGGTTGTCCTTAAAAGTTCCTTCCCTACTGATACTAAGCTTTGCTTCACTGGTGTTCTAGTTGGAACTTCAGCACTTGCCACACTAGAAAATTTTTCAGGTGTAGAAAACCTCTTAGCATTCCTCGGCCTCTTTACAATATAATCAGAATGGTAATGGTCTTGCTGATGTATATACTTTCTCTCCAAAAGTAGTTTAACTTCTTCCCATGACAAATATTGTAGATCCCGACCGGTAAATTGTAGGTCATACTCAATTCCAGACCACCATATTTGTGCCTGACCAACCAACTTTAGTACAACAAATCTGACTTTCCTCTTCTCTGACATATCATACCAGTCAAAGTAGCGTTCCAATGCAACTAGCCATTGCTCACAAACTTGAGGATCAGACCCATCATAATCATCAGGAGCACTAATGCGTACCATTCTTGTGATATCGTACTACTGTCCGCTTTAGTTTACCATGTTCTTCTGGCTGCTGATATCAAAATGATGTAGGACAACGTAGGCGTAGGTTTAACGAAACGGATCTTGGTTATGAACAAGGTTGACTTAGCGAAAAGTAGTGTTAATGGTTGTAGATAACGAATGAACTGTGGAAAATACGTAAATTGTAGATAAAACCCTCGGAGTCACACCGTGGGGTGTCTTCGGAGTCACACCGTTGACGGGGTCCTTCAGGAGTCACACCTTCGGGGTAAGCTGTTTCACACAACTCGAGCTCACGATATAATCGCAAAAATAAGTTTTTATTAATCAAAGTCTGCCTAAACCTCATAGAGGAATACAATATTTATAGCCATAAGAATGACCAATCCTAGATGGAATAGAACCCTATTTTCCTAAATAAATAATGTCCTAATAAGATTCTAACTAAAAAGAAATAAAAGAAAACATTCTAAAAATAAGAAAATAAAGAACATTCTAGAATACTATTCTTGGGTGAATAGTATTCTGAAAAACCCATTTCTTTTCCTCATCATTGAGGCAATCAAAAAGATGCAGTCTCCCACTACTGTAAGGGAGGTCCAGATATTGACAGGGTCATTGACGGCTCTGAGCCGCTTCTTGTCCAAATGAGTGGAGAGGAAGTTGCCTTTCTTCAATGTTCTAAAAAAGGCGAAGGATTTCCAATGGACGGATAAGTGCGAAAAGGCTTTCCAGGAGCTGAAGCAGCATTTGCTGAAGCTGCCCACTTTAAAGAAACCAATCCCAGGTGAGACTCTTTTCTTGTACATAGCATCCTCAGCCGAGGCAGTAAGCGCATAGTTGATTAAAAAAGAGCACGGGGTTCAACACCCTATATATTTTGTGAGCCGAGCGCTGAGAGGGCCAAAGACGAGGTATACTAAGTTAGAGCAGTTGGTGCTGGCATTAATGCATGCATTGAGGAGGTTAAAAGCATACTTTCAGGGTCATCCAATAGTAATACTGACCAACTATCCGCTAAAGCAGATTATGCAAAAATCTGAGGCTTCGGGAAGAATGATGAAATGGGCAGTGGAGATAGGGGAACATGATGTGACAGATCAACCCAGCAAGCCGATCAAGGGACAGGTGTTAGCATATTTTCTAGTAGAGTCTATGGCTAACAAAGAGGAACATGCTAAGGAGGAGGTGATCAGAACAAAAATGAAAGGTCGGACACCATCCTAAGCCAATAAGAAGGATAAGGATCAAGCACCATCTAAGGTAAAAAGGGGAAAGAAGGGTCAATCTCCTGAAAAGGCCAAAGAGCCGGAGTGGAAGATGTTTGTGGATGGGTCATCCCACCAAGGAGGAAACGAAGCAGGGATATTGCTAATCAGTCCCGAGGGTAAGGAACATTTGTACGCTGTGCAGTTTTCTTTCAAAGCCACTAACAATGAGGGAGAGTACGAAGCGCTAATAGGAGGCCTACGATTGGCAAAAGGAATCAGAATCAAAATAATAGTGGCGTTCAGTGATTCCCAGATTGTAGTACAACAAATGAATGGAGAACATGAAGCAAGAGAAAGGAGCTTGCAGAAATATCTGGAGGTAGCTAAATAATTAGCAGCAGGGTTTGACAGCTTTAAGTTGGAACATATCCCCAGGGAAGAAAATGCCAAAGCCGATGCACTAAGCAAATTGGCGTCCTCGGAAGTGAAGCCTGGACCAGACCAGAGGCTATACATGGAGGTATTAGAGAGGAAGAGTTATGAGGAAATCCCGAGAGTGGAAACAATTGCAGAAGAGGAGTCGTGGATAGCTCCAATCTTGGCATACATTAGAGATGACGTGCTCCCAGAGGATAAGAATTTGGCACGAAAGATCAGGGTAAAGGCTCCGAGGTATACACTGCACGAAGGATTGCTATACAAAAGAGGATATTTGCAGCCGTTGTTAAAGTGCGTAGAAAGAAATGAGGGAGAATATCTGATAAGAGAGGTGCATGAAAGATCGAATGGCAGTCACCAAGAGTGTCGGCCAGTGGCAAAATAGATTCTAAAGCTCGAATATTATTGGCCGACCCTTTTTAAAGATGCCGAAGAGTACATACAAAGATGTGATCAGTGCCAGAGATTCGCTCCTCTGGTTCACATCCCCAGGGAAGAATTGGTAAGCGTGACTAGTGCATGGTCATTCCAAAGGTGGGGAATAGACCTGGTAGGCCCATTTCCAACGGCACTAGGAGGATTTTAATACCTCATTGGCCATAGACTACTTTACAAAATGGGTAGAGGCTGAGGTACTAACCAATATCCGAGGATTTACCTGCGCAAAATTTTGTTGGAAGAACATCATTTGCAGGTACGGGATACCTAGAGTCATAGCACAGACAACGGAGCTCAATTTCAAAATGATCCGTTCAAGTCTTGGTGTGCAAAGTACGGAATCAAGCAGAACCTCACCTCGGTGTACCACCCACACAGGCTAATGGGCAGGTAGAGGTAACAAACAGGACCATTGTTAATGTTAAAAAGGCAAGGTTAGAGGGAGCCAGAGGCAATTGGATATGGGAAGTGCCAAGCGTCTTATGGGCACACAGGACTACAGAAAACTCGGCAACAGGAGAGACTCCCTACAACATGCTGTATGGGTCGGAGGCGGTCATTCCCGCTGAGGTGGGAATTCCAAGTATCAGAGTTCATAACTTGGACGAGGAGGAGGCAGAGGAAGAGCGTCGGATGAATCTCGACCTTATCCTAGAGTAATATTTAATAGTTATGAGGTTGTTTCTTGGTTTCTCCCCTCTCGGATTTTCCTCTTTTTTTTTCACCCCCACGTGTCTAAAACGACGCCGTTTTGTGGGCTTTGTTTCTGATTACACTTCCCCTCATCCCGCTAAAACAGTTCGATTGGGAATCTGATTCTGGTGTTCACGGTGCAGAAGAACTACTATATTTTGAAGAACACCTTCGTCCTCGTCGAATTTTCCGGCCAGCCCACAGGAAGCTTTACGAAAACATTTAAATCGCTGAAGCAATTTGGAAAGATCGAGTGTATTATTTAGAGGCTTTATGCTTTCCCGATGAAGATGTGGATTTTAACTCGCCGGAGGAAGAATCGGGATTGACTCGCAACGAGCCGGCAAAGCAAGTTTTCAAATCTCGATTCATTCGAGATGCGCAGTGGGCTGAATTCGCTGCCAGAGAAAGTCATGGAAACGGCCATTTTCATTAACAGTGGCAATCAGGTAAACATAAAAGATGATTCCTTGCAATTTACAATCGAAATGTGAGTGTATTTCAGGGGTGTCTAATTTGGATTATTTAGTTAGGCTTGGTACAGAGAGACTTTCAACAAAGTCTGTATTATGCTATCTATTTCAGACATTATGATTTTACAACTGTGTTTGGCAATCAATTGTTCCTGTAGTAGGGTACCTTAGTTTGCTGGACCATAATCTTTTAGGCTTTTTGTGTGTGAACTGTGATGTGTGGATATGATATGTAGTATGTGCATGTTAGAATAAGGCTGTATTTAGCTTCAGGACATTTACATGAAGCATTTCTAAGGTTGAAATAACTATATAGATAAATTCAGGACATTTGCATGGTCATTATTCTAATTACACAATCTCATATGGTTAGCAATAAGCGGTTAGCAATAATTTTATGCTCTGCGGTCCTTTTGTTCATATGGTTAAGTCTGTGTACAGAATAGTAGCACCCAAGATTGATAGCATCTGCAAGAAAGCTACCAGGAATCAAACTCTCTAATTTTTTTTTTGTCATATTAAGTACATTTGACGGCATATTACTACTGATAATATTGTCATTAGTTCCTGAAATATAACATATATTCTTAAGGATAGCAGAACTTACTGTACTATAAATAGATAAACTTGCACACAACCTTAAACTATCCATTCTTATAATCATTAAACGACCTATGTTTAATGTGTTTATGTGTGTTTATGTTTATGTATTCTTACAGTCTGTTTATGTGTGTTTCAATTCATTTTTGTTCTCATAAATTTTCTCTTCAAAGAATTGGTGAACTTGAATCTGTCTATGTATTCTGTTTGTGTACCTTGGAAGTGGTTCTTACAGGATTATATACTTTAACTCATGACGAGAGTTTTAAATATTTTGACTGTTTTTCGGTTTTAAGAAAAGAAACAGCTTTCATGCAGGGATTAGATTGATTTGACTATAGATATTGTACTCCATTTAATTGAAAAAATCAAACTAAAAATGAGAGCCATTATTATAGATTGCAACTTAAGCAGTGGTTCTATAAAGGAACTATTGAACTGAAGCTAAAAAGAGACAAAACTGATATTACATATTGCATTGCAGTGAGGAAGCACGTTGTTGTCAAAATAGCTGAAAACAATCTGGATATTTTCACCTGATATTTTCAATATTTTTGCAGTTAATGGATATTTATAGCAATATAGCAATATTTTCACGTTGGTGCATGAAAACAGATTCATATGACAATCTGGATGCCTTCACTTATTATTACAAGCCTAACAGTTTAAACTTCTGCATATGTTAGGTTTAAACAGCAAGAAAATCTATGGTCTCATGTCAAATCTGTGGTTATATTATATTATCTCGGCCTGAACGGTGTATGAATGGTCCAAGTATTACTTATCTCTGGTGTGTTTGTAAATTACACGTTTTTTATTTATATTATATGACTTAGGTATCTGGATAAGTCAAGTTAGCTCTCAGTTTACAGTTTATTTCTCATCTGGTCAGTTTCTTGCCTGAGCATCCCACACACAAGCATATCAGCAATCATATATTGTGCATTTCGTGTATGCATATTAAGAATAAATCATGTGTGCAAATAAACAATCTTTTTGAATTTATGGTTGAAGGGAACAATTAACCAATATTATATAACTTATTTTATTCCTCCATTTGTCTTATATTTTTTTACTATGCAGTAGTAATGGTAATTATACAAGCAGAAGAAGAACACCAAACAAGAGCAGAAATTGAGAGTTCTTTAGGTTTGGTTTCTGATTTTTTATTTTTTCTTGTTGATCATTTTTATTAAGTTGACATAATCTAAAAATTTGTTTGAGATATTTTTTGATGATATGTTAGGTGATAAAAGAAATAAAAAAAAATGCTGCAAAAAGCAAGGCCTATGCGGAGATGCCACTGGAGAAGAAAGAGAAGCGTAAACGTCAGATTATAGAAAATAGAGCTACAAAGGAAAAAAGTAATCCTCTAATTTTGAATTATTATATATTATATTTTATGATTTTATATATTGTATATATTATATATTATTAATTTTTATTTATGCAGACCAGAGTATTATTTGTGATAGCAACACTGAAGTTGATTCATTTTCCCAGAATATTATTGCTATGTTTTTGAGTTCATAGTTTAGTTAAATGTTTTATGACTTTTCAATTACAGTTAAATAATAAGGTAGAAATTTGTTGGTTTAACATATTAGTTTTTTGCCCAGTATACTTTAAGATGGATAAAATTTGGTCCAAAAATTTTGGTGTACTATTTTGATATGATATATTTTTTGCTGGGATGATAGGTGGTGATAGAAGAAATAAAAACAATGCTGCAAGAAGGAATTTTTATCATGGGTGCAGATGATGATAGAGTGTGCAATTTATCAATATGAGTATGAAGAGAATATGCAGGCCATGTTTCTTTTGTCTAATGGTAGTCAAGATCCATTAAACATCATTTATTCATTGGTTTTTCCAGAATCTGAATCTTCATTAATCAATTTAACAATTTTAGGTAATTGTTTTTATTTCAATTTTTGTTATTATAATTTTTCATTATAATTATATATTGAATCTAATTTAAGTGTTTTTACAGGCAATAATCGGGCTACAAATAGTTTTCAACACATCAGATATATTCAGAACTATATGTTGAAAGGTGGAGTACCATCCGAACCATATGTGTTTCTCAAGATATGGCCAAACCTTGTGGTTCTTGTCGAGGCTGTATTCTATTCTTTTCTGGAAAGGGTAGGGATATCAAGGAAGTAGATTCTCTTAAAGTTAACAGAACAAAAAGGATTAGAGCAACCATAAAGAATGCAGAAAATTCTCCTTGTTCATTACGTTTTAAGGTGGTAATCATTGATGAGTGCCATTTATTGCAATAAGAATCATGGGCGACATTTTTAAAAAGCATTGAGGAGCTTTCACGATATGTTGTCTTCATAATGATAACTCCCGACCTTCATAAATTGCCCAGTGCTGCTGTTTCACGGTCTCAAAGATACAATTTTTTTAGGTTGGAAAATATGTGTGTGGAAGAAGGATTTAGTTTTGACCAGAATGCTTTGGAGTTAGTAGCTGCAAAATCAAATGGTTCACTAAGGGAGGCTGAGATGGTGCTTGAGCACTCAAGTTTGATCAGAAAAAAGATAACGTTATCTTTGGTTTATGAGCTGGTAAGTGATGAACTGTATATTGCATATTTTGTTCTGTACATTGCATATTTTGTTCTGTAAATTTCTGTGATCTAACCTTTATGCTGAACTTTTCAGATGGGAGTTGTTTCTGATAAGGAATTGCTTGATTTGCTGCATCTTGCGTTATCATCTAATACGCCTGATACAGTCAAAAGGGCTCGAGAGCTAATGAGATCAAGAATCGGTCCCTTGCAACTTATATCACAGCTAGCAACAATTATCATGGATACTCTAGCTGGAAAATGTCAAGGAGAAGCTTCTGATGTTCAATGAAAGCTTTTTGGAAGAAGTATATGTAAGTATTTTCCTCCCTAACTTGATAAAGAGTATATCATTAGCAGAAGTTCTAGCAATGCTAATTAGTGAGGCATCACTTCTCATCTGATATATGAATATGAGAAACTATGATTAATTGTTCTTGGCCATATATCTTCTGGATTTTTTTTATTCTTTTTTGGAGGACAAGTCATACTAGAGGGCTCTAAAATTCAATAAGGTTCATAATTTAATCCCTTTTTCTCTTATGCTTGTCATTTACATTAAGCTTTATGGTTAGTTACATGTTCCCTGTACTTTTACTTCACTATTTAGTTATGCAGTTGAATCAACGTCATAAATTATGGTCAAAGAATCACTTTTTGTAGTTGGCCATATATCTTCTGGAAACTTTTTGATTCTTTTTTGGAGGACAAGTCATATTATAGGGAATTGTTCTGTCTTATATTATAATCGTTTTGGAACTCTGATCATTAACAACAGCGTTATTTTCGAATGGTTTTGATTTCTGTATTTCTTCATGCTGCCGATCTCTTTGTGCTATTATTAGTCACATTACATGCGCTCATCACCCCAACATTTTTTATTTGCAGCTTAAGGGTTTGATATAATGTCGATTACTTGGAGAATAAAATGAAGGGGTCATTCTGTGTGAATGGTGGATGAAATTCCCTTGAATGTCAAGGCTGAGTTATGTGAATGTTTTGGCTCGCTTGTTCTCCTACTTGCTGAACTCTCTGTTTTCATCAATGAGCAAAGTGCCCAAGTTACTGAGATTAGTTCTTACATTCCTTTTATGCTCTCATTTGAAAAGGTGAATTTGGTGGAGTGGGCCATGAAGTGTATCAGCAGAGGTGAGGTGGAGAAGATTGTGGATTCAGACATTGTTTTTGAGGTGAAGGGTTATTGTTTGAACAAGTTCAGGGAGACCTTGTAGAAGTGCTTGGCTGGGAATGGGAGATGTGCTGTGGAAACTGGAGTTTGCTCTTAAACTTCAAGTCGGTGATCAGAGAGCAGAACAAGGAGCAGTGTTGCAGCTGCAGTGTGGAGAATTCAGACCCGAGCATCGTCTCTACTCTCTAGGGGGAATTTGGTAGCTTTGTGTCAATGAGGAGGATGAATTCTCAGATGATTTACGGCTGAAAATGGAGCTCAGCAGAATCATCACCAAAATGCCATTTGAAGTATTAGTAAATTTATACACCAATTTTGTTTCTGCCAAACTTGTTCTGTAGTGTTTATAGTATATTCATTTTATTCTTGGTAAATTTCTTAGGTCAAATTTGTTATATTTTGGTTCAAAGTTCCACTGTCCCTTGTCTGAACAATTTTATACAAAGTTGTTTGCATGTGTATATACTGAAATGCAATTTTTATAGTTTCTGTTCATATACTGGTAATAATAAATTAAAAAGGATATCCAAAAGGATAACTGAATCCGTATATGGTTATTTGTGTAGTGAGATTCGTTGATCTTCAATTTTCATTAATTCCGGAAATATAAAACCAGTGGTTGCTACTTGTATTCATATAGTCCGGTTAAGAGAAAATGGGTCATATGCTATTTAGGCTCTTTTGGTCTTCTTTTAAGGGTTTTTTTTTTTTTTTTTTTTTTTGCTTGACTTTTAAGGGTTATATTAGATTGTTTTCGGATTTGAGATAAGTTTCATGTGAGTTAGTCTATAAAAATCGTGATAGGTTCAACTACCTTTGAGTAGTAACTTTGAGCAATTAATTAGAAAGGATCAAGCTCCTTATCACATACACTTTGACATACTTTTGACAATTTATCTTTAAGAAAAATATATTTCAATTTCCATTTCATACTTCAATTAGGTAGTTGAACACCCAAATATCTGGGAAGTTAGATACAATTTTGATCTATGGATGCAATTCATTAATCAAGTTACTTTTAAGAGAGAATAAATACACCACACTATGTTTAGCGTATGCGTATGTTAGTATTATGAATAAGTCAGCTTAATTGTTTCTCTAAAATCGGATAAGTCGGCCAGTCGATGTAGAAGTATGGAATGTTGTCAATTAAGTGGGGAATAACATCTGGAAACGATGATCGATGAGGAAGGAATGATTTTAGAAGATGGATGGGGAAGGATGGAAATGGAGCTGGAGTTCTGGGAGGAGAGATTATTTGACGGGATAAAAGTCTATAATGTTTTGATAAAAAAGGTTCAGCAAAATGCGTATTAAATTGAGAAAAGGATTAGAGCAGCCGAATCCGAGCCATGTCTCGTATATGGGTTAATTAAAAGATGTTTACTCAGGATTTTAAATATGATGGGATTTTAGGCCCTGTTTACCAGAGCTTATCTGTAGATCAGTTCAGTTCAATTCAGTTCAGTGAAAATGCAATTTGATGAAATTTAGGTTAATTCAGTCATACTGGTTCCATTTTTCAATACATCAATTTTCATTTCACTTCAGTTCAGTTCAATTCAGTTCAGTTCAGTACATCAAGAAATAAGCTCTGGCAAACAGGGCCTTACTCATGATTTAAAAGTTTAAATTTGAGTTGATATAAGGCCCTGTTTGCCAGAGCTTATTTGTAGATCAGTTCAATTCAGTGATAATGTTATTTGAAGAAATTCAGGTTAATTCAGTCATCTGATTCCATTTTTCAATACATCAATTTTTTACTTCAATTCAGTTCAATTCAATTCAGTTCAGTACATCAAGAAATAAACTCTAGCAAACAGGGCCTAAGAGTCAATAAATACCTTACTATTATTAAAATATTTAGAATTTTTATCCAAATAGAAACATCTTTCAAATCCAGGCATTCTACTTTCCTGTCCATGTTCCATAATGAATTGGAAAAAAAATTAGTTTAACATTCTTGAAAAATGAATGGAAAAAGGTATGAGTATTATTTGAAGATTAGATTCAATTGTTATAACTTTACTTTGTCATAAAAGTACAAACTTTTGTACAACAAAATATTACTAAATATTTTTATAAATAATGTGTTTATCGGTTCAAATTTTTTTAACATTTCCAGTCATTAACGAAGAAAAGAACAAGAACAAGAACAAGAAAACTTCAACATTTAGAAGATGATTATCCACTTCCTGAGAATCCCATACCAAACAATGGAGGAAAAAATCCTAATGGTCAAATTGTTGGTCATTAGGAAAAAATCTCATACCCCTCTTGTTGGACGAGAGCAAGAGGGGTAATTCATAATTCAATTCATATAAAAACTTATTTAATGTCATTGTACAATCACATATTGCACGATGTATATGAAAAATATATAAACAAATTACATGTAAAAATACACCATCGCCACAGTATGAGTGCAATACTTAGTTCTATTGTATTATCATATATTGGGCATTTCATATATGATTGTTATTATGAATAAATCCTGTGTACAAATACACCGCGCATCGTGCGGTGAGTGCCCGCTAGTAGAAGAAAAGAGAGATAATGCCTCTTTGCACGAGGCAAAGGTGAAGGAAAGAGTCAAAAGGTATTATGACAGAAGGGTTAGGAAAGAAAGCTATAAAGTGGGCGAATGGGTAATGAGGAGGAATGACCATAGCCACAAGGAAAAGGAAGGGAAATTGGCGCCCAATTGGGAGGGACCTTACAAGGTATTAGAAGCTCACCCAGAGGGAGTTATGTACTGGAATCTAAGAATGGGGAAGCTGTTCCAAGGAGGTGGAATGTAGCCAACCTAAGGAGATTCTATGGATGATAGAATCGGATCGATGGCTCGGAAAGGAAGAGCTCGGCGTGGATACGCTAGAGTTCGGATGCGTGGATACACTAAAAGGATTGTTGGTGTACTGGATAGTACCAAACAATAGGAAAATGATGTGGATACACCAAGGGCATATACATGTGCTGGATAGCGCATTGTAATAGAGAAATTCGGGACCTCGGGGTCGCTCCCACGATGGTGCCCCGCAAAAAGGAACATACTTCGGAAAGGGTAATCCGAGTATGCAGGAAAATATTTTGAAAGGGAAAGAAATATTTTAAAAGGAAAGATTTTCGTAAAAAAAGTGTTAAGAAGAAAACACATTCAAACAAAAGGTGTTGGAGGGAGACGTCCCCCAACACACACCAATCGCATAACAATCAATTAAGGAAGATATTTTTGCAAAAAAAAAGACAAAGATAAAAGGATTCAGCCGAGGCAGCCTTAAAGGCCATGCCTCGCATAAGGTAATATTAATCCCGAGGTATTAACAGGTATAAAGGAAGGATGGAATACCAGATATGATATCTGGAAGCGCACATAAAGGAGAGAGGAGGGCCCGTGGAAGCATCTTAGGCAGAACTACTGGCAAAAGGTAAGTCTACTATCCCAATATTCCAAGATATTCGTCGGATTGAAACTTTGGAAATATTGCTCCTTAGTTCATATTATCTTAAGAGAATTAGGTTGAAGTTAATTATTCAAGCCTCTTCGGAAACCTAACCTAAAAAGTAGGTTATCCAAAGGAAGAAAGGATAAGGTTATCACCGCCTCCTCGGAAACCTAGCCCAAGAATTTCTCCCTTTCCAGGTTATACGAGGGGGGGAGAGGATAGGTTAGTACAAAATGGTAACAAGTAATTGATAATAATCAGATAGTAGTAATAAAAGAGAAGCATTGGAAAGGGATATTATTACATTATAAAGGCAAAACATAAAGAGGAATTGCAGAATATAGCCATCAGATCCATTACAAAGGAAAACAGATAGGAAGGAATGCTAACAATACCAGGAAAATAAGGAATACAGAAGAGACAAATGGTTACAATAACAAAACATAAATCTAAAGTTACATAAGGAAAATGTGTGCTCTCGGAACGAGAGAAAAACAGCAGATAGAGATCTTCGGATCGAAGCTGGAGGGCTGGTCTTCGGAAAGGATCACCAGTCAAAGAAGATTGACAAACACATGTACCATGAGATGTAAATGAATGTGAAGGGAAATGCCTACAACCAGAAAAATTGACAAGCACATGTACCATGAGATGTACATGAAGGTGAAGGTAACGTTTACATGCAAGAGGATTGACCAGAGCTTGAAGACAGTTAGGAACCCATGTAACAGGTCCACCAAGGCAGGATCCGGGGTTGTCGGAAGAAAGGACAACATCATCCGACACAACATCTGAGGTACAAGGATCACCTCGGACAGAGGGCAGGATACAACCAACGGTTCGGATAAAGCCATATCAAGGATGTTCGAGCCAGGTATCGTTTGTAAGTGCTCGAGGGGCATGGCATTGCTCTGCAGGACTCAGACCCAATGCAACCGAGAGACTCTACGTTCGGAGACTGGGAAACAAGCTGAATCCTCAAGAAAATGAGGCTGCTAGAAAAAGACAGCAAATCAGCATGGAGATAAGCAAATTAGAGATAAAAGGGAAAATTGGGAGAAGAATCATACCAAAGAGGTGGTAGAAGAAGGGTAGGCTAGTAGACGGGACAACATAGCCTGGCGCGCAGGAGCCGGGAGCCCCATTTCCAGCTGTAATTTGGACAACCAAGGATCGCGAGGCAAGGTGATTAAGAGAGGAGGAGGCAGATGAAGCTTCTTGGTCCCAGACTCGGATTCCAAACCCAGGGGAATTTCAGAAACTGTCCAAGAACCACGACGAATATCCAGTATCTTAGAGCTAGAGAGTGACGCAGGCATTAAAGGAACCACCAAACTGCCATAAGATAGGAGAAGATGTTAAGGCGCGACCATGAGAAAGATGGCCAAAGAAAATACAAAACATACAGGAAAGGAAATGAGGCCTCACCAAGAGGAGTGTAGTGAGCGCCATGGAGAAATTTAGAATAAGGGAGGAGGTTATTTATAGGGAGATAGATGAAGATTAAACGAATTGTCTTGGGGACATGAAAAGTAATGATGGTGAAAAGGGAAGTAAAGGAGCATAGGGAAGAGAAAACGCGCGGGTGTCTCAAAAAATATTAGGAGGTACCAATCAATCATGGCGGTAGGGATCCCGCGTGAAGGATTAGGAAGCACGCACGTCAAAAGGGGTGACAAAACGGCGTAGAATACCGAAGGTGAATCTGAGAGAAGGAAAGGCAACTTAGAGAAAACAGAATAAGACAGAAGGTTCCCATATTGGGAGCCCAGAAACCTCTGTCTGGGGGGCTTGTGATGATAGATAAATAGGGAGATGACTCGGAATCAAGTCATCTTCCAGGAAGTTACCTGCTCACGTGACTAAAGGTGATGACGAGGCATGAGGAGTTACATTCACGTGCTAAAAGACCTCACAAGGTACAGGAAGGTGACGCATGATGATGAGGAGGAAGGAAGTCTAGGGCGCCTATAAATAGAGGCCACAATCATCCATTTCAGCTAAGTTCTCTAACTCTTGAATACAGAGTTTTATGTTTTCAGTACACGAAATCTCATCATCTCACCGGAGCTACCACCCTCAGGTAGTGCCGGGATGGGAGGTTAGTTTTGCAGGCATCGGACAACAGGTCCCAGGTCAGTCCTATCCGAGGTTGAAGAGTGAGGATAGCCAGGGGTAGTTAGCGAGCAGCTCTCATACTTCATCAACCATTCATCCCAAAGCCCTCAGATACATCAGCTATCCGAGGCCTCGATTTACTAGTGCGGATTTTCCCCGCATCAAGTGAAATGAAAATTAATGTGTTGAAAAAATAATAGGTATAACTAAAATAATCTTAATTTCATCAAATTATATTTTTAATGAACTGAATTAAACTGAAGTGAAGTGAAAATTAATGTATTAAAACGAAGAATTGGCATGAATAAATTAACCTAAGTTTCATCAAACCATATTTTATTGAACTAAACTAAACTGAACAGAATTGAAGTGAGAAAATTAATGTATTGAAGGTGACGAGAAGGAATGATCGCACCCATAAAGAAAAAGAAGGGAAGCGGGCACCCAACTTGGAGGGGGCCTTACAAGGTCACCGAGGCTCATCCTGGGGGAAGCTACGTGCTATAAGATTCTGATGGCGAGGCGCTGCTGAGACGATGGAACATCGCCAACGTGAGGAGATTCTATGGATGATGGGATCAGACCAGGATTGGCCAAAGGGGGACAGAGTTTGGCGTGAATACATCCTAGAATTACTTAGTATCTATAGTACTTTGTAATAGAGTTTTTACAAAAGCCGGGACCTCGGGGTCGCTCCCACGATGGTGCCCCACAAAGAAAGGTTTTCAACAGAGCAGCCCGAATACTTTAGAGTTGTAATGAAGGAGATGAATGAAAGATCAGGTGATTAGGTGTATTTTTATGCAATCTAGATTATGTGTGTTAAAGCTGTAAATGGGATTTTTTTGTAGTGATCTTGTGGCTCTCTCCAGTGAACCTACACAGACAAAACAAAGGTCAGACATGCCGGCTTAAGCCTACGCCTGCTCCGATGATCAAATTAGAGGAGAACTCTAATATCTGATCGTGATTACTGGTAGGGAAGGAGCAGAGAACTTAACTGTTCCGCATTGTGATCTGACTCTATTTATAGTCCTCTGAGCTGCCGACATCGAACAGTAGAGGTCGCTACAGTGCTTGGACCTGCCTGTGAGCCGGTGCCTGGTTCAGTCCAGCTTGGGCCTTCAGTATGGGCCTCTGACTAGGACTGGAATAGTGTCATATTTATCAAGTCCCCCCAGTCCATGTATATAGTCAACGTACTATGTTCATTGGACTGTTGGTCAGAGAACATTGAATGATCTTGACTTTTTTGGTATATCCGAGTAGTCGGTGGTGTAGTCCGGGAAGAAGTGGACGGTTTAAATTCCTCGTGTATTCCACGAGCTCCACTATCTCGTTCCCAGCGTCAGAGAGGGGCCCACGAGCGTTTATTGGTTTCGAAAACTCCGACCAGATTCATTCCCCGATACGCCTCTTAATTAGATCTAGATAGGCTCGAGTAGGGCCTTTGCTTTCCTCCAGATTCATCTTCTTCTCTCAGGTAAAGCTTCCGATTCCCTCCTCTGAAATTCAATTTTTCTTCTTCTATTTTTTCCGTATATTAGGATGAGTAACGTGAACAATACCTTGTCTGCCACCGCCGACGAGGATGTCGTCTTCGCACGGGAGCTCTGCCGCTCAGTCTGCGGGCTCACCTTCGAAGAGGCGGAGTCGAAAATCCGGATGCCTCGGTTCGGTGAGGATACTGTGGCCTCTGCCCCCGTCGGCTTTATCCCGGTGTACTGCGAGTATCTGTTCGCGTGCGGGCTTCGTTTTCCCGTCTCGTCATTCTTTCGGTTGGTTTTGCGCTATTTCGACGCTCCCCTGCACGCCCTCTCACCGAACTTTGTTCGGGTCCTGATTGGGTTCGAGGTCCTGTGTATTCTACGTAAGGTTCAGGCCTCTCCCTAACTGTTCCGGGCCTTTCTTTATCCGGCCAACATGGGCGGCGGCGGTGGCTGGCTCCAGTTGAATAGTCGCGAGAAGATGCTGAAGCTGGTCGATGACCGTCCGAAGAGGCATGATTGGAAGACCCGTTGGGTCTTTATAGAGAGCACGCTGATCTTCGGCGAGGGGCCGAAGGATAGTACAGTCCCGGTCCTCCCTCTGGTGATTCGGGGCAAGGTTCTCCTTCCTGCAGAGGCATCGCGTCTGGCCCCCCAGATAGCGAAGATGGGGCTTAAGAGCTACAGTTACTCCGTCTTGACTGATGACAGGGTCCTCCGAGCTGCTAATATGCCCTACTACGTAGATCAGATTCCCGATGAGGATTTGGGTATTTACCTAGTTCCGCTTTTTAGTTTTCTTTGATAATGGTCCGGCCCACTGGCCGTTCCTCTTGCTGACTATATTTTCATTACTTTTTTTGCAGGTGCAGGCGCTATGAGGAAGACTCTGCAATCCCTAATCAACAACCTGGGTTCCATGCCGAAGCCGCGCAACAGACCTGGACTGCGACAGATAAAGGAAGAAGCTGGTGCTGAGCTTTCGCTGTCCGTGACCGCATCCAGGTCCGCCAAGCAGCCTGAAGACGTCGATGACGTGCATGTTGGGGACAGCATGGGAGGAAGAGCTCGAGCCGAGCTGGTAATTGAGGAGACCCAAGTGGCCCGAAAGTGCCAGAAGACCGAGGGTAATGATGACAAGGACATGGCGCAATCCCAGTTTGGCATTCAGCCTCAGCCTTCCGGCCAGGCCGCCAGATCGCCGGTTAGGTCCTTAGATGACGATGAGGTTAAGATCGTAGACCCTCCACCTTCTTCAGTCCGTTCTTCTTTGAACGAGCGGATCGTTGAGACCCTGCAAGAGCGAGTCCTGGACACTCTCCATGGGGGCAATGCTTTCATGGATCAGATATTTTCGCCAGCTTACTTGGAGGACTGGGTGACTCATGGCCCTAGGAGCTATCCAAAGGTCTCCGAAATTTCCGACCGACAAGCCTTCATCGCTATCGAGGTATGTGATTCGTTCTGTCGAAGTTTCAATGGGGTCTTTTGGAATCTCATCTGCCCACTTGCACTAATTGAGCTTCCATTTTCTTTCTTCAGCACTTGCGCATGTCCCATGTGCTGAGAGGGGAGATGTCCCGGCTAAGCTTGAGGGGCGCTGCTCTGGGAACTGAGAATGAAAAGCAGGATGCGGAGTTGGCCAGGACGAAGGGTGTTGAGGCTGACAATGCGCGTCTCCGCCAGTCGGAACAAGAGATGCTTCGTGTAAGGGCTGATCTTGAGGGCTCTTTGTCCGCTGAGCGTGATGCCGCTTCGGCTCTGAGGTCTAGGGTCACTGAACTGGAGGCTCTGTTGATGGAGATGGATGTCCAATTGACCTTCTCCGAGACCCAGCGTGCGCGCCTGATCCGTACTACCTTTCCTCTGGCGTTTTCCAAGATAATCCAGTCTGATGAGTCAGCTGCAGCGTTCACCACTGCTCTTCAAGACTCTGCAGCGTTCCCAGATAAGGTTTATGAGGATCCCGCCAAGCACTTTGAAGCTCTGGATAGTCTGTTCCAAGTCTTCTCCTGACGCCAGTATTCCGATTACTTCAACACCTTAGCTGCTATGAATATTGCAGAAGAGATGGAGGCATGGGAAGCTCCTGCGCTGTCATTTCCTGCTGCTCAGCCTTTTCCACCTCCAGCTGGAGATGATCAGTCTAAGGCTGGCCAATCGCAGATTCAGAATGCTGGTGAACGGACCAAGAACCAGTCGGTGGCTCAGCCCCAGGATCGGACTAAGGCCTAGAATTAATCTGTCAACTTGTTTTTGCTGACGCGCATGTGTACGTTGTTTTCTGCGCGTATGTGCGCTTTTGCTTTAAGGATAATTTCAGTTGTTCAGCTGCAGCAGATTTTGCTTTTTTTCTATGCATCGTACTTCATTCATATTCGTGCACCTTTTCTTTATGGGTTTTTTGAGGGTTTGTGCCCTCTCTCCTTCCCTTAGGAAGTTAATCATCTGGTCCTTGGACTGATGATCAGACTGTCCAGACATTTGTCCGTAACCTTCCCTTAGGAAGTTTATCATCTCGTTCTTGGACTGATGATCAGACTGTCCAGACATTTGTCCGTAACCTTCCCTTAGGAAGTTTATCATCTAGTCCTTGGACTGATGCTCAGACAGCCCAGACATTTTTCCGTAACCTTCCCTTAGGAACTTTATCATCTAGTCCTTGGATTGATGATCAGGCTGTCCAGACATTTTTCTGTAACCTTCCCTTAGGAAGTTTATCATCTAGTCTTTGGACTGATGATTAGACTGTCCAGACATTTGTCCGTAACCTTCCCTTATGAAGCTCATCATCTTGGACTGATGATCAGACTGTCCAGACATTTTTCCGTAACCTTCCCTTAGGAAGTTTATCATCTAATCCTTGGACTGACGATCAGACTGTCCAGACATTTGTCCGTAACCTTCCCTTATGAAGTTCATCATCTAGTCCTTGGACTGATGATCAGGCTGTCCAGACATTTTTCCGTAACTTTCCCTTAGAAAGTTTATAGTCTAGTCCTTGGACTGATGATCAGACTATCCAGACATTTATCCGTAACTTTCCCTTAAGAAGTTCTTCATCTAGTCCTTGGACTGATGATCAGACTGTCCAGACATTTGTCCGTAACCTTCCCTTAGGAAGTTCTTCATCTAGTCCTTGGACTGATGATCAAACTGTCCAGACATTTGTCCGTAACCTTCCCTTAGGAAATTTATCATCTAGTCCTTGGACTAATGATCAGACTGTCCAGACATTTGTCCGTAACCTTCCCTTAGGAAGTTTTTGATCTAATCCTTGGACTGATGATCAGACTGTCCAGACATTTGTCTGCAACCTTCCCTTAGGAAGTTTATCATCTAATCCTTGGACTGATAATCAGGCTGTCCAGACATTTGTCCATAACCTTCCCTTAGGAAGTTTATCATCTAGTCCTTGGACTGATGCTCAGACTGTCCAGACATTTTTCCGTAACCTTCCCTTATGAAGTTTATCATCTAGTCTTTGGACTGATGATCAGCCTGTCCAGACATTTGTCCGTAACCTTCCCTTAGGAATTTTATCATCTAGTTCTTGGACTGATGATCAGACTTACCAGACATTTGTCTGTAACCTTCCCTTAGGAAGTTTATCATCTAGTCCTTGGACTGATGCTCAGACTGTCCAGACATTTGTCCGTAACCTTTCCTTAGGAAGTTTATCGTCTAGTCCTTGGACTGATGCTCAGACTGTCCAGACATTTGTCCGTAACCTTCCCTTATTAATAATAAAATAAGAATTTGTCAATACTGTTCTCTGTGGGATCGACCCTGCTTACTCTGTACTTGAATTTAAACCTAATTGTTTGCAGGTTTATTTGGTAGAAAAACTATCTATCCTCAGGCTACATCTCTAAATGGGTATAAACTTAAACATAAATGACAAGAAAGCTTTTGAGATATTATTTAAGAATTTTTTTACAACAAGAATTTTAAAAAAACATAGAATCAATCTAATTACTCTTGTCGGTAACCATTCTTATATTAACATAGAAATAGACAACCATGAGTTCACAATGTTCACAAATGTAACAGCCGTACCAAACTAATGAAATCTAGTACATGCCCGTAAGTGAAAGTCATCTAGAATGCAACAATTTAAATCTTGAGTATTCTTTTGCCGGTGATCAAAATCCCGACGATTTTGCTCCCTCCATAGATGGTACAAGGCAAAGCAAAGTAATGCAAACTGGGGAGAGTTCTTCCTGGTTCAACCATGAAATAGAAACCGCCTAATATCGCCAAAGGAGAGGAACTGAGGCAACTTCAGAAACCCAAACACACTTTGAGTATAAGGAAACCGAGCAAAACAGTGAGAAATAGTTTCAGGAGCCGCTTCACAGAAATAGCACAACTCCTAGAATGTGTAGAGGAAGAGTTGGGAGAGTCAAGCTTCCGAACCGAACTAGGAGGGTTATCCATCTCTAGGCTAAGTTGAGTTCTATGCACCATCATGCATCGATTGTTAACTAAAGGTTGAGAATCGTCAGATTCGTGTAACGAAGAATAAGGAAAACAACGAGCCATATAAAATGATGAAAGGTGGAAAGAGGTACTTACTCGAACGAGATACGAGAGGGAATATTGGGAACAAGGAAAGTAAAAGTGAAAGAGGAAGGGGAGATGAGTATTTATAGGAAGAAGGAAAACATATCTCGAAAGACAATACTCATTAGGGTTTAAGAAGAGAGGTCCAGAAAATAAAGACCCAAAGCAGCTTCTGCAATGGCTGTGGCTACATTGAACTCCCAGAAAATATTGGAAGAAATCAATGGTCGTAATACCAGCTCTGTTTCAAGTCTCACTCTTACTCACAGAGCCTTATCTCATGTATCGTGCTTGGCGGAGCTCAAAAATTTGGAAATACTGGATCTTTGCTCAAACGAACTGACATTAGTTGAGGGTTTGAAATCATGTCTGAACTTGAAGTGGTTATCGTTGGTTCAGAACAAGATTGAGAGCTTGGAAGGTATTCAGGGGCTTACTAAACTCATGGTACTGAATGCTGGAAAGAATAACCTCAAATCCATGGCCGGCGTTGGATCTCTCATCAGCTTGCGGGCATTAATCTTAAATGACAATGAGATTGTATCAATTTGCAAGCTTGATCAAATCAAGGAGCTTAATTGGTGATTCTTTGGCCAAAGCCAACTCAATGACAAAACTATCTTTATCCATCTCGAACGTCTTGCACTGACTTAAAAGAGCTCCGACTAGCACATAATGAGATCAAGGGTCTTCCAGTCGAGCTCAATAGTAATGCTAGACTTCTGAATTTGGAACTTGAAAACAACTGGGTCAGGAACTGGGAGGTCGTCGCCGTACCTCTCAAATATACAATTTATAGATCGCTTACTACCTTTCCACACTATTAAGTGTACAATGGCAAGTAAGGTTCGTTCCACAGGGAAAATGTTATTTCTATGTATATCTTGTAGGATATATATACATATACATATATATAAAAGCAATGTAAACAAGGGGGGGGGGGGGGGGGTTTGAGCTGAGTTTTGTTTAAGACACTACTAAGTAAAACTACTAGAACTTTAGAATTACAACTAGTTTAGCATCTAAAGATTCAACTAAAGGATTAACTAATGAGAATAAGAGACTTGGGTACATGAGATTTGTATCTTCTTGTTATGGATTTTTCCTCAAACCTACTTATGATACTTTGAGAATGGTGATTGTTTTTAATGAGAAACCATCTCTATTCTAGTTGTGAATCATGAAAGCATTTTCACAACTCTTATTGGCAACTTATCTGTATGATAGCAAATAGATAAATTGACCAATGCTAATTCAAATTAGATGTTTCCCCACCTTACCCATGCAATGTGATAACACAATTGACATAAATATAATGCTAATGAATGATCTCAAGAACAAATACAATTGATAACAACATATATTTGATTCCTAATTCACTACTTTTACATAGAAGAAATGATAGCATTTCAACCATGGAAAGGCAATGTCTAACACATATCCAACACATATCTATGGTTAAGAAATCATTCCTAACCATTTCAACAATCAAATACACATATAATTTATGATCATTAAATGACAAATCAACCATTCCTAAGCTTCATAAACCATGTTCTCAAACCATAACAAGAGGTTTAATCTCACAAACCCAAGATGGATTTTAGCCTACAATCATAACTAAATAATCATAACCATAATCCATACAATAATACATGGTGAATTCAAAGTGAAAATCCAAAGAGAAAAATGAAGAAAAGAGCTTAAGGCTCTGTAAAATTCGATCCCCAACAATGAGGATAAGTTTTTCTTTTATAGTCTAAAAATAATTAAAATTAAAGCAAACAAAAATCAAGTGGCAGGACAGTTCGCGGGTCGCGCGAAATACTTCGTGGACCGCGAGCCTGGTTCTCGCGGTTCGCGGCCGAGGATTCGCGCCCCGCGCGTCTGTGGTCTCGGCGGTCCGCGACCGAGAAATCTCGCCCCGCGCGCATCTGGTCCTCGCGGTTCGCGGCCGAGTCTTCGCGGGTCGCGCGTCTGGGCTTCGCTCAGGTCCTCGTGCTGGTTCTCGCGGTTCGCGGCCGAAGTCTCGCGAACCCGCGCGTCTGGTCCTCGCGGCTCGCGACCGGAGTTTCGCGGACCGCGCGAAACTCGGCATCTTCAAAACAGCAACACACACCCTCGCGGTTCGCGACCTAGGGTTCGCGGCCCGCGAGAGTGTGCCTTCACGCCACTTCTACGACCGGTTCTTCAATGTATCTAATTCCTTCAGGACGGTCATAGAAGGTCTTCAAATCACTCAAATCCATCGCAAGTGCAATTCAAGATCGAAATGCACGTCTTCAATTTCAAACCACTATGAATGATTCGGTCTAAAAGTCTAATATAAATATATAAAATACTATCTAAAACAGCTCTCAAATGCTACAAAATAAGAGTATATCTAGGGTCTATCAAAATCCCCCACACTTGAACCTTTCTCGTCCTCGAGAAAGAACGATTAAGATCCAAATGCTTACTCTGAATAATTAAGCACATAACATTTGAGAGCTTTACATATTTAAACAAGAGAAAAGAATTTTTTTTTTTTTTTAAATACAGTATTAAAAATAGCAGCAAAAACAGCAACAAAAGCAGTAACAAAAGTCCTACACCTCTCCCCCACACTTAGTCTAAACATTGCCCTCAATGTTTAAATATCACAATGAAAATCATAGTGTAAGAAAGAGTGTAGGATATACTCACTGCGAGGGGCCGGAACCGTCGCGACGGCGCTGAGCTCGCGATCTGCGATGGCCCTCATAGTCAAATGCCCCTGGTCCATGTGGGTGCATGGATGCCATCATGGCGAACATCACCTCCATGTCGTCCTCATACCTTTGAGTAAACGCGTCATGCCTCTGCGTGAACTCCTGGAATTGCTGCTGAGTGACATACTGAGGATCGTGATGTGGAGGAGCGTACTGATCTCCATGCTCCGGAGGTGCCTCTAGCCTGGCAAGTGCGATGGTAGGTGCAGGGACTGTGATCTGGATGGGCAATGTGAGCTCCTCCATGCGGGTGCGCTCAGTCAGGTGCACAGCTTCCGGATTTGGCAGGTACATGTGCTGATTCTTGGCTACTAGCCAGATGAATCTAGGAGGAGGGAATTTGTGCATTTGCAAGACATTAGTGGACTCCAAAGAAGCAATGGAGTGTAACTGGTGAGCTCTCTCGGCTGTCTTGCCTATCGCCTGAATGTCTGGAGGTAGATGGATGCGCAAATAAGCTGCCAGAAGAGAAATCATACCCCCCTGCGGTATCTTCCCTGAGCTCTTCTGGGAGGTCTCCAGACATTTCTGCACAAAGAGGTCTACCCAACATGGGTGCTCTATCCTCCAAAACATAGTCCAAAGGCATTGGACTTGTTCCCTGCTGATATGCGTCAACTCCCCCTGGCAAAAGATCGTCATCACTAGGAGCTTGTGCACCATACGAACAGCTGGATGTATGATGTGGTTGTTCTTTGTAGCACCCGTGATGTTGGGAGATCCAGACAAACAATGCCAAAAGAAAGCTAGATCAAATCCTTGTGGGGCATATTCTCTTGGATTCTTGTAGCCCTCCGCATATTGGAATCCAAAAGCATCTTGGATTTCATCATAGGACATCCTGCGGTCTACATCATTCAACCTGAAGGTGATGTAATGCCTGTCATGGTCCTCGTCGTAGTGCTTGGCTAGAGTGGATAGGAACTCAAGTGTATAGCGGATGTATGTCGGTGCCGACCGATCAATGAATCCTCTCATGCCAACGCGATCCAATAAAAATAGCACAGGCTGCTGCAGACCTAGCTCCTGAAGAAGCTCAGAGGAGAGGAACTTCGTCTCCATGATCGTTCGCCTCCCATTCCCTATCAACTTTCTCCACCGTTGTTGGGCATCGTCATTCAAACCTTGCAGTCCCATAAGGTCAATAGGAGGCATGTTTTCTGTAGGGGGAGGGCTAGGTTGGCGAGGGGGGGATTCGGGGATCACGGGCTCACGTGAACTAGAGGCTTCTCCTCGGCGAGACCTTTTCTTCGGTGCCATTATCAAAATCTACTCAAGAACAGTCCAGCACAGCTAAACTAGCTACAAGGCGGCAAGCCCCTACTCAAAAAGCTCAGAATATATCTAAAGGCGGCAAGCCTTTGAAATTGTAATAAAACCTATTGGCGGCAAGCCCTAAATCACCCAAAATTCAAGTAAATTCAGTAGGGTACCGTCAATTGAAGTCTTTGGAAGCAATGTAGCTTGAGGATATCATCAATTGAACCGAAATATCACCAAATCAAAAATGCCCAAAAATTAGGGTTCTTGAGATTTGGGGATATTTAAGTTCGTTTAGGAATTCGAAAATTGAGATGGCGATAAGGATAAGGGTGGTGGAGGGAAGGTTTTGATGTATTGGGTTTGGAGAAAAAGTCGCCGGAGTCCGGCGAATCGGAATGGAGAAGTTTGGGTTGGAATTCGGGCAATGTGGGTAAAAGATAGTGTTTTGGATGTGGATTTTTTGTGGGTTTTGTTGGGAAAGGTTGGGGGATGGATTTGGGTGGAAAGGATTGGTTCAAAACTCGCCGGAATGATGGATTGGAGTGGGTTGCCGGTGGAGAGCACTATTCCGTCGGGAGGGATTGGGAGGAAAAAGAAGAAAAAAGATAGAAGAAAATGGGAAGAATTATTGGCCCCGTTTTGTCGCGAGCCGCGAGGCTACCGTCGCGGGCCGCGGGCTTTCTTCGCGGGTCACGAATTCCCGTCGCGGGTCGCGAAAATGCGCCATTTTGTTCCAGGGATTTCCGAGAAATCCTGGCTTCTTTCGCGGGTCGCGCGGACTCTTTCGCGATCCGCGCGTAACTCCGTCGCGGTCCGCGCGATGAAACCGCGGACCGCGCGCGCCGAGCTGTCGCGGTCCCCGCGATGAAACCGCGGACCGCGTACGACAAACCTTCGCGGTCCGCGCGGTGAAACCGCGGACCGCGAGCACAGTGCCGCGGACCGCGCGATCAGGCCGCGGACCGCGAAAACTGGCGTTTTTGTTCCAGGGATTTCTTGAAAATCCCCTGTTTTTTCGCGGGTCGTCTTCGCGGACCGCGCGTAAACTCTTCGCGGGCCGCGCGCGCAATACTTCACCGAGGTGCGCGCGGTGAAATCGTGCCCTGCGCGCGCAAGTTCCTCGCGGTCCGCGCGATGAATTCGCGGACCGCGCGCACTGTGTCGCGGACCGCGCGATCAAGTCGCGGTCCGCGAAACTTGGCGTTTTGGTGGCAGGGATTTCCAGGAAATCCATCTTTGCATCGCGGGTCGCGAGATCGCGGTCGCGGTCCGCGAAACCCTCGGTCGCGGTCCGCGCAATGAATTCGCGGACCGCGAGGGATGACCCCTTGGCATTTGTCGTTTTTGTTAGTAAATAGAATATTTACTGAATATTAGTTAGCATATTTAGAATATATTCTTTCTGTAATTATCTGTTATATTAGGTAATCTAGTTGTACAGACCTCTATTTATATGAATGAATACAGAAAGCTCAGATGAGCAATTCAGCCATTCAGTATTGCATTCTAACATGGTATCAGAGCTATCAATAATCAAATGCTTATAACATATTGCCATCCAAAGCTATCAATAATCAAACCCCCACTTTTATCTTATATCATCGGGAACCCACATATACACATCTTCGGACTTTCGGGTGTCTGTGTTATCCTAACACCTCAGCCACTGCTCCTCACAAGCTGGCTCCCCGTTCCGTTCCATGCTTATACCTGGGTCCTTCTCCCGACCATAGAGGTTCTCGTTGCTTGGATCTTAACTCACATCGAGTCATCACTTCCAGACATGTTGTGTTTGATGAAACTACTTTTCCTTTCGCCACTCCGTCTGGTTTTACCCAACCATCCACCAATGATATACCCTCATCTGATCCTTCACCTATTCTTTTGGATCTTGTTCATCAAATTTCCCCAGATACCTCACCCATACCATCCCCACCATCCCCACCTCGGTCCTCGCCCACTTTCAGTCCGACTACCCACTCACCTCCTCCACCTCCTCCCCCTCCACCTCCTCGTCACCCAATGACGACACGCCTTAAGGCTGGCATTTCCAAACCTAATCCTCGCTACAACCTCTTGGCTTCTTCTACTCAAGTCTCCCCTCTTCCTAAATCTCCGCTACAAGCCCTGCAGGACCCCCATTGGCGTGCCGCCATGAATGATGAGTTTAATGCTCTTATTAAAAATGGTACTTGGGACTTGGTTCCGAGGCCGGCTGGTGCTAATATTGTTCGCTGCATGTGGCTATTTAAGCATAAGTACAGGTCTGATGGCACACTTGAGAGGTACAAAGCCCGTCTGGTGGTTAACGGTAAGTCTCAACAGGTCGGAGTGGATTGTGATGAGACGTTTAGTCCCGTGGTTAAACCGGCTACCATTCGGCTCATTCTCAGCATCGCCGTCTCTCGGTCGTGGCCTATTCACCAGTTCGACGTGAAGAACGCTTTCTTACATGGGGATTTGCATGAGACCGTTTATATGCATCAGGCTCCTGGTTTTTCGGACCAGCGTTATCCAGGCCAGGTTTGTCTTCTGCGCAAGTCTCTCTACGGGCTAAAGCAGGCACCCCGAGCTTGGTACCACCGTTTTGCTACTTATCTTTCCAGGATTGGTTTCCGTGGCAGTCAGAGCGATCACTCGCTCTTCATATACACCTTCCGGAATGAGACAGCATACTTGCTCTTATATGTTGATGACATCATTCTCACCGCCTCTTCTGATGCCCTGCTTCACCGCCTCACAGCATTGCTTGGTGCTGAGTTTGCTATGACGGATCTCGGCCCTCTAAGTTACTTTCTTGGTGTTTCTGTGACTCGATCCGAGTCAGGCCTTTTCTTGTCTCAACAGAAGTATGCCAGGGATATCATTGATCGCGCCAAGATGACTTCGTGCAAGCCTGCTACTACACCTGTGGACACCAAGTCAAAACTTGCTGCTGATGTTGGGCTCCCTCTAGCTGATCCTTCAGTTTACCGCAGTCTTGCCGGTGCTCTTCAGTACCTCACCTTCACGAGGCCGGACATTGCCTATGCCGTGCAACAAATTTGTCTTTTTATGCATGACCCTAGAGAACCACACTTTCAGGCTCTCAAGCGGATTATCCGGTACATCCAGGGTACTCTTGCTCTTGGTCTTCATCTTCAGGCATCCTCTACCTCAGCCCTCACTGCTTACTCAGATGCGGATTGGGCTGGCTGTCCAGACACTCGTCGGTCTACTTCTGGTTATTGTGTGTACTTTGGTGACAATCTCGTTTCATGGTCTTCCAAGCGCCAACCCACTATCTCCAGATCGAGTGCCGAGGCTGAATATCGAGGAGTTGCTAATGCTGTAGCTGAGACGTGCTGGTTGCGCAACTTACTTTGTGAATTGCGTGTTCCTCTTCAGCGGGCTACTTTGGTCTACTGTGACAACATCTCTGCCGTGTACCTTTCGTCTAATCCGGTACACCATCAACGTACTAAGCATGTGGAGATTGATATTCACTTTGTTCGCGAGAAGGTGGCTCTCGGACAGGTTCGTGTTCTTCATGTTCCATCGGCTCATCAGTATGCTGACATCTTTACCAAGGGACTTCCATCACCTTTGTTTCTAGATTTTCGTTCTAGTCTTTGCATTCGCTCTGCTCCTGTTTCGACTAAGGGGGAGTGTTAGTAAATAGAATATTTACTGAATATTAGTTAGCATATTTAGAATATATTCTTTCTGTAATTATCTGTTATATTAGGTAATCTAGTTGTACAGACCTCTATTTATATGAATGAATACAGAAAGCTCAGATGAGCAATTCAGCCATTCAGTATTGCATTCTAACAGTTTTGCACCACTTCAAACCTATTTCTACAAAAACAACATAAAAACTAGCGTAATGTTCGAATTACAAGCTTAATGAAATGTACATAGAAAATAAATATAAAGAAAGTAATGTTCCAAATGTTGAAATTGTTCGACGAAATGCTTTTAAAGCTCAAAACTCGTTTATTTAACATCGTCGGCACGATGTACCTCCATGGTAAAGATCACTCGTAGGCCGGGTTGCCTAGAGACATGTCCTCTAGGATCTCCGATTTGAAACCCTCGTAATACGGTTTCAACCTTTGGCCGTTGACCTTGATGATTTTGGCATCCTTGTCGCTTTGGATCTCCACCGCACCATGAGGGAAAACTTGCACAACTACAAATGGTCCAGTCCACCGAGAACGCAGTTTACCTGGAAACAACCGAAGACGTGATTGAAATAGAAGAACTTTTTGACCTACCTCAAAAGTTTTCCTAATTATCATCTTGTCATGCCATGCCTTCGTCTTCTCTTTGTAAATGGCCGCGTTCTCATAGGACTCATTCCGGATTTCCTCAAGCTCTTGCAATTGAAGCTTCCTTTCATTCCCGGCCTCGTCCAAGTTCAAGTTGAACCTTGTGATTGCCCAATAGGCTTTGTGTGCTAACTCCACCGGTAAATGACACGGCTTTCCAAAGACTAATCGGTATGGAGACATGCCAATTGGAGTCTTATAAGCCGTCCTATATGCCCACAATCCATCATCCAACCGAGTACTCCAATCCTTGCGAGTCGGCCTAACCGTTTTCTCAAGGATGGACTTGATTTCCCTATTGGAAACTTCGGCTTGTCCATTTGTTTGTGGGTGATAGGCGGTGGAAGTTTTGTGATTTACCCCATATTTCTTCAACAATGCGGCAATGGTTCTATTACAAAAGTGAGTGCCTCGATCACTGATCAAAGCTCGGGGTACCCCGAACCTAGAGAAGATGTGAGATTTGATGAACTCTGCAACCACTTTAGAATCATCAGTACGAGTGGGAATTGCTTCAACCCACTTAGAAACATAATCAACCGCAAGCAAGATATATTTAAAACCAAAGGAAGTAGGGAAAGGTCCCATAAAATCAATTCCCCAAACATCAAAAAGTTCACAATATAGAGGGCAATGTTGGGGCATTTCATTCCTAGAAGAGATGTTTCCTACTCTTTGGCATTTATCACAAGATTTGCAAAATGTGTATGCATCTTTATTCAAGCTAGGCCAATAGAAACCACAATCTAGCACTTTCCTAGCGGTTCGCCTAGCACCAAAATGACCACCACATGCATATGAATGGCAAAAAGCAAGGATTGAGTTTGTTTCATTATTAGGAATGCATCTCCTAATCACTTGGTCGGCACAATGTTTCCATACATAGGTATCATCCCACACATAAAACCTAGCATCATGCTTTAACTTATCCTTTTGTGCTTTTGTGAAATGAGAAGGGCACTTACTTGTGACAAGGAAATTCACGATGTTGGCATACCATGGAAGAGAAACACCAAGAGCAAACAATTGCTCGTCGGGGAATTCTTCGTGAAGATGCTCCTTCAATGCTTTGGTCTCAAACTCCTCATTGGGCACCAATCGGCTCAAATGGTCGGCCACTAGATTTTCAGCTCCTTTCTTGTCCTTGACCTCCAAATCGAACTCACTCAAGAGTAAGATCCATCGGAGTAACCTAGGCTTTGCTTCTTTCTTCGTCATCAAGTAACGAAGAGCTGCATGGTCAGTGAAAACAATAATTTTTGTACTAAGCAAATATGGCCTAAACTTTTCTAAGGAAAAGACTACCGCTAGCAATTCCTTTTCAGTAGTGGTATAGTTCCTTTGAGCATCATTGAGAGTCATGGATGCATAATAGATGGCGTGGGGAATTTTCCCCACCCTTTGACCTAGCACCGCACCAACGGCGTAGTCACTTGCATCACACATGATCTCAAATGGGAGGGACCAATTTGGAGGTTGTATAATAGGGGCCGACACTAGCATAGACTTTAAACAATCAAATGCCCTTTTACAACCTTCATCTACCACAAATTCCACATCCTTTTGCAACAATCTACATAAAGGGGAAGAAATTTTTGAAAAGTCTTTTATGAAACGGCGGTAGAAACCCGCGTGGCCAAGAAAGGATCTCACATCACGCACACAAGTAGGGTAAGGAAGAGATTGGATGATATCAATTTTTGCTTTGTCTACTTCAATACCCTTAGATGACACTTCATGACCTAACACAATGCCCTTTTCTACCATAAAATGACATTTTTCAGAATTTAGCACAAGGTTTTTATCAATGCAAGTTTTTAGGACTAATGACAAATGGATTAAGCAATTGTCAAAAGAGTTTCCATGAACAGTAAAGTCATCCATGAAAACCTCTACAAACTTCTCAAGATATTTTGAAAAAATGCTAACCATACACCTTTGGAACGTGGCCGGTGCATTGCAAAGGCCAAAAGGCATGCGTCGATATGCAAAGGTGCCAAAGGGACATGTGAAGGTGGTCTTCTCTTGATCCTCTGGTGCAATGGCAACCTGAAAGTACCCTGAATAGCCATCAAGAAAACAGTAGAAAGAGTGGCCTGCAAGCCGGTTAAGCATTTGATCAATAAATGGCAAAGGGAAATGGTCTTTCCTTGTTACCGCATTTAACCTTCGGTAATCAATGCAAACACGCCATCCATTTTGGACACGAGTGGGAATCAATTCGCCATGGCTATTCTCCACTACGGTCACTCCGGTTTTCTTTGGCACCACTTGTGTTGGGCTTACCCATTTACTATCGGAGATTGGATAGATCATTCCCGCATCCAACAATTTAAGAACCTCGGCTTTTACTACCTCCATCATAGGAGGGTTCAACCGCCTTTGAGGTTGTCGGATGGGTTTAGCATCATCCTCCAATAGTATACGGTGCATGCAAGTACTTGGACTCATACCTTTGATGTCGGCAATAGTCCATCCAATGGCTTCCTTATGATCTTGAAGCACTTTCATCAACCTTTCCTCTTGTTCCTTGGTGAGTTTGTTGGAGATGATCACCGGCAATTTCTCACCATCACCAAGGAATGCATATTTTAGATTCTCGGGTAGTGGTTTCAACTCCACCACCGGAGGTTTATTGAAAGATGGTCGGTTGCCCGAGCCCTTCAATACCTCAAGGTCTAAAATTGGTGCATCAAGAGAAAGTTCCTCAAAGGTATCTAGCTCAAAAATGCTTTCCTTCAAGTTAGCACTCAAAGCATATGTATGAACATTACTTGTGTGTAAACTATTAGCTAAAGCATTTAACAAAGGATCATCAACATCATTTTCATAAACTTTTTGCACATAAGGCTCAATCACATCAATAGCATTGCAAGAAGTTTCTTCATCATCGTATTTCATTGCACCATAAATGTTGAACTCTATTTTATCCTCATCAAATTCCATGGTAAGCCTACCACTATGCACATCGATAATAGTTCTTGACGTTTTCAAAAAGGGACGCCCTAACAAGACAGGGGTAGCAAATTTATCATGTTCCATGTCAAGAACGTAAAAATCGGCCGGGAACACCAACTTGTCGACTTTTACCAAGACATCTTCAACAATACCCTTAGGGTACGCATTAGAGCGGTCGGCAAGTTGGATTACCACACCGGTTTTATGCAAAGTGCCAAGATTCAACGATTCATACAATGTATATGGAATGACATTTATGGATGCACCTAGATCTAGCATGGCTCTAGGAAAGTAAGTGTTCCCTAAGATGCAAGGAATGGTAAACATGCCCGGATCACCACATTTAGTAGGCATTTTATCTTGAAATAAAGCCGACACATGTTCATTGACTCTTTCATTTTTAACATGCTTAGACCTTTGTTGACGATGGTTTACACATAATTCCTTCAAGAACTTAGAATATCTAGGAACTTGATCAATAGCATCGAGCAAAGGAATATTTACCTCACACCTTCGAAGGACCTCGAAAGCTTCCTTGTCCATCTCCTTTTTCCGAGTATTCTTCAAAGCTTCGGGAAATGGTGCTTCCACATCAATCAAAGGTAGTGTCCACCCTAGTTTTCTTGTGAAGAGGTGAGAATGGAGGTGACATTGGTTCAACATGAGAAGTTGTGTCTACATGTTCCTCATCAATAAGTTCTTTCTCCTTCTCAACCTCGGCATCACCTTTTTCTTTGGCTAGCCCCTCAAGAATTACTTCTTCGTCGGCCAAGGTCGCCTCAACCTTGTCATTGGCTAAACTCTTCTTCACAAGGCCTCTCTTGGGTGCCTTTTTCACAACCACTTCGGGTTCAAGAGCTTGTTTACCACTCCTCAAGGTCATGGCACTCGCATGAGGCCTTGGATTTAACTCCGTTTGCGCGGGTAGTTTCCCGGAGTTTTGTGCTTCCAACTTTCCCAAAACCGTGGCCATTTGACTCATTTGCACCTCAATGCTTTTGAGTCTAGCATCTTGTGGGAATTGGTCCGAGCTTTCACCTTGGTTATGAGATTTATCTTCCAACCTCGGGTGAGCATTTTGAGGAGTGCGGTTGTTGAAACGGCCTTGACCTTGGTTCCTTGGGTATTGTTGTGGAGGATGATCTTGGTACCCTTGATAGCCAAAATCTTGGTACCCTTGGTTTTGGTAACCTTGGTACCCTTGATTTTGGTGGCTTTGGTCTCCTTGGTAGCCTTGGTCATTTTGCCCCCTCGACCTATCAAAGGATTGACCACTTTGACCTTGGTAACCCCCTTGGTAGCCACCTTGTTGGCCTTGTTGCCCCGTCGGTTCATCTCTCCACCGAAAGTTGGGGTGATCTCTAGTTCCGGGGTTGTAGTGTTGAGCAAAAGGATCATACTTCCTTTGGTTACCCCTATCACCACCTTGGCCTTGTCCACCTTGAAAACCCCTACCACTTTGGTAGCCTCGTCCTCCTTGGTAGCCCCTAAAACCTTGGTTTCCTCCTTGATCGCCTCTAAAACCTTGGTTTCCTCCATAGACCCCCATGGCATTGACTTCTTCGTTATAATCCTCGTTTGCTTGAGGACAAGATTCGGTGAGATGGTTCGAAGCACAAATCCCACACGTCATCACTTGTTACCTTGGTTGGTTCCCCCCGGAGCTATTTCCCATCATGAAACCTTTCATCAATGCCGTAAGCTCCTTGATATCTTGACGAGAGCTATCATTGTTCCCACCGGAGTTACCCACTCGTAGCCTCCGGTCTCTCTTTGGTTTGCATCCTTCGGCTAGTTGCTCAAATAGCATCATGGCATCGAAAGAGCCAAGGTTAGCAATGGAGCCATAGCAAGACCGATTTATCAACTCGGTTTCTCTATCATTCAAACCATTGTAATAGAAACACACCAATTGAGGTTCGGTGAAGCTATGGTATGGGCAACTTGAGAGGAGAGTTTGGAATCTTTCCCAATACCCATACAACGTCTCATCATCGTCTTGAGTGATGTTGCTAATGGCTTGTATCAAGACCGAGGACTTAGAGGGAGGAAAGTACTTGTCTAAGAACTTTTTCTTCAATTGTGGCCATGTAGTGATTGATGATGAAGGTAAACGGCTTAACCATTTAGCGGCCTTGTCCTTCAAGGTGAAGGTGAAGGTTTTCAGCTTAAACTCATCCACACTCATCTCGGAAGGTTTCAAACTACTACACACCCTATGAAAAGCCTCAAGGAAGTCATTCGGATCATCCACTTCTCTACCATGGAAAGTTGGAAGCAAATTTATCACTCCCGTCTTGATTTCGTATTGAGAGTTCGGGTAAACAATGCTCGATTGTTGTTGCTCATAGTTGGGGGACATGTACTCTCTCATAGAAATGTTGGTAGGAGAAGGATTAGGGTTTTGGAAAGGGTTGTAGAATTGGTTTCGGGAAGGGTTTTGGCCGGTATCCTCTTCATCGTCCGCCATGTTGAAAGGTAGTGATTCACTTTCAAGGGAGAAAGGATTAGATGCTAGTGACTCTTGCACTTGCCTCCTAAGTTGGCGGAGACTTCTTACTAGCTCGGAATCGTATTGCAAAGGGTCTTGGTTCGAGGATCGTGTAAGAACCATGCACCAAGAGCTAGAGCAATAGGGTTCCAAACCAAAATAGAACCTAAAAAGAAAGATAGATTAGAAATAAAACTACAATATACACATATAAATACGCCTTGTCCCCGGCAGCGGCGCCAAAATTTGGGAGGTCGTCGTCGTACCTCTTAAATATACAATTTATAGATCGCTTACTACCTTTCCACACTATTAAGTGTACAATGGCAAGTAAGGTTCGTTCCACAGGGAAAAGGTTATTTCTATGTATATCTTGTAGGATATATATACATATACATATATATAAAAGCAATGTAAACAGGGGGGGTTTGAGTTGAGTTTTGTTTAAGACACTACTAAGTAAAACTACTAGAACTTTAGAATTACAACTAGTTTAGCATCTAAAGATTCAACTAAAGGATTAACTAATGAGAATAAGAGACTTGGGTACATGAGATTTGTATCTTCTTGTTATGGATTTTTCCTCAAACCTACTTATGATACTTTGAGAATGGTGATTGTTTTTAATGAGAAACCATCTCTATTCTAGTTGTGAATCATGAAAGCATTTTCACAACTCTTATTGGCAACTTATCTATATGATAGCAAATAGATAAATTGACCAATGCTAATTCAAATTAGATGTTTCCCCACCTTACCCATGCAATGTGATAACACAATTGACATAAATATAATGCTAATGAATGATCTCAAGAACAAATACAATTGATAACAACATATATTTGATTCCTAATTCACTACTTTTACATAGAAGAAATGATAGCATTTCAACCATGGAAAGGCAATGTGTAACACATATCCAACACATATCTATGGTTAAGAAATCATTCCTAACCATTTCAACAATCAAATACACATATAATTTATGATCATTCAATGACAAATCAACCATTACTAAGCTTCATAAACCATGTTCTCAAACCATAACAAGAGGTTTAATCTCACATACCCAAGATGGGTTTTAGCCTACAATCATAACTAAATAATCATAACCATAATCCATACAATAATACATGGTGAATTCAAAGTGAAAATCCAAAGAGAAAAATGAAGAAAAGAGCTTAAGGCTCTGTAAAATTCGATCCCCAACAATGAGGATAAGTTTTTCTTTTATAGTCTAAAAATAATTAAAATTAAAGCAAACAAAAATCAAGTGGCAGGACAGTTCGCGGGTCGCGCGAAATACTTCGCGGACCGCGAGCCTGGTTCTCGCGGTTCGCGGCCGAGGATTCGCGCCCCGCGCGTCCGTGGTCTCGACGGTCCGCGACCGAGAAATCTCGCCCCGCGTGCATCTGGTCCTCGTGGTTCGCGGCCGAGTCTTCGCGGGTCGCGCGTCTGGGCTTCGCTCAGGTCCTCGTGCTGGTTCTCGCGGTTCGCGGCCGAAGTCTCGCGAACCCGCGCGTCTGGTCCTCGCGGCTCGCGACCGGAGTTTCGCGGACCGCGCGAAACTCGGCATCTTCAAAACAGCAACACACCCTCGCGGTTCGCGGCCCGCGAGAGTGTGCCTTCACGCCACTTCTACGACCGGTTCTTCAATGTATCTAATTCCTTCAGGACGGTCATAGAAGGTTTTCAAATCACTCAAATCCATCGCAAGTGCAATTCAAGATCGAAATGCACGTCTTCAATTTCAAACCACTATGAATGATTCGGTCTAAAAGTCTAATATAAATATATAAAATACTATCTAAAACAGCTCTCAAATGCTACAAAATAAGAGTATATCTAGGGTCTATCAGGAACATGTCAGACCTGAAGGTTCTCTCTTCCTTACTCCACCTTGTCTTTCTTGACTCTTGAGTTGTTGAAGATTTAGCCTTACTTTTTAACGTACTAGTACCGTCATCCCGCGCTACGCACGGGACCTCTGAATCCTCCAAGAATAACAGTAAAACTCTTTAACTATGCAACTCTTATGTGTCCAATAAAACACCATCTGAACTGTTTTGTTACAAGAACTCAATCATACAATCCCATTGGATCATTTGGAACATTCTGCATCTGTTTTTCTTCTATTAGCATATGCTTTTTCATTTTCAACGGTAAAACAAAACCTTATTCAGTATCTGTTTGATGATTTCCTTCTTTTACCTTCTCAAATTTGTATGATAACATAGCTGCAGCTCAAATTAGACAGAATCAATAATTTATGATCAACCTCGTGCAAAGGCTCCATGGCCATACTAATTAGAAGTCAATGTGCACACGCCTAATGAATGCTAACAAACTATACAGAAAGCCTACAAGGAATGCAGAAATAAAGGATTTCAAATTGCCACTTTTATCTTCTAAATGCTGAAAAGTCAATGTACCAAGCCAGTGCATCCTCACTCTAAATCAGAATCAGTTTGATCTTGGAATCCTAATCATTGTTTGTCCTCTTTCTATCTCTCCATGCACTTCCTGAATGCAACAACGCTCTTAAAAACTGCAAGGCCTGAAAATCACAGCTTCTATTCTAGTTATAGTCCTGGACTGAGAAATACCATGAAGGAGGACACCAACTCCATAAGGTGTGTGAAACCCTTCTTTGCAAAGCTATATATTTTTTCCCCAACAAAGGGTCTGCTGATGAATAAAATTACCATGAGCAACCAGAAGTGTACTAAAAATATTCATGAAATAACACACTATGCATCAAGGGCTGTAGACAATATATTTCTTACAGAATTGCTAGATGCTCGATACGTATACACCATGTATTTGAGACCACAAGTGTTCACTTCAAATTTAAGTAGGCTCAAGGAAACTAAAATTTGTCACTATGGCAAAATCAACATCAATACAACCAATCAGCCAAAATCAATACAAATAAAAAGAACACTAACTGAAATCTGGCCAAGAGCTTGCAATCATTACAAGCACATTATTTCAACACCAGATACTTAAATCCATCTTCAATACAATCAGCTCACCAAACCAAGTTCCATTATTTAAAAAGATGAAACAAACTCAAGAAAGATGTAAATAAAAAGTACATATTAAAGGACTTTACTGGATCAGACATCTATGGCCAAGAGAAACAGTCATACTTGCAATTATATATGTGCCAGAAAAAAAGTCTTACTGCTTTATTTCGGAGTATTTAGCGATTCATGAGTCACTCAAGCCAAAATTCAAACATCTTGCATGCATATGATTTGTAAAGATTTGTCCAATTATTTTGCAAACCATTGCTTTAGCTCCTTCACACGTGATGCATCAGCAAGTGAATGCTGATGAAAGTCTTAATAAGCCAAGTATATGCTATCCTCTGCAAGGAATTGAAGTAGGAGTTTAGAAGAAACTTATAATAAAACACAACTGGTATACTACAGTCAATTAATATGTATCCTCTAAAGTTCTTAGTTTTATAAGTTCAGCACCCCATAATTTTATTTCTATGAGTCTGCTAAAAGAAATGTTTTCAGAGCAGGATACATCAATCATCAAACCAGTAAGAAGAGGATAAGAACAAAGTCATTTGAACCACTCTAACACAATCTATATCAAGTCTATCAGTGAGACAGTGACCATAATCAGAGCAGAGCATTCACACTATAAATTGAAAGATCGCAACTAAAGCCAGTGAAAGTACAATGAAACTGTCATCCAGAGAATGACGATAGTACTGAATGAAAAACAACAGTACCATCTCCCGAATCATAATGAGCCAATTCTTGAGCAGTAGCAACCATGTTTCGAAGAACTGTATTCATCTAACGCAAACAAGTAACAAGACATAGTTCAGAATCCATGAAAGGCACATCCAGAGAGGTTTTATCATTTACCAAATATGAACACATAACTACCCAGGAGAGTAAAAGAAAAATAGGCCAACCCTCAAATTTCTAGCATAAAGGCCATCCTCTATAGATGCCAGCTGTCCATTAAATGTAGATGTGGCTGCAACTCGCGCTCTTCTCCCTTGACTTAATGATGAAGCCTGGCCAGTCAGCATATCAAACTGAGTCTGCAACCGTCTGGCTGCTTCTACAACTCGACAGCTTGTCTTTAATCCTACGGTAGCATACCCGATGATTAAATGAGCTATATTAGACATTTATTTTCAACATAATCCCTGATATCTAAAGAAGTATAATACGAACAAAAAGCTACGGTTAAACAAAACACCTAATTTCTTTCAAACCTTCCTCCACTCAAAAAACAGCCTCCATGTTGTCTCTCCCAGTGGAAAAGCCGGATATGCTATCATAAGCAAGACCTAGGTCCTCGCCCTAATTAAAATCAAGCAATTCAAACCTTACCGTATCTGTGAGCAACATTACCTCCACAAAATAAAGGAGACAAACATCAATCCAAAAGCTTCCCTTCTTGCAGGAATTTCTCATACCTAAATCATAAAAATACAAAGTTTCTTCAAGTAACAAAGTCTGGCATCAAAATTCAAAACATCATGTCACGCAATTCTTGCACATTCATTGTCTTTAACAATTCCAGTTTCGTGTTAACTAAAAAGGATAAAAACTCATATTTTGAAACTAACACCATCCCAAAGTGTGCCATAATCTACATAAAATGCAACCTTAAAAACATCCAAATATTATTGTAAAGCAGAAACTTAATTGTGAGAGCTCATATAGGGAGAGGAGGTTGGAGAGGCGGAGGCTGGAGCAGACCCAATCGAGAATGGGTCGAGCGTCGTCGTATCGGAAGGGCCATTCGAAGCTGTCGGAGTCCCGTGACTACTCCTTTCCTTGTCCAGCTCCGAACAGTGCGCATAATCTCTCGCCGCTACCCATCGGCGCGGTACGACTACACTCTAAAAATGAGAACGCCAACATAAAATAATCAAAATTGAGACCCTTTACAAAGAATTGAGCTACGAAGAATTGTTATTAATCAGGAACTTTCAAAAGAAGCGAAGGGGAATAAAGGAAATCCGTGCAACACAAAAAACAGATAAAAATCACAAAAAATAGGAGTATAGGACTATGAGAATATGCACATAGAGTCTTCCTGTTTACGGATCAGCCGGCGTCGAAGAAAAACAGAAAAAAACAACAAATAAGCATTCATAACCCAGAAAAAAGACCCCAGTTTGGCAAAAGAAGTGTTTGGAAATGAGAGAAGATTGGAAAGAAGGGCTGGAACCTACGCGCAGGGACACGTGGAGGCAAGGGTGCACGAAGGAGAAGAGATGATGACGCGTGGTGGATGAAATAAAATAATTAAATTACTGTAGATGGATGAACAGTAAACGGGATCCAGCCTTTTAATATAGTTAGATACAAACACAGATTTTATTGAAACATTTGTTTTTAAAAAAAAATCTCGAAAGACAAGTGAATGATTGTTCGTGCAAAAAAGAGAAAAGAATGGTTGGAAATCAAGAGGAGTGCAGTCGTCAAATTGGGAAAGACGCCAGGAGATGTTTCGATGGGTCCCGCAGATGCATGTCAAAGGAAGGGGCCCTTAGATAGGGCGATGATCCAAAGCAAGAGTATCAGTGACCAAGCAAAGACAAAGCATGAATTCCGGAAGACAGAGGACTTCTGATAGCCATATAAGCCTCGATCTTGAGGTGATATACCTGGCTCGCCCATTGATAGGCCCTAGATATACTCTTATTTTGTAGCATTTGAGAGCTATTCTAGATAGTATTTTGTATATTTATATTAGACTTTTGGACCAAATCATTCATAGTGGTTTGAAATTGAAGACGTGCATTTCGATCTTGAATTGCACTTGCGATGGATTTGAGTGATTTGAAGACCTTCTATGACCGTCCTGACCGCGATTGATGCATTGAAGAACCGGTCGTAGAAGTGGCGTGAAGGCACACTCTCGCGGGCCGCGAACCCTAGGTCGCGAACCGCGAGGGCGTGTGTTGCTGTTTTGATGATGCCGAGTTTCGCGCGGTCCGCGGAACTCCGGTCGCGAGCCGCGAGGACCAGACGCGCGGTCCGCGAAACTCCGGTCGCGAGCCGCGAGGACCAGCACGAGGACCAGCGCGAGGACCAGACGCGCGGTCCGCGAAACCTCGGTCGCGGACCGCGGAAACCGGAGACGCGCGGTGCGCGAAACATCGGTTGCGAACCGCGGAGGCCACAGCGCGCGGTCCGCGAATCCTCGGCCGCGAGCCGCGAGAACCAGGCTCGCGGTCCGCGAAGGACCTGCAAGTGGCATTTTGTTTTGTTTTATTTTTGTTATTTTGAGAAGTATAAAAGAAACTTATCCTCATTGTTTTGGGGATCGAATTTTACAGAGCCTTAAGCTCTTTTCTTCATTTTTCTCTTTGGATTTTCACTTTGAATTCACCATGTATTATTGTATGGATTATGGTTATGATTATTTAGTTATGATTGTAGGCTAAAACCCATCTTGGGTATGTGAGATTAAACCTCTTGTTATGGTTTGAGAACATGGTTTATGAAGCTTAGTAATGGTTGATTTGTCATTGAATGATCATAAATTATATGTGTATTTGATTGTTGAAATGGTTAGGAATGATTTCTTAACCATAGATATGTGTTGGATATGTGTTAGACATTGCCTTTCCATGGTTGAAATGCTATCATTTCTTCTATGTAAAAGTAGTGAATTAGGAATCAAATATATGTTGTTATCAATTGTATTTGTTCTTGAGATCATTCATTAGCATTATATTTATGTCAATTGTGTTATCACATTGCATGGGTAAGGTGGGGAAACATCTAATTTGAATTAACATTGGTCAATTTATCTATTTGCTATCATATAGATAAGTTGCCAATAAGAGTTGTGAATATGCTTTCATGATTCACAACTAGAATAGAGATGGTTTCTCATTAAAAACAATCACCATTCTCAAAGTATCATAAGTAGGTTTGAGGAAAAATCCATAACAAGAAGATACAAATCTCATGTACCCAAGTCTCTTATTCTCATTAGTTAATCCTTTAGTTGAATCTTTAGATGCTAAATTAGTTGTAATTCTAAAGTCCTAGTAGTTTTACTTAGTAGTGTCTTAAACAAAACTCAACTCAAACCCCCCCCCCCCCCTTGTTTACATTGCTTTTATATATATGTATATGTATATATATCCTACAAGATATACATAGAAATAACTTTTTCCCTGTGGAACGAACCTTACTTGCCATTGTACACTTAATAGTGTGGAAAGGTAGTAAGCGATCTATAAATTATATATTTGAGAGGTACGGCGACGACCTCCCAAATTTTGGCGCCGCTGCCGGGGACAAGGCGTATTTTTATGTGTATATTGTAGTTTTATTTCTAATCTATCTTTCTTTTTAGGTTCTATTTTGGTTTGGAACCCTATTGCTCTAGCTCTTGGTGCATGGTTCTTACACGATCCTCGAACCAAGACCCTTTGCAATACGATTCCGAGCTAGTAAGAAGTCTCCGCCAACTTAGGAGGCAAGTGCAAGAGTCACTAGCATCTAATCCTTTCTCCCTTGAAAGTGAATCACTACCTTTCAACATGGCGGACGATGAAGAGGATACCGGCCAAAACCCTCCCCGAAACCAATTCTACAACCCTTTCCAAAACCCTAATCCTTCTCCTACCAACATTTCTATGAGAGAGTACATGTCCCCCAACTATGAGCAACAACAATCGAGCATTGTTTACCCGAACTCTCAATACGAAATCAAGACGGGAGTGATAAATTTACTTCCAACTTTCCATGGTAGAGAAGTGGATGATCCGAATGACTTCCTTGAGGCTTTTCATAGGGTGTGTAGTAGTTTGAAACCTTCCGAGATGAGTGTGGATGAGTTTAAGCTGAAAACCTTCACCTTCACCTTGAAGGACAAGGCCGCTAAATGGTTAAGCCGTTTACCTTCATCATCAATCACCACATGGCCACAATTGAAGAAAAAGTTCTTAGACAAGTACTTTCCTCCCTCTAAGTCCTCGGTCTTGATACAAGCCATTAGCAACATCACTCAAGACGATGATGAGACGTTGTATGAGTATTGGGAAAGATTCCAAACTCTCCTCTCAAGTTGCCCATACCATAGCTTCACCGAACCTCAATTGGTGTGTTTCTATTACAATGGTTTGAATGATAGAGAAACCGAGTTGATAAATCGGTCTTGCTATGGCTCCATTGCTAACCTTGGCTCTTCCGATGCCATGATGCTATTTGAGCAACTAGCCGAAGGATGCAAACCAAAGAGAGACCGGAGGCTACGAGTGGGTAACTCCGGTGGGAACAATGATAGCTCTCGTCAAGATATCAAGGAGCTTACGGCATTGATGAAAGGTTTCATGATGGGAAATAGCTCCGGGGGGAACCAACCAAGGCAACAAGTGATGACGTGTGGGATTTGTGCTTCGAACCATCTCACCGAATCTTGTCCTCAAGCAAACGAGGATTATAACGAAGAAGTCAATGCCATGGGGGTCTATGGAGGAAACCAAGGTTTTAGAGGCGATCAAGGAGGAAACCAAGGTTTTAGGGGCTACCAAGGAGGACGAGGCTACCAAAGTGGTAGGGGTTTTCAAGGTGGACAAGGCCAAGGTGGTGATAGGGGTAACCAAAGGAAGTATGATCCGTTTGCTCAACATTATAACCCCGGAACTAGAGATCACCCCAACTTTCGGTGGAGAGATGAACCGACGGGGCAACAAGGCCAACAAGGTGGCTACCAAGGGGGTTACCAAGGTCAAAGTGGTCAATCCTTTGATAGGACGAGGGGGCAAAATGACCAAGGCTACCAAGGAGACCAAAGCCACCAAAATCAAGGGTACCAAGGTTACCAAAACCAAGGGTACCAAGATTTTGGCTATCAAGGGTACCAAGATCATCAAAACCCTCAATATCACCCTCAACCACAACAATACCCAAGAAACCAAGGTCAAGGCCGTTTCAATAACCGTGCCCCTCAAAATGCTCACCCGAGGTTGGAAGATAAATCTCATAACCAAGGTGAAAGCTCGGACCAATTCCCACAAGATGCTAGACTCAAAAGCATTGAGGTGCAAATGAGTCAAATGGCCACGGTTTTGGGAAAGTTGGAAGCACAAAACTCCGGGAAACTACCCGCGCAAACGGAGTTAAATCCAAGGCCTCATGCGAGTGCCATGACCTTGAGGAGTGGTAAACAAGCTCTTGAACCCGAAGTGGTTGTGAAAAAGGCACCCAAGAGAGGCCTTGTGAAGAAGAGTTTAGCCAATGACGAGGTTGAGGCGACCTTGGCCGACGAAGAAGTAATTCTTGAGGGGCTAGCCAAAGAAAAAGGTGATGCCGAGGTTGAGAAGGAGAAAGAACTTATTGATGAGGAACATGTAGACACAACTTCTCATGTTGAACCAATGTCACCTCCATTCTCACCTCTTCACAAGAAAACTAGGGTGGACACTACCTTTGATGTGGAAGCACCATTTCCCGAAGCTTTGAAGAATACTCGGAAAAAGGAGATGGACAAGGAAGCTTTCGAGGTCCTTCGAAGGTGTGAGGTAAATATTCCTTTGCTCGATGCTATTGATCAAGTTCCTAGATATTCTAAGTTCTTGAAGGAATTATGTGTAAACCATCGTCAACAAAGGTCTAAGCATGTTAAAAATGAAAGAGTCAATGAACATGTGTCGGCTTTATTTCAAGATAAAATGCCTACTAAATGTGGTGATCCGGGCATGTTTACCATTCCTTGCATCTTAGGGAACACTTACTTTCCTAGAGCCATGCTAGATCTAGGTGCATCCATAAATGTCATTCCATATACATTGTATGAATCGCTGAATCTTGGCACTTTGCATAAAACCGGCGTGGTAATCCAACTTGCCGACCGCTCTAATACATACCCTAAGGGTATTGTTGAAGATGTCTTGGTAAAAGTCGACAAGTTGGTGTTCCCGGCCGATTTTTACGTTCTTGACATGGAACATGATAAATTTGTGCAATGAAATACGATGATGAAGAAACTTCTTGCAATGCTATTGATGTGATTGAGCCTTATGTGCAAAAAGTTTATGAAAATGATGTTGATGATCCTTTGTTAAATGCTTTAGCTAATAGTTTACACACAAGTAATGTTCATACATATGCTTTGAGTGCTAACTTGAAGGAAAGCATTTTTGAGCTAGATACCTTTGAGGAACTTTCTCTTGATGCACCAATTTTAGACCTTGAGGTATTGAAGGGCTCGGGCAACCGACCATCTTTCAATAAACCTCCGGTGGTGGAGTTGAAACCACTACCCGAGAATCTAAAATATGCATTCCTTGGTGATGGTGAGAAATTGCCGGTGATCATCTCCAACAAACTCACCAAGGAACAAGAGGAAAGGTTGATGAAAGTGCTTCAAGATCATAAGGAAGCCATTGGATGGACTATTGCCGACATCAAAGGTATGAGTCCAAGTACTTGCATGCACCGTATACTATTGGAGGATGATGCTAAACCCATCCGACAACCTCAAAGGCGGTTGAACCCTCCTATGATGGAGGTAGTAAAAGCCGAGGTTCTTAAATTGTTGGATGCGGGAATGATCTATCCAATCTCCGATAGTAAATGGGTAAGCCCAACACAAGTGGTGCCAAAGAAAACCGGAGTGACCGTAGTGGAGAATAGCCATGGCGAATTGATTCCCACTCGTGTCCAAAATGGATGGCGTGTTTGCATTGATTACCGAAGGTTAAATGCGGTAACAAGGAAAGACCATTTCCCTTTGCCATTTATTGATCAAATGCTTAACCGGCTTGCAGGCCACTCTTTCTACTGTTTTCTTGATGGCTATTCAGGGTACTTTCAGGTTGCCATTGCACCAGAGGATCAAGAGAAGACCACCTTCACATGTCCCTTTGGCACCTTTGCATATCGACGCATGCCTTTTGGCCTTTGCAATGCACCGGCCACGTTCCAAAGGTGTATGGTTAGCATTTTTTCAAAATATCTTGAGAAGTTTGTAGAGGTTTTCATGGATGACTTTACTGTTCATGGAAACTATTTTGACAATTGCTTAATCCATTTGTCATTAGTCCTAAAAACTTGCATTGATAAAAACCTTGTGCTAAATTCTGAAAAATGTCATTTTATGGTAGAAAAGGGCATTGTGTTAGGTCATGAAGTGTCATCTAAGGGTATTGAAGTAGACAAAGCAAAAATTGATATCATCCAATCTCTTCCTTACCCTACTTGTGTGCGTGATGTGAGGTCCTTTCTTGGCCACGCGGGTTTCTACCGCCGTTTCATAAAAGACTTTTCAAAAATTTCTTCCCCTTTATGTAGATTGTTGCAAAAGGATGTGGAATTTGTGGGAGATGAAGGTTGTAAAAGGGCATTTGATTGTTTAAAGTCTATGCTAGTGTCGGCCCCTATTATACAACCTCCAAATTGGTCCCTCCCATTTGAGATCATGTGTGATGCAAGTGACTACGCCGTTGGTGCGGTGCTAGGTCAAAGGGTGGGGAAAATTCCCCACGCCATCTATTATGCATCCATGACTCTCAATGATGCTCAAAGGAACTATACCTCTACTGAAAAGGAATTGCTAGCGGTAGTCTTTTCCTTAGAAAAGTTTAGGCCATATTTGCTTGGTACGAAAATTATTGTTTTCACTGACCATGCAGCTCTTCGTTACTTGATGACGAAGAAAGAAGCAAAGCCTAGGTTACTCCGATGGATCTTGCTCTTGAGCGAGTTCGACTTGGAGGTCAAGGACAAGAAAGGAGCTGAAAATCTAGTGGCCGACCATTTGAGCCGATTGGTGCCCAATGAGGAGTTTGGGACCAAAGCATTGAAGGAGCATCTTCACGAAGAGTTCCCCGACGAGCAATTGTTTGCTCTTGGTGTTTCTCTCCCATGGTATGCCAACATTGTGAATTTCCTTGTCACAAGTAAGTGCCCTTCTCACTTCACAAAAGCACAAAAGGATAAGTTAAAGCATGATGCTAGGTTTTATGTATGGGATGATCCCTATGTATGGAAACATTGTGCCGACCAAGTGATTAGGAGATGCATTCCTAATAATGAAACAAATTCAATCCTTGCTTTTTGCCATTCATATGCATGTGGTGGTCATTTTGGTGCTAGGCGAACCGCTAGGAAAGTGCTAGATTGTGGTTTCTATTGGCCTAGCTTGAATAAAGATGCATACACATTTTGCAAGTCTTGTGATAAATGCCAAAGAGTAGGAAACATCTCTTCTCGGAATGAAATGCCCCAACATTGCCCTCTATATTGTGAACTTTTTGATGTTTGGGGAATTGATTTTATGGGACCTTTCCCTACTTCATTTGGTTTTAAATATATCTTGCTTGCGGTTGACTATGTTTCTAAGTGGGTTGAGGCAATCCCCACTCGTACTGATGATTCTAAAGTGGTTGCAGAGTTCATCAAATCTCACATCTTCTCTAGGTTCGGGGTACCCCGAGCTCTGATCAGTGATCGAGGCACTCACTTTTGCAATAGAACCATTGCCGCATTATTGAAGAAATATGGGGTAAATCACAAAACTTCCACCGCCTATCACCCACAAACAAATGGACAAGCCGAAGTTTCCAATAGGGAAATCAAGTCCATCCTTGAGAAAACGGTTAGGCCGACTCGCAAGGATTGGAGTTCTCGGTTGGATGATGGATTGTGGGCATATAGGACGGCTTATAAGACGCCAATTGGTATGTCTCCATACCGATTAGTCTTTGGAAAGCCGTGTCATTTGCCGGTGGAGTTAGCACACAAAGCCTATTGGGCAATCACAAGGTTCAACTTGAAATTGGACGAGGCCGGGAATGAAAGGAAGCTTCAATTGCAAGAGCTTGAGGAAATCCGTAATGAGTCCTATGAGAACGCGGCCATTTACAAAGAGAAGACGAAGGCATGGCATGACAAGATGATAATTAGGAAAACTTTTGAGGTAGGTCAAAAAGTTCTTCTATTTCAATCACGTCTTCGGTTGTTTCCAGGTAAACTGCGTTCTCGGTGGACTGGGCCATTTGTAGTTGTGCAAGTTTTCACTCATGGTGCGGTGGAAATCCAAAGCGACAAGGATACCAAAATCATCAAGGTCAACGGCCAAAGGTTGAAACCGTATTACGAGGGTTTCAAATCGGAGATCCTAGAGGACATGTCTCTAGGCAACCCCGCCTACGAGTGATCTTTACCATGGAGGTACATCGTGCCGACGATGTTAAATAAACGAGTTTTGAGCTTTAAAAGCATTTAATCGAACAATTTCAACATTTGGAACATTACTTTCTTTATATATTTATTTGCTATGTACATTTCATTAAGCTTGTAATTCGAACATTACGCTAGTTTTTATGTTGTTTTTGTAGAAATAGGTTTGAAGTGGTGCAAAACGACAAACGCCAAGGAGCCAATCCTCGCGGGCCGCGAATTCATCGCGCGGACCGCGACCGAAGGTTTCGCGAATCGCGACCGAGCACGCGCGAGCCGCGACCGTGTCTCGCGGTCCGCGAATTAGGTCTCGCGGACCGCGACACAGTGCTCGCGGACCGCGGTTTCATCGCGCGGTCCGCGAAGGTTTTGCGCGCGGTCCGCGAATTAGACCGCGCGGACTGCGAAAAACAGGGGATTTTCAAAATTCCCTGGAACAAAAATGACAAATTTCGCGATCCGCGGCTTGGCCGCGCGGACCGCGATATTGTGCTCGCGGACCGCGGTTTCATCGCGCGGCCCGCGAAGTTTTAGCGAGCGCGGCACGCGATTTCACCGCGCGCCGCGACGGGATTCAGCGCACGCGGTCCGCGAATTCATTGCGCGGACCGCGACGATTTTGCGCGCGGCCCGCGACGGATGCCGCGCGACCCGCGAAGAATGCCGAGAATTCTCGGAAATCGCTGGAACAAAATGGGGCATTTTCGCGGCCCGCGAAGGTGGCGCGCGGCCCGCGACGAAGTTTCGCGGTCCGCCAAATTCTGCTCGCGACCCGCGAGATTTCGGGCACTACTTCTTCCCCATTTTCTTCTATCTTTTTTCTTCTCCTTCCTTCCTATTCCCTCCCGACCCAAAACCCCTTTTCCGGCCACCTTCTCCAATCCTCCATTCCGGCAGGTTTTGAACCAATTTCTTCCACCCAAATCAATCCCCCAAGCTTTCCCAACAAAACCCACCAAAACTCCACATCCAAAACACCATCTTTTAACCACATTGCCCGAATTCAAACCGAAACTTCCCCATTCCGATTCGCCGGACTCCGGCGACCTTTTCTCCAACCCCAATACATAAAAACCTTCCCTACACCACCCTTAACCTTTTCCCCATCTCAATTTCCAAATGCCAAAACGAACTTAAATATCCCCAAATCTCAAGAACCCTAATTTTTGGGCATTTTTGATTTGGTGATATTTTGGTTCAATTGATGATCTCCTCAAGCTACATTGCTTCCAAAGACTTCAATTGACGGTACCCTACTGAATTTATTTCAATTTTGGGTGATTTAGGGCTTGCCGCCAATAGGTTTTCATTGAAATTTCAAAGGCTTGCCGCCTTTAGTTATATACTGAACTTTTTGAGTAGGGGCTTGCCGCCTTGTAGCTAGTTTAGCTGTGCTGGACTGTTGTTGAGTAGATTTTGATAATGGCACCGAGGAAAAGGTCTCGCCGAGGGGAAGCCTCTACTTCCCGTGAGCCCGTGCTCCCCGAATCCCCCCCTCGCCAACCTAGCCCTCCCCCTGCAGAAAACCTGCCTCCTATTGACCTTATGGGACTGCAAGGTTTGAATGACAATGCCCAACAACGGTGGAGAAAGTTGATTGGGAATGGGAGGCGAACGATCATGGAGACGAAGTTCCTCTCCTCTGAGCTTCTTCAGGAGCTAGGTTTGCAGCAGCCTGTGCTATTTTTATTGGATCGCGTTGGCATGAGAGGATTCATTGATCGGTCGGCACCGACATACATCCGCCATACACTTGAGTTCCTATCCACTCTAGCCAAACACTACGACGAGGACCATGACAGGCATTACATCACCTTCAGGTTGAATGATGTAGACCGCAGGATGTCCTATGATGAAATCCAAGATGCTTTTGGATTCCAATATGCGGAGGGCTACAAGAATCCAAGAGAATATGCCCCACAAGGATTTGATCTAGCTTTCTTTTGGCATTGTTTGTCTGGATCTCCCAACATCACGGGCGCTACAAAGAACAACCACATCATACATCCAGCTGTTCGTATGGTGCACAAGCTCCTAGTGATGACGATCTTTTGCCAGGGGGAGTTGACACATATCAGCAGGGAACAAGTCCAATGCCTTTGGACTATGTTTTGGAGGATAGAGCACCCATGTTGGGTAGACCTCTTTGTGCAGAAATGTCTGGAGACCTCCCAGAAGAGCTCAGGGAAGATACCGCAAGGGGGTATGATTTCTCTTCTGGCAGCTTATTTGCGCATCCATCTACCTCCAGACATTCAGGCGATAGGCAAGACAGCCGAGAGAGCTCACCAGTTACACTCCATTGCTTCTTTGGAGTCCACTAATGTCTTGCAAATGCACAAATTCCCTCCTCCTAGATTCATCTGGCTAGTAGCCAAGAATCAGCACATGTACCTGCCAAATCCGGAAGCTGTGCACCTGACTGAGCGCACCCGCATGGAGGAGCTCACCTTGCCCATCCAGATCACAGTCCCTGCACCTACCATCGCACTTGCCAGGCTAGAGGCACCTCCGGAGCATGGAGATCAGTACGCTCCTCCACATCACGATCCTTAGTATGTCACTCAGCAGCAATTCCAGGAGTTCACGCAGAGGCATGACGCGTTTACTCAAAGGTATGAGGACGACATGGAGGTGATGTTCGCCATGATGGCATCCATGCACCCACATGGACCAGGGGCATTTGACTATGAGGGCCATCGCAGATCGCGAGCTCAGCGCCGTCGCGACGGTTCCGGCCCCTCGCAGTGAGTATATCCTACACTCTTTCTTACACTATGATTTTCATTGTGATATTTAAACATTGAGGGCAATGTTTAGACTAAGTGTGGGGGAGAGGTGTAGGACTTTTGTTACTGCTTTTGTTGCTGTTTTTGCTGCCAATTTTAATACTGTATTTAAAAAAAAAAAAAAAATTCTTTTCTCTTGTTTAAATATGTAAAGCTCTCAAATGTTATGTGCTTAATTATTCAGAGTAAGCATTTGGATCTTAATCGTTCTTTCTCGAGGACGAGAAAGGTTCAAGTGTGGGGGATTTTGATAGACCCTAGATATACTCTTATTTTGTAGCATTTGAGAGCTGTTTTAGATAGTATTTTATATATTTATATTAGACTTTTAGACCGAATCATTCATAGTGGTTTGAAATTGAAGACGTGCATTTCGATCTTGAATTGCACTTGCAATGGATTTGAGTGATTTGAAGACCTTCTATGACCGTCCTGAAGGAATTAGATACATTGAAGAACCGGTCGTAGAAGTGGCGTGAAGGCACACTCTCGCGGGCCGCGAACCCTAGGTCGCGAACCGCGAGGGTGTGTGTTGCTGTTTTGAAGATGCCGAGTTTTGCGCGGTCCGCGAAACTCCGGTCGCGAGCCGCGAGGACCAGACGCGCGGTTCGCGAGACTTCGGCCGCGAACCGCGAGAACCAGCACGAGGACCTGAGCGAAGCCCAGACGCGCGACCCGCGAAGACTCGGCCGCGAACCGCGAGGACCAGATGCGCGCGGGGCGAGATTTCTCGGTCGCGGACCGCCGAGACCACAGACGCGCGGGGCGCGAATCCTCGGCCGCGAACCGCGAGAACCAGGCTCGCGGTCCACGAAGTATTTCGCGCGACCCGCGAACTGTCCTGCCACTTGATTTTTGTTTTGTTTTATTTTTGTTATTTTGAGAAGTATAAAAGAAACTTATCCTCATTGTTTTGGGGATCGAATTTTACAGAGCCTTAAGCTCTTTTCTTCATTTTTCTCTTTGGATTTTCACTTTGAATTCACCATGTATTATTGTATGGATTATGGTTATGATTATTTAGTTATGATTGTAGGCTAAAACCCATCTTGGGTATGTGAGATTAAACCTCTTGTTATGGTTTGAGAACATGGTTTATGAAGCTTAGGAATGGTTGATTTGTCATTGAATGATCATAAATTATATGTGTATTTGATTGTTGAAATGGTTAGGAATGATTTCTTAACCATAGATATGTGTTGGATATGTGTTAGACATTGCCTTTCCATGGTTGAAATGCTATCATTTCTTCTATGTAAAAGTGGTGAATTAGGAATCAAATATATGTTGTTATCAATTGTATTTGTTCTTGAGATCATTCATTAGCATTATATTTATGTCAATTGTGTTATCACATTGCATGGGTAAGGTGGGGAAACATCTAATTTGAATTAACATTGGTCAATTTATCTATTTGCTATCATATAGATAAGTTGCCAATAAGAGTTGTGAATATGCTTTCATGATTCACAACTAGAATAGAGATGGTTTCTCATTAAAAACAATCACCATTCTCAAAGTATCATAAGTAGGTTTGAGGAAAAATCCATAACAAGAAGATACAAATCTCATGTACCCAAGTCTCTTATTCTCATTAGTTAATCCTTTAGTTGAATCTTTAGATGCTAAACTAGTTGTAATTCTAAAGTCCTAGTAGTTTTACTTAGTAGTGTCTTAAACAAAACTCAACTCAAACCCCCCCCCCCCCCCTGTTTACATTGCTTTTATATATATGTATATGTATATATATCCTACAAGATATACATTGAAATAACCTTTTCCCTGTGGAACGAACCTTACTTGCCATTGTACACTTAATAGTGTGGAAAGGTAGTAAGCGATCTATAAATTATATATTTGAGAGGTACGGCGACGACCTCCCACCCATTCGGACCAAGACCCGGGCCGACCTAAGGGATTGAGCCAGATAGGAAATCCACGTCGACCTCGCTTGGCAGATTCTGGGGCACGTGAAGGGAAGCCAAAATGAGAGATTATACGACACGTTCACGTGGTTTCGGTTCCCCGAAGTTACACAATGATGACGCATTCACGGTGAGTCATCTCTAATGAGTTTCTTGGATTGGGAGTCACTATAAATACCCCAAATCATCCACCACACATGGAATGTTCACTTCCTCTAAGACTCACTTTCATTAGGATTTCCGTTCCATTCTTTACAGAACTCTCATCATCACACTAGAGCTGCTACCCTCGGGTAGCTCCGGGGTTCTGTTCTGCAGGCTAGGACGAAAAACATCGGTTATAGAATGAGCTTCAACCACTCAACCCCCTCAGTTCATTTAGTGAGCAATCAAAGGGCAAAACACTAATTCATCGATATAGCATCACCGATGGTGGCGGCAGTGGTGATGGTGGAAGGAGATAGAAGAGGCAATTGAAATATATTTAAAGTTTTTTTGCAAATAAGTCCATGTGGATTTGTGGCTCATATAAAACATCCCTAGTAAAACCCAAACTTGTAGAAGGTGGTCTTCTATTAACCTCCATATTCCGTTAGGTGACGTCATTCATTAATGGGGTAACCTCATTTGATGTTGCTCGATTCCACCGGTACTTCAAGTGATCCGGGCCTCTCAGAGTAGGTCTTCTGGAGACCTACAAGATAGACCCCGGAGCTACCCAGGGGTAGCTACTCCGGTGTGATGATGAGATGGGGGAAGTGGAAGTAGGGAAAACATACGGAAGAACTCTCAATAGAAATAGAGAGATATAAGTCACATACCTGATTCACTATTTGGAGCTGGTATTTATAGTAGAGGCTTCCTTCACAAGATAGGGGTGAGGACCACTTCAGCTTGTCGCTTTCCCTGTCTCCTTCTTTGGACGGACGTGCCCGCTTGGCATGAAGTCTATCGTCTCCAGGGATGGGCCGGGAACGACTCTTCGGGCCCAGTTTAGTGCTGGGCCGGTATTATCACTAGTCCCCCAGACCAGTGGCTCGGGCTGCAGAGGCGCGGGAGATTGGTCTTAAATGTTTTCCCGACAAGTGAGGCCTTATTGCACAGTACCCCAGCTTCGGCGGCGTCCCTCCTTATTCCACATTAATCATTATCTCGTACCCGTTCGATAGTTACTTTTCCTCCTTTTGAGGCGACGTTCCTTCTTCACGGCGCCTATATAAGCATGGAGATGTCCTCACATAATTCTTATCCGCATTTTCCAGACGCGATATTTTCTCTCACCAAGTAAGTTTTGGTCTTCTCTCCCCCTTCGCTCCTCCTCCTCCTCTGTCGTTTCATTCCTCTGTCGCCATGAGTTCTCAGCACCTTACCAACTCTTCCTTGGGTTCTTCTTCTGAGGCGCTTAGCACTTCTCAAGAACTAATTATTCAGGAGCCGGGTGTCCTCGGAGGAGCGTCGATCCCGTCCAGGCATACATGCCCTATCCGAGCGGAGCCCACAGGGGAGGGGATTATGGACGAGGATGAGATGGGGGAAGCTACCCAAGTTTCGATCTTTTCGGGGGCAAACCCCTCGGATATCCAGTTTTTGGATGTGTCCGGGGATCCCCCTTCCTTGGATAAAGCTGTCATTGACCTTGTCAAGCATTCTTTCATTCCATTTCCTCTAGACGCCTTTCTCTCCAGGATGGCTCCAGTCAGAGATTATCCTGTAGCGATCATCCCGTACGAACAAGCGCCACTCAGGCCCGCGCTGACGGGCTCGACAACGTCAGATGGGCCCAGACCCACTTAGTATATAAGCCTTGCATTGCAGGAGAGAGAAGGTTAAGTTCACTTCTCTGACCATCTCAATATCGAATAGCTCTGTACTAGTCCCATACTAATTAGGGCGTAGGGCGTCGGAGCTGGCTATGGCACAACGCCGCCCCGCCTAACCCATGTCACTTTGTGCAGGTGACTGGAGAAGTGACGGAAAGAGGATTACTAATAGGGCAAATCCTTGCTCTGACATTCGCCGTCTTTGGGGATCTACTGTCAAAGGTTTAACGATTTTCCCAGCTCACGCACTCCGTAGATCATGGACGGGGAAAGCTCTGGCCAGGTCATGACTCATGTGACCGCCGACCCTGTTACCGGAGATCCACGCCGTGACAAGGAAATGGTAACCATAGAAGATGTCGAGGACGAAGCAGACCTCGACAGCCTCTTAACGGAGGCAGAACTCAGGAACGTTCGTTCCGGCAGGTCGAGCCAAAGGGCCGTCCCCAACGCCTTCAGGGCCCTACCGACTGACGCCTCCCTAGTGGCCACCCCTGCCACTGGTCGGACCAAAACGCCAAGCGATGGTCCACAGAATTTGACCCGACAAATGGAGGAATTTGATAACTCCGCGTTATTGCACCAAGTGCTCACATCTCAGGTGGAGATGTCTTGGCAGCTACGCAACCTCCGCCTCCGCCAAGTGCATCAATCTGTTGTGGGAAAGTCCGCGTTGGCCAACAGAGTTGTCCCGACGCGTTTATTTCCCAGCTTAGAAAGGGCGACCACTGAAACTCAGGCAGAGCCCGAGGATCGGGAGGAAACGCATACCGCATCCAGCCGGAGTCGTAGTCACCCCAGGGGGCAGAGCACCCGGGATGAGGAAGCATATTCCCGAGACGGCTAATCCCGAGGGGGAGTAGCAGCGGCCGAGTAGGGTGATGACTAGAATCGGGCCTATGTACATGCGCCTATGGTAAAACCTCATGTAGCGGCACAAAACAGGTTGTCGGTCCCCTACGATGAGCAGGAACAAGACGCTAGAGGCTCACCTTTCACAGAGAGGGTTTTACAGTTCGCAGCTGACCCAAAGTTGAGAATTCCACTCAATTTGGGAATGTATGACGGGACCACGGACCCGGCTGATCACTTGCATACCTTCAGCCAGAACATGTCAACATTTTCACCGCCCTAGGCTATTTGGTGCAAAGTGTTTGCATCGACATTGACCAAGGGAGCCCGCCTGTGGTTCACGAATTTGCCCCGCAACAGCATTAGCGAATTTTGGCAGCTGGAAGATGTTTTCCTGTCCCGATTCATGCAGAAGAAGAAGTTCATGATGACCAGGGATGACCTGTTGCAGATACAAACCCTGCCGGGGGAGGATTTACATGAATATTAGGAGCGTTTCAATGATCAGGCCAATCAGGTGGAGCACAGTGGCAGCGTCCCGTTCCTGATAGACGTGTTCAGAAGGGGATGCACCCACCGAGCTTTGCTGACCGACCTCACATTATACCCCGTGTATACCATGAATGAGTTGATGATGAGCGCATAGACGCCAGACTGTCGGTTGACAAGTTGACGCAGCCAAAGCCTAAACATGCGAACCCGTCAGCAGACAAAAAGAAGCAGAGCAATCGGGGGCGACGTGAGAAGAAAGGAAAGCCCGATCGGGCAGAAACCTTCACCCCGTTGTCCAAGACGCAGAAGGAGATCTTCGCCATTGTGGGCCCTAAGGGCATCTTGAAGCCCCCAAGGACAATGAAAACACCGGCGCACCTATGAGATGCCAAGTTGTTTTGCGAGTACCACGACGACATCGACCACGATACAAACAATTGCCACCATCTAAAGCGGGCCATTGAGGCTTACATAAAGGATGGACAGCTGTCGCACTTCACCAAGGAGGCTAGGGCTCATAATCAAGCAAACTTCGCCAAACGGGATAGAACTTCCGCGTCGGATGCCCGCGATACGAAACAGGATCGCGGAGTAGGACAGCTGGATTACCGTAAAGGAAAGGAGGTGGCCAGAGCAGAGGCTGGCAAAGAAAAGGCAAAGCAGCAAAGATATGAGGATGACTCGTCCACGGAATTAACTCTCACCACTACCAATATCATGGCTATCATTGGTGGCAGCGCAGGGGGCAGCTCGGAGTCTTAGAGAAAGGAATGATGCAGACGAGTCCCAGAACCGACTCCCGCATACAGAAGGTTAGGAAAATGTGAAACCATCTCCGTCGGGTGTGATGACCCTGTTTTAGGAACTGCATAAAAATATTAGAGTAGAATTTTGTAAATTTGTATTAGATTCTATGCAATTATACTTTATAAATTGTAGTAATGCATTAACATCTCAACCAAATTTTAATGAATGATTATTTTATCTAATGAAAAATTTGGGTGTTACATGTACTGCCATCTGCAAGGTGTGAAAGGTCTCCGGGATGTGCTCCATCAACTTTTGTAACAACACATCGTCCCTCAATCCATTTATAAACCCTTTTACCGCCTTTTCTTGCTGCTGCCTATCTATGACCTTCATACTGTCATCCATATATGTACCTCCGGTAATACTCCATAGGTCTCTCGGTGGCCTTCTGTCGGGTAGCAAGCAGTTCAGCTAACTGCTTCCCTTCCTTCTTCAACCCGGCGTACCTGAACAACAAGGCCTTTGAAAAATCGTAATAGTCTTTGAGGCTTTCCCTGGGGTAAAGAATCAAACCACAAGAGGCAGTTTCCCCTTAGATACCAGCCCACCAGTTTGCATCTCAGCTCCTCCGACATATCCCTTGACACCATTAAGTTCTGGTAGGTCTTGACAAACTCCTACGGGTCTGTCTTCCCATTGTACGTAGGAATACCCTCTGGGACTCGAAGCCCCGGCGGCCATGGGTATGCCAGGATCCTAGGTACCCATGAGGAGGTGGGCCTCGCCCCATTCCTCCACACCAGCTTATCCAGCCGCGCTTCCAAAGAATTTGGGTCTTGCTGCACCACCTGGTAGCCCTTCGACCTATCGTCCTCACGGTAATACCTCTCGAGATACCCATAATTCAACTCTGCCGCTCCATACATCGGTAGGGAATAGTGATTTTGACACCCATACATACCCAAGGCCTGTGAGCCGAGCAAGGCATTTGACACATAAGGTGGGAAAGACCCATGGCCAGCGTGCCCTATCAACCCCAATGCCCAGCTGGAAACTGGGTGATATGGGGGTGCTTGTGGAGCTAGACTGGATTGCTGTCTTGCCAGAATTCCCTCCCCTGTCCCGAAATTCGGGGGAAAGGATGGTATTAACGTTGGAGAGCTTACATGCCCATGTAACCTCTGCGGCTCCGTAACTTTGTCTAAATCAATCACCTCCCTGGAGGATCCCTAAGAGGGGCCGGGTCCCTGGTTCGCCGGTTCACTTATTCCCACGCCCCGAGTAGAGAGTACTCACTGGTGGTACAGCTCCTTGTTGGCCCTCATGAAGTCCAACGCGGCTAACTTCTCCGTCCTCCACGCCCGCCCGGGGTTCTGGACCCCGGGTGGCCAGGTTCCCTCTCGACTCTCCTTCTTCCGACTCCGCTCCCTCAGAGGCAATCTCCACAAGACCGTTCTACGGTGCACCTTCTGTCTCTCGTCGGCGCCTCCCCCCGGCTTGCAGCTGCCTGAGGGTCACATCATCTTCCGAGGGAATGAGGTGGTTACCTCCTTGGGGTATGGCATTCTTCCAAGGCCTTCCAGGCCCTCTCCACACTGACTCTATCTCACGAAGGTGGAAACTAAATTTGTCCCACTGGGCGTGCCAATTTGATGCTGCTCGATTCCACCGGTACTTCAAGTGATCCGGGCCTCTCTCAGAGTAAATCTTCTGGGGACCTACAAGACAGACCCCGGAGCTATCCATGGGTAGCTACTCCGGTGTGATGATGAGATGGGGGAAGTGGAAGTAGGGAAAACGTATGGAAGAACTCTCAATAGAAATAGAGAGATATAAGTCACATACCTCATTCACTATTTGGAGCTGGTATTTATAGTATAGGTTTCTTTCACAAGATAGGGGTGAGGACCACTTCAGCTTGTCGCTTTCCCTGTTTCCTTCCTTGGACGGACGTGCCCGTCTGGCAAGGAGTCCATCGTCTCCCGGGCTGGGCCGGGAACGACTCTTCTGGCCCAGTTGTTTGTTGGGCCGGTATTATCATCATTCATTAATGGGATAAAGATCAAATTAAAGTATAAAATATCTTAATATAATTATCAAAAAAAATTTACATATAGCCAAGCTATGTTAAAAATCTATTAGTCGCTAAAGAAAATAAAAATGCAACTATATAGTGCAATAAAAAAAATTAATTCATCGTATAATAAGCCTTTTGAATATTTAAAAGTAACCAAAATGACAAAATCTTATAATACATGTAAATATTATTAAAAGTGTAACATCGATATGTTCTTAAATTATTTATTCATGCTTATGCATTTTTGAGGATGTAAAAATCTAGAGTTATAATGTTGATAAAATAGAAAATTAAATAATTGTAGAATAAAAATTAGGGAATGCAGCATATAAGAATTTAAGACATATATAATGTCGAGTAGAAGCAATTATCTAAAAGTAGAAACATTGGAACCGTGTTGTTTTCATGTCCTCCTGTGACCCGTCTGTTCCAATCCCGGCCTCCATCCATTTCTTTATAATTCAATACTAAGCCAAACGCACCGTATCGGCAAAACTAAATAAATAGACGATAAATTGGTCATCGTCTTCCTGGACTCAACCCCTGTAACTCATCCCCAATTTGAGAACCCAGTTTTCAGACTTTTAAATTCACAACCAAATCTTTTGCAAATATGTTCCCTAACTATTTCTAGGGAGTTTGAATACAACATTAAATGGAAAATGATGTCTTTCAAGTAATTATTGGGGTAACCTATAATATATAAATGACCTATTTTTACAGCTATGGTTACCCCATGCTCCAAGCTAGATCCGCCTCTGGATGCATGCCGAATATTTCAAATCACCCTACACTCTTTTAAGATCTTGCACAAAGCATACCATTTTTCCCTTTTAGACTCGTTTCACACAATATTGTTTTAAAAAAAAATCATGCACATGATTTGTCTCTCCCCACACACATTAATAGACAACACGAATATCATTTGATTGTAGCTATGCATGATAAGTATTTAAAATTCATAAGATATTACACACAACATGCCAATTTCTGTACCTTAAACTAATGCACTATTTTAAATTCTGGTCAAACATGAGTAGGAAAAAAAAATGCAAACTTGTGCACACAAATAGAAAGTATTTATTGTTGTGTATGACGAACATTTCAAATCATTCTAAGTCTATTTTAAGATCTTGCACAAAACATGCCATTTTTCCCTTTAAACTCGTGCACATAATGCATTTTTTTAAAAATTCGTGCACATGATTTATCTCTCTCCCACCACATTAACAAACAACCAGAATATTCATTTGATTGTAGCTATGCTATGCATGATGAGTATTTCAAATTCCTAAGATCTTACACACAATATACCAATTTTATTATACTTTATACTTGTGCACATAATGCACTGCTTTAAAATCCGGTCAAAGGCCCTGTTTACCAGAGCTTATCTGTAGATCAGTTCAGTTCAGTTCAGTTCAGTTCAATTCAGTTCAATTCAGTTCAGTTCAGTTCAGTTCAGTTAAAATGCAATTTGATGAAATTCAGGTTAATTCAGTCATGCTGATTCCATTTTTCAATACATCAATTTTCACTTCAGTTCAATTCAGTTCAGTTCAGTTCAGTTCAGTTCAGTTCAGTTCAGTTCAGTTCAGTTCAGTTCAGTTCAGTTCAGTTCAGTTCAGTACAGTACATCAAGAAATAAGCTCTAGTAAACAGGGCCAAACATGAGTTGAATAAAAAGTGCAAACTCGTGCACACAAACTGAAATTATTGATTGCTGTGATGCACGATAAATATTTCAAATCACCCTAAAGTCTTTTTAGATCTTGCACAAAGCATACCATTTTTTCCCTTTTAAACTTGTGCATACAATGCTTTTTTTTAAAAAAAACTTTAAGATTGGAAAAGAATTCACAAGTTTGATTATCTTAAATTTTATCATTACAACTTTCTAGATATACATTACGGCCTTTAATTTTTATTTCATAAGGTCATTACTTATGCATCTAACAAGTAAGATTTACATTTTGTCAAAATTAGGTTTAATGTTAAATGGAGCATATGAAAATATTTGAATGATATTGTACTGATCAGTTATCATCATGAAGATACAAGTTCCTTTAACTAAAGTTATCAACTTTGCATGACTCAGAGATTCTGATAGGTTACTGTCGGAAAATTAGGTCTTCCGCCGCCACTGTAGTAGATCTGTACTCCTCCAATCCATTATTGTCCCTCGGTGATTCCACCCAAGATTTATAATCTACCGAACGACCAGGATTTCTCGAAGTGACCATTCTGCATTTGTCAATCACTTTGTTCATCAGAGAATGCAACACGTGCTTAACCTCCCCTGCAAAAAACAGATGAATTTACATTTATAACATTTAAGATAATAATCATATCATAATTATCTTGATCAATTCGATGTTAGATTCAAGCAACCCGTCTTTTGTTTCACCGCAAGCATTGGCTTTTGCGACACCGCACGCGTCGAACACGCCATTCGCTGCCTCTTAAGAAAAGCGACCGGTCCGATCTGGGATGATGGTTTCCATCTTTTTTATTTTTAAATTATTTTTAGTTTTAAATTTTAAATTTTATTTTTATTTTTCTTTGAATTAATAATATTGGTGAATGTATTTGAATCGATTATTTTAATTTGGTATTGGTCATGATAGTGTAGCTACTATTTCCAAGATTTTCTAGCGGCACCTCTTTGCTCGGTCAATATTTGAGGAGTTTCGGTCCGGTTCATATATATACGAGAGCTAGTGATGGTACAAATAACGTGTCACTAAGGTACTGGAGAGGTGACTCAGCCGTAAGAGGATGCAACCATGAAATTACCGGGTACGTGAGAAGATCAGAGGAAGAGGATACGAAAGTACAGAGCACGTGAGGATAGTACGAAAAGGGTGATAATGCGACAAAGGAGAAGAGGGGAAGGGGTGAAGCCGAAACAACTATATATAAATAGGGTTCACATTCAGCCATTCCAGGTAAGTTCTCTCTCCTTAGTTTTTCAATTGGGTTTATTTCCCCCCAGCAAAGCACAAAATCTCATCATTACTCCTCTCATCATTACACTTGGGGGTTTGTTTTGCAGGCTCGGACGAAAAAGTCCTTGCTCAAGCAAGCCTCGGCTAGGAGAGAAAAGACATAAGCCTCGGCAGAGACAATCCCCAGTTTCAATCAACACCGGATATCAACTGATCCGAGACCCCGGATTTTTTATCGTATCTGTCTGCATCAGTTGGCACGCCCAGTGGTACCCGAAGCAAAGGGCCCTCACCTTCAAACACCGAGGATGATCGAAACAGTAGCAGACCCATCTCGGGAAGAGCATCTACAGATTGAGATATTTTCTGAGGTAGGAACGTGACACACTCGACCAGGGGTGGAGCAGACCAAGAAGCTCCGAATTGGCACGGTGGTGGAATTCTCAGGATAAGATGAAGGTCCCATGCAAGCTTTTATGGGAAATTAGCATTTTTTTTATTGGGTTGGGAAATTAGCTTGCACATAGAGGCCTTTCTCAATCTGTTGAGTTGGGATCACATTTAATGCTGGCAGACTGCTTTGTAGAGTCGTATTGCTTAACGGGTTGTAAAAGGAGTTGAATAAAGTGCATATATAACCCCAGTTATGGAAAAAGTGTACATATAACCCCAAATTCTTATAAAGTGCAATTATAACCCTGATTTATTAATTCAGTGAAATATTTGCCGGTCAACCCTTTTGACATACTAAAAGACATTGGTACCCTTGTAATTATTTACTTATAGAAAATAGAAAAATGCCTATTATTTCTGTACCCACAAATCACAAATCATCCCTAACCGTAATTCTTTTGTGTTTGATCTTTGTTTGATCATCCCAAATCGTAATCCCAAATCCACCCACAAATCACAAACTCACAAGTGTTCTTATTTGTGTTTCCATGATTATTTTATGTGAATTATGCAGACGAAGAAAATTCGATTGGAACTGGCGGAGAGATACAGAGGCAGTAGGGTAGGGTTCTTATGTCAGCGATCGAGGAAGGCGTCGTGAAGAAACTGAAAGAAAAAAACGAACAAATCCAGCGGATGGGGAAAATCAACCCGACCTTCAAGAAAGGGTCAAGAGGTTGTACGTCGAGAATCAACTCTGGAGGGATTTGGCGCAGAGCAACAAGGTGGTGGCAAACTTGCTTCACAACAACCTCGAGCATGTCCTGGCCCACGTCATTGACAAGCGGCTCCCCGGTGGCGCTCCGGTGGAGGAACGATGAAAAGTCCTATTGCGGCAAAGAGGAAGAGGGCAGGGAAGTAGCCGTGAGTTTAGATTCTGCAGAATGATAGTGACGCTGGGAGAATTTAGTTTATGTAATCGAGGGTACTTTTGTCATTGTCATTTGACATATGCCGAAAATTGGCCGGTCAAAGGTAGTCAAACTGGCAGGGTTATCCCCTAGTTAACATTTGTTCAATTGAGGGCTATGATTGCACTTTCTCAAAACTCATGGTCATAATTGCACTTACCAAAAATTGGGGGTTATATAAGCATTTTACCCAAAGGAGTTTTATACTTTTATTGGAGATGGATTTTTTGATAGGCAAAATCAGTTCTCCATCTTCTTAACAGTATTTTTTCCCCTCCAAGCTACGCTTCCTCAAAACCCCTCCGTTGTTTTCTGTCTGGTGTATCAATTCCGGCACTCTAATGGCGAAGATCTCATTGAAGAAGAGAAAGTTGGTTAAGAAAGGCAATTCCTCCACTCCCACCGCCACCCCTGCCTCCACCGCCGCCGCCACCACAGGTCTTCCCCAAGCCTCAGTTACAAAGCCCGAAAAAACCATCAAGAAAAAGAAGAAAGCCCCCATCACTGCTGCTAAGCAACTCAAACCATGTACGGGCCCTTCTCCCCCATCTTCCGACGCCGAACCGGAAGCCGAGAAAATCCAAGAAATTCTACAGGTATGGTCGAAAGATCAATTGATCGATTTTGTTGTTGATGCCGCCGTCTCTCACCCATCCCTTCACTCCAAAATCCGTGAGATTGCTGATAAGGACGTGTCCCATAGGAAACTCTTCATCCATGGTCTTTCTTGGGAAGCTACCAATGAAACCCTAGTTTCAGAGTTTAAGAAATATGGGGAGATTGAGAGCAGTAATATTGTTGTTGATAGGGTTACTGGAAAATCCAAAGGGTACGGGTTTGTTACTTTCAAAACCCGAAATTCGGCTTTGGAAGCATTGAAGAATCCCCGAATGGAGCTTGATAACAGGGTTGTGGTTTGGCAGTTGGCCTCAACAGGCCCCGCCTCAACTTCAGGGCAGCCGCTGCAGCAGCAGGATGGAGCTGTAAGTTTCGGTGGGAGGAAGATATATGTGAACAATGTTCCCAGTGATGTGAGTCCTGATAAATTGAGGGAGTTCTTTTTAAAATTTGGGGAGCTTGAGAGTGGCCCGATGGGATTAGATGCTCAAACAGGTAAGTTCAAAGGGTATGCTTTGTTTGTGTACAAGAGTTTGGAAGGTGCGAAAAAGGCTTTAGAGGAACCCTACAAGATGTTTGATGGGAGGCAGTTGCACTGCCAGAAGGCTACTGAGGGGAAAAAGAATTCTGGTGGTGCTGCTGGTATTACTACAGCTGTGCAGCCTGTTCCACCCGTATATGCAGCCTTTGCAGGTCAGAATATGGGTTTCTTAGGACAGAATCCTGGTGTTCAGCAGCTGAATGCAGGATTGTTGAGTATGAACCCTTTGTACAATAGCTTGTTAGCCAACCCGAATGCAGCTGCCATGGGGATGGCAAATTTGAGTTCTTTAGGAGGGATGGGGATGGGGATGGGGATGGGAATGGGAATGGGAATGACACCAGGGGCTGGGGGATATGGTGGGTGGTTAGGGAATGCACTGAATAATGGAGCGAACAGAGGTCCTACTTCTATGATGGGGACTTATGGTGGTTCGGCGGGCGGGCCAATGTTGCAGGGTTTGCAATATGCATATCAGAAAGCAGAGAGTTCACCATCATCTCCTGCACCCAATACTTCAGGAGCTGCTACCCGCATATTGTATTAGTGGTAAGATGATCACTGATCTGACGCATTTTAATTCACTCTGTTATAAATTAATTTTCTTTTCTTTCCTGATTCTATCTTTTCTTGGCTTTATTCTTGACATTGGCAATTAAAGTACATTCATGCATTGCCAATCTTGTTTATTCCATATTGTGTTGATATATGCAGCTAAGTTACTGTTTTTTAAATGAATGTTGGTTTATCGAGATGACAAATTTTCTTTGGCTTCTTTGAGACTTGCTTTTTTCTGATCTAAACTTCAAAAGTCTTTGAAGCTGTGTCCTAATTAAGATGCTTGGAAAATGCTTGTGATCTATTGGCAATTATTATGACATAATCCTTAGTAGCATGTTTTAATTTATATGGGGTGGGGGGGTCTATTTCTTGTAAACTAGAGTATCTTCACCTCAATTTAGTTTTGAAATAGACAGGTGTAGCCCGTGTAACTTTGTCACTTTAGAATAGAAAGGGCATCGTGTGTCCCTTAAAGATTTTTGCCTACTGAGAGAGGTCTTCGATTGGAATACAAATAGTTCCTTTCTAAAAAAATCAAATGTAATTATTGCAACACATATGATGAAGTCCTGCCTAGTTCACTAATGGATACCATTTCTTGTCACTCTAAGTTGGCTCATTTGAGCGATTATATGACTACTGTAGCAGAAACATACAATTCCATAATAAATTAGGTTACATAGAAAATTAGAAAGATTAAGGCACATTGCAGAAATAATCTGAAACAGTTTATTATTTGAGTTTGTGTTAGAAGTAATGCAGTAAGGACGGAAGGAAAGTAGGTAAGCCTAATTCATTGTTAATACACGGAAAACAGTGCCACTGCTCAGATAAATGTAGAACATTAAAAGGAAAACTTACTGTAGAACAATATGGATTTATTGCTCAATTCTGATGGAGCTTCTGTAATTTACACAAAGGAAGTCTGTTGGTTTAATTACCATTAAAGAGATGACTGGCCCTATTTTTACACACTAAGTACTCAAATTGGCACATTTTGATGGCTATGTTTTGCTTTTTTAATCTTATTGTACTGTTTTATCCATCCACATGAAGAGTCCTGTTTCTAATCCTTTAATAGTTATATAAGAATAGGACTTGGGATCCATCTTGTGGAATGAAGCTAGGATTTATTTTTTCTCTTGTTTCTTAAATGGCCTCCATTTTGCAGATAAAACTGCAGCATAGGAAGAAAGTTCATGCAATTTCAGTGGCCAAAGTGCTTGCCTGAAACGGTTGTACGTTATCAAGTGAACAAGCTCAGCTGCGCACCCCTCCAATCCCAAATCTAAATTTGTTAAGACAATTTCTAATACGTTTTTGCCTTCTCTATTAACTCACTTTACCTCTACTCTACATACTATGTATGCTTCTTTTGACAGTTCTCTTTTCTGGTGATTTTTTTTACTGTTTTTGTTTATCTATGGTGTTTTTATTTCCCTCTTCTTTATTTCGTATTGTCAGATGTCCTTATCTTTTTTCTCATTTTGCGACATTGTTGAGTGTGGAAATTGCAGTCATTTTTTTATGTATGGACTCGTTTTTGGATGAGAAGTCCAGCTAGTACGAATTTGCAGTTTAGTTGCCTTTGCAATTCTGATATTCTTACCAATTTTTACTCTCACTGTCAAATTTCCAACTTTTCACCTACATATATTGATTTTTGTGTAAGTTTTCTTTCAATTTTCTTTAACTAATTTTATCCCATGTGGCACTCCATCTATGGAGATTAACAATATATTGATTTATGTTTGAGTTTTCTTTCAATTTTCTTTAACTAATTTTATCCCATGTGGTACTCCATCTATGGAAATCAACAATATTGTTTTTGTTTTTAAAAAGTGTTGTGAGATTTACCCCAAGGGTCTAAAACCGCCATCCTCTCTTCTCAAGGGGTATTTGATGGCAATGCAAAGCTAGTTAAGATTTGTTGTTCTGTTCCTCCTTTCTGGAAAATAATTATAAGGTCGGTCTCCTGTGGAACAAAGTTGATGAATAGTCATCATCAGTAACTTACCCGAGCCATCTTTCTGGTTATAAAGATTAATTTTCAGAATCCTTTATTTTTGCCATATTTTCTACTCACTTCCATGTTCAAGGAGTAGTGATTTTCACTGCAAATTTTATATTGAGTTTTTGCTTACCTCATACTTATAACTCTTCCTTGTTCATTGCACTTTTGTCTCTTTTATTTTACTTAAACATGTGGCTTTGAGACAGTTGATGCTGTATAATCAACAAGTACTTCAAGATTTATTTATTTTCAGTTCTTATTTGTTTTATTTTGACTCTGGAAAGGGGGTCACGGCCTCACGGGTCAAGAGATGCATTTCATGCAGTATCAGTGACTCTAGATCCCCATGCTAGATGTCACCTTTATAGTCACTTTTCAAGAGCTCAATGCTTTCGTTTTTTGGTACTATTATAGATCCTGAATCTTATTTTGCAATTGAAAAGGAGAAAAGCTTGGGTAGATTTTGTGGGAAAATGATGGAGGGCTGTGTGTTGGGATCGGTAAGTTTCATGTAAATGATGCAGAAGAACGTGAAGCATCATTACTGCAAACCTTTTATGTATGATTTTCCTGAGTTGCTACATAGAGGTTTTGGGTTGTGGAATGAGATTTGGGTCACTGGTGGTGAGAATTTCTGGCATTGAGACTGTGATGAGGTGGTAGAATCATAGATGTTTGGTTCAGTGTTGGTGAGGTTTTAGATCACATGCATTGAGGTTGCCAATGTTGAGGCTTTGATGAGGTGGTAGTGACGTGTTGAGATTTGGATTGTTGGCAAGGTGAGCTTTGGGTCGTTGAGGTTGTGTTTGGATCGCCAACGTTGAGGTTTGGGTTGTCGGTGGTGAGATCTTGAGTCGTGTTGAGGTTTCAATGTGTTTGGAGCTTTCAAGTAAGGTGTAGTGAGGTGGTGAAGTAATTTGTAGCATGTCAACATTTACCTTATTTGTTTAATTAAAATGTAATTCAATACCATTCTTATTGTTTCCTACTTACTCGTACAAACTCTCAACGTCTCACTCGATTACCTAACTTCTCTTTCTTTGAAATTGGTTACCAGTGTTTGCAGTATCGCGATCCCGGATCGTAGGATTGTACGATCCTACGACTATACACCCCCCCTTTTCGATCTGGGATCGAATGTTAGAATTGAAATCAGTATATAGTCGGTAGAATCGGGTAGGATCATACGATCCCGCTCAATAGACATTTGTCATATATTTTTACCGGGCTGGGTCTGTGATCACTAATTCACCATATCCACCCGTCGGCACCTTTGTTACCTCCAGTATGCTGGCTCACCTACCGGATATTCTGGTTGGAGGGAATCCCGTCGGTGGCGCCCGGTCAAATATCGCCCGTCCAGTAACTCGGGTTGCCCTCCGACTCCGAGTGCAATGACAATTGGCGCCAACAGAATGATTTATTTTGGATGAAGAACAAAGCTCTTCTGGTGTTGATCACTTTTCTTGATGATCTTGTTGTATTCTTGATGCGATTCAACGCTTGAAATCCCCAAAATCCTCCGCCCTCTCTCTAACATTATTATCCGATCAAGTCTGACACCACCACTGTCACGGCCAAACGGTAATAAACGGCTATTTTCATGGCGGAAACGCCGCTCTGGCCTGGTGGCGACACCGCCGGTAAAACGTTTATACAGGCTCTAGCGCCCAGAAACCGGCCATTGTCCAACACTCTACCGTCAAACCCAGAGATTAAGCCAATCGCTCGCTCAATCAACGGAAAGCTTGCCTGCATCTATGCCATGGAATCCGTTTAGGTCTTCGCGGCTCACTACAGTAACGCCCTAATCGGCAAATTCAACACTGGAAAACTACGATGGAGGAAATCAATCAGGCTTTTCAGAAGCTCGGCCTCTCTAGAAAGTATCAGATAGGCTCGTCGTTGGGGTATATACACATACTCATCAGGCTACAAGAAAAAGAGGATTATCAAAGGTTGTGGATGAGGGGTCATTACACAATCAGAGGCACGCAGATGAGGGTTTTGAAATGGACTTCTGATTTCTCAACCAAGAAGGAATCATCCATTGTACCAAACTGGGTAACATTTCAGAACCCCCATTCAAAATTATAATATCTCTGCCATTCAAGACTTGGGAAATACTATTGGTTCTTTTCTTAGAATGGATTATGCCACTAGCACCCTATCGAGGCCAACTGCTATTAGGATGTGTATAGAGATTGACCTTCTAGAAGAGAGGGAGAAATCAATACTTATAAGTGACCCGTATGTGATATTGGGTATGAAAAATTCCCACCCTACTGCTCCCACTGCCATATGATTGGACACCATGAATCTGTGTGTGGTTTCTTACATCCAGAACTGAAAAAGAAGTCCCAAAAAACCACCACTGTAAAGAAAACCACAACTACTCCAGAGACGGTAGTGGCTATCTTTGAACAAACTCCAGCCAATGAACTTTGTGTAGTGACCCCAACTGAGGAGTCAGTGTAATCGTTGTGCCAACACGTCCACCTCCATCACACCAAGCTGCAGGGAACTCTGGTATCTCTGCCCAGGACAAAAGAGATACTCTCTTGGCACAGAATATGGCCACACTGCACAACCATCAGTTTTCCTTTCAAACTGCAGACATTTTCAAAGGGCTCAAGAAGCTTGAAGTATCATTTTATTCTTTTGATGAGTTACATATGTCCGAGTTGTGATACGAATATGGTATCAAATATCATAAAATAATTAGTTAGATTTTTTCCTTACCAAGTTTTAGAGTTTTTCCTAAAATGGTGTTTTAATCTTAGTAAGATTATATTTATTTTCCTTATAGTTGTAGGAGTTGATTATTATTTTCTTAGATCATTGGTAGGATTAGGAATTTTTTTAGGGTTATAAATAACGCTCTTCTCATTGTAATAGACAGATTTTGAGACTTTGAAAATAAAATTACATTGATTGTTGAACGGTGGTTCGTCATCAGATTGAAGCTTTGGACTGTGTGTTCAATTCTAAGACTCGGTTGCAGTCGCTCCAGGGACGGTGGTTCGTGGTTCTCCAGGTAATTATTTGACGGTTGTTAGGTAATTATCATATCCCAGGTAATTATTTGACGACTGTTGAATAATTATCATATCAAGTTCGTGTTTCTTTTGCAAGTCCGCTAAAACTAAGTGTTCTACGTGGAAAATTCACATCAAGTTGAAAAACTGGAAAAATAACCAAAGGAAAAAACAGCTTGATATAGTTCCTTACCAACCTCCTGTTGAGGTATCCAATTCTTTTCAACTTTTGCAGGAGTAAGGACTTGATGTTACTCCGGAGGGTCTTGAAGTTATTTTTGAAGCTGATGAGGAGGATGAAGGCTCCACGGTAAGTGACTCAGGTAACTCCACAATCTTTCAGGACGATTTTACAGTAGTGACCATAAAAAGAAAAGATCGAAAAAGACCATCTTCAGTGGTGGTATTGCTCTTGATAGATGGCTTCGGTCATCCCATAAAACCAAAATTGTTTCTTAAATGATTAGTTACAAAATTATAGGTAATGTTTTGATATGGAATGTTAGGGGGTATAGTACCTCATTAACAAGACTTGAAACATTAATTTATCTGCATAAAATTGACGTGTTATGTGTGATAGAACCATGGCATGACAAATCTGATATTGAGTCGTTCAAGTTCACTTTACATTATGAAAATGCTATCTGTGCTGAGCATGCTAAAATATGGATTTTATGGAACAATAAATTCTCTATTTGTGTGCTAAGTCAATCTGATTAGTTTGTGTGTACTAAAATGACTAATTTATCATCTCTAGAGTCCTGGAACACTGTCTTTGTGTATGCAAAAGTCACTAGGACCTTTAGGAGATCCTTATGGAATGATCTTCTTACTCTACCTATAGCACCCACAGTTTATGTGGGTGATTTCAACACAGTTACAAAGGTAACTGAGCGCAAGGGTAGTAACCTTCCACTAGGCAGCATAAGAGACTTCAATGCTCTGATAAACACCCTAGAACTACTGGACATACAAACTGCTGGCAGTCAGTTTACATGGTCCAATCACAGAGCCAAACCAAATCTCCTTCTCCAAAGACTTGGCAGAGGGTTGTGTAATGTCGAATGGATGGAGCTATTTTCACACAGTTCAATCCAAGTATTGAATAAAACCACATCTGACCACAACCCACTACTCCTCTCTATCCAATCCTCAGTTATCAAAGTGCCGAAACCATTTAGATTTCAGCAAATGTGGACTTTGAGGGAAGAATTCAGGGAAATAGTCAATTCAAGCCGGAGTCAACCATGTCAAGAGACTGGAATGTACAGAGTTGTCAGCAAGCTCAAAAGATTGAAGATCACACTAAGGCAATGGAACAAGGAATCCTTTGGGGATGTGCACCAGAATATCAAGAAAGCAGAAGAGCTGGTATCACATTTTGAGGAAATTTATCAGACCACTGGTGAAGAACAGGATCTGATAGATCTCAACAGGCAAAGAGCAATCTTGTTAAGATCTCAGAAGGAGCAAGCAATCTTCTGGAAACAGAAATCCAAGGTTAAATAGCTCAAGCAAGGAGATGCTAACACTAAATACTTTCACAATTCAGTGAAATAAATGAGGTGTAGGGCACAGATTAACAAGATTAAAGACAGAAATGGCAAATGGATCTCAGACCCTTCCCAGATTCAGCAAGAAGGAATTTTCTTCTTTGACAATTTGTTTAATGATTATGAGCCCCAGAACACTGGTCAATATCTCAATTATTTCCTTGAGGAAATACCAAAAAGAGTGACACGGGAGAAAAATGAAGAACTTCTGAAACCAGTAGGGATGGAAGAAATTAGGGAGGCGGTTTTTTATTTAAATAAAGATGGAGCCCCTGGAGCAGATGGCTTTTCAGGACACTTCTTCACCTACTGATGGGATATTATCAAGGAAGACATCAATGAGGCCTATTGGGAGGTCGTCGCCGTACCTTTCAAATATACAATTTATAGATCACTTACTACCTTTCCACACTATTAAGTGTACAATGGCAAGTAAGGTTCATTCCACAGGGAAAAGATTATTTCTATGTATATCTTGTAGGATATATATACATATACATATATAAAAGCAATGTAAACAAGGGGGGGGGGGGGTTTGAGTTGAGTTTTGTTTAAGACACTACTAAGTAAAACTACTAGAACTTTAGAATTACAACTAGTTTAGCATCTAAAGATTCAACTAAAAGATTAACTAATGAGAATGAGAGACTTGGGTACATGAGATTTGTATCTTCTTGTTATGGATTTTTCCTCAAACCTAGTTATGATACTTTGAGAATGGTGATTGTTTTTAATGGGAAACCATCTCTATTCTAGTTGTGAATCATGAAAGCATTTTCACAACTCTCATTGGCAACTTATCTATATGATAGCAAATAGACAAATTGGCCAATGCTAATTCAAATTGGATGTTTTCTCACCTTACCCATGCAATGTGATAACACAATTGACATAAATATAATGCTAATGAATGATCTCAAGAACAAATACAATTGATAACAACATATATTTGATTCCTAATTCACTACTTTTACATAGAAGAAATGATAGCATTTCAACCATGGAAAGGCAATGTCTAACACATATCCAACACATATCTATACCTAGGAAATCATTCCTAACCATTTCAAGCATCAAATACACATATAATTCATGATCATTCAATGACAAATCATCCATTCCTAAGCTTCATAAACCATGTTCTCAAACCATAACAAGAGGTTTAATCTCACATACCCAAGATGGGGTTTAGCCTACAACCATAACTATATAATCATAACCATAATCCATACAATAATACATGGTGAATTCAAAGTGAAAATCCAAAGAGAAAATGAAGAAAATGAGCTTAAGTGTCTGTAAAACGATCCCCAAAACAATGAGGATAAGTTCCAATATATACTCCAAAACAATTAAAATTAAAGCCAAACAAAATGCAAGTTGCAGGACCATTCGCGGGTCGCGCGGGAATCCTTCGCGGACCGCGAGCCTGGTTCTCGCGGCTCGCGGCCGAGGATTCGCGCCCCGCGCGCCCGTGTCTCGGCGTAGTTCGCGACCGAAGTCTCGCGCCCGCGCGCGCGTGCGCCCGTGTCTCGGCGTGGTCCGCGACCGGAGTCTCGCGCGCGCGCGCGCGCGCGCCCGTGTCTCGGCGTGGTCCGCACGCCCGTCTCGGCATGGTCCGCGCGCCTCGGTCTCGGCATGGTCCGCGCGCCTCGGTCTCGGCATGGTCTTCGTGCTGGTCGGTCCTCGCGGCTCGCGACCGGAGTTTCGCGGCCCGCGCGAAACTTGGCATGGTCAAAACAGCAACACACACCCTCGCGGTTCGCGACCTAGGGTTCGCGGCCCGCGAGAGTGTGCCTTCACGCCACTTCTACGACCGGTTCTTCAATGTATCAAACGCGGTCAGGACGGTCATAGAAGGTCTTCAAATCATTCAAATCCATCGCAAGTGCAATTCAAGATCGAAATGCACGTCTTCAATTTCAAACCACTATGAATGATTCGGTCCAAAAGTCTAATATAATTACACAAAATACTATCTAAAACAGCTCTCAAATGCTACAAAATAAGAGTATATCTAGGGGCTATCAAAATCCCCCACACTTGAACCTTTCTCGTCCTCGAGAAAGAACGATTAAGATCCAAGTGTATATTCTAAATAATTAAGCACATAACATTTGAGAGCTTACATATTTAAACAAGATAAAAGAAAATGTTTTTTTTTTTTTTTTTTTTTTACCTCTCATTTTTGCCTGATTCTCTCGTATTTTTGGAACCATCCGGGCATGCCTCTCATTTTTACCTGATCCTCTAGTATTTTTGGGACCATCCGGGCTGTTTTTTTTTTTTTTTTTTTTTTTTAAAGGAATACAGTAATAAAAATAGCAGCAAAAACAGCAACAAAAGCAGCAACAAAAGTAGTAACAAAATTCCTACACCTCTCCCCCACACTTAGTCTAAACATTGCCCTCAATGTTTAAATATATGAATGAATACCATAGTGAAAGGAAAAGGTATAGGGTAGACTCACTGCGAGGGACCGGAGCCGTCGCGACGGCGCTGAGCTCGCGATCTGCGATGGCCCTCATAGTCAAATGCTCCTGGTCCCATAAGGTCTATAGGAGGCAGGTTTTCTGCAGGGGAAGGACTAGGTTGGCGAGGTGGGGATTCGGGAACCACAGGATCATGCGAACTAGAGGCCTCTCCTCGGCGTGACCTTTTCCTCGGTGCCATTATCACAATCTATTCAACAACAGTCCAGCACAACTATACTAGCTATAAGGCGGCAAGCCCCTACTCAAATAGCTCAGTTTATAACTAAAGGCGGCAAGCCTTTGAAATTTCAATGAAAACCTATTGGCGGCAAGCCCTAAATCACCCAAAATTGAAATAAATTCAGTAGGGTACCGTCAATTGAAGCCTTAGGATGCAATGTAGCTTAAGTATATCATCAATTTGATCAAAACACCACCAAATCAAAGAATCCAAAAATTAGGGTTCATAAGATTTTGGGGTATTTGATTGGGAGTTGGAATTTGGAATTTGGGATTGGGAAAAGGTTAAGGATGGTGGAGGGAAGGTTTTTGGGTAGTTGGTTTGGAACAAAAGTCGCCGGAGGCCGGCGAATCGGAGTGAAGAACATTCCGGTGAGAATTCGGCAATGTGGGTAAAAGATGGTGTTTTGGATTGGGATTTTTGGTGGGTTTTGTTGGGAAAGCTTGGGGGATTGATTTGGGTGGAAGAAATCGGTTCAAAACTCGCCGGAATGGAAAATTGAGAAGGTGGCCGGAAAAGGGCTTTTGGGGTCGGGAGAAAAGAAGGAGAAAAGAAGAAGAAAAAGAAAGAAGGAGAAAAGATGAAGTAGTGCCTGTATTTTCTCGCGGGTCGCGAGCTATACTTGGCGGGTCGCGAGGTACCTTCGCGGGCCGCGCCCCGTCTTCGCGGGCCGCGAAAATGGTCCAATTTGTTCCAGGGATTTTCAGAAAATTCGGCATGGTTTCGCGGGTCGCGCGGGCTTCTTCGTAGGCCGCGCGCCGAAGACCGTTGAGGCGTGCGCGCAAAAACTCGGCGCGGTGCGCGGAATCCCGTCGCGGGTTGCGCGCGCTCCGTCGCGGGTTGCGCGCGCTCCGTCGCGGGTCGCGCGTACTGGACCTCGGCGCGGTGCGCGCGCGCGCACCGCGCGTAAACGCGCACCGCGCGCAAATCATCGGCAAACCTCGGCGCGGTCCGCGCGATGAAACAGCGGACCGCGAGCATAGTTTCGCGGTCCGCGCGATCAAGTCGCGGGCCGCGAAAATTGGCATTTTTGTTCCAGGGATTTCCTGGAAATCCCCTGTTTTTTCGCGGGTCGCGCGGTTTCCGTCGCGGACCGCGAGATAACGTCGCGGCGCGCGCGAGTTTCATCGCGGGCCGCGCGTCCGCTGAAGCTCGGCGCGGCGCGCGCGATGAAATCGCGTGCCGCGCTCGGGAAAACGTCGCGGTCCGCGCGATGAAACCGCGGACCGCGTGCACAGTGTCGCGGTCCGCGCGACCAAGCCGCGGACCGCGAAAAACATCGTTTTTGTGGCAGGGATTTCTTGGAGATCCAGGTTTCGCTCGCGGGTCGCGAGACCTCGGCCGCGGACCGCGAGGCATTGTCGCGGCTCGCGTGTTCTCGGCCGCGGTCCGCGAAACCTTCGGTCGCGGTCCGCGCGATGAATTCGCGGACCGCGAGGAATGGCCCCTTGGCGTTTTTCGTTTTGCACCACTTCAAACCTATTTCTACAAAAACAACATAAAAACTAGCATAATGTTCGAATTACAAGTTTAATGAAATGTACATAGCAAATAAATATAAAGAAAGTAATGTTCCAAATGTTGAAATTGTTCGACGAAATGCTTTTAAAGCATCAAAACTCGTTTATTTAACATCGTCGGCACGATGTACCTCCATGGTAAAAGTCACCTGTAGGCCGGGTTGCCTAGAGATATGTCCTCTAGGATCTCCGATTTGAAACCCTCGTAATACGGTTTCAACCTTTGGCCGTTGACCTTGATGATTTTGGCATCCTCGACGCTTTGGATCTCCACTGCTCCATGAGGGAAAACCTTCACAACTACAAACGGTCCAGTCCACCGAGAACGCAGTTTGCCTGGAAACAACCGAAGACGTGATTGAAATAGAAGAACTTTTTGACCTACCTCAAAAGTTTTCCTAATTATCATCTTGTCATGCCATGCCTTCGTCTTCTCCTTGTAAATGGCCGCGTTCTCATAGGACTCATTCCGGATTTCCTCAAGCTCTTGCAATTGAAGCTTCCTTTCATTCCCGGCCTCGTCCAAGTTCAAGTTGAACCTTGTGATTGCCCAATAGGCTTTGTGTGCTAACTCCATCGGTAAATGACACAGCTTTCCAAAGACTAATCGGTATGGAGACATACCAATTGGAGTCTTATAAGCCGTCCTATATGCCCACAATCCATCATCCAACCGAGTACTCCAATCCTTGCGAGTCGGCCTAACCGTTTTCTCAAGGATGGACTTGATTTCCCTATTGGAAACTTCGGCTTGTCCATTCGTTTGTGGGTGATAGGCGGTGGAAGTTTTGTGATTTACCCCATATTTCTTCAACAATGCGGCAATGGTTCTATTGCAAAAGTGAGTGCCTCGATCACTGATCAAAGCTCGGGGTACCCCGAACCTAGAGAAGATGTGAGATTTGATGAACTCTGCAACCACTTTAGAATCATCAGTACGAGTGGGGATTGCTTCAACCCACTTAGACACATAATCAACTGCAAGCAAGATATATTTGAAACCAAAGGAAGTAGGGAAAGGTCCCATAAAATCCATTCCCCAAACATCAAAAAGTTCACAATATAGAGGACAATGTTGGGGCATTTCATTCCTAGAAGAGATGTTTCCTACTCTTTGGCATTTATCACAAGATTTGCAAAATGTGTATGCATCTTTATTCAAACTAGGCCAATAGAAACCACAATCTAGCACTTTCCTAGCGGTTCGCCTAGCACCGAAATGACCACCACATGCATATGAATGGCAAAAAGCAAGGATTGAATTTGTTTCATTATTAGGAATGCATCTCCTAATCACTTGGTCGACACAATGTTTCCATACATAGGGATCATCCCACACATAAAACCTAGCATCATGCTTTACCTTATCCTTTTGTGCTTTTGTGAAGTGAGAAGGGTACTTACTTGTGACAAGGAAATTCACAATGTTGGCATACCATGGAAGAGAAACACCAAGAGCAAACAATTGCTCGTCGGGGAATTCTTCGTGAAGATGCTCCTTCAATGCCTTGGCCCCAAACTCCTCATTGGGCATCAAACGGCTCAAATGGTCGGCCACTAGATTTTCAGTCCCTTTCTTGTCCTTGACCTCCAAATCGAACTCACTCAAGAGTAGGATCCATCGGAGTAACCTAGGCTTTGCTTCTTTCTTCGTCATCAAGTAACGAAGAGTTGCATGGTCAGTGAAAACAATAATTTTTGTACCAAGCAAATATGGCCTAAACTTTTCTAAGGAAAAGACTACCGCTAGCAATTCCTTTTCAGTTGTGGTATAGTTCCTTTGAGCATCATTGAGAGTCATGGATGCATAATAGATGGCATGGGGAATTTTCCCCACCCTTTGACCTAGCACCGCACCAACGGCGTAGTCACTTGCATCACACATGATCTCAAATGGAAGGGACCAATTTGGAGGTTGTATAATAGGGGCCGACACTAGCATAGACTTTAAACAATCAAATGCCCTTTTACAACCTTCATCTACCACAAATTCCACATCCTTTTGCAACAATCTACATAAAGGGGAAGAAATTTTTGAAAAGTCTTTTATGAAACGGCGGTAGAAACCCGCGTGGCCAAGAAAGGACCTCACATCACGCACACAAGTAGGGTAAGGAAGAGATTGGATGATATCAATTTTTGCTTTGTCTACTTCAATACCCTTAGATGACACTTCATGACCTAACACAATGCCCTTTTCCACCATAAAATGACATTTTTCAGAATTTAGCACAAGGTTTTTATCAATGCAAGTTTTTAGGACTAATGACAAATGGATTAAGCAATTGTCAAAAGAGTTTCCATGAACAGTAAAGTCATCCATGAAAACCTCTACAAACTTCTCTAGATATTCTGAAAAAATGCTAACCATACACCTTTGGAATGTGGCCGGCGCATTGCAAAGGCCAAAAGGCATGCGTCGATATGCAAAGGTGCCAAAGGGACATGTGAAGGTTGTTTTCTCTTGATCTTCTGGTGCGATGGCAACCTGAAAGTACCCTGAATAGCCATCAAGAAAACAGTAGAAAGAGTGGCCTGCAAGCCGGTTAAGCATTTGATCAATAAATGGTAAAGGGAAATGGTCTTTCCTTGTTACCGCATTTAACCTTCTGTAATCAATGCAAACACGCCATCCATTTTGAACACGAGTGGGAATCAATTCGCCATGGCTATTCTCCACTACGGTCACTCCGGTTTTCTTTGGCACTACTTGCGTTGGGCTTACCCATTTACTATCGGAGATTGGATAGATCATTCCCGCATCCAACAATTTGAGCACCTCGGCTTTTACTACCTCCATCATAGGAGGGTTCAATCGCCTTTGAGGTTGTCGGACGGGTTTAGCATCATCCTCCAATAGTATACGGTGCATGCAAGTACTTGGACTCATACCTTTGATGTCGGCAATAGTCCACCCTATGGCTTCCTTATGATCTTGGAGCACTTTCATCAACCTTTCCTCTTGTTCCTTGGTGAGCTTGTTGGAGATGATCACCGGCAATTTCTCACCATCACCAAGGAATGCATATTTTAGATTCTCGGGTAGTGGTTTCAACTCCACCACCGGAGGTTTATTGAAAGATGGTCGGTTGCCCGAGCCCTTCAATACCTCAAGGTCTAAAATTGGTGCATCAAGAGAAAGTTCCTCAAAGGTATCTAGCTCAAAAATGCTTTCTTTCAAGTTAGCACTCAAAGCATATGTATGAACATTACTTGTGTGTAAACTATTAGCTAAAGCATTTAACAAAGGATCATCAACATCATTTTCATAAACTTTTTGCACATAAGGCTCAATCACATCAATAGCATTGCAAGAAGTTTCTTCATCATTGTATTTCATTGCACCATAAATGTTGAATTCTATTTTATCCCCATCGAATTCCATGGTAAGCTTACCACTATGCACATCTATGATACTTCTTGACGTTTTCAAAAATGGACGCCCTAACAAGATAGGGGTAGCAAATTTATCATATTCCATGTCAAGAACGTAAAAATCGGCCGGGAACACCAACTTGTCGACTTTCACCAAGACATCTTCAACAATACCCTTAGGGTATGCATTAGAGCGGTCGGCAAGTTGGATCACCACGCCGGTTTTATGCAAAGTGCCAAGATTCAACGATTCATACAATGTATATGGAATGACATTTATGGATGCACCCAGATCTAGCATGGCTCTAGGAAAGTAAGTGTTCCCTAAGATGCAAGGAATTGTAAACATGCCCGGATCACTACATTTAGTAGGCATTTTATCTTGAAACAAAGCCGACACATGTTCATTGATTTTTTCATTTTTAACATGCTTAGATCTTTGTTGACGATGGTTCACACATAATTCCTTCAAGAACTTAGAATATCTAGGAACTTGATCAATAGCATCGAGCAAAGGAATGTTTACCTCACACTTTCGAAGGACTTCGAAAGCTTCTTTGTCCATCTCCTTTTTACGAGTATGCTTCGAGGCTTCGGGAAATGGTGCTTCCACATCAAAGGTAGTGTCCACCCTAGTTTTCTTGTTAAGAGGTGAGAATGGAGGTGACATTGGTTCAACATGAGAGGATGTCTCTACATGTTCCTCATCAATAGGTTCTTTCTCATTCTCAACCTCGGCCTCACCTTTTTCTTTGGCTAGCTCCTCAAGAATAACTTCATCGTCGGCCAAGGTCGCCTCAACTTCGTCATTGGCTAAGCTCTTCTTCACAAGGCCTCTCTTGGGTGCCTTTTTCATAACCACCTCGGGTTCAAGAGCTTGTTTACCACTTCTCAAAGTCATGGCACTCGCATGAGGCCTTGGATTCAACTCCGTTTGTGCGGGTAGTTTCCCGGAGTTTTGTGCTTCTAACTTTCCCAAAACCGTGGCCATTTGACTCATTTGCACCTCAATGCTTTTGAGTCGAGCATCTTGGGGGAATTGGTCTGAGCTTTCACCTTGATTGTGGGATTTATCTTCCAACCTCGGATGAGCATTTTGAGGAGCACGGTTATTGAAACGGCCTTGACCTTGGTTCCTTTGGTATTGTTGTGGTTGAGGGTGATATTGAGGGTTTTGATGATCTTGGTACCCTTGATAGCCATAATCTTGGTACCCTTGGTTTTGGTAACCTTGGTACCCTTGAGTTTGGTGGCTTTGGTCCCCTTGGTACCCTTGGTCATTTTGCCCTATCAAAAGATTGACCACCTTGAGCTTGATAACCCCCTTGGTAGCCACCTTGTTGGCCTTGTTGCCCCGTCGGTTCATCTCTCCACCGAAAGTTGGGGTGATCTCTAGTTCCGGGGTTATAATGTTGAGCAAACGGATCATACTTCCTTTGGTTACCCCTATCACCACCTTGGCCTTGTCCACCTTGAAAACCCCTACCGCTTTGGTAGCTTCGTCCTCCTTGGTAGCCCCTAAAACCTTGGTTTCCTCCTTGATCGCCTCTAAAACCTTGGTTTCCTCCATAGACCCCCATGGCATTGACTTCTTCGTTATAATCCTCGTTTGCTTGAGGACAAGATTCGGTGAGATGGTTCGAAGCACAAATCCCACACGTCATCACTTGTTGCCTTGGTTGGTTCCCTCCGGAGCTATTTCCCATCATGAAACCTTTCATCAATGCCGTAAGCTCCTTGATATCTTGACGAGAGCTATCATTGTTCCCACCGGAGTTACCCACTCGTAGTCTCCGGTCCCTCTTTGGTTTGCACCCTTCGGCTAGTTGCTCAAATAGCATCATGGCATCGGAAGAGCCAAGGTTTGCAATGGAGCCATAGCAAGACCGATTTATCAACTCGGTTTCCCTATCATTCAAGCCATTGTAATAGAAACACACCAATTGAGGTTCGGTGAAGCTATGGTACGGGCAACTTGAAAGGAGAGTTTGGAATCTTTCCCAATACTCATACAAGGTCTCATCATCGTCTTGAGTGATGTTGCTAATGGCTTGTATCAAGACCGAGGACTTAGAGGGAGGAAAGTACTTGTCAAGGAACTTTTTCTTCAATTGTGGCCATGTAGTGATTGATGATGAAGGTAAACGGCTTAACCATTTAGCGGCCTTGTCCTTCAAGGTGAAGGTGAAGGTTTTCAACTTGAACTCATCCACACTCATCTCGGAAGGTTTCAAACTACTACACACCCTATGAAAAGCCTCAAGGAAGTCATTCGGATCATCCACTTCTCTACCATGGAAAGTTTGAAGCAAATTTATCACTCCCGTCTTGATTTCGTATTGAGAGTTCGGGTAAACAATGCTCGATTGTTGTTGCTCATAGTTGGGGGACATGTACTCTCTCATAGAAATGTTGGTAGGAGAAGGGTTAGGGTTTTGGAAAGGGTTGTAGAATTGGTTTCGGGGAGGGTTTTGGCCGGTATCCTCTTCATCGTCCGCCATGTTGAAAGGTAGTGATTCACTTTCAAGGGAGAAAGGATTAGATGCTAGTGACTCTTGCACTTGCCTCCTAAGTTGGCGGAGACTTCTTACTAGCTCGGAATCGTATTGCAAAGGGTCTTGGTTCGAGGATCGTGTAAGAACCATGCACCAAGAGCTAGAGCAATAGGGTTCCAAACCAAAATAGATCCTAAAAAGAAAGATAGATTAGAAATAAAACTACAATATACACATAAAAATACGCCTTGTCCCCGGCAGCGGCGCCAAAATTTGGGAGGTCGTCGCCGTACCTCTCAAATATACAATTTATAGATCACTTACTACCTTTCCACACTATTAAGTGTACAATGGCAAGTAAGGTTCGTTCCACAGGGAAAAGGTTATTTCTATGTATATCTTGTAGGATATATATACATATACATATATAAAAGCAATGTAAACAAGGGGGGGGGGGTTTGAGTTGAGTTTTGTTTAAGACACTACTAAGTAAAACTACTAGAACTTTAGAATTACAACTAGTTTAGCATCTAAAGATTCAACTAAAAGATTAACTAATGAGAATGAGAGACTTGGGTACATGAGATTTGTATCTTCTTGTTATGGATTTTTCCTCAAACCTAGTTATGATACTTTGAGAATGGTGATTGTTTTTAATGGGAAACCATCTCTATTCTAGTTGTGAATCATGAAAGCATTTTCACAACTCTCATTGGCAACTTATCTATATGATAGCAAATAGACAAATTGGCCAATGGTAATTCAAATTGGATGTTTTCCCACCTTACCCATGCAATGTGATAACACAATTGACATAAATATAATGCTAATGAATGATCTCAAGAACAAATACAATTGATAACAACATATATTTGATTCCTAATTCACTACTTTTACATAGAAGAAATGATAGCATTTAAACCATGGAAAGGCAATGTCTAACACATATCCAACACATATCTATACCTAGGAAATCATTCCTAACCATTTCAAGCATCAAATACACATATAATTCATGATCATTCAATGACAAATCATCCATTCCTAAGCTTCATAAACCATGTTCTCAAACCATAACAAGAGGTTTAATCTCACATACCCAAGATGGGGTTTAGCCTACAACCATAACTATATAATCATAACCATAATCCATACAATAATACATGGTGAATTCAAAGTGAAAATCCAAAGAGAAAATGAAGAAAATGAGCTTAAGGCTCTGTAAAACGATCCCCAAAACAATGAGGATAAGTTCCAATATATACTCCAAAACAATTAAAATTAAAGCCAAACAAAATGCAAGTTGCAGGACCATTCGCGGGTCGCGCGGGAATCCTTCGCGGACCGCGAGCCTGGTTCTCGCGGCTCGCGGCCGAGGATTCGCGCCCCGCGCGCCCGTGTCTCGGCGTAGTTCGCGACCGGAGTCTCGCGCGCGCGCGCGCCCGTGTCTCGGCGTGGTCCGCGACCGGAGTCTCGCGCCCGTGTCTCGGCGTGGTCCGCGCGCCCGTCTCGGCATGGTCCGCGCGCCTCGGTCTCGGCATGGTCCGCGCGCCTCGGTCTCGGCATGGTCTTCGTGCTGGTCGGTCCTCGCGGCTCGCGACCGGAGTTTCGCGGCCCGCGCGAAACTTGGCATGGTCAAAACAGCAACACACACCCTCGCGGTTCGCGACCTAGGGTTCGCGGCCCGCGAGAGTGTGCCTTCACGCCACTTCTACGACCGGTTCTTCAATGTATCAAACGCGGTCAGGACGGTCATAGAAGGTCTTCAAATCATTCAAATCCATCGCAAGTGCAATTCAACATCGAAATGCACGTCTTCAATTTCAAACCACTATGAATGATTCGGTCCAAAAGTCTAATATAATTACACAAAATACTATCTAAAACAGCTCTCAAATGCTACAAAATAAGAGTATATCTAGGGGCTATCACCTATGAACCTCTTGTCAAGATTGGATAGTGTTCCTGAACATCATGGATCCAGATGGCATGAAGTCAGGAAATCATGATGTCATTTTTGCCAGGGATGAAAATTTTTCTATGGAAGTAAGACTTATTCCATAGGCTGCCTTGTGTCTCAGTTGCCTTGCGCTTCTGATTCACTAATAAGGAAGTGGTTCTAAGTCCTCCTCTCCTAAAGTCTTTGTCTTGGAAACATTTTGGTACATAGAATGATTTCATTAGTACATATTTAGCCTACATCATTCTTTTTGGAAGCTAAGCTTAGCTTCATGTAGAAACCTTTCTGTTGGTTTTCTACTATAACCGCTATATAGTCTAGATCTTTAGAAGCGGTTTTTTGTATTACTACTTGTTATATTTGTTATTTAAAAGGCATGAGAAAGCCAATAAAATCCCTCCACCAACGGTGGTTTAACCAAAAAAAAAAAATTAGAGTTTATCAAAGGAAAACCTGTCATGATTGGGCCAAGGCAGAGGGGTAAAAGAGTAATTCTGGCAGCTAGGCAATAAGACCGTTGAACGGTCAACTGGAGGGCAGCTCTTCCAAGGCCGCTGGCTCACAACCGCCGTCTGTTGCAACCACCATAACCGCTCAGCTCTTCTGTTAAGTAGGGTAGATTTGGTAGTTGCCGATCATCGGTTGCGTGTGTTGTGTAAATCCGATCAGCTATGAATTCTTCCTCACCCCAGATTCCCCCTTTCTTCCTCATCTAGATCTGAGGCTTGCCTCCTACTGTATTTTTACCATTTTCTCCATTAATACAAAGCTTGGTTCTGTCAATTTGGTATCAGAGCAACCTGATCCTTGGCAAATCAATGGCAGATCGAGACCTCAGCGAAGTTCGGACACCGTCGGTGGAGTTGCATCAAGCTCAGACGTCATTTTTGCCGGAGCTGGATTCATTACTACTGCAGGTGCGAGCGGCGATGCAATCGTCGTGGGAGGAATTCACGCGGGCGATGCAGGCGTTAGAAGTGACATTGGAGCATATGATGCGAGCGGAGTTCGCCAAACCAACGGCGGCGCCGCCTGTACCGACATACAACAGATTGCTGAGTGAACTGTATAATTTGCGATATTGGAGGCATGATTTATCATTCCGGAAGGAGAGTTTGCAAACTCACTTGTCACGGTTAAATACTTTGGGTTCCACAGCGGACGAGAGCTCTCTAGTGGAATCTTGGGAAGCTCGTAGCTAATGCTGGAGCAGAATGTGTTGCGGGATGAAATTAAGGTGCAGGAAGCGGAAATTGGGGCACATCAGATCGAAGAGGCATACCGCCGGCTTGGGCAGCGGTTGATGACTCTAGGGGATTCTCCGGTGCAAACTTCCGACGAGAACTCTTCGGGGCGGTTGCTGGCGATATATTGCAGGAACCAGTCATCGAGGAAAACTGTCTGAAACTAGCTCCTGATGTGCTACCTGTAACTGCCTCGAGTTCGGTTGATGATTCTAAGAGTATGAATTCCTTTACCTCTTCATATTCTCTTAGTTCAGATGATGCTTTGGTGATTGATGAAGATCATGTGAATTGCATTGATTTCTTGGAAAAATGTTTTGAGGATGGAATGATGATGGTACTGGAGGAAACTCATAGTGTTAATGGTGATAATGTGTGTTATGACCCTGGAATATGTGATATGCTATGTGAGAATTCTTGTTGTGCTAATGATTGGGAAGAAGAGTTTACATATCCAATTTATAATGAGGAACTTAGGCCAGTCAAGGGTAGGGTTGATTCATTTGGATATAAGAATGATGGTTTTGAAGTTGCTGAGGAAAATCAATGCAAGTTGTTGATTGATCAATACTTGAATTCTAAGTCCATAGATATTGGCAATATACGGTGAAAAGATGATACATGGATGTTGTTAATAAACTGATGAATTCTGTGATAACTGATGTTAATGAGTCCAGTGTTGATAATAGAGAATGGCTGTTGGGTATTGATTCTGTATTAATTGATGATAACACTTTTAAAATGGATGCCAAGACTCTAGTGACTGGATATGAAGTGAAACTTAATGGTAATTCAGAAAGTTTTAAGCCTCTGGTCATGAGTATCGAAACGAGTTATGGTGATAGGAGTAGTGAAATTTCTGATTCTGCTGTACTTTGTTTTGATCCGGGAATTGTCAGGGCTGATTTAGGCATTTAGCAAATTTAAAGAGTGGTGAAATGCTTAGTTTGACTGAGGAACTAAAATGTGTGAACTGGTGTGCTGAATCCGGGATAAAAAAGCATTATCTAGCTTGGAAAATATCAGGCAAGGTGTATATATACATAGTCAGTAATGATTTTCAGGGGGATAACATGAAAATGGTTGATAAAATTTCCAAGTTTGTGTTGAATGATTTATTTCAAGTGTCTGTATCGACAAGCCAAGTCTGAAAGAGTTGCACACAGTCGACCTCTCGAAGGGAAAAGTTGCAGGAGGGTTCCCTAAAGAAACATCCATTCTGAAGAAATGGAGGAAGGTCCCAGCTCTTGGAAAAGCTCTGAATGGAGGATCACTTGGAAGTATTACAAGGTCAAGGTACCATTCGTTGCTTGCGATGAGATTCGGCAAGAATCAGCTTGTGATTGATGATATCTTAGTTGCAGCAGTACTTTTGAAGGATTTTGCTGAGCTTGGGGACAAGCTCATTCTCAGAATGAGGGTTTTTCATGTTCCATGGGATAAATTTGTGAGCTTGTTTGAAGGTGGAAGCTACTTTCAGTTGCGGAATACCTTAGCTTTGGAGAAAATTAATATGCTCAGTTCATGGCGTGCTTTAATAACCTTGAAGACAAGGTTAATTTCTAGGAGTGAGGATTTACTCTATATGTGGTTTAGCCGAGTGGAGGTTTTGCAGGTTGTGGAGGCTTTGCGGGTTGTGTGGTATGTGTCGCTGAATGGATTTACACTTTCTTTGAACTGGAACTGGAAGCAACATGAAAAGGGCATCAAGGGGTTCATTTATAATGATTATTGTTGGAAATTCAAAGGCTCTGTGATGCACAAGGGTGGTGGTTTGGAGATATCTTCTACTTCACTTCCACATATTTCTTTGGCCATTGAAGCTAACCAACGTTGGGTGCTGCTGAATCTCACTTTCTCCGCTACTCACTTTATGAATTACTTTAGCAACTGCTCAGTTCCGCACACAGGACAAAAGCTCATAAAATGCAGCTTAGAGAATGCAGAAAAAACATCAAGCCTGCACTGGTCAGTTTCCAAGTTGACTATGGTTCAAACTGTGATTTGGTTGATAGCATGGAGGGGGTTACATGTCGATGACGATTCTTGTGATCTGATATTAGCATTTTTCCGTGCAATAATTAGAATGCTGCTGGTCAAAAACGTTATTGTTGGAATGTCATGGCAACAAGATAAAGCACACGATTATAAGTTTGAAGTTGCAATGAATGAACCAATAGCCTTGCCAAGTTTCTGGATTTTTCTGAGGGGATTCCGAGACCGAATTCAAGTTGCTGATACAGATTTTGTGTTACCCTCAATCTTGTTCTCAGGTACTATGCATTTTTACTTCTATGAGCTTGAGTTAGTTGATGAGGAGAAATGCCTGAAACCATATCTTTCTATTGCCTTTGAAGTCTACTCCACGGGTTCAAATGTTTTCCTTTTTGCACTCGGCAATGGTGGCTTTGAAAAGGTGTTGTTTGATATATTTGAAATATTGGAGAAACAAGTCCCTGGACTAATTGTCAACAAGGTAGAGAATTATGGTGATAAATTGAGTTTGGCAGCATTGGTCAACGTGGAAAGAATTTATGGATATCATTTGAGTTGGCTGCAATTCACATGTGTGTGCTTGAAAGCTTTGGTGTATGGCAAGAGAGGTGTTGTGTTGAAATGGATTCACGAAAGGTTCTGTGAAGGACGAGCTAATGGCTCTGTCAAGATTACTGTCAACTCTCCAGTTGCACTTGCTGCAGAATCATTTTTATCCTCCCACAAGCTTGATCTTTTTTCTGGATTGAAGCTTGGGATGCTGCAGCTTGGAAAAAAAAACAAAAAAAACAAATGCAGAAAGTGCAGCTTGGAAAATGAAGAGAACGATGGCAACAGATCTGTTCCAACAACGCAAGCAAGGCAGGAGTTGCACACTGGGACAACTATTGACCATTTCAGCTTGAGGATTTTGCACAAACTGTTTGATGGGTTCAAAGAGCTAAGAAATGTGAGCTGCTTTATATTGACGAAGCAGATACACTTATTTGTGGGTGTTGGTAATCACTTCAACATCATTTTCCAGTCCTTACAAGCTTGAGGACAAGCTTGATTTTAACAGGGAGGGAATTTTGTCATGATTGGGCCAAGGCAGAGGGGTAAAAGAGTAATTCTGGGAGCTAGGCAATAAGACCGTTGAACGGTCACTGGAGGGTTGAACGGTCACTGGAGGGCAGCTCTTCCAAGGCCGCTGGCTCACAACCGCCGTCTGTTGCAACCACCATAACCGCTCAGCTCTTCTGTTAAGTAGGGTAGATTTGGTAGTTGCCGATCATCGGTTGCGTGTGTTGTGTAAATCCGATCAGCTATGAATTCTTCCTCACCCCAGATTCCCCCTTTCTTCCTCATCTAGATTCTGAGGCTTGCCTCCTACAGTATTTTTACCATTTTCTCCATTAATACAAAGCTTGGTTCTGTCAAAACCTTTACCCAGGGCAAAGTACATGGCTAACATTGATTCCAAAAAAAACCTGTCCAACTTCTTTTTCTGAGTTTAGGTCCATCAGCCTATCAAACTTTATTAATAAAGTTTACTCAAAAATTCTTATGGAAAGAATCAAGCCCCTTTACCCAATAAAGTTTACTCAAAAATTCTTATGGAAAGAATCAAGCCCCTTTACCCAAAACTACTGCTTGCAATAATCTTGTTCAGTTTATCCCAACTAAGACAAAGTTCCCGGCCATTAACCTTAGACATGTACCCCCCTCCCTCCTCATTTACGTGCAAATTCGCATAAAATTGACAACACTCGTCAAAGTACGAATGTTCAGCACACGTCAATAACAGCGAACATCTCTGATTCTCTAAGAACGTATATGTCTCCTCTAACCCTAACTCAACCATTGTACTTGTATCAATAGCATAAGAGGGTAGCACTTTTCCCGAATCACACAATCCTACATAACTATCAGCATGAACCTTTGAGTAGAAGAGTTTTGGATCATACCAATCTGGGCCCCGCTCGACCGACACCTGCTTTTTTCCCTTCGGCTCCGTCCGGCTTCCTCTATCGCCGACCATCAACGGATTTTACAGATAGGCTTCGACAAACCCAGCGATTTCGCCCTACGGTTTAGTGACCTGCCCCTTCCCGTCAATTTTAAGAGAAGAGTGTGTGACCCATCAATTTCAGATGGGCTTTTTTATATTTATATAACCCATATTTGGCGATTTCTCCAGCGTAAAAGTGGTGTTTAATTCAATTAAAGAATTCGAAAGAGAGGCTTTATTTGGAATCAAAAAGTCAATTTAAAATCTGAGGCGATATCGCATGGACAATTGGTATGGGTATTCCTATTTCGTAAGGGGTTTATTATATCACATCGAAATCGAAAATACTAGTACCAAATAGTTGGATTCGAAAGCTGTTGCGTTTTTTGGAAGAAAAAATTCAATTTAATATCTGTGGCGAAATCGCCTAGACTACTGGGCTGTGTATTCAGTGTTCGTAACCCGATGAAAAAGACTCTATCGGATTCGCAAACACTAGTTCCACTTACTTTCGATTTCGACTAAATTTGATTATAGTTAAAGTAATTATTTTATTAAATATGATGCATCTTAGTTTGCATTAGTTTTACTTAGTCAATAAGAGATAAACTGAATTACACAAATATAACTACAATATAGAATCAAAGATGGACAGATAGAAGAGGAGATGTATCAATATTAGTTGATCAAAGCGTTGAACAGTTTGGTAGTACTGCATTAGTGTGCCTTAAACTGTTATGGATAGTATGACTAACTTAACTTTTGTCAATAATAATTGTTTTGTACGTAGATAGTAACAACTTTGTAATCAATCCTTAAGGGTACATAGATAATTAAGAGTACAATTGTAAATCAGTATTGTAGTAAGGCATTAGTAAGTAGCAAAGCATTTAGATAGTCTTTTTTTTTTTTTTTTCCGTTAAACCATCTAGTGATGGGGGGAATTCTATTTGGCCTCCCCAAGCCTTCAAATAAAATAAAGTATCATTATAGAGCTCAAGAGCTCAGAACATTACAAAAGAAAGGAACTGAAGTCCTTGGACTTCTCTAAAAGAGGAAGTCGAAATGGAGAATCTCTAAAACACAACCTTCCATCCATTTTAGTGAGTCGGTTCAGGAAGTCACAAGTTTGTCCAGAAGGTTTTTTAGAGTAACAAAAGAATAGCAGGGTGCTAAAAAATAGTCTGAAAAAGGGGAGCTAAGATGGGATCCCAGCTGTTTCCTCATTGAAAATCCATCATTGTGACCTAGTAGGCAGCAAGAGTAGCTGCTACACCCATTTTGTTGTGTACACCAGGTTGTTTGGGGCCTCTGCATCTGACATCATTGTCCACCAGTGAATTCCTTCCTTCTATCTGAGACAGAAAATTTTTCAGCAGTATATGTTCTTTGAAATTCTGAGTGTAGGGGTATTCATTTGATCAAGTCTAATGAGACCCTGCACTTTAGCTGGTAATGAACTGAAAGAATCATAACTAACATGGCATTTATTGGCAAGGGACAGCTTTGAAATGACATCTGCAACAAGGTTACCTTCTCTATAGGTGTGCCTAATAGAAAAAATTTTAGCTAGTAAATGCACTCATCAGCTATGTGAAAAAGTTTCCAATGAGCAGTTATTAAGCACACTAGAGATAGCATTCAGGCAATTAGATTCAATTGTAATGTCATCAGAATATATACATGCATGATCAAGAGCAAACTTAAAAGCTAGGAGCTCAGCCTCTAGGGCAGAATCTGATTTAGTAAAATAGCCCTTAGCTGAGACAAATCCTCCCCTATTGTTTCTCACTACAAAACCTAAACCTGCTAACTGATTAGATGCACCCCATGCTGCATCCACATTAATTTTTAGTCCTTTAGCCGGTTTTGTCCAAGCAATTCTCAAGATTTTAGGCTTTGGAGGTTTCATAGTTAAAGGTAGGAAGCTATGATTTGCTATCTCTGCATCTCTTTGGGAGGATATGAAGAAAGGTTTGGCAGAGAACAGATAAAAGAGCCGATCTCTAATATTTTGTAGCACAACAGGAGCATGCATCTTAACATTATCAAACAGTCATATATTTCTAGCTTTCCACAAATTCCAACAATGGAAGGTGATAATCTAATGATGCTGTTATGAAAAGAGGAAAGTCCTGGGTATGTCAGATAGAAAGACAATCTTTCCCAGATGGAATGAAATTGCCTATCTGAGATACCCATAAACCGATGCATAGTTTCCCAGATAACAAGAGAGAAAGGGCATGAATTAAAAAAATGATCTATGGAATCTTCATGCATACATACTGGACATTTTGATGCTAGCTTAAATTTCCAGTATTTGAGAACATTGTCAAATGGAAGCAGGGAATTTATCAATTTATCAATTTCCACATAAACACAGAAACTTTTTTTTTTTCCATTTTTGAGTTCCACAAGTGATGTAAAGAAGCAATGGTACCTCTTTGTTCTATGATCAGATTGTAAGCACTTTTGAAAGTAAAAATTCCTAAATTGTGTGGCTTCCAGATCAGTCTGTCCTCTCTGTGTTCAAATATCTTGAAGTCCTGCAAAAGAGAGAGTACTTCAGAATCAAGAATAGAGGCCAAATGTGGGATATGAGAGTTTCTGGCAGCACTGAAATCAGAGACTGAGAAGTCAGGAGGGATAGTGGTAACTGTGAGATCAATATGATCACATAAAGGACCAACATCTAGCCAGTTAGATGTCCAAAAGTTACATTGACCATTTCCCACTATCACCCTAGTATGACTTTCACACCAGAGATTAACTGAACAGATTCTTCTCCAGTTTGGAGAGGTCTTATATGACTCTGATAGTGAAGCAATGAAATGAGTCCAAAGAGGTTTAGCATTCTGAAATTTCCACCATAATTTGGCAGAACAAGCATGAATAATGCAAGAGATGGATCTAAAACCTAAACCATTTTGTTCCAGAGGAAAACATAGTTCATCCCATCTTTTCCAAGATTTTTTAGGTTTTAAATCCTTTTCTCCCCAGAAAAAAATGCTAATTTTCCTTTCAATTTTTTTGATAACCTGTTTTGGTGGAAAGATTACAGACCAAATATGTTGAGGTATTGAAAAGATGCATGATTTGATCAATGTAATCTTACCCCCTGTAGAAAGCCACTTGTTTTTCCAATTGTTCAACCTTTTATCAATTTGTTCTAATAAAGGTTGAAAGTAAATGTTCAGAGCTTTCCCTTTAAAAATGGGGACACCTAAGTATTTAAAAGGTAGAGTACCTAATTTCATACCAAGGATCCTTTTGATGTTATGGATTTGGGAAGTGGAAGCATGCTTGCTGATGAATAAGTCACTCTTGACAAAATTGATTTTTTGACCAGAGGACTCTTCAAATTTAACCAAAAAGGCTTTGAATCTACTGAGAGTAAGTCTATCAGAATTCAGAAATACCACAGTGTCATCAGCATAGGAAAGATGAGAAATTTTCATAGCATTATTAGGCAGATCAAAATATTGGAGCTTTCCTTTTTCAAATGCAAATGCTAATGATCTAGTAAAAGCTTCACTGAAGATATTGAAAAGAAATGGAGAAAGGGGATCACCCTGTTTGATACCTCTTGAGGGTTGGAAGAAACCTACAGCCTTACCATTGATGAGGACTGAGAACCAGGCAGCTGGCAAATTCTTCATAATGAGGCAAACAAACTTTTCATGAAAACCAAATTTCAGAAGAATGGATTTTAAAAAGGACCACCTAACTCTATCAAAAGCTTTTTTCAAATCCAGTTTGACAATACAGTTAGGCTTTTTAGATTTTCTATTTAAAAACCTCACCATTTCTTGTAAACAAATGACACTATCAGATATATCTCTCTCCTTCATGAAGGCAGATTGGTGGGGAGATATAATTCTAGGCATCAGAACCTTAAGTCTTTCCATAAGGACTTTGGAACAAATTTTATTTAGAACATTGGAAAGACTTATAGGTCTAAAATCATCAAATGAAATTGGGGTTTGTTTTTTTGGAATGATGGTAATCCATGTACTAGAAACACCCCTGGGAATATTATGACCAAGCATAAAATCAGATACAGCAGATAAAAGGTCAGTAGATATAATATCCCATGATTTGATGAAAAACTGAGCAGTAAAGCCATCAGGGCCTGGACTACTGTTCTTATTAAGACTAAAAACAATGTTTTTAACTTCCAAAAGTGAAATTGGTTGCAAAAGCAAAACATTATCTTCATCATTAACACGCTTAGGAAGTTGAGAAAGAAAGTGAGACTGAAAAATGTCATCAGTGATCTCTTCTGTGAGCAGATGTTCATAATAAAAGATGGCCTCTTGTTCTATGTCAGAGTTAATATCAAGCCATCTACCATCACTACTCTTTATTTTAGTGATACTAAGTCTCCCTTTTTTTTCTTTGACAGAATTATGGAAAAATTTAGTATTATCATCACCTTCTTTTAACCATTTAATTTTGGCTTTCTGTTTCCAGAAATGCCTCTGTTCTTTAATGGCTTTAAAGAGGGTGGCTTTGGCTTTTTTGAGTTTGATTAGCTCATCAAAAGAGTTATTCAGGTCATACTGGATTTCCTGAATACTTAACTCTTTCTCAGCCTTATCCACATTGTCATGAACATTACCAAAATGCACTTTATTCCATATTCTAAGACATTTCTTAAGTCTAATCAGTTTAGGGAGAAACCTAGCAGACCATTTTCAGAAAGAGGAAGAGACCAATTTAATCTAACTAGCTCATTAAAATCATGTCTCTTATACCAAGTGTTAAGAAATCTGAAAGGTCTAGGAGAGGATTGGATAGTGCTACCAATAGAGAAAAATAAGGGATTGTGGTCAGAAGATTTTCTATTAAGCACTTGAATTGAGGAAGAAGGGAAAGTGGTTTTCCAGTTTGCATCACACAATCCCCTGTCCAATCTTTGGATTGTAGGGTGTTGTCTTTTATTGGACCAAGTAAAAAAATTACCAACTGTGTTAATTTCTTCCAATGCCATAGAATCAATAAACTCATTAAAATCCTTCATACTTCCTAATTTAGGGGCAGAGGGACCTTAATATTCATTTATTGATGTAATGGCATTAAAATCCCCTATATAAATAACAGGAAGGTTAGACTTGTGTTGCAAATCAGCCCATAGACTTTTCCTTTCTTTCCTAGTTCTTAAGCCATAGATAAATACTACTTCCATTGCAGTATTTAGTTTCTGACTAATCACATGGGTAGAAAGGAATTGGTTATGGTCTCTGATAACAGATAGATTTAAGGAAGAATTACAGAAAACCCAAATATGTCCATTGCTGGCAAACAAACAGTTATCAAATTGCAAAACATGCTTATAATGATCACATTTAGAATTAGCATGCATAGGTTCTATCAGACAAACCAATTCGAATTTGTGTGAAGATATCAAGGTAAACAGTCTCTCCATAGAAGTTTCCATACCCCTAATATTCCACACAAGCATTTTAATATTGAGATTTGTACTAATCATTAGAAACAGTAGTTAAGCTTTTTGATCTAGTCATGATTCTATTTAATTGAGTTAAATAGCTCCCATTCTGGGATTTCTTGCTTTTCTTTTTGTCTTTGTCATTTTTAGGTGGAGAAGGGGCTAGAGGACTCACCTGAGTGATGGTGTCCATCACAGTGCTAGAATCCACTACCTTTTCCTGATTTCCTTCCAATTGAATTGCAGCATTGTCATCTGAATCATCAGATTCCTATTCCATTGCATTAGGTAAGAATCTGTTCTGAGGAGTTCTCTGCTGAGAGAAGAAAAAAAATTTAGCAGCTAAAATAGGATTCATAGGAGAAAAGAACCTGTTGGTTTTATGTTGAATGTCATCAGTAGCAAACTTAGGCCCCTTCTTTTTTGGCCTGGTAAAGCCTGTGATAATCTCCCCTGATAGCTCCTTAGAGTGTGTGACAGTGGAGAATTCTTGAGTTGGGGATGACCATATAGCATCTTCTACTACAATATCATCCAGGGGAATGGAAGCAGTAGGTGGAATCATCTGAGTGATCACAGGTGGAGTCAAAGCAATCTCTGGGGATAAGACCTCAACTTGTTTCTCAAGAACAATCTGAGGGCTTAAAATGTGTGGTGAAAAGTTAGAAACATTGGCCATGTCAGTAGCCGAGGAGACCAGAGGAAAGGACACCACATGATTAATAGGATTTTCCTGAGAGCTTGGAGTTGGAGGAACCATCTGAGGAGGAGAATTCATCGCTAGTTCAGGGGTAAGTGCTACCTCATGAATGGAGGCAACACTAGTCAGAGCTATATCCTCTTCCTGACAAGAAGAGCTTGATTTGGGCATGTTAAAAGATTCCTGGACAGGTAAGTATAACTCAGGATCAGAAGATGGAGTGGTGATGGCTTGAATAGTGACCACATCTGAGTATAATCCAAGCATCTCAGAGATTGTTTCAATGTCCATCTCTAAAATGGATGGAGTCTGGGATAGTTTTTTCCCCGTAGTTTTCCACTTGGGAGGACCAGGGACATTGGAAGTAGGGATAACTGGTTGTACGGGAGGACCAGGAGCATTGAAAGTGAGGATAACAGGTTCCTTGGGCGGTCCAGCAAACATTGGTTTGGCATTGGTATTAAAGCTACATTCAGGTTTAGAATGGCCAATTCTTGAACACAAAACACAGTAGGAAGGCACATTTTCATAGTCAACTCTGCATTTGATATGATTCCTCTCTGTGCCTAAGCGGATGAAAGGTTTCATAGGTTTAAGCAAGTCAAATTCAACACACATTTTCAGTACCGAAGGGCGGGTTAAACATTCTGTGGCTGCATCCATTTTAATATAAGCACCAATATAAGCATTTAGACTAGTCAACCCTTGTTGGTCGGATAAATCCTAATAGTCAATTCAATTTAATATTACATTGAATTACAGATGAGTAGACATCCCTCATCTACTTGTCCATTATAGTAATCAGTTGTTATTGTGTTACATTACTAAGAATCGATGCATTATGGAAGATGTTGTCATTCATAATTGTCCAAAGTTTAACACACACTTAATTTATAAAATATTTTGACTTACCACCTACAATAACTTAATCATGGTGTGGAAATAATTGTTTATATAATTTTGGCAATATTGGTAGTATAGAAATCGCTAGTGTACCAGACCTTTTGTATAGAATTCGCTAGTGTACCATGCATTCTTTATCGAAATCTCTCGTGTAGCAGGCCTTGTTTACCGAAATCTCTAATGCGCCAGGCCTTGTGTACCGAAATTTCTATTTATCTGTGGCGCTTTCTAACAGTTTAGATGTCGAGAACCAAAGTTTGTAACATATTACGATTTCGACAGCTTGCCTATTCGACAGCTTGTGCTTTATAGTAATAGTAATGATTTTCCAACTTGCATTTTATCATCCAAACTACGCTGAAGAAACTTTAAAAAACCCAGAAAATACTAGAAAAATACTTAAACAAAGGTATCAAATTTAAACAATTCAAACATCACCAAGTACATTTCCTATGATTGGCAACAATTAACAAACAGAAACCAGGATCACTGTTATCTTCAAGAACAAACAGAAAAAAATAACATTGGATGCAAAGCTATGTTAGCTTCAACCGTTTAAAGCACTTTAACCATCTTTGGAGAAATGTTATCTTCTGAAGCATTCCCATCTCTCTCCATTCCAACACCATGATCCTCTTCAACGCTATCAGTCGGGATGATGCCAAAATCTGGACCACCGTCATCATCGCTTTCAACAACATCAAGACCAAACTCCTGAATGATAGTTTGTTGTTGTGACTCGAGTCTCTCCAACTGATCCTTATGGCGATCTACTGCATAGTCAAACATTCCCAAATCTTGTGCAACTTGGTCATCACTCCCTTTGAACCTAACAGATATTCATGTATATATTTCACAAAACACTTCAATATTGGATCATTAAAAAAATCATACATATAATTTTTAAAATATGCTATTCCAATTACTTACGTGATCCATTTGAAGAAGTTTCGGCAACGTCTCTTTTCCTTTTCGCCACCATAGCCTTGCATCCAGGTGCTACAGGTTTGTTGACATACTTAAGGGTATCCAGATCAAGCATTCTCCCAGTACCACCCAACCACTCTTTATCATAGTATTTATTCGGGATTGGCTTCTCCACGGGGACTATACCTCTTCTCCTCATCAGCTCGGTAATTAATGACACATAAGGAAAGTGTTTGGTGTTATGATTGGCGCACTTGTACATGTACTGCTTGATAGAATACCCAGGATTAATCTTCAAACCACTAACAAGGTAGTAGAAAATCATGACACTCCCAATGGTTGGCTCACAAGCATGTCCACTCGAGGGAAGTACGTTCAAGCATATCCACTCAAACACTATGCGGTGCTCAACTGATAACAAGTCAATGTTATACTTCTTGACACGCCCTGGTACATCACCCTTGACATGGAAATACCGGCGGCCCATTTCTAGAGGATCTATTGATTGGTTATCTGCCACAGCTGGCCACTGGAGCTCATGGTAGCAGTCATATGGACGTTTTGACCTAGTCCTATCATCCTCCTCATCCTCTTCCTTCTTCTCCTCATCATCATCATCATCTTCTTCATCACTATCATCATCACTCATTGCAGAATTGTCTACCCATGGGCAACCCAGAGCCTCATTTATTGTGAACTCGGTCACATGGATCACTACACCATTCACCTTGGTCTGATTCTTATCTTGCTCATGTTTTCCAAAATTAGCATAAAATTGGATAACTACATCTTTATAGGTAGGATTGTCTAATTTGATCAACTTATCAAGGTGCGATGGAACAAAATAATTCAAAATATATCGGAGGCACAAAGAATCAACAGAATTAACCTTTAAAACTTTGGTGATGGTGTAATCCCGACCTAGCCAATCGATGTACATCTATTCTGCGACGTTGTTGTAAAACCACTTGCTCATAGTCGGCGCCTTCGTAGATCCCCTTTGTTTCTTTCTCTTTTGCTTAACAAAACTGCCAAGCTGCTCCTCACTGTCAGCTTGTTTTTGAACATCGTCACAATCCGATTTCTCAACACTCACACTATCAGAACCCTCACCCCTCGGATTATTCTCCAGACCTTCACCATTTGTCGCTTGGTCAATCCGATGGGGATTCAATCTCCGGAATCCGACCCAATGACATATCCGCTGGCGGCGGGGTGGCTTTCAACTTGGATGACCGGGGTGGAATAGTTTGCCTAGATGTGTTCTTGGTTCTCATGATGAACAACTTCTGGGATGAAATTGCGCAGATTTCAGACAAGGGAGAAAATGAAAAAGATAAGGATTGTAGGGTTTGTGAATTGGGGGATGAATTTTTTTAAACTTATACTGTCTGACACTTACGAAATCGAAAGTATTTTCGAAGTCGACCCAAATCTTCTAAATCGGGACTCAACCCTCTGGAATGAGTTTCGGGAATCTTACCGATTCGATACCCACTACTTAACAACATCTTCGTTTGTACAATCAACTCTTTAAAGAAATCGAAACACATCAAATACTCAAGTGGCCAAATCGTAATACATCGAAAGCTTCTATCGAAATTAATAGTTCTTTGGCTTCGCTACATGCTAGCGATTTCGTAACCACATTAGTACGTCAACTAAAAATGGCATTTATGGCACTTGAGTGGCGGGAGCAAACATATTTCCCTCCCACAAAAAACCATTCTTCCTTGGCAAAAACCCTACCCTCCATGGGTTTCCTTCTCCAAATATTCTCATTGATTTTCCGAGCATTAATGATCTAAACATAGCATCATTTAGTTGGGAAAATTCACAAATTGACCTCTTTCCATTCATCTTCAATCGTTCATCTCAACAAAAGGTTGAAACATTAGGGTACCATTGGTGCATTTAATCCATTCTAAGGTACCATTTTTTCATTCAATTATTTTCAAATATTTTGCCCATTTGTCATTAATGCATGTGAAACATTAGGGTTTATCTATTTTTAGAGAAACAACACCCATTTGATTTATTATCGTTAAAACCCTAATGCATATTCATAAGCTTTTGGAATGATACTTATTAATTACATTACTTTGTTTGCTTTGCATGATGATAGACATACATTCTTCGAAATGGCCCCTCAAAAGAAGAAGCAAAAAATTGTTACTAAGTCTAAGGCCGGAAGCGATGGTAGTGGTCATGATAGTGATGACAAAATGGATGCCTCGTTCAAACCTAGAACGCATTGTCGTGAGACCGAACAACGTATTAGAGACAAGTTATTTACCCATGTAACCTTCGATGAGGCCGGAGAGGCAATTTCGGAAACAAGTTGCAAATGGTCAAGTTGGGTTGGTAAAACGGCTCGAACTCGCCATGACATTAAATACAATGATTGGCGTCGTGTGCCACGTGCTATAAAAAACGATCTTTTGTTAGAATGCAAGGTAATCTCACTACATATCCTTTGTTTTGTTTGTGTGTATTTTGTGCTAAATACTTATGTGGTTGATGTATTTTCATAGAGACCATTCATCATCGACACCCCCAACATGGCAAAACTAGATGAGATAACATTGCATAGGTTGGGGAAGATTGCAACTAATTTTCGTTATAGGTTAACGAGGGATTACATATTTGGAGATAAGAAGCATTTAAATCCGCATGTGAACTACACGGAAATTCTACCCGAAAGTTGGGAGTATCACAAAAAGTATGCTCAAGGTTACTTTGACGATGTAAGCAACATTTCTTTGATTGATATTTAAGTCTCCAAATACTATGCATGGTTGAAACTTACTCTTACATATTTATTTTATTTTTGTTAACATATAAGGGCATCCATGCCGAGAAGAGTAGGGCCGCAATGGAAAATAAGCTGTCTCATCGCACCGGTAGGGCGGGAATGCCACTTGCACGCAAGCGATATGTCAAGGATGATCAAGAGCGTCGAATAAAAGAGAAGGTTGACGCCAGAATGCCTGAAACGGAAGCTAGAGCAACAACAAAACCAATGAGTGTAAAAGATATTGACAAGTATGAGCTTTATTTGAAAGCACGTGAAATCCCTTTGGGTGGGTACGAGGGTCATGAGGAAACGATCCAACTTGCCGAGAAAATAGTAAGTCATGTTATATTACAATTTCAAATTGTTCATAAGCTATTAGTTTACTAATATTTATCTCGTATTTTGTTTGTATTAAAAGGACGTTATGAAGGATAAATTCTCTAAAGGTGAATTCATTCCTACACCCAAAGAGGATATTCTATGTGCGGCAACGGGTCGTAAGGAGCACCCGGGGAGAGTGAGGAGTAGTGGTGGTTTTGTTTGCCAACGAGATTATTTTGGGATTCCAAAATCGAGGAAAGGTAAAAATGATAAAGTGTTGAAAATGATTAAAGAGGAGATGTTAGTAGCAAATATATGTACATATATATATATCAATTTATCAATATATAAACAATTTTGCTTGAACTTGATGAATGACTGTAATAAATTAATTATTGTTATTTGAACTGAACTGAAATAATTCTGAAATTTATATATATCATTGTAATCTATGGTAAACAAGTAAAATTTAATAAAAAATTATTGAATTGAACAAAAATTTAAATATATTTACTGGAACTAAAAAATATAAACTAAATAAATAAAAATATAATTATTGAACTGATCTATGGAAAAGTTTAGGCAAACAAGCCTAACAAATGATATAGTACTTGCATCGATATCCATCATACAATACATGGATTTCATACAAAACTAACAAGTGTATATAAGGCTGAAAACTGAAAAGACAAATATTATATTTACATCACAACTAATTGGACTGGAAAATGAAATCATAGGATTATACATAACTTCCTGGCGTTCTCACCAAAAATAATAAGCCATCATGCAAATAATTCAGAATAGTGTGTTCCTTGTATGCGAAGTAAACCTACTCCATGAAATTAAAAAGAAAGAATAGTTATGACAGAATTAGCTTAGAATTATTGGAACCAAGAAGGCACATAAATTTTAATCATAAAGGATCAAATTGAAGATGATCAAGAAACTAAAAGTTTGGTAATAAATTGTGGCCAAATTATAAGAATTTAAACTATAATACTTAGCCTCCATTAGATACTCATTGATAAGTAGATGAATTTATGAAAAAACATTAAACAAATATTGCTTATAACTTAAAAGGATGGGGTCATCTAATGACGATCCAGATTTAGAGAAGATAAATGGATAAGAGATATGTGTAAGGTACTGACATTCATTTGGTAAATAGAACATTGCCTCCAGTTTTCCATCATTTTCATATTTAAAAATTAGAAATTCTGCCTTCTTAAGACGATTGCAGTCATGGAATTTTTTCTAGCACACATCAAAAAATTTAAAACCATTTTCTCATAATTATGATATTTTCACATGAAATTTTAGTTGCCTTTGTATGTTCAACATTGATATTACCGGCCCAAAGGCCTACTGAGCCGGTAATAGGGTCCACGGGCCAGCACCAAAAGGGCGGTGCCTTTCCCGCTAGGGGGCACGTCCGGACAAGAAAGAAGGACGGACGGGGACAAAGGAAAGTGGTCCTGCACCTTATCTCAAGCAGGCAAGCTCGGCTATAAATACTAGTCTCAAACAGTGAACTAGGGATGTGATTTATATCTCTCTACTTTATATTGAGAGCGCCTTCCGTACGTTTTCCTTCTCCGCTATCCCCATCTCATCATCACGCTGGAGCTTCTTCCCCAGGACGCCTCCCGGGGATTGTTTTGCAGGATTGTAGCGGGCTGACTGAGAAGGAGACCCGGACAGCGTCGAGACCCGGGAAACGGGCGGATTTTGGTAGCATTAATTGGCACGCCCAGTGGGATATTTCCACCTTTGCACGATGGAGTCGCCAAGGAGAGGGCGTGGGCGCCCGAAGAAGAACGCGGCACCTTCAGGGAGTGGTCCTCCTCCACCCCCGGGAGATGACGTGACCTTGTGGCAGTTGCAGGAGGAGGCTAGACACCAGCGTGAGCTAGGAGTGCCACAGGATGGTCACGTGGAAACTGCCTCCGACGAAGCCGACTCGGAAAGAGAGTACCAGGATGAGCAGGAGCCTAGGCCCACAAGGGAAGGCGGCCCCAGGCCCGGGAACCTGAAACCCGGGAGGAGGGGCAATACCTGGTCGGCAACCCTCAAACTCGGGGACCGGTTTTCTCGGAAGAGGGTCAACCCTTAGCTAATACGGAGGAATCGACAGCGTTGGAATTCATGAGAGCCAACAAGGAGTTGTACCGCCAGTGGGTACTCTCTACCCGGGAAAACTTAAGACGAAGGGAACTTGGAGGGGACCCGGCAGGCCCCCTGCGGGGACATCAAAGGGAAGTTATCGATCTGGACGAGGCTGTTCAGCCGCCAAAAATACAGGGGCGAATTAATTCCTCAACCATCCCACCTTCTTTCCCCCTGAATTTCGGAGTTCGAGGAGGAGTGGCTACTGGACAACAATCAAATTTAGTTCCGCATGCTCCACCCTACTATCCGCGTTCTAGCTGGGGGACGGAGCAGACCGGGTACAACCTTCCAGCCATGCCTGCGGAATTATTGGGTTATCAGGCCCCTGGAACCCAGGGGAACCCGATCCAGTATTCTATGCCCATGTATGGGTCAATGGGGGTGAACTACGGTTACCCGGAGAGATACTGCAGAGCGGATGATAGGATACAGGGCTATCAGGTGGCACAGCAGGACCCCAACTCTTTGGAGGCGCGGCTGGATAAGTTGGTAGGGAGAAACGGAGCTCAACCCACTTCCCCATGGGTACCTCGGGTGCTGGCATATCCATGGCCTCCGGGCCTTCGGGTCCCGGAGGGAATCCCAACGTATAATGGAGAGACAGACCCGGAGGAGTTTGTCAGGACATACCAGAATCTAATGGTGTCACGGGACTTCCCGGAAGAACTAAGATGCAAGTTGGTAGGCTGCTACCTGAGGGGAAACTGTCTCTTATGGTTCGATTCCTTGCCCCGGCAGAGTCTTAGAGATTATTATGATTTCTCCAAGGCTCTGCTGTTCCGCTACGCGGGATTGAAAAAGGAAGGGAAGCAACTGACTGAGCTTCTCGCCACTCGGAAGAAAGCTACGGAAGGGCCAATGGAATATTATCGAAGGTACATGGACGACAGCATGAAGGTTATAGACAGACAGCAGCAGGAGAAGGCGGTGATTAGCGGATTCATAAATGGCTTGAGGGATATGGCGTTGTTCTAGAAGTTGATGGAAAACATCCCGGAAACCTTTCACAACTTACAGATGGCGGTGCAACTGTACTGTGCGGTTAATGACGCCACCCGGAAGAGGAAAGAAGAATCTGGGGGATTCCTCCCGGATAAGATGGAAAGGAGGAGGGTGGCTGACCCAAGTAGAAGGGATTCGGGCCCTGCGCCGGTGAACCGGGCAAGGGCAGATAGTTTTACCCCGCTCAGCAAGTCCCGGACAGAGATACATGCTATTCACAAAGATCTGTTCCCGGACCCACAGCCCATCCAGGGGACCCCGTCTAGGGAAAATGCGGACAAATGGTGCGCCTATCACAAGTCTTATGGACACTCGACAGAAGGGTGTAGAGGGCAGAGGAATGAGATAGAAAAGTTGATAGAGCGGGGGCAGCTGAGAGATTGCGTGGCGACAGAAGCAAAGAAGGAGAATCCCCGGGACCAGCCTCAGGAGCAACCCCGGAGAAGGTGGAGGCCTAACCCCGGGAGAGGAAACGGGAGAGCCCAAGGCAACCAAGGCAACAGGGCCCCGGGGAGGCCCGCCATAGCCGCCGTACCGGTCCAGGCGGTAGAGCCAACCCCAGTACCAAACAGAATGATCAACGTGATAAGCGGAGACGTCGGAGAAGCATGCCAATCAGTTTCCGCTATCCGGGCCCGGACGCGATATGTTCCCCCGGGGGATATTCAGGGGAAAAGGTTTCGCCCCGACGAAGCTCTCACTTTCTCTGAGGTGGATGCAGCCCCACCACAGATACCCCACTCAGATCCAATGGTGGTAACGGCGGAGATTGAAGGCTTTTTGATCAAGAGGGTGTTTGTGGACGATGGGAGTATCGTGGAAATCATGTTCGCTTCTTGCTTCGATCAATTGGGAATCGGGAGACAGAATCTGAAACCTCCTTCGTCTCCCTTGTCAGGGTTCACGGGAAAACCCGAAGTTCCTCTAGGTGTTATTCCCCTCGCAGTGTGTATGGTGGACGAGATGGACCGGAGCAAGAGGGTCTCAGTGACATGCAATTTTGCGGTTATTGATGCACCTTCACCGTACAACGTAATCATAGGGAGGCCATGGCTAACCCAAGCCCGGGCAGCGAGTTGTCCATACCTGCTGACAATGAAGTTCCCCACCGTGCAAGGAGTGGCAGTCGTACGGGGAAGCCAAGCCGTCGCGAGAAGTTGCATGATGACGACGGTCTTAGATGCAAAGAAAGCAGTTGGGGCGGTGCATGGAGAAGCTCCCCGCCAAGAGTTGGAAGAAATGCAAGTGGCGGACAAAGGGATGGTCACGGTGGGAAAAGATCTCCTGAAGGAAGTAAAAGGTGCATTGAAGGAACTCTTGGCCAGATATCAAGGGGTATTCTCATGGAGCCCGGAGGACATGGTGGGGGTGTTGCCAGAGTTGGGGGTACACAAGCTGAACATAAGCCCGGCAACCAAGCCAATCAGGCAGAAGAAAAGACCTGTAGCCCCGGAGAGAGCGGAATTCATAAAGGATGAAGTGAAGAAGCTGGAGAGAGCCAGGGTGGTCGAGGAAATCATCTACCCGGAGTGGATAGCTAACCCGGTCTTAGTAAAGAAGCATGATGGAAGCTGGCGCATGTGTATCGACTTTACAGATTTGAATAAATGCTGCCCCAAAGACAGCTACCCTCTCCCGAATTTGGACCGGCTGGCAGAGGCTATCGCGGGGTACTCGGTGCTGGCCTTCTTTGATGCACATAAAGGGTATCATCAGGTGCAGATGGATGAGGCGGACAAGGCGAAAACCTCCTTCATCACCGATTTTGGGACTTTTTGCTACAAGAAGATGCCCTTTGGATTAAAGAATGCGGGGGTTACTTATCAGAGAATGGTGGACAAACTCTTTAAGGACCAAGTGGGGAGGAACATGGAGGTATATGTCGACGACATGGTGGTTAAGAGCAAGACTTATGGGGCTTTCCTGAACGATCTGGAGGAGATGTTCAAAAAACTTGAGCTGAGCAATCTAAAGCTGAACCCCTCCAAAAGTACCATTGGAGTGGGAGCGGGGAAGTTCCTGGGCTTCATGGTATCAAGCCGGGGCATTGATGTCAACCCGGAAAAGGTAGAGGCCATAGCTAAGATGACCTCCCCCAGATCGGTGAAAGAAGTACAGCGATTGACAGGTTCCCTCGCGGCCCTCAGCCGATTCTTATCAAAGGGGGCAGATAGGCAGTTACCTTTCTTCTCCATTCTCAGGAAGGCCAAGTCATTCGAGTGGACCGGGGAGTGTGAGAAGGCGTTCCAAAACTTGAAAGATCACCTTCGACAGTTGCCAACTTTAAAGAAACCATGCCCGGGGGAGGAGCTTTTCCTGTACATAGCGGCATCCCGGGAGGCAGTAAGTGCTGTGCTAATCAAAGAAGAGGAGGGAAAGCAGCACCCAGTCTACTTTATTAGCCGGGCACTTCGGGGGGCAGAGACCCGGTATACTGAATTGGAGCAATTAGTTCTAGCACTGGTACATGCTTCAAGGAGGCTTAAACCCTACTTCCAGGGCCATTCAATAGTAGTCCTCACCAATTACCCGCTCAAACAGGTCATGTTCAAGCCGGAGGCATCAGGGAGAATGATGAAATGGGCTATAGAGTTGGGAGAATATGAAATTCGGTATGAGCCAAGGAGGGCTATCAAGGGGCAAGCTTTAGCAGACTTTCTGGTGGAATCAGAAGCAAGGATACAGGAAGAGCAGGAGACGATCGAGGCTGAAATAGTCCCGGCTTGGAGGTTATATGTAGATGGATCGGCACACTCAGGAGGCAGCGGAGCGGGAGTCTTGTTGATTAGCCCGGAAAGGAAGGAATACCCCTATACGGTCCAATTCACTTTCAAAACAACCAACAATGAAGCCGAGTACGAGGCCTTGATCGCAGGATTAAGATTGGCAAAGGAGATTGATACGAATATCCAGAGGTTATTCTTTAATGTTATTTCTTGTGCCAAGGTCTGGAAGGAAGAAGTTGTTCAAAGTTCTCAATACTCTTATGAAACAAGTTCGTGATGAATATTAGAAGAAGATGAGGGCTATGCTAGTTATTACTCTCATTTCTGAAGATTGAAGTCGTGAAGAAGTTTTATTGAAGTGCCTTAAAAGAACCGACTGGGCCTTCAATTAGTGGGTTGGTTCAACAACAGTTTATCGCTTTATTATTTAGGTTATTTTATTGTTTTTATTTAAGAAATTCGTTCATACCTTTGTGCTATGGTATGATGAATTTTAATTATAGTTAAATAAGGTTTTAGCTTGCAAAAGCTGCCTTAAGTGTTTCCTTTTTGGTTAAGATGTAATATTCCTTACCTTATTGTATCCTGCACTTTTTAATCACCCTATAATCTTATAAATAGGGTGGTGAACGAATTTGTTGATAGACAATTATATACAACAATCATCTTATATTGAGTTTTATCTCATTTAACCGTTAGGTTAACCTCTAATCGCTAGATTAGGTCAATCGTTAGATTGAAACCCCCGATTTTGAGATCTAGGTGTGTCCATCTCAAGTTGGTGCAAGTAGTGCTTGGCGTGTGGAATTCGACCTTGTGTTACTGAAGTTTAAAAGTTGTGTCTTTCAAGTTCATCTCGAAGTGTGTCTTCTTCTTTGAAAGGGGGTGCTTTCGATCGACACTTCGGAGGGTGCTCTTAATCATTCCGCAAAACCAGGATCTTCGTAAGGAGGTTCATATCCAGGATCTTCACAAGGAGATTCATATCAGAGATGGACATCAAAGTTCTCACGGCATACAGCGACTCTCAGATTGTGGTACAGCAGGTAAAGGGAGAATATGAAGCCCGGGAGAGGAGCCTGCAGAAATACTTGGAAACGGTAAAACCGCTGGCAGCCGGGTTCGAAACCTTCAACCTGGTCCAATTTCCCCGGGAGGAAAATAGTAAAGCGGATGCTTTGAGCAAGTTGGCCTCCTCGGAATTAAAGCCTGAGCCTAACCAAAAGTTGTACATGGAAGTACTAGGAAGGAGGAGCTACCAGGAGAATGACCAAGTGATGGTAGTAAATGAGGAAGAATCCTGGATCATTCCTATGCGGGCATACCTAGAAGAAGGAACCACCCCGGAGGATAGGGTTCAGGCCCGGAAGCTGAGAGTTAAAGCACCTAAGTATGTGATCCAGGGCGGGGAGTTGTATAAGAGGGGATATCTCCAGCTTTTGCTTAAGTGTGTAGAAAGGACAGAGGGCCAACACCTCATCCGGGAGGTGCATGAAGGATCTAACGGGAGTCACCAGGGAGCTCGCACAATGGCTAGAAAGATCTTAAGGCTGGGGTATTACTGGCCGACGTTGTTCAAAGATGCGGAAGAGCATGTTCAGAAGTGCTTGGCATGCCAAACATTCGCCCCGCTAATCCATGTGCCCCGGGAGGAGTTAATCGGGGTCACGGGAGCCTGGCCTTTCAGCAGGTGGGGAATTGACTTGGTGGGACCTTTCCCGACTGCCCCGGGAGGAGCTAAGTACGTGATTGTGGCGATTGACTACTTCAGCAAATGGGTGGAGGCAGAACCACTCACCAACATACGGGGACTAACTTGTGTTAAGTTTTGCTGGAAGAACATCATTTGTCGATTCGGTATCCCAAAGATCATAGTCACGGACAATGGGGCGCAGTTTGAAAATGATCCTTTCAAATCATGGTGTATCAAGTATGGCATAGAGCAGAGGTTGACATCTGTGTACCACCCCCAGGCGAACGGGCAAGTGGAAGTCACCAACCGCACTATCATCAAAGGGTTAAAAACCCGTTTGGAAGGCGCGCGGGGAAATTGGAGTTGGGAGTTGCCCAGCGTTCTCTGGGCCCACCGGACTACAGAAAGCTCAGCCACCGGGGAATCCCCATATTGCTTGGTATATGGGTCGGAGGCAGTGATACCCGCGGAGATTGGGACCCCTAGCCCTCGGACTCAGCACCAACGCCCGGAAGAAGAAGACGCGGGACGGCGCCTTGACTTGGATCTCCTGGAAGAAAAGCGAGAGAATGCAGCACTCCAGGAAGCCAAGGTGAAGGAGCGAGTAAAGAGGTACCATGACAGAAGGGTGTGGAAAGAGGTTTTCGCCCCCGGACCTGGGTGATGAGGAGAAATGACAAGAGCCGACAAGCCCCGGAGGGGAAGCTCGCACCCAATTGGGAAGGACCATACAGGGTGAAGGAAACACACCCGGGAGGAAGCTACGTGCTGGAGAACGAGCAGGGGAAGGTAATTCCTAGGAGATGGAATGTGGCTAACCTAAGAAGGTTCTACGGGAAGCGGTGAACCCTAGCTACCAGGGCATGGATATGCCTCCTCCCGTAAGCATGAATATGCTCGGAGGGATAACCCCGGCGTTTGGCCTCGTCACGGGTTTAGAGAGGAATGATTGAAAAAGGGACGCCTCTCGGGGATTGTTTTGCAGGATTGTAGCGGGCTGACTGAGAAGGAGACCCGGACAGCGTCGAGACCCGGGAAACGGGCGGATTTTGGTAGCATCAAACATCACCGTCTAAACTACCTTCTAAGAAGTCTCTGCTGATGATACTGGCTCAGCACTCTACTGGGCCGAGAAAGACTCAAGGCCCAATACCGGAGAAGTAACAACTTTCCCGCGTGAGGCGCATCCGGACAAGAGAAAGGACGGGTAGGTGACAAAAAGAGGTGGTCCTGAGTCTTATCCAAAGCAGGCAACCTCAGCTATAAATACTAGCCTCAAACAGTAAGCAAGGTATGTGACTGATATCTCTCTACTTCATATTGAGAGCATCTTCTGTACGTTTTCCCCTCATCGTTATCCCCATCTCATCATCACGCCGGAGCTTCCTCCCCAGGACGCCTCCCGGGGATTGTTTTGCAGGGTTGGTGCTGGCTTGCTCGGAAAGAAGCCCGGATAGCGTCAAGACCCGGGAGACGGACGGATTTTGGTAGCATCAATTGGCACGCCCAGTGGGACCTTTCCACCTTCGCAGGATGGAGTCGCCAAGGAGAGGGCGCGGGCGCCCGAAGAAGAACGTGGCACCCTCAGGGGGTGGTTCTCTTCCACCCCCGGGAGATGATGTGACCTTGAGGCAGTTGCAGGAGGAGGCTAGACACCAGCGGGAGCTAGGGGTACCGCAGGATGGCCATGTGGAAACTGCCTCCGACGAAGCTGACTCAGAAAGAGAGTACCAGGAGGAGCAAGGACCGAGGCCCGCCGGGGGAGGCAGTCCCCGGACCCAGGGGCCTGAAGCCCGGGAGGAGGGGCAATCCTTAGCCGAGGCGGAAGAATTGGCGGCGTTGGAGTTCATGAGAGCCAACAAGGAGTTGTACCGCCAGTGGGTACTCTCTACCCGGGAAAATCGTAGGCGGAGGGAGCCTGGGGGAGACCAGGCAGGACCTCTTCGGGGGTACCAAAGAGAGGTTATCGACCTGGACGGAGTCGTTCAGTCGCCAAGGATACAGGGGCGTGTGAACTCTTCCACCGTCCCACCTTCTTTCCCTCCAAGTCTCGGGGTCGGAGAGGGAATGGCTACGGGACAACAATCGAATTTGGTTCCACACGCTCCACCCTATTACCCGCGTTCCAGCTGGGGGGCGGGACAAATTGGGTATGGCCTGCCAGCCATGCCGGTGGAGTCGTTGGGTTATCAGGCCCCTGGAACCCAGGGGAACCCGATCCAGTATTCCATGCCCATGCACGGATCAATGGGGATGAACTATGGTTACCAAGAGAAATACTATCGGGAGGACGATAGGATGCGGGGCTATCAGGTGGCTCAGCAGGACCCCAACTCTTTGGAGGCTCGACTAGACAAACTAGTGGGAAGAAACGGGGCTAAACCTACCTCCCCTTGGGTCCCTCGAGTGCTTGCATACCCATGGCCGCCGGGCCTCCGGACCCCGGAGGGAATCCCAACGTACAATGGAGAGACAGACCCGGAAGAGTTTGTCAGGACGTACCAGAACCTGATGGTGTCACGGGACTTCCCGGAGGAATTGAGATGCAAGTTGGTGGGCTGTTACCTGAGAGGAAACTGTCTTTCGTGGTTCGATTCCTTGCCCCGAGAAAGCCTCAGAGATTATTACGATTTCTCTAAGGCTTTACTATTCAGATACGCCGGGTTAAAGAAGGAAGGAAAGCAGCTGACCGAGCTTCTGGCCACCCGGCAGAAGGCTGCGGAAGGGTCAATGGAATACTATCGAAGGTACATGGACGACAGCATGAAGGTCGTCGATAGGCAGCAGCAGGAGAAGGCGGTGATTAGTGGGTTTATAAATGGCCTGAGGGATATGGCGTTGTTCCAGAAACTGATGGAAAACATCCCGGAAACCTTTCATAACCTGCAGATGGCGGTGCAACTGTACTGTACGGTTAACGATGCCACGCGGAAGAGAAAAGAAGAATCCGGGGGATTCCTCCCGGATAAAATGGAGAGAAGGAAGACGGTCGACCCAAGTAGAAGGGACCCTGCTCCCGCGACGGTAAACCGGGCAAGAGCGGATAGTTTCACCCCGCTCAGCAAATCCCGAACGGAGATCCATGCTATCCATAAGGATTTGTTCCCGGATCCGTTGCCTATCCAGGGGACCCCGTCTAGGGAAAATGCGGACAAATGGTGCGCCTATCACAAGTCTTATGGGCATTCGACAGAGGGGTGTAGGATGCTGAGGAACGAGATAGAAAAATTAATAGAACGGGGACAGCTGAGAGATTGTGTGGCGATGGAAGCAAAAAAGGAGAATCCCCGGGACCAGCCCCAGGAACAGCCCCGGAGGAGGTGGAGGCCGAACCCGGGGAGAGGAAACGGGAGAAATCAAGGCAACCAAGGCAACAGGGCCCCAGGGAGGCCTGCCATAGCTGCCGCACCAGTCCAAGCAGTGGAGCCTGCCCCCGTACCCAACAGGATGATCAACGTGATAAGTGGAGAAATCGGAGAAGCTTGCCAGTCAGTCTCCGCTATCCGGGCTCGGACGCGATATGTTCCCCCGGGGGAGATTCAGGGAAAAAGATTTCGCCCCGAGGAGGCTCTCACTTTCTCTGAGGCGGATGCAGTCCCGCCTCAGATACCCCATTCCGACCCAATGGTGGTAACTGCGGAGATCGAAGGTTTCTTGATCAAGAGGGTGTTCATAGATGACGGGAGCAGTGTGGATATCATGTTCGCTTCCTGCTTCGATCAATTGGGGATTGGGAGGCAGAACTTGAAACCCCCTTCATCTCCTTTGTCAGGATTAACTGGCAAGCCTGAAGTCCCCCTAGGAGTTATTCCCCTCGCAGTATGTATGGTGGATGAGAAGGATCGGAGCAAGAGGGTCTCAGTGATGTGCAACTTTGCGGTTATTGATGCACCCTCGCCATATAACGTAATCATAGGAAGACCATGGCTAACCCAAGCCCGGGCAGCGAGTTGTCCGTATCTGCTGACGATGAAGTTCCCCACCGCGCAAGGTGTGGCGGTCGTCCGGGGAAGTCAGGCAGTAGCCAGAAGTTGCATGGTGACGGCGGTCCGGGACGCAAAGAAAGCAGTAGGGGCGGTACATGGAGAAGTTCCCCGGCAAGAGTTGGAGGAAATGCCGGTGGCGGACAAAGGGATGGTCACGGTGGGAAAAGACCTCCCGGATGAAGTAAAAGGCGCACTGAAGGAACTCTTGGCCAGGTATCAGGGAGTATTCTCATGGAGCTCGGAGGACATGGTGGGGGTGTTGCCAGAGTTGGGGGTGCATAAGCTGAATATAAACCCGGCAACGAAACCAATCAGGCAGAAGAAAAGACCTGTAGCCCCGGAAAGAGCGGAATTTATAAGGAATGAAGTAAAGAAGTTGGAGAAAGCCGGGGTGATCGAGGAAATCATCTACCCGGAATGGATAGCTAACCCGGTCTTAGTCAAGAAGCACGATGGAAGCTGGCGCATGTGTATCGACTTCACAGATTTGAATAAATGTTGCCCCAAAGACAGCTACCCTCTCCCAAATTTGGACCGGCTGGCAGAGGCTATCGCGGGGTACTCGGTGCTAGCCTTCTTCGATGCACATAAAGGGTATCACCAAGTGCAGATGGATGAGGCGGACAAAGCGAAAACCTCTTTCATCACCGATTTCGGAACCTTCTGCTACAAGAAAATGTCCTTTGGACTGAAGAACGCGGGGGCCACGTATCAGAGAATGGTGGACAAACTCTTCAAGGACCAAGTGGGAAGAAACATGGAGGTGTATGTCGACGACATGGTGGTCAAAAGCAGGGCTTACGGAGCTTTCCTGAATGACCTGGAAGAGATGTTCGAAAAGCTAGAACGGAGCAATCTAAAGCTAAACCCCTCCAAAAGTACCATTGGAGTGGGGGCGGGGAAGTTCTTGGGTTTCATGGTGTCAAGTCGGGGCATCGATGTTAACCCGGAGAAGGTAGAGGCCATAGCCAAGATGACCTCCCCCAGGACGGTGAAAGAAGTACAGCGGTTGACAGGGTCTCTCGCGGCTCTCAGTCGGTTCCTATCAAAGAAGGCAGACAGGCAGCTGCCTTTCTTCAATATTCTCAGGAAGGCCAAGGCGTTTGAGTGGTCCGGAGAATGTGAGAAGGCATTCCAAAATCTGAAAGAGCACCTTCAACAATTGCCAACTTTAAAGAAGCCACTCCCGGGGGAGGAACTTTTTCTGTACATAGCAGCATCCCGGGAAGCGGTAAGTGCCGTGCTAATCAAAGAAGAGGAGGGAAAGCAGCACCCGATCTATTTTGTTAGCCGGGCACTTCGGGGGGTAGAAACTCGGTATACTGAGTTGGAGCAGTTGGTACTGGCGCTGGTGCATGCTTCGAGGAGGCTTAAGCCCTACTTCCAGGGCCATCCCGTAGTGGTCCTTACCAATTACCCGCTAAGACAAGTCATGTTCAAACCAGAGGCATCAGGGAGAATGATGAAATGGGCTATAGAGCTGGGAGAGTATGAAATTCGGTATGAGCCAAGAAGGGCTATCAAGGGCCAGGCCTTAGCGGACTTCTTGTTGGAATCAGAGGCAAGGATAAACGAGGAACAGGAACATGACCAAGGCTGAAACAGACCCGGCTTGGAAGTTATATGTGGACGGATCGGCACACTCGGGGGGCAGCGGAGCGGGAGTACTGTTGGTCAGCCCGGAAGGGAAGGAGTATCCCTACGCAGTCCAATTCACTTTCAAAACAACCAACAATGAAGCTGAGTACGAAGCTTTGATCGCGGGATTAAGGTTGGCAAAGGAGATGGAAATCAAAACTCTCACGGCACACTGATTCCCAGATCGTGGTGCAGCAGGTAAAGGGAGAATATGAAGCCCGGGAAAGGAGCCTGCAAAAGTACTTGGAGGCGGTGAAGCCTCTGATAGCCGGGTTTAAAACTTTCAACTTGGTTCAAGTTCCCCGGGAGAAGAACAGTAAAGCAGATGTTTTGAGCAAGTTGGCTTCCTCAGAATTGAAACCTGAGCCCGACCAAAAGCTGTACTTGGAGGTACTAGGAAGAAGGAGCTACCAGGAGAACGATCAAGTGATGCTGGTGAACGAGGAAGAATCCTGGATCACGCCCATGCGGGCGTACCTAGAAGAAGGAACCACCCCGGAGGATAAAGCTCAAGCCCGGAAGCTAAGAGTTAAGGCGCCTAAGTATGTGATCCAGGGAGGAGAGCTGTACAAAAGAGGGTATCTCCAGCCTTTGCTAAAGTATGTAGAAAGGTCGGAAGGCCGACACCCCATCCGGGAAGTGCACGAGGGATCTAATGGGAGCCACCAAGGGGCTCGCACCCTGGCCAAAAGGATCCTAAGACTGGGGTATTACTGGCCGGCGTTGTTCAAAGATGCGGAAGAACATGTACAGAAGTGCTTGGCATGCCAGACATTTGCCCCGCTAATCCATGTTCCCCGGGAGGAGTTAATCGAAGTCATAGGGGCTTGGCCGTTCAGTAGGTGGGGAATCGACTTGGTGGGACCATTCCCGACTGCCCCGGGAGGAGCCAAGTACTTGATTGTGGCAATCGATTACTTCAGCAAATGGGTGGAGGCGGAACCGCTCACCAACATACGGGGACTAACCTGTGTTAAGTTTTGCTGGAAGAACATCATTTGTCGATTCGGTATCCCGAAGATCATAGTCACAGACAATAGGGCGCAGTTTGAGAATGATCCTTTCAAATCGTGGTGTGTCAAGTATGGTATTGAGCAGAGGTTGACGTCTGTATACCACCCTCAAGCGAACGGGCAAGTGGAAGTTACCAACCGTACCATCATCAAGGGATTAAAGACTCGCTTGGAAGGCGCGCGGGGAAATTGGATTTGGGAGCTGCCCAGTGTTCTTTGGGCCCACCGGACTACAGAAAGCTCGGCCACTGGGGAATCTCCATATGGTTTGGTGTACGGGTCGGAGGCAGTAATACCCGCGGAGATTGGGATCCCGAGCCCCCGGACTCAATACCAGCGCCCGGAAGAAGAAGACGATGGACGGCGCCTTGACTTGGACCTCCTGGAAGAAAAGCGAGAGAAAGCGGCACTTCAGGAAGCCAAGGTGAAGGAGCGAGTAAAAAGGTATTATGACAGAAGGGTGCGGAAAGAAGCTTTCATCCCAAGAGACTGGGTAATGAGGAGAAACGATAAGAGCCGCCAAACCCCGGAGGGCAAACTCGCACCCAACTGGGAAGGTCCATACAAGATGAAGGAAGCATACCCGGGAGGGAGTTATGTGCTGCAGGACAAGCAGGGAAAGGAGATCCCCAGAAGATGGAATGTAGCTAATTTAAGAAGGTTTTACGGGAAGTAGAGTACCCCGCATCGCACCTTAGCTACTAAGGCATGGATATGCCAGGCATGGATATGCCAGGCATGGATATGCCAGGCATGAATATGCCCCGCCCGGAAGCATGAATATGCCCGGAGAAATAACCCGACGTTTGGCCTCGTCCTGGGTTTAGAAAGGAAGATTTGTAAAACGGGACCCATGGGTAGCTCCCATTTGGGTGCCCCGCTAGAGTGGACCCAGAGCTTGGATGAAGCCCGGGGATCAAAGAATGTAATGATTACAGGAAAGAGTTAATGAAAAGGGTCTCTTCGAGAAACAATTTTTATTCAATCCTCTTTAAATTACAAATCGCATGAATATGTGGTCATAGTCATGGTAGGACAATTACATAAGCATTTTACATACAAGTGTTCCTATCTATTTGCTACTATACCACTTGGGACCTGACCCGGAAGCACCCTCAGGGTTACCCGGGCGGAAACCCCCTTCGAAGAATTGCGAGGACAGGAGATCTTCGGCAAAACGGGCATCCGGGGCTTGATTCCACGCAAGCTCCTCCTCCAATTGCGCGGCGTCTTCATCGTTCAATTCAGGGATGGGCACAACTACGGATCCCTCTGGAAGAGGCTCCGCCAGGCGCATTCTCCTTACCCCGGCAGAAGTAACAAACATGTACTTAGGAAACATGACTGCTGCGCTTTTACCCTTCTCCTCCCGGCTAATGCGAGTACCCTCGGCGGTCTTAACCCCCTTTGTGGTGACCCCAGAGTCGGCAATCTCCCGGATGCGTCTTATCCGGCGTGCCACCTCTTCCGGGTCTATGGATACAGTCATGTCCTCGTACCTTTCGTATGCCACATCCACCTCCACCCGGGCAGGAACTCGACGAAGGCTCGAGGGGTAGGGCTCAGCGTCTCCTGCGGCTATTTTATTATGCCACTCCAGGACGTCCAGATAGGCCTTATGACTGGGAGCTCCCTCACCGAACCTCTTCGGGTTAGCCTGCATATGTTCAATCGTTCTGCATACCCCGGCTGGAATATCAGTAAGAGGAGACACCCCAACTAGGCCATTCTTGAGACCCAAAAGGTGATAGGATAGCCGGGTAACCAGCAATGCATCTTGGAGTACCCTATTCCTATGGGTGAGGGACCGATTCTCCTTCTCAAAGTCGCAGAGAAGCCTGTTCTGAGCAGAGCGGGTCTCCAATGTCCTAAGTTTCTCCTGCGCCCGCTCTAGTTCACCCCACACCATGCCTAGCTCCTTAGTAGTGCGATGCTGGGATTCATCGTGAAGGGCCTGTAACTGAGCGATGGTCTCGTGGGAGTTCAGGGTTTCCCGCATATGGTCGGACGCAAGGTCAAAGCACTGGTTCAAAGATCCAAACTTGGCCTCAACTGCTTTAAGAAACGCCACCAGCACCCGGATCGACCCAAACTCCTGAAGGAAGCACCCCAACCCCGCTTCAGCCAATGCCCGGTTAGCCTGGTCGCCTCCAAACCGCCAATGGGCTAGTTTCCTCTGAAGGAAAGAGCATTGGAGGCACCCAGCGCGGGGGAGAGAAAAGTAGGTGCCGGAAGTCCGCGGGCTCATCAGTGGACTGTTCAGGATACCCTACCTTCCGCGTGGCCTTCCGGGTCTGATAAAGCAGATCGTCTTGACCCGCACCGAGGCCAACCCGGTAGTCCCCCCCTTGGACTTGAACTGCTTGGTACCCAAAATTGTCAGGCACCGCACAGTATTCAAGATAATTCTCTGCCCAATGGGGTGTCTCCGGGACTACCCCATAAGCGTTGAAGCTCTCCGGGCCGGGATCAGGAAAAGAGGCCTCGCCAACCGCTGGCACCTTGGCCTTCTTGATATCCGAAGCAGAAGGGGCCCGGGAAGACATCTTCAAAGAATCCCATAGCTGGGGCACCAGGCCCTTCAGATCCGCCTCTTGAAGGGACCTCCAGCGGAAGTTCAGCAAGTCGCTGGCCTTGGGGCGGTAGTAGGAGGCTTGGGCTTCGAGGTGAGCGGGCCCCGGAAGCCAACCCCGCAGACTGCGGTACATCTCATGACAAGCCTCCGCACTAGCCGCGGCGGCTATGCCCTTCTAGCCTCTTGTCAAAATCGACGGAGCGAAGGATCTTCTGGGTCAGGGCATCCAGGGCCTCGAGCTGAGCGTCTTTCTTATCCTTCTTGAGGGAGGAATACTTCTCCTTATCCGCTAGCTTCTTCTCCCTTTCAGCTAGCTTCTTTTGGGAAGCCTCCAGTCGGGCCTCCAGGTCGTCCCTCCCGGCTAATTTTTCCCGGGTGTCGCGGAGCTCCTTCTCCATTTTGGAAAATAGCCCGGCGCTATACTTGGAATAATTGCGGTTCAGTGCTTCGGTGAACCGAGGGTCCGCAAGGAGAGAATCGGCGAAGGCATTGCTCTGCAAGACAGTACATGTATCACTTAGACAAAATTCAGACAAAACTCTGATTGAAATTTAGATAAAGTACGAAGTTTTAGGTAGTTACCTCCTCTTTCTCTTCTGGGAAAACCTCGGAAGTAGTAGCCTGCGGAGGAGTGTTGCGAACAGGAGGGGGAGAAGGAACCTCGTTGGTCCTCTGACGAGAGGATGGAGGAGACCCAGGTAGCTCATTAGGAGGCGGTCGCTTGAACCGTGAGCTGGCCCCGCCACTATAAACCGGATGCTGGACAAAGGACCGGCGCCCGGGAGTAGGTGAGGGAGTGGGAGCAGCCCGAGACGCTGACGGCAACCCGGAGGAGGATGGCGGGCGAGAACGTTGATGCGAGCGGGCCCCCTGCGGGATGATAGCTGGGTTCTCGGTAGGGGTTGGCTCAGGATGGGGAGCCACTTGTTGAGCAGGCCCGGCCTGATCGCCCCTGGTTGGAGACCTCTCCACAAAAGTCATAGCGTCTGCGTGCAACGGAGGTTGGGCTGAAACCAAGCAAATTAAGTCAAAACAAAAAAAAAAATATAATAATAACAATAACAGACAGAAGGGGAACAAGGACCCAAAATAAAATAAAAAGCCTTAAGAGGCACCTCCATCCGGCCACACCGCAGCTATGCGCGGGAGAGTGAAGAGCTCGGCAGGATAGATCCCGCGAGGCCAATAATAGCCCGCGTTCCCGGTCTTAAAAAAATCATCCATGCATAGGGGGGAAAGACGAAGGAGGCTACGGTCGCTGGTGATAAGGTCGGGGAGATTGGCAAGGGGTTTCTTGTCCTCAGGAACGAGGGAATCATTCCAGGAAGGTATAGGGTATACCCGGGTATAGCATTGGAAGAAACCTTTCGAAATATATCCTTTGGCGGATTTAGGTTTGGAAAGGATGAAGTCCTTTATCCTGGAGCGAATAGTAAAAGAGAAGACGCCCGGGAAGGACGCATGTGCCTTCCGCAAGGCGTAAAAGGAGCGGAAAAGTAGAAGGGAAGGAGGAACGTGGCACCTGGCGCAGTTAAGCCAAAAGGCCAGGATTAAAACAACCCCGTTAGGATGTAGTTGGGCCGGGGCCACATTGTAGAATCGAAGAATTTCAAGAAATAGAGGAGGAAAAGGCAGGCAAAGCCCGTATTGAAAATGGATCCGGGGAATGCACGGAGCTTCCCGCTCGGAGACTCCCGGAGGAAGTTTAGAGAGAGCAGCATTTAAAGGGAAGGGAATAAAGCAGCGTTTGGCTAAATCCAAGACATCCCTATCTAGGGAAGGACAATCCTCGGGGACATCATAAAATTTGACACCTACCGGGCGCACTCCGTGAGTGGGTCCCCGGGGAATGTCACCACCGGCCTCCTCGCCAAACACCTCTTCATCCGGATCTTTGCGGGGATGATTAGGATGCTCGGCCGGGCAGGAACCTACCCCATCCGAGGGCAACGCACCCGGGACAACTGGCCCTCGGGGCGTACTGAAAACCTCGGAAGAGGTGTCCGGGGAGGAGGGGGGAAGCCGCGTTATCATCAGCCCGGAATTGGACCTCAAACCGGTTTTGAATTCCCTCGGTGTCTAAGGAAGAATCAGAGGGAAGGGGGAAGCCATTGATGGGGATAGAAGGAAGGAGAGATTTAGTGCTTACTTGATCGAAAAAGAGCAGAGCGCCTGGAAGAATTTGGAGAGAGAAGCTCAATGAAGAGGGGTTTGGACCTTTATATAGATGGGTGAATAGGAAACGCCCCCTCAAAAGAAGGAAAAGCAGTTATGACACACTGATCAAAGCGGAATAGAGAACGACGGCGTCAGAAACTAATTATCACGCAAATGGGCCCCACCAAAAGGAAATAATGACGAAGAGAAGCGCATAAGACCAGTCCCCCGCGCTGCAGAAACCCGGACAACTGGTCTGGGGGGGCTAGTGATGATACTGGCTCAGCACTCTACTGGGCCGAGAAAGACTCAAGGCCCAATACCGGAGAAGTAACAACTTTCCCGCATGAGGCGCATCCGGACAAGAGAAAGGACGGGTAGGTGACAAAAAGAGGTGGTCCTGAGTCTTATCCAAAGCAGGCAACCTCAGATATAAATACTAGCCTCAAACAGTAAGCAAGGTATGTGACTGATATCTCTCTACTTCATATTGAGAGCATCTTCCGTACGTTTTCCCCTCATCGTTATCCCCATCTCATCATCACGCCGGAGCTTCCTCCCCGGGACGCCTCCCGGGGATTGTTTTGCAGGGTTGGTGCTGGCTTGCTCGGAAAGAAGCCCGGATAGCGTCAAGACCCGGGAGACGGACGGATTTTGGTAGCATCATCTGTAAATATTTTAAAATTAGAGATCATGTGGTAACCAATCAAATAACTAAATAAATTAAATGTAATATTTTATTATTATATATTAATAATAACTTACTTACAAGTAAATGATTGCTTAATATTGAACCCGATAGAGCTATTGGGTAAAATCAAAAGATTACGAACTTAGCATGTTTAAAATCATTCAAATCATAGAAAATTTTCCAACATGTATCCATAAAGCTTAGCCCGTTTGCTTCAAAATATGATACTTTCACTGTAAAATCATCAATTTTAGTTGAAATTTTTACAACTTTCACACTTGTAGTTAAGCAATATGAATTCATTCAATTTATTGTCTTTACTTTCAAGAGTTTATATTACACGTTTGAGTATTTTTAACCACCCAAATACACCGCGCAACGCGGTGTCAACTTGATAGTTATACTAAAGGAGTGTTCCTTTAGTATTTTATTTTAGTTTTACGTATTTTCATTCAATTTCATGTATTTTCTTTTGTGTTCACATTTGCTATCTCTTTTCTATAAAATGGTACTTTCATCGAAATATAAATGTCTCTAGGTAAATTATAAGAAAACATAAACATTCAACATAAAATTGACAGTAAACATAACAGCATTGATTGTTCCTAAACAAAACTAAAAAGATAAAGAAAGAAATTAATCTGATGAGTCTGAGCTATCTGCCGCCGACTGTTCCTCCGACGAAGAGAATCCTCCTTCGGCGTCCTCAAGCTCAACACACTGAACCACAAACATTTCAAGCGGAAAATCACCGCCGCTGTGAAGGGACAGTTGGAACTTTATCTTGTCGGTGGCGAATTGGTTCACCTGGAACAGTGAATTCCAATCCCCTTCTAGGCTGTAGGAGTAGTTGGGAGGAACGCCGTGGGAAAAATACATCATATGAAATGTACCTCCCTTTGTGTGGACGTGGATCGGCAGACCATTCCCCGCATACCTCAGATTGCTTTCCAACAAACCTGAACCGCCCCATTCATTAGCCCTTACGAACTTTGACCTCAATTTCTGTAGATACGGGACAACACGTATTACATATTTAGAACAATTTGTAGTACAATGCTAACTGAAACCAGTAGTGAACTAACCAAAATACCGCCATTAACCCCAACATCCTTCCAGAATTTGCTTGTTAATCTACGGTAAAAGGCACTCCCTATTTATAAAACAGTTAGAATATAAAGGAAATATTATATGCTAATATACAGAGTGAGGAGTGCAATTGGAAATACCTTCTAGGTCTAGACCATTTGGCGGTGGAGAAATTATCCCATTGTCAAAGTCATTTGCCATGTAGAACCATACATTGAATACGAAGCCTATATCTCCTCGCCCTACGTACTCGAATACCAGCCTCATTCCGTCACTCAATTGGTGTTGTCTACAGAAATTCTTCCATTCTGCATCCCACAACTCGAAACCGTTGTACCGAGTACCGGATCCCTTTACCTTATGCTCCCCAAGAGCAGTTCTCAAATAGAAGTTGGAAAATGCATGTGGTCTAAACATGCATGAACCCCCGAAAGCGGACATAACAGCCTGCATTGGAAGTTAATCAGTCTACAAGGAACATGGATTGGAATAAAAATTCATTTATAGCAGTAAATTTCTTACCAATCCTGCCTCACTAAAATTTCGTTGCAAAATAACTAGATGATGAAAAGTATTGTGGGTTCTCCAAGGAACTTCTGCCCGTTTCTCAGAACCAATGACGCTGTCATAGGCCCTTGCTATGACGTGCGTATTGGAGTGAGACTCCAACTCCAGAACATCATCCTCCCTCAAGTTGAAGTGGATTTTCAGGCGGTTGACGTCGTAGCCACTCAACATCCACCTGCCGCCTCCTGTTGCCTCCTTCACGTCCAGCAAAAAACTTGCTGAATGGGTGTGTACCACCATGGACACGGGTCTCTTACCAGGTTTTGACAACAATTGAGTTCGTGGGAGGATCTGCCAATTACATGAACCAATTAGTATTTTATTTTTGATAAAGTATAGAGGATAGCAAAAAAAACAATAATCTTACAAGGTTTTGTGGAGCTCTTGCAGTGATAGTGACCATTACTCTGGAGGAATCCATTTCTTCGGCTGAAACTGGGAGGAGAGCTGATGAAAGTGGGAGGAGATGATGAAACTGGGAGTGGAGATAATGAAACTGGGAGGGGGGATGATGGAACTAGGAGGAGAAGATTGCAGAGCTGATGAACAAGGGAGCTAATGAATTTTGGAGGGAATATAAAGAGATAGTGAACCTGGGGGGAATATGAAAAATTTAAGCGTGCATGAATTTACGCGTGAGTTTTAATGTGGGGTAATTAATGGTGATTTACTGTATTTTCAAATTCGAGATGTCAGTCAAAGGTCAGCCGTTGGAGATTGAAATTTAGCATGGGGGTCCGGTACGTTTATGAATCTGGGTAAACAGCAGAGTTAATATTGGTCTGTTTGATGTTTTAGAAGCTATTTAATTGGATTTAAATTGAAATTGAAAATTTCGGATTGTTGTTAATTTAAAAGCTAATGTAACACATAATATAAGAGTGTCAGGGCTTGATTAATTTAACTGAAATTATAAGGTTAATGTTCTTCATTAAGTTAATTAATTTAACTCAATATAAAATATTGGGAATGGGTCACTGGGCTCACCTGTATTAGTCATTGATGTGACCTATATGGGTCATAATTCAAAAAATTTAAAAAAAGATACGCTACTGACTTTCATTGGCCACCAATGACGGTGGTCAATCAATTATGCAGGGGTGAAAACAGTAACAAGATTAAACTAAGGAGAACTGTAAAAACATGTAAATAAAAACATGCATAAATTTAAATTTGAAGTTGAAATCAGTTCCAAACTAATATAGTGATTTTCCAAACCAAAGCAATGAATTTAACACAACAAACTTATAAAATATTGGGAATGGGTCAGTGGGCGATCCTGTATTAGTCATTTCTGTAAGCTATATGGGTCATAATTGAAGAAAAAAAATACGCTACTGACTTTCATTGGACACTAATGGCGGTGGTCAATTAATTCTGCAGGGGTGAAAACAGTAAGAACTAATATAGTAAAAATCCAAACCAAAACAATGAATTTAACAGAACAAACTTATTACAACAAACTGACAATAAAGGAAAATCCAGTTATAGATCAATTCATGCTTGGGTTGCAGTAACTGGTAAGTTGGTTCTCGATTCTTTGGCACTGCTGCAGCGGGGGTCGCTGGAGACTTCAAGACTTATTTCATCACAACATCCTTTTCCTTTGAACGCCACCACAAACATGGTGCAGCAACCGGACCGGAAATATCTATTGTTATTAAAACTCAAGGAGAATTTGAACACAGTATTCTTTTTGGTAGAAAAATACTGGAAGATAGTATTCCATTCACCGGTTAGGGCGTATTGTTGGTGGGAGTTCCTGTCATACTTCATGTTGAAGATTCCGGCTTCCGATGCAACACGAACGCCCTGAGTTAGCAAGTTCCAATTCTCCTCCACAAACCGTCTCCCCAATAGCTGCATGCAAAGCGGATATTAAATGGATTATTAAATGGGTTTTGGTAATTACGGGAAGATAACAGTATAAATGAACACATAACTCACCAATTCGGTTCCTTCCATGTTAATTTCACGAGGATATTTGTAGAAAGACGTACCTACATGGATTAAGTAATTAATACGGGTCTCTCTGAACAAACATATGAGTATTCCTAATGATGATAATGAGTCGTAATACCTGCAGGACGGAAACCGGTCGGTTTCCTGGAGATGGCGCCGGCCTCTGATCCATCTGCGTTGTAGAAGAAAACCTCGAAGTTGAACCCGTGGGGATCTTTCTTTAACACAAGAATCACTCCCTGTTCCAGCTGATGTAACCATTGGAAGATATCTCACGTAGGGCCTTGAAGACGGAAACGGCCATCCCCGGGAGCCGCCACAGAGGTGCCCCTGACCCAGTGGTGCCCCAGAGCTGTCATGAAGTCGATTGGCGCGGTGATGGGATGGGTGATGACGGTTGATAGATCCTGTGAGATATGTGCTCTTAATGTTAGTCTTTCGAATACAAAATTTTGAAACATCAAAAGAAACGGTCGTCGGAGGTACTTACCAAGCTTTCTCGGAATCCGGCTTGAAGCTGAACCCGTAAGTGGACCTTCCAATGACTGTTACGTTCCCTATTGCTGTTCTTTTCCAATCTGTGTCTGTCGTAGGCTCTGATAATAACATCAGTGGAAGAATGCCTCTCGAACTCCAAATGATCTCCTGGCTCAATTGCGTTTAGCGTGAGGATCGTCCCGACGGTTGTGCCATCGACCACGAACGTTGGCCTTTCTAGGATTGCAACATGGCGCAACCCAGACAACAATATTCCAGATCCAGTTTACAAGACTACACTCCGTGGAATACGTCCTAGATAGGTCGTATTGTGTCCCGGGATTTCCTGAAATTTGAAGAAAATATGTGTTACTCAAATTTAAAATGGTGTTGAAAACAAATTTAGGTTCTAAACGCTCACCATATATGTTGGGAAGGAATCCTTGATTTCCAAAATCTTTCTGGCACAATCCATCTATGTGTTAGCGGCTTAGGACTGGTGGTAGAAACTTGTGATTTGCGGAATTTATAATATGCAGCAGTAGTAAAGGTGTTTTCAAAAATGAGTATCACGTGATTGCTTGATGGGTCAACTTCATATATGAAATTGCAACGGTCGAATGCATCCTCCTTAATAGATAAATGGGTATCACTGGTTTACTTAAAGAGTCACATTTCTCACATATTATGGTGACACAATTAGTTGATAAGCAATTAGTTATAATTCCTTTGATAAATATGTATTAGTTATCATTACTTTCATAAATATGTATTTGTGATCATTCCTAATAGTGACCCATTTCATGTAGTTGTGAATCAAGTTGTATAGATCATGGGATAATAATACTAACAACTCAATGTTAATACATAATGTTATGAGTTCATTAACAACTCAATGTTAATACATAAAAATGTTATGAGTTCATTGGATAATAATACTAACAACTCAGTGTTAATACATGATGTCATGAGTTCATGGGATAATAATACTAACAACTCAATGTTAATACATAATGTTATGAGTTCATTGGATAATAATACTAACAACATAATGTTTAGTATGGAAGCAATATTTAAAATGAAAATGATTGTGAAACATCCTTTAATCATCTTTCAATCCTGAACCCTAATTATGTCTTAAGAGTACCATGAAAAAAATGATGATTTGCCACTAAAGAAGTGATTAGGGTTTATGTGGGTTCCTGTGGGTCTAGGGTTTTGGTTAATTCTCATAGTTAGATTTGAACTACATGTTTAAAATTCACCAAATACAATTCTGGGCGAGTCAAATACAAATAGGGTATGGGTGTTTTACAGATAAATCTGTTGGGTAAATAGCCCAAAGGAGAAGTTAAATTATCCATTGTAGAAAGTGACCATTCGTGTGTCACAAGATAACTTGGAAATCAGGATCATGCAATATAGTAGAATAATAAACTCGGTCTTCATGAATTTGCACTGTAGATGGACTATCCTGTTCCACTCGTGACACCCAGCATTGGAGAAAAAGTTGCCCCTTTATTAGGGAAATATGTTTCATCGGGAGACGGTAAAAGAAAGTCTTCTATAGTTATTTTGGGAAAGGTTTCTGTGTAAACGGTTGACAGGTATTATTTGTTTGTTGACTGGAACACAATTGAGAAAGAATGGAGGAAGAAAATCTCGATCTATATTCTGTGAACGTAGAAGAGGAGGTTTTGTGTGCACCTGAGAAAATAAGAAGAAGACGACGAGATGGTACATTTGATTTGTAATTGTAGGACGGGGTTCCGTGTGTTTGCACGACAGGGTTCCGTGTGATTTGATTTGATTTGATTTGGTCGAGAATTACCTTTTCCGACGACAGTTTTATCTTCATTATGTATCTTCAATGTTAATTATTTTCAACGTCTTTTACAACGAAGAAACAAGAGGATGAACGTGGAGAACCACATTCCGACGAAGGTTCCGATGATGAAGTTGGTGGTCCTTGCAAAACACCGGCTAGCAACAGGGTGTTCAAGTCCCTCTGCAGTCCAGGTCCGCTTAGTCAAGTTATAAAGGAGCTTTCGGAGTCTCAGAAAGAAGCCGTGAAAGACATAGGTTTTGGGGGACTTCTCAGCATGTCTTTGGACATTACTCCCAAACATCTCTATGGATGGATGCTGGATGCATTCAATCCCACCAATCAGCTTGTTTACGTGGACTCCAAACCAATATTCCATATTCCTAGCGATGATGTTAGGGATCTGTTCTTGCTACCGAATAATAAAGATAAACCAGTTCTTGGTTCTACAGACATGTCTTCCCGTGCTGAACTACGCTTGAAGTTGATTGACGAGTACGACATGCCAGTGAATGGGAAGTATCCTGATAGGATAATACGGAGGCATTTGAAGAGGCTGGATAAAGGGTGCGATGATTTCAAACGTCCGTTTGTGCTGTACACAATGACGGCTTTCCTTGCTCCTCCGACAGATAAGATGGTCCGAGTTGGAGTTATGAATTCTCTGATCGAAGTTAATGAAATCCACACTTATGATTGGTGTGGTTACATCATGGATTGCCTGTGTGCTGCGATCCAAAAATGGAAGACGGGTACGGCTCTTTACGTAGGTGGGTGCATAGAGATACTCCAACTTTGCTACATACAGAGAAGCTTATGGAAAGGACACAAGATTCCAAGAAATTTGCCGCTTGTCCAGCACCATTACTGCAAGTACATGGTCGAAGTTATCAACGGGGAGTTTCAGTCGGGTGGATTTGGACACGGAATATTTGTGTTGGAGGGTTATCCTATTTCGAATCAGGCCAGTAGAGGTTCTGATGATATCCCAGCTCCGACTAGGTGTGAAATCGACAGTGAATTCAAAGCAGATTCGGCCATTAACGCGATGTACACGAAGGTTAGTGTTCTCTCCAAGCCCCTATTTTAAAGTGTTCATATGATTATATGTAAGGGTATCATAGGGTCCATATGTTAGTCTTCTTGCTATTTATTAAGCTGTCCTTAAATCTGATTTTATAGCCCATCTTGGATTGTCTATTTTCTCAGGAGTTGGAGAGAACCGTTGCAAAGCCAAGAAGGGATTTTGAAATGTTTTGTAGGAAACAACTACCAAGGCTGATGGAGACAAAACATTCAATTAAGTATATTTCCGATGCATCTACAAATCAATTGATTGATCGACTGATTATTGGATTACAAACCCTTAGGACAGCAGTCATGGACCAAGGAGATAATCAATTGGTCCAGCCACATAGTATGAGGGAAGCAGCCATGGAGCAGGGATTCCCTGAGCCGCCGGTTCATCCAGATTGTATGAGGGAAGCAGAAATGGAGCTGTGTGATAATCTGGTTGACATGGATTGGGTAATCCCAGATGAGGATGTACTTGGAAGTCAACGTCAGACTGATGTTGTGGAACGGTTTGGTGATAGCGAAGCGCAGCTTGGGCTTGTCTACACAACAGAGGAGGCTGCAAATGAACTGATTGATGAAGATGATCGCCAGTCGGTAATTTCTGCAGGTACTGAGAATCGGTTGGGAAATATCGTTGTTGATCTCCAGAATAACTTGCTTTATGGAGGGCAACAAGCAATATAAATTTGGTGGGTACCCTCTATACTTGTATGTAGTACTCTCTATCTGCACAACATGTTTTAAACTACATAATTGAATTTTGTCTGTTTAATCCTTGCATTGGTTTGTATTGGGCAGGTAATTTTTAAGATTGGGAGATCATGAAGAGAGAAATGATCGGTGCAATCAGGTTTTACTTAGTAGTAAGAAATGCGTGATATTTTAGCCTGGTTTGGAAAGATGAATTAGACCCAAATTTAATTTTTTGGATTTAGAACACACGGTTTCCTTTGTGTTATTTCGTACTCAAATATGCCTTTGTGTTATTTTGTACTGGAATTTGGATTTTGGAATTTTTGTTATTTTTATGGAATTTGAATTGCTCCTTTTTTTATTAATTATATTTATTGAAGCAGGCCTTAGAGTCCAATTTGTGCCTTATAGTCCAACTTGTATCTATATATTGTAAGGCCTTAAGAGTCCATGGACGATTAGAAATCAATTATTAAATAGTTATTTACAGCTTCGCTTTCACCAGTTCGCCCCGCGTTTTGTGCCTTTTGACAAACGTCTCGTCTTGGAGTCTGTAGACACATTTTGGAGCCTAATTTTTCAAAAAAAAACAGTGAGCAGAGGAAAAGATGGAGCGACTAAGCAAACCACCAACGGGCCATTCAAAAGATGGCGCAGATGTAACCGGCACCGGAAAACCATCAGATGTCCATTCAGAAGCCATAATCTCTCCCATTGCCGCAACTACCAGTAAGTTATTACAAAAACTGTTAATATGGATTAATTGGTTCTACATTTCGTGATTTCCTGCTGTGTTGGTGCAATTTAGGGTATGCTCAATTTAGGGTTTTGGCGTTAGTTCTGAATTTTGGATTGCATGCTTGGTCGGTGTTTGAATGTTATTTATTGATCTTTCAGTTTTAAGTTGAATGGGTTATACTGTGTTCGTCACTTGGGGCGTGGGTCTCAGTAATCCGGGAGGTGGGTATCAATATTAGAGATTTTTTTGTCGAAATCTTATGGGTTTAGGGATCTTAGAAGACGTTGTTATTGCATTTGAATTAGAGGATGTTGTTGTTGTTTTTGAATTTGAGGA